>JAROYE020000014.1:8054787-9254787 GCA_029619315.2 Dynastes maya
TGCTTAATCACCGACTTGCCACGCAAAAGTCTATTGAAATGTGAATCTGGGGGGTTTATATACAAACTCTGAGCATCACGTTACACTTCTTGCTTATGACGTACTATGGCCCCACAATTATGCTCAGAGAACTCTGCTTCTGCATGACAACTGCAGAGTGCATAAAGCACGAATTGTTCTCTACTACTTGGGGACTTTCTGCAAACCAAAAATAAACGCTACATCAGGTTTCGAAACATGTGGAATATATCCCTGTAATTGTACCAAAATTTTAGACTACGTTCTTTCAGTGCCGGATCATCAGATTGAACGATAAAGTAGCAATGGTTCAGAAACCGTTGAGTTGAATCCTCAAAGCGATGATAAATCTGTTCGGGGTTACCCAGCGCTTCTCATGGTACGACAACACATCAAGAAAATGAAGTGAACCTAGCCTTCTTTGAAGAAATTTCATCCGTTCATGTGAAACTACTACTAAACCAAATGTTAGAAAGCGGCACGTAGAAAAATGTCGAATAAAAAATTGCAAAAGCAAAATCAATCGCAGAAGAAGAAAAAGAAACAAAAGGTAAAAGGTAAGAAGATCGAGGAAAGACGTCCTATTAATAGTGAGGATGAGGCCATATCAAATCATAACTCCGAGGATGCCTCTAGTGATAGTGATGACTTTTGCGCAGCGTGTAATGGCTATTACTAACGCTGGCCACGAGCGGTACCGCGCATCGGCGTAGAATCAGTTCGGACCGAGAGGAACGGTAGTATTACTTCGTTTGCGGAGCAGTACGGACATTTTCGCTGCCGGTCATTTGCGCAATTGTTTATCTGTCCTACAAAAATTATGATTTCGTCAGCAAAACGACCGCGGTCGGACAAACTTCGAAAATTTATTGCAGAAATTCCAGACTTAATATATGAAGGTGCTAAAATTAAATGTGTAATCTGTAAAATCCCGTTAATATGTTGGTCCAGACAACATTGTCTACGACACGTAAATAGTGAAAAGCATGTCTCAAAAAGAAATTGCGCACGAGACAATGAAAAATTTATATTTAATTTATGCGTTACGTTTATCGCATGTAATATACCGTTTAATTTACTAGACAAGAAACCATTTATCTGCTTTTGGAATAACTATTCGGAGTGCAAATTACCAAGTCGAACATCGTCACGAAGAATTGTGCCATCTGCGCGCGAACATATTGAACAAAAAATAAAATCGGAGTTGAAAGATCAAAAATTGTGGTTGTGTGTCGACGAAACAACAGATCGGAAGAAACATTCTGTTCTTAATGTAATGGCACGCAAATTGGAACCTCATCAATCGGCACCTTCAATTCTATTAGTCTCCAAACGAATACAACAGTGTACTGCCGAAGTAATTTTAAAGTTAGTGTTAAATACATTGGACAAGTTTTAACTTTCAACAAACCAACTCTTGATGTTAGTAAGTGATGGTGCTGCAAACATGCTTTCTGTAGGCCGGTCTCTTAAAAAGCATTCTGCTAATTTGTTACACATTACGTGTAAAATTCATGCTCTCAATCTTGTGGCGGATAGTATCAGAAAATGTTATCCTGAGGTAGACGCCTTAATAGCGCATACCAAAGCAGTATTTGTCAAATCACCGAAACGTATTCGCGAATTTCACAGACTGTGGCCCCGTATACCAGAGCCACCAAAACCTATTCTAACTCGTTGGGGAACATGGTTGCAGGCCGTGTTTTATTATCATAAATATTTTGACAATATTAAGAACGTGGTTTTACAATTCGATACAAAGGAAGCTGCCGCTACCCAGAAAAGCCAGTCGAAATTTCAAGATAGTCAGGTTAAAATTAATTTAAAAGTCATTCACGACAATTACTTCGGGCTAGCATATGCAATAGAAAAATTACAAAATCCTGCGGTGCCGTTAGAAGAATCTCTACAAATAGTGCAACATGTTCACGCACAGCTATGCGCGATTGAAGACGCAAAAAATATTTCTGTTCTAGAAACATTTGAAAGTGTTTTTGAGAAAAATTCTGATTTTGGCACATTAAGACACATTTGTGAAGGTGCGTCAACAGAATCGTTAAGTTATTTGAAAGATTATTTTACTTACGCAAATATTACGTCACTAGATGTAGAACGTTCGTTCTCTGCATATAAACGCATTTTTTTCTCATGCCGTACTAGTTTTGCCGAAACAACAGTTGAAACATATCTAATGTTGCAGATATTTAACAGACATTATTCACTTTGTGATTTCACGGAGGACTCTTAAAATGGTAAGTGTTTGAGCACGTGTTATTTAATTTTTATTTAAAGATGAGCGAAATTATTTGCGGCAGCAAACCTCTATTAGCAGAATAACTCTAGTGGAACGCGAGGCCTGATCGACTCTACGCTACTGCGCGGTACCGCTCGTGGCCAGCTTTAGTTATTACTAAGGTTTGACAAACGAATGCAACGTCAGGGGCGAATCGCGAAAAAGTAGGTACGTGAGATATAGTATTATTAAAAAATACCATATTCTTACCTTTTATTGACGTCTTGATGTCTACTGCAACAAAATACCACTCAATGAAAGGTAAGAATATATTATTTTTTAATAATACTGTATCTCTCTACCTACTTTTGCGTGATACGCCTCTGACGTTGCACTCGTTTGTCGAACCTTAGTTATTACCATGACAAAGAAGGCCCAAAAGTTGACTGGTTATGTTGCATTACGTGTAAGAAGTGGATGCACTCGTTATGAACATGAATATAAAAACTGTCACAAAAATTAAATTTTCTTTTCTTACATTCAGCATCTTTACCATTGCAACTGTTTGCTTTCCGTTTGTACAGAGTAAAATGCCATAAAATATAATTTAATTTGCTGTGTTTACTTTAGCATCTTACCCGCATATGTCGGTATAAGATAGCGAAGTCGAAGGTTTGGTTTTTTTTTTTTTTTCTTGTATTTGCTTCTAAGAAATATTTATGTTTATTGCAAATTTTCTTATGTTTATAACGTGTACCAAGCACTTGTACAAAAAACTGCCGTTCATCATTTTAGAACAAAACGAAAAATTGCATCTTCCCCGGAATTACTAGAGATATATATTGATGTATAATTCTCTAATTTTCTTATAAAAGATAAAAAATACGTCAGATTCACCCTCGTACTTGCCAGCTTTATCTCAGGTACAATAATGTCGTCCTTCGTAGAACAAGTGTAAGCCCCCCTTATCTTTTAGAGTGCCATTATAATATGACTATAATGCGATATTAATCTTATTTACAGCTGAACCGTAGCTTACGCCGTATTATCCTTGTAATACCATTCCCCGGGAGCAATATAATGGCGGCTATAAATAGAAGCGTCCGCGTTACATAACGTGTCATAACAAAGATGTTCCTAAATTATTCAGGAAATGTAGAAATAATTAATTATTACAGCGGAGTTTGCTTCCTGCACGTAGCACTAGATTAATGCTTTAACGTTATAAAGTGGAAAATTTTATGACAATTACAGTGTTGTTCTGGAAACCATAAAATAAATCATATAATTCAAAAAGCTTCAAACATTATCGATAAACCGTAAATTGATATTGGAAACGTGCAATTTTATGTTATTCTTAAGACATTGAACATGATTTCTTAAACTAGAGAATAGTATGTGATTTCTTATAAAGAATATGCTTTAAGGAGATGTCAGTGATTCATGCTAAATCTTGATTAATGGTATCTATTGCTTATCGACAATCATTAGTGAAGCAAGTTCTAACATAAAACTACTGGGCGTCATCAACATAATCTTGTAACATACAATTTATAATTGATTTTAACATGTCGGTTCTATATATTATAAAAAGAAGCGGCCTAAGAATCGATCCTTGAGGAACTCCAGATAAAACATTTAATGTACCCGAGGTGTTAGCATTGTACATGGTTTATTGAGTTTTGTCAAACAAATAAAAAATTAACAAACAATGAAATTACAACTAATTGCCATCAATCACCATACATTGACGCGTTTCACTGTCATACAGCTCTTCAGCATGTCTTTGTGGAAGATGGCAATTTAAGTTGATAAGTCCTATATATACGAAGTTCATGATAACTTGTATGGATGAGAGTATATAATTAAATACATCCGAATCACTGCAAATGTCGAAAGTAAACGCTATATCGACTTCTACAGAAGTGAGCAACCAATGTTGCATCGGTTTTCTGCGAAGGTAGCAACTCGACAAAGTGGTATCTCACCAAAGGTAATACTCTCATCCATACAAATAAGAAATTGTTCACCACTACACCTCTACGGAAGACAGACATAATTAGCATTTCAAAGGAAATACAGAGAACAACTATTAGAAAAAGGAAGCACAATAATTCGAATGAAGAAGCAATTGGCTACGTCTATCTGCATTACATCGTTAATGGTGGACGGACCAACTCAAGGCAGTCCTGAAGGAAAAAAAAATTAAAAGCTAGATATAACACAATAGAGGAGATTAACAAACTTGTAATTGCGGGCAAAGATCAGTTGCTTAAGTTAAAAACTCAATGGATTTATGAATTGCAGTGCCGATGTACGAGGGGAGTTTCTTATGTTATCTACCTAGCCATGAAAACAATGTGCTATCGCGACAATTTTTTTATGTCAAGTTTCTGTGACATTTTATAGTGTCATCTCCAAGTTTACTTCCAATTGCTTAACATTTGTCATCTATATATCAGTGAAAAGAAACGAAAATGAGTGACTTGAATCTTGAAGCGTCATGAAATTTCTATCGAAAGAATTCAGTAGCCCGAAAAATATCCATGAGAGCAGTATATGGAGAAAATATTCCGTCTGTTAAATATTGGTGCAAACAGTTCAAATGGTACAGGGAATCCATTCATGATGACCCAAAGTGTGGACAATCTCTGGAAGCACGAACTGAAGAAATCATCAACAAAGTTGCTGATTTGGTGTTGACTGACCGCCGAGTAAAAGTTTCTATTATTGCTAGAGAAATAGGAATATCAGAAACGAGTGCCTTTAAAATTCCACATTAAGGTTTGGGAATGAGCAAAAAGTCAGCATGATGGATTCCCAGGCTGCTTAGTCCCGAACAAAAACTGTGTAGACGACAAATTTGCGAGGAGAATTTGATGTTGTATCCCAAGATGAATACTTCCTCTATAGAATTATAACCGGGGATGAGATCAGGGTACACCACTGACATCCTCCCACAAAACAAGAGTGGATGAAATGGATTCATAAGGGCTTTTCTCCACCCAAAGGGGCGAAGACGCAATTTTCTACGAGGAAAGCGATGGTCACAGTCGTTTAGGACGCGGAGGGCATTCTTTTAATTGAGTATATGCCAAAAAGAACTACAATAACGGGGAATGAAAGCGGCAAGAAGAAATACTTATTATCGATATGGGTGTCAAGATACTGTGGGTCGGTATGGGTGTCGAGATACTCTTGAATAGATGTGTCAGATATAGGTTGATAACAAAATTTCCCTGACACCAAAATTGAACTACGAGCTCTTGAGACGTGGAAAATTTCCTCTAGACTCGAACCTTAACATTTTGGGTAGATACAACAAGGCTACCCTCATCTGGATACCTAGCATTGATGACAACGAAGTGGCCGACTCGTTTGCTAGAACGAGAGTTGAGACACCGCTGGTTACAGAACCTTCAATTGGCATATCACTTATATTGGTGCCAAAATGCACATTACCCACGGGGTTAAATAAGAAGTTGAACCTGAGATGACCCCGCAGGTTTATCTTATCTCTGTCAGAGTCCTAACGACAATGCTTATCGGCCAGGCTCGATTGAGGGAACACCTACACAGAATGGGGCTTGTTCAAGAGGGGCAGTGCCATCTAGGCTTGGACGGAGAGGACACAGTGACGCACATAGTTTCTCACTGTCTTGTTATCTGCAAAATTAGATTTTCTCCGTTTGATGCGGCTTTTCAGAGAGACTACGAAAGACCTCGTTGAATAAACTTCTGGAATTCACCAGATGGATAGGTCTCCTCAACGAACTTTAGAATTACATTGCTAGACTACAATATGTATAGTAGTATATTCTTGTCTTATTTTACTTCCATTATACACAATTAGAGGTATAATCTTTTGGCCCCAACAAAGTGAATATTCTCAATCAAAGAAAAACTCGGTAATGTTTTCTTTGATTGAGCGTAAGAAATGTTTCACCAAGAGTAACCTATTATTTTGTTTAATTCTTTAAACTGAATACTTCAATGAAGGTGAAAATATGGTATTTAAGACATTCTCATTTTTATTAAAGATATTCACTGTATCCAGGATGAAATGGACCACCATCCTTTCTTAATTTAAATATAAAAAGATTTCTACTTCGCATGCGCGTAGCGTGCTCCCCTACTTCGATTTCTGTGTGATAATTAAAGCTGGCCACGAGCGGTACCGCGCAGTAGCGTAGAGTCGACCAGGCCTCGCGTTCCACTAGAGTTATTCTGCTAATAGAGATGTTTGCTGCCGCAAATAATTTCGCTCATCTTTTAAATAAAAATTAAATAACACGTGCTCAAACACTTACCATTTTAAGAGTCCTCCGTGAAATCACAAAGTGAATAATGTCTGTTAAATATCTGCAACATTAGATATGTTTCAACTGTTGTTTCGGCAAAACTAGTACGGCATGAGGAAAAAATGCGTTTATATGCAGAGAACGGACGTTCTACATCTAGTGACGTAATATTTGCGTAAGTAAAATAATCTTTCATATAACTTAACGATTCTGTTGACGCACCTTCACAAATGTGTCTTAATGTGCCAAAATCAGAATTTTTCTCAAAAACAGTTTCAAATTTTTCTAGAACAGAAACATTTTTTGCGTCTTCAATCGCGCGTAGCTGTGCGTGAACATGTTGCACTATTTGTAGAGATTCTTCTAACGGCACCGCAGGATTTTGTAATTTTTCTATTGCATCTGCTAGCCCGAAGTAATTGTCGTGAATGATTTTTAAATCCATTTTAACCTGACTATCTTGAAATTTCGACTGGCTTTTCTGGATAGCGGCAGCTTCCTTTGTATCGAATTGTAAAACCACGTTCTTAATATTGTCAAAATATTTATGATAATAAAACACGGCCTGCAACCATGTTCCCCAACGAGTTAGAATAGGTTCTGGTGGCTCTGGTATACGGGGGCACAGTCTGTGAAATTCGCGAATACGTTTCGGCGATTTGACAAATACTGCTTTGGTATGCGCTATTAAAGCGTCTACCTCAGGATAACATTTTCTGATACTATCCGCCACAAGATTGAGAGCATGAATTTTACACGTAATATGTAACAAATTAGCAGAATGCTTTTTAAGAGACCGGCCTACGGAAAGCATGTTTGCAGCACCATCACTCACTAACATCAAGAGTTGGTTTGTTGAAAGTTCAAACTTGTCCAATGTATTTAACAGTAACTTTGAAATTACTTCGGCAGTACACTGTTGTATTCGTTTGGAGACTAATAGAATTGAAGGTGCCGATTGATGAGGTTCCAATTTGCGTGCCATTACATTGAGAACAGAATGTTTCTTCCGATCTGTTGTTTCGTCGACACATAACCACAATTTTTGATCTTTCAACTCCGATTTTATTTTTTGTTCAATATGTTCGCGCGCAGATGGCACAATTCTTCGTAACGATGGTGATTCGACTTGGTAATTTGCACTCCGAATAGTTATTCCAAAAGCAGATAAATGGTTCCTTGTCTAGTAAATTAAACGGTATATTACATGCGATAAACGTAACGCATAAATTAAATATACATTTTTCATTGTCTCGTGCGCAATTTCTTTTTGAGACATGCTTTTCACTATTTACGTGTCGTAGACAATGTTGTCTGGACCAACACATTAACGGGATTTTACAGATTACACATTTAATTTTAGCACCTTCATATATTAAGTCTGGAATTTCTGCAATAAATTTTCGAAGTTTGTCCGACCGCGGTCGTTTTGCTGACGAAATCATAATTTTTCTAGGATAGATAAACAATTGCGCAAATGACCGGCAGCGAAAATGTCCGTACTGCTCCGCAGACGAAGTAATACTACCGTTCCTCTCGGTCCGAACTGATTCTACACCGATGCGCGGTACCGCTCGTGGCCACCGTTAGTGATAATCGTTCTAGGTATTAGAACCGCAACGGATTATTTCATACGATCAGAAAGGCGCATTTGTATACCAAACCAAAAATCCACCTGAGGACATTAAAATTTGACAATCATACATTAAATGGAAGGTCCCTACGCACCAGCAAAATTTTCACACGGACCACCGAACCGCTGGTTTAGCATTCGAATAACCACAACAGATCTGGAAAGGTCGTAATAGAACCAAGGACGACCTCTAATCTGTCTATAGAATAAATTAAATTCTAACTTTAAAAAACCCAATTTATGACAATGATTTTTTACTTTATTTGAGTAAGTTTATTACGCCAACAATTGTTCATAATGTCATATAAAACCTTGCTGCAAAAGAGATAGTATTTCAGTGAAGTAAAAACTTTTCCAGTTAAACATATTTATTGCCTAGAGGTACAGCAAAAGATCAAATTACAACTATTCATTCCACATCGCCCAGAATTTTCGTTGAATTCGCACCCCCTTACAAAGACCGAATTTATTTCGCCTCGTAATTATTTCACAGCTCGTTCGATTCGTTATAAACGAAAAGCGCGACCAGAAAAATATTCTCACACCCTCATCAACGTTCCATTAATTACGCCGGAGACCCCATCAGGCTATTCCGACCGCCTACCGACGTAAATCATTCATAACGTGCGTGACCCTTTGCTGAAAAGTTCGCCGATCGAAGGGTCGCCTAATAGACGATGACAGAGTGGCACTTTGTAGCGGCAACGTGAAAGCGGGAAATGAAGAAGTAGAGGTACCGCGCATTAAGCGAGTTAGTGGTGATCGTGTCTTTTTTTCTCTCTTGGGAGAAAGGCGGATGGGGCGAGATCGGAATGGCTCTTTTACAACATCCGGTATATATGTATGTATGGTGCAGAGTTAGTGGCACCGGCGTACCCAAGAGTGGGGGAGATTGTGGGTTAAAATTCACCCCGAAATAATGGCAGATTATTTTCAAGCAGTTATGATTCCGTGATAGCAGAATACGATGCAACCAAAAGGAATACAATGTTTCGAAATAATTATATTGAACCTAAATTATAACCTTTATCTGTTGCTGTCTTTAACAGATTATCTATATTAGATCCAGCTAATAGATAATAAGCTTTGCATCTTCAGAATTGTTTTCAAGAATTACGTATAGTATTACGTTGAAGATCAACTAAAAAAAAATCCATTGATAAATGTTAACCTCATTTGTTCGATGAAACGGCAGATAAAACGTATTCGAATACCGGACACCAGAGCGTGGGATTAAAAATTGTAATCTTTGAAGTAGTGCAGAGCAGTCAATGCAGCTGTTACACAATTTCCAGAGAAACACAAAACCGGAGGATATGCGCCGAAAGTTAAGAGAGGGTAAATTAAATCGGAACAACAGTAACGTATGATCAACACCTCTCGGTGGGTACACTCCGTCTTGCCGGAACCAGAGGAGTTTAGCAAATCCGCGTTGGACCAATTCCAATTGGCGTTTATGCGTTAAATAGTAAGGGCACCATATGATGGACGCGTATTCCAGACGGGATCTAACAAGAGCGTAGTACAAAGATTTTAAGGCTACCTCATTGGTAAACTCTCTGCAATTTCGCACAATAAAGCCAAGAGATCTTCTAGCCGCATGGGAGATACTGATAATGTGTTGCGCAAAAGTGAGTTTGCTATCAAACAAAATCCCTAGATCCTTAATTAGATCGATACGTTCGATGTTAACTTGATTAAGCTCATAGTTGAAAGTAATTGGCGTAGATGCACGTGTGAAGGAAATAACTTTACTGCTGGATGCGCCTCTGCACGGCATGCCGACGCGACGTGTCGGTAAGATGCGAGATGCGGTAAATTTAGGTAAAGTCCTTCGGAATGTCAAAATATACTACGCATATACTACTCGTCCTCGAAGATAGTTCATATAAATGTATATGTGATGTCCAAGTATATATGTATGTGTTCGGTTGAAGTGTATGTAACCATAAGTGACATGATATATTGATGTTCCGGCAATTTAAGGGACAGTGATATTTTTCCTATCCAAACCTTTCCGAATGAGATATAGCAATCTCCTTCGGACGCTTCGCAAAATGTACTGTAATGTTTGAAACGAGGTAAAAATTAAAAAAAAAAATTTCGAAATTAATCAACTTCGGTCTGTAGGTCCGGGAGTGTTCCTAGATACTCTTTCGGCAATTTAAATTAAACTAGATATCAATTAATGAAATTTTACGAGTATTAAAACTTCAACAGAGAAAACTAACCTGAAATTGTGACGTTCCAATATAAACCCTATGTTTATATGTTACGTAGTGGAACCCTGCGTATTCTTAAACCACCAAATTTGACTTTTATTTGGTATTTATGGTAGAATTTAAACGCTGAACACTTAGAAAATGGGAACACAGAAATTGATTAGCGTCCCTTCACTCCTTTATTTCATTCGCGATAGTGATTGTTTAATCACGGCTAATGTAGATAACTAGACTTTTCGAAATATAATTTGATAAATTTCAATGGAATATTCTTATTTTTTTTTAAATAGCATAATGCATGCCATGCAGGGATGCAACTGGCAGATTGAATCTATGCTACTCTATGATATTTAACACTACCAACAACTGCACAATATTAAAATTTAGCGACAAATAAGACGATTACTTGACGAACAATATTTAATTTTCGAAATTATGCTAAAGAATGCTGAATTTATCCTGACAATTCTAATAGGAAAATATTTCATTAAAATTCAAGATTTTGGATGTGGAGAAAATGAACAGAAGACGAGTTATTTATCCATTCCACCATGATCGTCGTTGGCTGGACTTAAAATAATCTCCTAGCGCTCCCGCTCCAGCGATAGAAGGCCATAAAAAGATTTGGAGCTACTGAGAAAAAGCTCACAGCCGCCAGGGGTATTTTGACGTTGAACTAGTGGATGTACTGAATTCACTATACGTGCCGCTAATGACAGCTACGTTGCATGTAAATTATAACATTACAGTACTTATACCAACACACGCGTATCATGTACACTCTTAAAAGTAAAGAACCCAGTTATTAATTTCTTGTAAATTTAATTTTAGTGCAATGAATTAAATATTTTGGAAAGGAAAACATCTAAACCAGGCCCGGCCAACCGTTTTAGTGTACGGGACTACGTAAGGTCTTCCGGGACCAACATTTTTTTAATAACAAATTGGTAAAATTATACATTACTATCGATCTTTTTTTTCCTAAATATTAACCTAAACAAAATTTACAACTAGGTACCTATACAGCGTCACACGTAAAGTCCGCATTGCGTAGATTTCTTTTTATTATTCTCAAATTTTGACTTTACCATTTGTTTGTTGGTTTTTGTTAATGTATTGTCAGCATGATGGAGCTCATGCACATTTCGCTCGTCAAGTCAGACAACATTTGGATGATAGATTTCCAGTGCTTTGAATTGGTCGCGGTGGTTCTATTAGTTGGTCTCCAAGATCTCCAAACTTCACACCACTGGACTATTATTTATGGGGCTGGTTCTAAAATGAAGTTCACAAGGTAAAAGTCGACAGTCGGGATGCACTAATTCGACGTAGTAGAAATACTGCAGCTGATATTAAAGAAAGACAGGAAGCAATCAGGAGAGCAACAGCCGCCCGTCATAAAACGTTTACAGGCCAACGGGGATATTCTTAAACATTTATTAAAAGAACGCTATGATTAAAAAAATGTTAATGTATGAAATGTTGTTTATTTGTAATTATTTTCGCGTGCATAACACACTTCTGGAGTTTGATCCGTTCCTACAAACAAAGAAGTATAAAGGGAAAATAAAGTTGGACCCGAAATGGAGCGTCGAGGTGCTCTCTGAGATAACTGAAGCGGATCAGCATCATTTCCATCAACTTGGGTATATTGAGCGATTGCTGTGTTCATATTCTTCGTGCCTAATATTTAATGGCACGAAAAATGCGAATTCAGTCCCAAGCTGTTGCATGGAGATCAACTATGTCAAAGACCATACTGTAATCTAGTAATACGATTACACTAGTTACAAAATGCAATAAGCTGGGCACCCGAGCAATTTCAATTTAAAAATTTTAGGATCAAAGACCGCAAAAAACGTAATTTTTATCATTTTTTGACCATTTATTGAATTTAAAGCGATGGAAATCGATCGAATACACATCGAATAGAAACCATTTGAAAAAAATTGAATCGATTCAATCGATTTTTCATCATTTTTCTTTTTTGCAAAAAAACATTCTTCTTGATTTTTTTCATTTTTCATTCTCTGATTGACCTGATTCTTTTGTATCGCCATCTTCTTCTTATAAATTCCAACAAATGCCACTCAAAAGAGCATGTAGTAAAATCATCGATTCAGTGCAATATAATGACCAAAAGTGGAAAATTTGTGCCGACTTAAAAGTGGTGGCTCTTTTAAGAGGTATGCAAACGGATTATACCAAAAATATGTGCTACATGTGCTTGTGGAATACCCGTTTTGCCGGCGACCAATATAGCGAACGGAACTGGCTTTTACGTGAGGAATTTAGATTGTGACAAAACAACATTATTGATATTCCATTTGTGCCGATCGAAAAGGTTTTGTTACCACCGCTTCACATCAAACTAGGAATTGCAAAAATTTCATAAAAGCATTGAACCCAGAAGGAAATGCATTCAACGAATTGCGTCGTATTTTTCCGCGGTTAAGCGGGATGAAAATAAAAGGTCATTAAAAATTCACTTTTTGCACTCCCATGTAGAAAAATCACCAAGTCAATCACCAAACGAATCCGATGAGCATGGCGAGCGTTTTCATCAAGTGACGACAAGGCTCGAATATTGGTAGAGCGGCAAAAAGCTACGTGCTCTTTTGGGTAACTTTTTTTGGAATCTACAAGAAAAAGATGACGATACAGGAGAATCAGGGCAATCAGAGAATGAAAAATAAAAGAAATCAAGAAAAATGTCTTTTTTTGCAAAAAAATTATGAAAAATCGATTGAATCGATTCAATTTTTTTCAAATAGTTTCTATTTGATGTGTATTCGTCGATAGGGTGACTATTCGATCGATTTCCACGGATTTAAATTCAATAAATGGTCAAAAAGTGATAAAAATTACGTTTTTTTGGGATCTTTGGGCCAAACATTTTTAAATTGAAATTGCTCGAAAACGCGAGCTAACTTTTAGAAACGGTTAGCACCATTGGATTCAGCATATTCGAATTAGATTCACTCCTCCCGGTTGCCCAGCTTGTTGCAAAAAAAGTCTCCAATCCGAGCGCAGTGTTATTTGTGACCCCTAATAGGACAGTTTCACAGCTGTATCCCTTTCTAAATCCAGATTGAGTAAGAGATAGTGAGCCATGATTATCTATGAAACGGCGTAATTGTTCCTATATAATCTTATCAAATACCTTAGAGAAAGTAGATAAAATGCTTATTGGGCGGAGATCTTGAATACCAGAAATTATGTTAATATAAGTTCACAAAAGACGAGATAGAAAAAATAAATATAACATTTTACCATTTTTCTTATCAACATCCAACTCCTTTTTAACATGTTGCTAGCTTAGATTTATTAGGGATCTCCAAATAGATATGAAACATTCAAATATTCATTTCTGAAGATGTAGTTCGAATATAACCCTATAGACTCCCAGTAATTAAAATAGAAGCACTTGGAACAAATCTCTTTGAAGGAACAAGCAATCTAATTAGGGGAAACGCCTAACGTGGCAATATTTTCTCCTTTGAACACATAAGACATAATTTAAAAATTCCTCTAAGGAGACAAGTGGAAGTTAATGTGTCCTTCGCAATAAAATCCGACTATATTTAGCGCTAGTGTTTTGAGTAAAGCATATATCGACCAAAAATAATTTTTACGGCTACTTATTTAAACGATGGCATGGTGAAGTCTAACAAGTCGAACTCTACGAACACGGTAAGTTGTTTTTTGGTGATTATGTGATGAATTTATTGCCGAAGGCTCGTAAATTTTCTTCTTTATTTATCTTTTCTATACCCGCACGGATAGCGTCTTCCGTATATTGTCAACCGCTTTACCTAGATGTCGCTGTATAAATATCCCTGCCGTATATTGGGCATATATTTTAATATGTCACACAGGCGGACATTAAAATATGCGCGAATATAAACATTTTTACATATTTTACGATCGAAGTTCGAATGAAAAATAAGATATCTAACTGTCAGCTATATTAGTGCTAATTTGTAAACAACGCTGTTTAGAAGATCTTCGACGAAGTCTGTTGAGATTAAAAATATAGCTCGTGTCAGTTGAATTATGTTGAAAGGCGAATGGAATGACGATTATCTTAAAACATAACCCTATTTCATGGAGTAATGGAGAATGGCGTAATGTTTTCATTCTTTTAAAGAAAAATGGTGTTATAATTATTTTGAAGTTGATTTTTTTAACACAGATTAGTGGAAGATTCTTACAAAATCAATATATTAAAGAATTAAGGCGCATTGATTTCAATTTAGTTTTCTAAGATATACTACTATACTGGAAGATATAAACATAAATAATGATGCATCATATGAAAATTTAAAGTGCCTTCAGTTGCGATGTCATGGTTTACTGTGATAAGGCTGGCTCTCAGTAAAGACTCGCTTATTACTAGTCTGGGCAAATAGCGGTAACAGTCAGTGTAGTAGATATGTGGTGCGGAGTCGGCGATTATTTATTTCACGCGTTCACAGCGTCAGTACTAAATCGATGCTGTATGCGAGTAGTTCTGTGTATATGTAGGCTGTCGTAACTTATTTCGTAATTATACGCTTATGTTTGCTTTAAAAATGTCGCAGTTAGGTACGTCGCGAAAACGACCAATGGCAGACACAGTTAAAATCTTTATAGTGGACATGCCGGATTTAATTTTTGGTGGCGCTAAAATTCAATGTCTAGTTTGTAAAATCCCTTTAATGCGTTGGTCCAGAAACCATTGTCAACGTCACATCGAAAGCAAACAGCATTCTTCTGCAAAAAGTGGCATACGAGACCAAGAAAAATTTACATTTGATTTATGTGTTACTCTTATTTTATGTAATCTATCGTTTCGTTTACTAGACAAAGAAGCATTTGTCTCCTTCTGGAATAAATATGTGGACTGTAAATTACCTAGTCGGACATCGATACGAAATGTAGTGCTATTTGCTCGTGAACATATAGAAAAAAGAATGAAAACGGAATTGAAAGATAAAAAACTGTGGTTGTGTGTGGACGAAACAACAGATCGTCAAAAACATTCTGTGGTTAATGTAATGGTACGTACAATGGAATCACATCGACCGTCATCCTCCTTCATACTTGCTTCCAAAAGAGTTATAAATTGTACTGCCGATGAGATTTGAAAGGTGGTGTTGAACTCATTGAACAAATTTGAAATTTCAACTAAGCAACTTTTAATGTTTATGAGTGATGGTGCCGCAAACATGCGTTCTTTGGGCCGATCTCTTAAAGAACACAGTGGTAACTTCTTACATGCAACCTGTAAAATCCATACCCTAAATCTTGCGGCACAAACGATTCCTACATGTTTTCCACTAGTAATTTATAACATTGATTGCTAGTACAAAGGCGGTGTTTCTAAAGTCCCCGAAACGTACCCGACTATTTCACAAACTGCGTCCTGATTTACCTGAACCACCACAGCCGATTGTTACACGTTGGGGAACATGGTTGCAGGCTGCGTTTTACTACAACGAATATTTTAATCAAGTAAAAAAGGTAGTTTTAAAATGCAATCCGACAGAAGCTGCAGCAATCAAGAAAAGCCAGGAAATATTTCAAGATAGTCAGGTTAAAAGAGATTTACAAACTATTCACAACAATTACTTCGGACTAGCGGAGGGAATAGAAAAATTACAAAATGTTTCGATGTCGCTAGTGGATTCTGTTCAAATTGTGAATGATTTTCACGCACAGTTATGCGCTGTAGAAGACGAAACAAATTGGTGTGTAATACGAAAATTTGAAAGTGTTTTAGAGAAAGACTCCGATTTTCTTATATTAAGACAAATTTGTGAAGGTGCGTGTGAAGATGCATTAAGTTGTTTCAAAGATTATTTTAAATATGTAAATATAACATCGCTAAATGACGAACGGTCGTTTTCGGCATTAAAAAACTTTTATTCCGCACGTCGTACCCACTTTTAACAGATGTTTAACAGATGTTATCCAGTTTGTGATTTCACGGAAGACTTTTAACACAGTAAATGTTTCAGCACGTTTTATAATTTATTTCTTACCTTCTATTTTATGTGTAAACTTTTGTGCGCTCGCCACGCCTCTGGCTGTTATCGCATATTTGCCCAGGTTAATCATGAAGTTATAATAAAGCCATTTGAAGCAATACTTTTAAATTACGGTCAGTTACAGTTCCATGTTAATAGCAACAACATCTCTTAACGAATAGTGTTTATAATTTCGTTTAAAATTTTAAAACATGCCGAAAAGGAAAGAAATTAGTGTTGAAACGCGTGCTCTGATAGTAGCACAACATAACTTAGGCATGAGCAACCGTCAAATTGCTAGAAAATTACATTTAAATCTATCTACTGTTGATTATATAATCAAAAGGTACAGTGAAAGTAACAGTTTTCTGTGTAAAGTAAGAAGTGGTAAACTAAGGGCGACAATGTCAGCTCAAGATATTAAAATTAATTGCAAGGATACCCCGATTATGCGAGGCAATCATTAAAAGTAAAGGAAATCACATAGACGAATCTAAAATTTAGGTCAAATAAATAATTTTAATTGTCAAAGTTGTATATTTGTGTATACTTAAATGCCAAATACATATTTTAATGTTTCCATTTAAATATTTACCCTGAAATTTGAGGTGCCTAAATACTTATGAGCGGTAGCGTAAGTTGAAAATGGAGAAACAAGACGGGGTGAAAATCCATTAATAATGAGTTTGTGTAGGAACAATTGGCGATCAACACGATCAAATATCTTTGTAAAATCAGTATGGATAAAATCAATTTGTTTGTAGTCATCCAGGCAATCTGATATGAATAGCATAATTTGTGTAAGATTGATGACATTGGGCTATTTACCTACAAAGTCATGCTGATCCTTAGATTAAACAAAACAAGGTTGCGGATAAATGTAACTACACAAAAGCATTTCATAGGCTTTAGCGAAATTATTTATTAGAGTTCAACTGGAAAATCTCATAATTTTTATTTGTCAGGATGTATTTGACTTGATAAATTTCCAAGTCGGGTCAAAGTTGGTACCAATTCTTTTTTACTATAGCCAGAATTGCCACAAATATCTATCTTGTTATAACATATCACTTCCACTCTCTTTTCTTAGCATTTATCCATGTTGAATGTGCACATTTGCACGTTTAATCTAATCTGCAGCCCATACAATAGCTTAATGAGCATAGACCAGTAGCTTGCTGGAAATGTGCCTGTAATATTTATGTGCCACATAACGCTTTCTATTGCGAACATTAGATCTGGAGCGCGCTTTGTTATACACCTAAAATGATTTATTAAATGAAATTTTGTTATAAAGACGCGGATCTGCCTCTGTTACTCCTTCCTGCTTCCATCCTCTTCAACGGACGCGATCTTCTCTTTCTTCAACGTACAGCCTTGCTCAATAAAACGTAGCACTTTAACCTTTGCAAAACTTAAAACTTTATTGACATCTGGGAATTTTAATGGCAAGTATACGTTTAGGCATTGTACAATGCTATACCGTCAGTGCATTTTTGTCACTTCTTTTATTTTGGCTTCAAATGATCACCTTGATTTCAACTATCGATTGTCAAGAGCTCAGAGGATGGTAGAATGCAGCTATGGAATTCTTAGTGCCAAATGGCGAGTGCTTAACAAAGCTATAGAAACAAACGAAGAAACAGCAATCTCAATAATCAAATCCTCCTCCTTGCTTCAAAACATCGTTATGACGCACGAGTTTGATTTCAAATTTCTTTACACAATTTCTACACAGTACCGCATGAACATGGAATTTGGTAGACACTAGAGGCTTCTAGATGATTGCGGTCTTTGATGGGAAAGTAGTCTGAGAGCTTGAAATTGGATTTGAAGATGGTTTTTATGTTGTTGCTGATGAAAATCTTGCTGATGCGATCGGTGACACCATGAATGTAAGGTAGATACGCTTGCTTACGGAAATTAAGGTTAGATGAGGGGAGTTGCTGTGGAGAAAGGTTAGGAATATTTTTCCTAGAATAATTATTGCGGATCAATTCTCGAGGAAGCGAATTGGGTTCAGATATGGAAATTTGCAAAATGGCCTTTCGGATAAGAGAATTGATAACACCGCGTTTTTGAGCTGGATGGTGGTGTGAGAGGCCATTGAGATATCTACTCGTGTGGGTGGATTTTCGATAAACGGAATGTCCCAGCGCATCGTCAGGACGCCGGTGTACGGGAACATCTAGGAAAGGAAGGCAATCGTCAGATTTGATCTCCAAGATGAAGCGTATGGAATCATGTTGAGAATTCAGAACCCATAGGAAATTGTTGAAAGATTCGTGTCAATGAGGCCAGGTGACAAAGGCGTCATCAACGTATCTGTACCAACACTTTGGGTTAAGGTTGTAAGATAATAGGGTTTGTTGTTCGAATGCTTTCATAAAGATGTTGGCGACGGCAGAGAACAGAGGAGATTCCATAGCTGCGCTTGAGACTTGCTCGTAGTATTTACCCCGAAACTGAAAGTAGGTAGAAGAAAGACAAGCTTCAACCAAGTCAGCCAGATCATCCGGTTGGTCATTGGAGATAAGGAGCTCTTTAATAATGGATACAGTATCCGGTATGGGATCCTAGGTGAATAGGAATTCGACATCAAAGCTGACAAGTAAATCACCAGGATCTACCGTTAACTCCTTCAGTCGTTTGACGAAATGTTGGGAATTTTGAATAAAAGAGACGCTGTGTCCAGCGTAAGGTTAGAAAGGTACTCCGATAATTTATAAGTAGGGGTATTGATAGTGCTGGCAATAGGACGTAAGGGGATATTGGACTTGTGAATTTTAGGAAGACGATATAACTTAGAGGCTGAAGAATCACTAGAGAGAAGTGACCTCTGGGTATCGGTAGAGATAGATGACATTTTAATGGAGTTAATGATGGAACGCTCAATTCGGGAGGTAGGTCACGTTTAAGAAGTTGATGGGTGCTGTCTTGCAGTAAGGAAACAACTTTCTGCTCATACTCTTCGCTATCCAGGATCACCGTAGCATTTCCCTTATCAGCGCTTTGTACAGCAATTTCAGGTTTCTTAAGGCCAGAATTTCTGACATAGAAAAGTTCGATTTCGAAGGTTTGGAACATGCGAGGATTTTGGATGTTTCAGAGCGAACGGGATCAGCTGTTTCAGGTGGAAGACCGATAAGAGCAGACTCTATGCCAGTAATGATGTCCTCTTCAGTTGGAATAAGTTTGGGCGTAAGGGCAAAGTTGTACACACTACTTTAGCAGCCCCGAACGAGAAATTTCCTGGCAATACACTTCCGTCTAAGAATGAAAAGTAGTTCGTAAAATTTACATAAATCTAATAAATGTTTATATGGTCTAATTTTTGGAAATAGGTAATTCCTGGAATTTTTATTTCCATTTATTATTTATCATAAAAGCACTGACTTCCAAGTAAATTATTAAATAATTTAATGATTAGAATGTAACGTACAAGTCTGTTTTTGCAATAATTTATAAACTTTTGTTTCACATTAATAATATTTCTAGCTATTTATTGACTTTTTACCTTCATTTGTTCTTAATTCCTTTGCTAAATCCCACCCAAAGCCGTTGAACTTTATTTCTATTCTTGTGGTCTTTGTGAGATGAATCCCACAAAGGACGATGTTTAAAAACACCTAAGATTTCTTCTTTGGAAGGTTCACCAGTTATTTTCTGCCAATCTGTGGTATCAACAGTCTTGTAAAAGCGTTTCTACGTCTTGCGTCTAAAATCACACTGATTTGTTTCCTAGGGCGAGACACATTCAATGAAAAGGACTGATAAGACGCTTTTGCATTGTGTGCAGTCGAATGTATTTAAAATAATAATAAACAGACTACAGGTATTGCCCCGCATCCCCGGATTTAAAAAATTATTACTTCATTAAAGCAGCACGTTTGTATAACCGATTTTGATTCTTAGAATTGCTTGTGCCCCGATTTTATTTGGGTTCTCAGAGAAGAACTTGCATGCCATTTTAGAGTAATTCGCAGAATAACATTTCACATTTTCTCGTTAATATTAAAACAACGACTACTCTCTATACGTTTGGGAAAATCTATAGGTGATCCATTTTATTGGTCAAGGCTGTACATACGACCGATTCGATGCTACCGACTCGGCTTGGGTTAATTTACGAGACGTGCTTTATGTGGTAGTATTACCTCCGCCGCCAGTTGCGGATTTTTTTCTCGAGCTTTTGTGTTTACGTCGTTTGCGGCGGTACAAAAGATGTGTTATATGTGTTCTCAGGTAAAATATGGGACGTAGCTTTTTAAAATGGATGTTTCTGAACATTTTCGAGGAAGTCGGAGAAGGAGTTTAAGGATTATTTTAAAGGCTGCACGTAGTAGATTGAAATTGGAGATTAAAAAGTTAGAATTGTATTTGAATACTGCTCAATAAACGTAGTTTTGCGGTTACGTTGGAAAATATAAAGAAAAATCGACGACTTTATCTCATCTAGCATTGTAGAAAGTAGAATTTGGCACTGTTACTATTAATGAAGAAATAGCATTTGAAGTTGTTGTCACTAGCAACACCTGTTAGGGTGACGCCTTCCGGCAGCTTTTTCGCTTCTGCAGTGGCTTATATAGCCGAGACCTCTCTTATGAGTCCAATCTTTCTGTCCGCAGGGATTCAGTAGGTGATTATATCTCCAGGCATTGGATTGCCAATCCTAGTATAATATAGTCTGTAATACAAATGTATTAAAAGGAAAAGGAATTAAATGAAGCAATTGAGAAACCAAGTGAAATTGGACGGTAGAAGATTGGAACAAGGTATTGTAGACCGACGAATCCAAATTCGAAATTTTAGTTTCGTGAAGACGAGTATTTGTAAGAAGATCTGTGGGTGAGCGTGCACTGGAGCAATGCATAGTCTCTACGGCAGTGGTTCGGTAATGATTTGGGGTTGTTTTGCTGGTACATCCGTAGGTGATCTCGTAAAAATTCAAGGCATAATGAAATCAATACAAACGCATCTTAGAAGAAAATGCAATACCTACTGGTGTAAGAATTTTGTATTCCAACAAGACAATGACCCAAAACACACTTCAAAATTATGCAAGCAATATGTTGAACAGTTGGAAGAGGAAGGGACACCAACCAACATAAAATGACCACCCCAAAGCCCGGACTTGAATCCCATCGAGATATTATGGGAAGAACTGCTTTTGTATGCGCTATTAAAGCGTCTACTTCAGGATAAAATTTTCTAATACTATCTGCCACATGACTGAAAGCATGAATTTTACACGTAATATGTAACAAATTAGCACAATGTTTTTTAGGAGAACGGCCTACAGAAAGCATGTTTGTGGCACCGTCACTCATAAACATCAACAGTTGGTTTGTTGAAAGTTCGAACTTTTCCAATGTATTTAACACTAACTTTGAAATTACTTCGGCAGTACATTGTTGTACTCGTCTGGAAGCTAATAGAATTGAAGGTGACGATTGATGTGGTTCCATTGTACGTACTAGTACATTAACCACAGAATGTTTTTTACGATCTGTTATTTTCGTCCACACATAACCACAGTTTTTTATCTTTCAACTCCGATTTAATTCTTTTTTCAACATGTTCACGAGCAGATGGCACAATTCTTATAACGATGCTCGACTTGGTAATTTGCAGTCCAAATATTTATTTCAAAAGAATGCTTCCTTGTCTAGTAAATTAAACGGTAGATTACATGCAATAAAGGTAACATATAAATTAAATTTAAATTTGTCATAGTGTCGTGTGCAATTTTTTGTTGAAAAATGCTGTTTATTATTTACGTGACGTAGACAATCCCTTTTGGACCAACACATTAAAGGGATATTGCAAACTACACATTGAATTTTAACACCATCATAATTTAGGTCAGGCATTTCTGCTATAAATTCTGTAACTTTTTCCAACATTGGTCGTTTTCGCGACGTAGGCAACCTTTTTAAAGCAAACGTAGAACTACGATATAGTATACGACAGCGTAGATGCATACACAAGAGATCTGGTTGAGACTCGCAGTTATAATGAGGGTTTCATCGAACCTCCGCCATTGCCCGTTGGCGCTAGTGAGTTGAAGTACTGCTAAAAAAAGTGCGTCACGAGGGATGGTGTACGTCTTCATCTACAAGAGGAGATTCCTCACGTTCAACGGTGGAGTCTACAATTGATAAAACTAAATCCAGGAGGTGATTATTGGCATTAGATACTGTTATATTGATGTAGTTCAAAAAATTCTTGAAAGTTACGTAACATGAGAATTTTACGGTCATAAACATCAAAATTGTATAGTTTCTGTTGGCGACATTTTATACGTATTAGCGTAGTCGAAATAAAGATTATTATTATTAACTGCTCTATACGTTAAACGCGTAAGGATACGCATATATCAAATACTTTTTATAATGGCTACCTATAAATTCTGCCAAAATATTTCTTATGAGTACATACATTACACTTGAGAGATTTTATACGGGACATATTTATGAATTGTAACGAATATTATTAAGGAAATATATTGAAGTCGGCATCATGTAACTGTGACTAGTTTGCAAAGAGAGAAACACACGAACATACACACACAGGTACATACTTAGATACAAAGAAGTACGGCGGTCTTTATCATTAGCGAGGCACGGGGCCGTACGAAAATAAAATATAGAATATTATGAAAATAAGGGTCCTTCTTGCTCTCGTAATAAACTAATCTCGCCGCGTCGGCGAACGTAACAGACGCATCACGGTCCGCCGTACGCCAGCAGACATAAAAGATAATTTTGAAGTGATTCGTGAAGCGCTTTCGATGATGAATGCTCCGCATTCGCCGTGAAGGAAAGAAGAGCCTCCGAGTTGACGGTGTCGTTGCGACCGTAAGCGGAACGCGAACCAACGTGGAAAATAAAGCGTCACGAACGGTAGATATATGACTGTCATTTCCACCTTATCTCCGCTTTTAGGTTACATTAAAACGTATTAATTATATCCATACTTTTACTGCGCTGCCGAGTGAAACGTTTTCTTTTTCGCCCTCTTTTTTTATGCTTATGTAGAGAAGGAAATTTGAGGTGCTTTTTTTCCACTTTTTTAGATTCATATTTCCTCTGTTAGTTGTAAAGTATTACCCTAATTACCGTTACTGAATAAAATATAGGTTATGGAGAGAATATTATGTTTTAGACGTATTTTAGTACATGGGTAAATGCCACTACAAACAGTTATAAGCATCCGCGACACAGACAATTTATAGCAGTTAATGGAATAATATTGTAGGACACAGGAGTGGCGCAAAACTTGCAATAAACAATAATATAAATAATTTTTGGTATGGTATTCTGTCTTTCCTAAAATATTTTCAATAGCATTTGCAAAAAATTTATAAATTTTATCTGTTGGATTTTGTATACTACCTACTACTAGTCTAGGTAGTCTAGGTCTAAACAGCGAAGGTAGTGTTGAGCTTAGGGCGCTTTAGCCGTTGTTCTTACATCATATCGGTTTATAAACCAACATAGTTTCATTTAAATCGGTGAGATACACCTACAGTCCCTGGCCATATTACTTGAAACATGTCATAAATCAACACTTTTACCTGGAAATTCCCATCCTATTATAGTGATATTCTTTTGCTTTGAATCCGATCGTTTATAGGGGGACTAGATTATTGTATCAATAAATAAAAATACAAGAGAAACGATATTTAGAAGAGTAAAGTACGTATATATAAATATTTCAGTTATCAACTTACATTTAGCGAGTTCACAGTTTAGAGAATGCATCGATATTTTTTTAAATATTTCGTCATAACCGTATAGAAGCCAAGTTGTGGAGTATCGTTAAGTGTTTTGTCTTGATATATCGTTATTGCGAAGGTAAAATTGTTATTCTATCTCCCTCTAAATAATTAATTATTTGGAATTTGAAAAAAATTGAAATATTTGGGTTTTTTTGTAGAAAATGCCCGGGAAAGATTTAACAAGTGTACAAAAAGCCGCTATACAAGCTCTTCTACAATCAAACAAACATTCACAACGAGAAATTGCAAAATTACAGAAAGTATCTCCTTCTTCTGTATCGCGTTTAGTTAGAAACTAAAACGAAGGAGCTAGCACATCGACACAAAGCCGGGTAAAGTGCGGTCGGAAAAGAAAAACTTCGAAGAGATCTGACCGTGAAATTGTTATTAGGCTTTGAGCAATAGATTTGTTACAATTAAAATGATTCAAAAAAATTTACAAGAGAGAGGAATAGAGATTTCGAGCAGAACTGTCAGGCGCCGATTGCGCGAAAATCGCCTAATGGGCCGAAGGCCTGTAAAAAAGCCGCGTTTAACAGAAAAAATGAAATCTGCTCGTCTCAACATTGCAAGAGAATATCGACATTTCACAGACGAGAATTGGAAAAAGGTGCATAACTTAACAACATGATTTTTACTGAATTAATGTTTGCAGTATTTAATAGGTTTTCTTTAGTGACGAGTGCTCGCTCTGTGTGATAGTACAGCGAACACAATTTGTTCGTAGACGACCTGGCGAACGTCTCACAGAGTCCACGGTTCTTCGAACTGTAAAACACCCTCCGCAGGTAATGATTTGGGGAGTGATTAGTGGAGACGGACCCGCCCCTTTGTATTTTGTAGAAGGTACAATGCGTCAAGAGCAGTGCATAAATGTGTTAAAAAAACACGTTATTACCGTATTTTAAGCCAGGACGTCGCATACCGACAGGGCGTATATTTATGCAAGATAATGCTCTTTGCCATGTGGCAAAAAAGATTAAGAAATTCTTTGAAGACAATCACATACCTCTTTTACGTTGGCTCGGAAATTCACCGGACCTCAATCCCATCGAGAACGTATGGAATCGACTAAAACGTAAGATATACAAAAGAGAAAACCCTATAAAGGAAATATTAATGAAGAATATAAAGGATGTATGGGAGAACGATGAAGATATAAAAGAGACAGTCATATCTTGCATTGAAAGTATGCCCCGAAGAATTAAGGATGTTATTAAAAATCATGGGTTATGGACTAAATATTAATTACTTATTTAATATTTACATATGTTTACAATATATTTTATAAATAAAAAATATAATTCATGTATAGTTTAGATTTTATTATGAAGAAACTACAAAATATTGAGTGTTTCAAGTAATTTGGCCAGGGACTGTACAACAGCAACACATTAGACTAAGTTAATTAGGAAAACAGAGGTGCCCAAATCCACCCATGCTTCCTTCAAAATTCATGAAAAACCACCCACCAAAAACGCGCTAAATATAGGGGGCCAAACCTAACACATGCGAGAACGAGCCAGCGTTTAAAACGGGACGAGATCGTGATCGGCACGGTGTGTTCAAGATTTAGGAGAGATCAACTGGCTAAAGCTAAATGGTTAATCGATGCGACAGAGGAGCGGATTTCAGGAATAGAACTGTCATTCGTAAATTATATCCGCCCGATGCACGTCTAACGTTAACTCTTGTTCGGTCCATCATGATACCAGGCGCACACCGTCGTAAAACGGGATTTAAATACTCTTCGGAGGATAATTCAGTTGTTTTAGCTTTTAGTATGATTTATTCTGGTCGATGTTGTCTGGTACCAAATTAAGAACATTAATTTTTTGAAAAATGCGATTGCTTTTTATTATCCAGTCCGGCTATTAATTTTGTTTTTTTTTATTTAAACTTCGAGGGCGACAAGTGGATTTATTCTTATGTGTAAAAACGTTAAAAATCGTAGATCTATAACAGGTATGGGCAACCTATATATATAGGATAATATGCGATGCTAGCCGCGTTATGAATAATAGTCGGCTCTGGAGCGCTTCGAGGCCATCGGGCGGCTTCCCGAATGTTTAGCTGTTTGTCTCTTTCTAACGACTATTTCTGACTCGATCTGTGGCGTTCCATTGCGTACGCTTAATAATATTATTTATCGATTTTAGTCTTTATGATTTGAATAAATACGGTTTTAGGTTGGTGGACGGTAATTACAAATAAACTATATGTGTGCTAAATCTTTAATTTTTTTGGCGCGTTATTTGAATTTCTCTCGTGGGCCGGATTGAAGCTGGTGGAGGGCCAGATCCGGCTCGGGGGCCGGAGGTTGCCCATATATGATCTATAACATTCATAAATTAAATGTAGCGTATTTAGTTAAATAATAAGAAATGTCAATTATACGCATATATACATATATTGTCCTGCTTTCTCAATTTGTTCAAAATTTTAATTATCTAACTGTTTTTTTTTTCTAGAAAATGATAATGCAAGTGCAAAGAGTTATGATTAAATATTTGGGGAACATTATTAATTCCAGTTTTGAAGAAAAGAAGGAAAAATCTAGTTATGGATCAATCTCGATTTTATCTAATCTTGCCAAGGTCTACGAAAGTTCAATTTCAATCTATAGTACTTCATAAGCATTATGCATCGTTGCCCAATGTCCCGTTATAATTTTTAGACATTGTAGGAATCAAATTACGGCGTCTTTAAATCTTGAGGCTGAAAGCCTTATTTTTGACCCTTACAAACTTTATTTGAAGGCATTTTTGCCGAAATGCATTCCTAATGAGATATTGTGACTGCAGGTTTATGATCAGTGACTTTGAAAACCATCGAGTAACCTTTTTTAAGCGATTTTCCGAGATTATTAGGAAATGTTAGTCTAATAAAGTTAAAAACAGGACATTAGGCCTTGATGTCTAATGCTTACAAAGAACTATAGATTGAAATTAGTATATCTCTTGAAGAAGAAGTCGGTTCGAAGCAAGCGAAAATGGATTTTGAAGGGGAAGAATAGTACTAAATGGTAGCATAAGCAAAAATGAGCAAAAAAATTCACGTTCTTTTAACATAACCTTAAATGTTACGAAAAACCGTGGTTTTGGTACTTTTAAGCCAGGATATCTCGAAAAATTGTATGAGAAATGACTGTCTGACTCAAGTGACAAAACTTTGTTAAATCGTGTTAGAGGTGTTTCTTATACCAGATGCGTAAATATGAAACCGGAATTTGTTCAGAGATGTCCTTAGCTGTCACATGTAGTTCCTGTTAAGCCCTCCAGGAGCGCCTTGGCGTTGTTTTGACATCTGCGAACGAGTTTTAACTCACAACAACGGCATAATTTTTAATAGCGCTGAACATGTCGAATTTTGTGCCCGGAAACTACGATTTGCGGACAGCATTGATTATCTGTTACCATTTGAAGAAATCTGCTGCAGAATCGCATAGAATGCTTGCCGAAGCGTACGGTGAGCATGCGCTTGGCAAATCACAGTGTTTTGAGTGGTTTAAAAAATTCCGAAATGGCGGTTTTGACATAAGAAACGAATAACGTGGAAGAGCACCTCAGCAATTTGAAGACAGGGAATTGCAAGCATTGTTGGATGAGGATGATGTCCAAACGCAAAAACAACTCGCAGATCAATTACATGTGACACGAGAAGCCATCTCCATACGTTTGAAAGCCATGGGAAGGATCCAGAAGATGGGAAAATGGGTTCCACATGAACTGAATGAAAGACAGCAGGAAAACCGAAAAATCACTTGCGAAATCCTGCTTTCCAGGTACAAAAGAAAGTCATTTCTCCATGGAATTGTAACTGGCGATGAAAAGTGGATATATTTTGAGAGTCCTAAGCGTAAAAGATCATGGGTAGCTCCAGGCGAACCAGCGACATCGACTGCAAAGCCAAATCGCTATGGACGGAAGGCAATGCTCTGTGTTTGTTGGGATCAGAACGGTGTGGTCTATTATGAGCTGCTAAAACCTGGCGAAACCGTTAATACTGAAACGCTACCGACAACAAATGCTCGATTTGAACAAAGCATTGCGTGAAAAACGACCAGAATATCAACAGAGACAACACAAAGTGATTTTGCTTCATAATAACGCACCATCACACACAGCAAAACCCTTCAAGGAAACGATTGAAGCGTTTACTTGGGAAATATTTCCGTATGCCGCTTACTCATTAGATTTGGCTCCGTCCGATTACTACTTATATGTATCAATGGAACACGCACTTGCTGAGCAGTGCTTCACTTCTCACGAAAATATACGAAAATGGCTCGATGACTAATTTTCATCAAAAGAGCAACAGTTTTTTTTTGCGTGGCATCCACAAACTGCCAGAGAGATGGGAAAAATGTGTAACTAGTGATGGGCAATACTTTGAATAAAATATTTTGTACAATTTTTATATAATAAAAGTGTATTTTCTTTTAAAAAATTCCGGTTTCATATTTACACACCTGGTAGTCTTGTTCAAGCTTTAGTAGCGTAAAGTACATTTAATTTTGTAGGAAAAAATGGAAAAAGAAGTTTTCTCTTTTCGTTATAAAATTCCAGTGTTAATAAAATGAGATAAATAAGGCATAAAGTAGCTCCCATGTTTGTTTATACGATTTCACTATAACTCCTTATACCTGTATTCACTTCTAATCTAGTTCGTCAATTATTTTTAAACACATTCCATAATTAATTAAAAAATATTTTCATTAAGTAAATTCCTTATTTAATAACGCTCCAACCTCTCCGAAATCAATTTTATATCCTCCATAACTCCTGCTAACGTCAAAATATTGAAATTCGATATTTTTTCCTTTCCCTCACCTTATTACCGCCTGCCGCTATCTTAAAGTGTCGACTCTACTAATTTGTCGGATCTCCGAGACCCGTCTTAACATCTTAGCGGACAGGATGATCCCCATTTAACAACCGTACCGTCTTCGACGTGACGTCCTTCCTCTTCTGAATGCCGCGTCGCGTTCGAACGCAAAGACAAAACAAAAAGGTAAGTAGCAAGACGGAGGACAGAGAACTTGGATGAGGGATGAAAAAAGATGAAGAAAGAAGAAAGGCATTACAGTAAAGTGGATACAAGTAGGTAGTACGTTAGCGGACGACTTCTCGCCGACTCGGTAATTTGTCTATTTTTACGCGAAGGAACATCGACGTGGATAGAGAGGCGTGTGCCTTGCTCTTCTTGTTGTTTTTGTTCTTCTTCTTCTGATGCTGCTACTACTGCTGGTGTTGCAGTGGCGGAAACCTTAAAAATGACACGATTCTGGCATTAAGAGACATCTGGATTTCGAGCGGGATTGACGTCTCGTTTCCACCCGCAATAAATTAAGCGCATTCCATGTGTATTTGCCGTATAAATATAGGTTCGGATGGGATGCTGTATAACGTTTAATTTTGTAGCTATTCGTCTTAGGTGAATATTTAAGATTGCTAATAAAATGCTTTTTCTCCTTGCTCTTTACTCGCAGATGTAAAATAGGAGATACATGGGACAATTCTAGCGTTGTAAGTATCAAAAACAGTAAAATAAAACTATCAGCAATATTTGTGTTGACCACTTGCAGCCTTGGCCTTAGGCAACTGGGAATATTTACATTTCTTTGAAATTAATGTCAGGTCTATTTCTTTGGAGTTTTGATTCAATTTTCGCCGCTTTCTCTTGTCATAACTTTGTTCAACGTGTTTGATTATGCCTAGAGTGCGGCCACGTGGAAATTACTGTCAGTTGAGTGAATTCGACAGAAGTCAAATTGTTGGCTTACGTGTAGGTGCAAATCGCCTTAACCCGAACCAATTCACCACCATGCTCTATTATCAGTCATGGACTAGGGAAGCCTAGAAAAGTCGCCGAAGAGAAATCGAGGGCCGAAGAAGAACTAATGAGGTGCAGGACCGCCACCTTTGCCTAATGGCACTAAGAGACTGATTCCAGTATCAGGTCAATTGCTGATGTATGGTTAGGTAATGAAGGTCGCCCTGTAATCCTTCGAACGGTTTATCGCCGAATCAAGGGTTTCGGCTTGCAATCCTATCAACCACATCATGTGTTACCATTTACGGCTCAACACTTGACAGCAACGTTTGGAGTAGTGTAGATTCCAAATACACTGGAACGTAGAGTGGTATAGGGAGATGTTCAGTGATGAATCTCGATTTTGTATAGGGATGCATGATGGCAGCACGAAGGCCAGACGAAGACGTGGGGAAAGTCGCGATATTCAATTTTATGTGAAAGGCATGTGCGCCGAGCCGTGGGAGTTATGATATGGCTTGTTATAGCACATGGGAGTAGGCCCCAGTTGGTATTCATCGCAGACACCATGAACGCCTAGCGTTACGTTGATGGTGAAACCCCATATTCTTCCATATCTTCAGCAGATCGAAGGCCCATTTTTCCAGCAGGACAACGTCCGTCCCCACGTAGCAAAAACTTCTCTAAACCGGTTCGAAGAGGCCCATATCAATATCTTGCCATTGCCACAAAGATTCCCCGACCCACCAATCGAACACATGTGAGACATTATGGCGAGAAAACTGAGGAACTTAGCGAATACTCTGCAAACACTCGAAGCTCTCCGGTATGAATTGCAGGTTGCTTGGTGCACGATACTCCAAGAGAACATCAGCCACCTACTGGAAAAGTTTGCGTAACAACAGAAATAGAATACCAAGATCTTTATTGCTGCATATCGTCATATTTCTTAAGTTAAAGTGTTTCGAGTACCTTTCCGAAAACGTAAAAATATATGCGGTAATCTATTTAAAATAAAAAGGTTGACATCACTTCCGGTGATACCGGAAATACAATTGAACTGCCGATAACGGCAGAAGTTAGTTCACGAAAAATAGAAATCGACTTATTTTTCCTAAAATTTCTACTTTTCTTATCCTATCAATGCCCAAATTTAACGAACCCTGCTTTTGTCTATGAATAAGACTGAATATCTGTGGGTCTAGGTCATTATGACAAAGTTCATCGCATTTTAAATAACCACAAAACCACAAGAGAACAGTGACCCTAGAATGGGAGAGATTAATTAAGTTATACAATGTCATATCAAATATTAGTCTTAGTTAATAATAATAATAATAATAATACTCCATGTGCGTACTCGAAGATATGGCAACACGGACATGTGGCAACTGTACCGTCAGTGCAACGTCGGACGGTCAATTTTGAATGGTACACAACCATTTGTTTGCCAGAAATCTTCGGAAAAATGAGAGAAACCAACTGCCGAAGACGCATCGTTCTCCACCAGAACAACGCGAGTTCTCACACATCGACTCAAACAAGAGAGTTTTTAAGGACCGAAAAAGTCGAATTGATGAGTCATCCGCCGTACAGCCCTGATTTGGCACCCAATGACCTCTTCTTATTCCTGCACATCAAAAGTAAATTAAGAGATCAACGTTTTTCAATGCCTGAAGAAGCGGTTGATGTGTTTCAAATGAGTTTTGGAGGTACATCCGTAGGAGTGCCAAAAGTGCTTCGAAAATTGGTTCAAGGGCATGCAAAAGTGTACAGATCTTGATGGAGACTATTTTGAAACACAATAAAGCCATTTGCGATGATTAATTTCTTTTTTTTGTTTTCTATTCCCGAAATATAAAAGGCAACCCTCGTATTTAGTAATAAATTTATTCAAACTTTTTAAGAACTGATTTTTCTCGATTATTTCTTAAAAGTGGAATATCCTGAACGGGAAGAGAAACACTTTCTGACCATTCCATAGCCAAATTGAACGAGCTGATAACTTCATTAATGTTAAATATTTGACTATTGTTCTCATCTACGTTTTCGTCAGCATGGTTCATAACTGAATCCAAATCAATAACTTCTATTTCATTTTGTCTTTCCGCCTATTCCATTATTTCAGAATTATTTGCAACATTGCCTCTTACTACTGAGTTAAATAAAGTAGCAATAGGAATACTATCCTCGTATGAAATGACCGATTCGTGAAATGAAATTACCATCTTCATATGAAGAATATATCTTGAAAGCATTGACAATTACACTCTGTGGAACTTTGTTTCAAGATTCCGCTGCCATGTATGTTATATCTTTCAGCGTAATGCTGTTTGACGCTATGTTTATATCTTCATTCTGAGATACTAATTTTGCAAACAAATGCTTGCGATAACTCTAAGAGATTTAATGATGTGCTGATGCAGTGGTTGTAGGTGAGAGGTCATGCAAAAACGAAATTTTTACATGTTCATTATCAATCGCTCCATGGCACGTTGCTTTGTTGGCGATTAGTAAAGCGTTTACGGGCAGGTTTTTTGACGTTAGGTAAGATGCCACATCAGGAATAAATTGCTCCAAAAACCATTCCTCAAGCAACTTTGTCGTCTGCCACGCATTTTTGGAAGAGCGATAATTTAGATATTTTTAAAGCACCTTGGACGGGTTGCTTTCCCAATCGTCATTAAGGGCCATTTATGATTGCCAGTAGCATTAACACATGGCATTAACCCTTTCCTTTCTGTTTTTTCGCCCAGGTGCGGTTACTTCATTTCGATGAACGTCTTATTTGGCAATCCTTTGTACACTAATCCTGTTTCGTCACAGTTATAGATTTGGTCCATTATGTATTGATACGTACAATCAATAAGCGAATGCCATGTCTTTTTTTAAAGTTGTTTACCCACCCATCACTTGCCAAAAACTCCTTAGTAAATCCCATTTGACCATCAATTTTTTTAGCCTTTAATTTTAAAATTTTATTTGTGACAATATTTTTTAATTCTCGCTGTTGTAGAAACCACGTATATAAAGCTTGCTCCATTTCAGGAAATTCCGAAATTTTCATCATTTTTCTCTGTTTTGGAACGTTGCCGCACGAGGCGACATAGTTTTCTAAATTTTCTTTATTTCTGACAACCTTCGAAATAGTTGACTTGTCCACATTATATTTCACACACAGCTCTTTTACTTTTGTCCCCTTCTCAATTCCTTGTAAAATATTTCACTTTTCATAAATAGATAAAGATTGTCTCTTTTTTTTCCATCTTTAACATGGTTATTTTAACGATTGACAGTTGATGTGATTATATCGAATGACAGAAACAAAATTTGTTGACAATATCAAGGGTTGCTTATATCAACGGTGACTATATCGAAAGTTCACTGTAATATGAGATGGTACCCAAAAGTTATTAATCCGCGACCAAGTCATAATAAATTGTTATTAAAATTACTTGAATATCTTACTCTTCATTAATTTGTATGTCCAAGTATTAAATAACGGTGTTAAATTAACTATATATTTTCCGCTAATCAATTGTTTAATGTCATTTCCATTTATACCGTATCCAATGTGATAAAAATTATTATTAATTCAACATTATTCTGATTTCTTTACTCCCAACATATTTCGAATAACATGACATTTTTTCTCTTTGTTACAGTGTTTGACGGCCATACGGCGACTTCCAGCCTGGATTGTCTCAATATGATCGTGCAGAATATACCCAACCATAAAAAGATGGAGAGCAACGAGCCGACGTGAGAAAAAAAAACGATGTATTTATTAGTCAACGAGACACTTTACATACATACGTACATTAGGAAAAGCGTGTATTACAATTTATAGTAAAGACAACTGCTTGTTATAAAAGTTTCATTGCCAACACGAACAATGTTTTTTTAAATTAATTGCCTTTTTTTTCATAAAATATAAAGCGATATATTATGAGAAAAAGAAACAATCAAATACGTCAAGTTTCGTGGGGTAATTCTAAAAGATTCTAATTTATTTTTATATTTATTAATGACTCTCATAGGTAGTGTGTTATTTTCTAGTTGTAAGTTTAAGCGCCACATTTTACAAGAGATAATATTTGTATATAATCATACACTCATAAGAAGAATGCTGAAAGTATGTAAAAGATGAGTATGAAATTTATTATTAGTGCTTATTCATAAATAAAACTCATATATCAAGTAGCTTACGTGATTTATTAACATGACTGGTGATGATTTCATAACTCAAATAAAATATTTTACTTTACGTCAATCTAGTCAAACAGCATTTACCTCATTGACACCGATTATACTTATAATGGAATCAATTGGAGTCTAGAATTCGTTTACATACTTGTCTCCTTGTCAAAAACGGGGAGATTATATATAAATATTATCTTTATTTAACTTGTATTATGTAAAAAATATGTAACTTTGCAATAAAGCCAAATTTCAAGTGCCATAAATGTAATATTTTCCCAAAATCTAGTTGTAAGACCAAAGAAATAAATGTTATAAATTTATATGATAATTTTAAAGTAAATTACTTGTAGTATTGCAAGTCTGTGAAAGATTAATATTCTTGTACCTAAAATAAAATTGAATAAAATCGATGGTTTGATACTTGTAGTTTTTTATTTCTTTCTAAATTTGCTTTGGCCTACTTGCAGTTAGTAGAATGGGCATACAGCGGTAACAGTCAGTGTAGTAGATATGTGGTGCGGAGTCGGCGATTATTTATTTCACGCGTTCACAGCGTCAGTACTAAATCGATGCTGTATGCGAGTAGTTCTGTGTATATAGGCTGTCGTAACTTATTTCGTAATTGTACGCCTATGTTTGCTTTAAAAATGTCGCAGTTAGGTACGTCGTGAAAACGAACAATGGCAGACACAGTTAAAAACTTTATAGTGGACATGCCGGACTTAATTTTTGATGGCGCTAAAATTCAATGTCTAGTTTGTAAAATCCCTTTAATGTGTTGGTCCAGAAGCCATTGTCAATGTCACATCGAAAGCAAACAGCATTCTTCTGCAAAAAGTAGCATACGAGACCAAGAAAAATTTACATTTGATTTATGTGTTACTCTTATTTTGTGTAATCTATCGTTTCGTTTACTAGACAAAGAAGCATTTGTCTCCTTCTGGAATAAATATGCGGACTGTTAATTACCTAGTCGGACATCGATACGAATTGTAGTGCCATTTGCTCGTGAACATATAGAAAAAAGAATGAAAACTGAATTGAAAGATTAAAAACTGTGGTTGTGTGTGGACGAAACATCGTCAAATACAATGGAACCACATCGACTGTCATCCTGCTTCTTACTTGCTTCCAAAAGAGTTATAAATTGTACTGCCGATGAGATTTTAAAAGTGGTGTTGAACTCATTGAACATGTAACGTGTAAAATCCATACTTTAAATCTTGCGGCACAAACGATTCCTACATGTTTTCCACTAGTAAATGCATTGATTGCTAGTACAAAGGCAGTGTTTCTAAAGTCCCTGAAAGGTACCCGACTATTTCACAAACTGTCCTGATTTACCTGAACCACCACAGCCGATCGTTGCACGTTGGGGATCATGGTTGCAGGCTGCGTTTTACTACAACAATTATTTTGATCAAGTAAAGAAGGTAGTTTTAAAATTCAATCCGACAGAAGCTGCAGCAATCAAGAAAAGCCAGGAAATATTTCAAGATAATCAGGTTAAAAGAGATTTACAAACTATTCACAACAATTACTTCGGACTAGCGAAGGGAATAGAAAAATTACAAAATGTTTCGATGTCGCTAGTGGATTCTGTTCAAATTGTAAACGATGTTCACGCACAGTTGTGCGCTGTAGAAGGCGAAACAAATTGGTGTGTAATACGAAAATTTGAAAGTGTTTTAGAGAAAGACTCCGATTTTCTTATATTAAGACAAATTTGTGAAGGTGCATGTGAAGATGCATTAAGTTGTTTCAAAGATTATTTTAAATATGCAAATATAACATCGCTAGATGTCGAACAGTCGTTTTCGGCATTAATAAACATTTATTCCGCACATCGTACTCATTTGACTGGAACAGCTGTGATTCATATATTTAACAGATGTTACCCAGTTTGTGATTTCACGGAAGGCTTTTAAAACGGTAAGTGTTTCAGCACGTTTTATAATTTATTTCTTACCTTCTATTTTATGTGTAAACTTTTATGAGCTCGCCACGTCTCTGGCTGTTACCGCATATTTGCCCAGATTAACAGTTAATTTTAACAAGGCAAGATGATCGGCGAAGCGTGTAATTTATATTGGGGAGATTAGAGATTACAATATGAGAAAAAAGTGCTGTCCATAATGAAGATCAATTCGCCTTTCTTTCATCTTATTAAAAACGTTTCTTTAAATGTGTGATCATTTCACTTAATAATTATTTTTCTCTAGACAATATTCATAAATTTAATAATTAGCCATTCGTTATAGAATTCCTCATGTATGTAGTTTTTAATACACTTAAGCTTGTCCATACTCCTTTCACTACTTAGAGTTGTAGCAAGTATTTAAAAAAAAATTGGAAAATTGGTGCCGTGGTGCAGTTATATAAGTTAACCTTTGTACACACATATTTTGCTTCTAATAAATAACCTCAAGAATTCAAAATAAAATCTTTACGGCACAATTTGGTACAAAACATTGGCGTGGTCATATTTTAAGGAAGTAAAAGTCAACTTCGCGTACCCTACTAAAACGCCACACAAAACACAACAAAAACATAAGAATTACTTTCAATTAAGGGTTGAAATAAGCCAAATATTTCACCACTTTAAAGATGTAAGCAATAAAACAACTTCGACAGGTCAACATTTATTTATAACATTGTTTATTCTTTTTTTTGTTTCAAAGTTACAGGTATCCATTATCATTAAAATATATTATTCTTTATAAGAATTACAAATACACTCTTATACTAGAGTCAATAGTAACAATTTCCAAAGTTTATCGAAAAACGATAAATCGCATAAAACGCTAAAAAGGATAACACACCCAAGACGAAAGCTACGACATACGAAAGCAATCGATTCGATTTTCAAGTCATGCGGTTGTTTCCTTAAATTTTGTTCTATTTTTTGTGTTTTTCTTTGGTTTCGTCAAGTAACAAATATAAAACGGCTATCTTTTTTTGTAATTTGTTTCTATTTACATTACAACTTGATTATCACATTTATTTAATACTGTTTTCCTTATTATTAATAAGTAGAATCAATTACTCTTGCTATAATTAGTAAGATGAAGGTTTAATGGTTAGCAACAACTGCTCACATCTCAGAAACTATAAGGAAAGTTTTGAATGTTAGTTTATAAAGATTCTGGAGGGAACAAAAGAGAAATTATTCATTTCATTTATCAATCACCATTATGCATTAATGTAAAAGGAAAAGAGAACGAAATTATATTTTAATTGAAAGAATGATTTCAGTAAGGTAATGCACATCGTTTTAGGAATTCCATGTACTCCGAGATGTTTTCATTAGAAATTAGTATTCAAACGAGTTAATAAAGATAAAAAACGAATTCATTAAGTAACATTTAATCTTCCTTTCATTTCTAACGTACTTATTTTCACAAAATTTTAGCAGAAATAGTTTGTCCGTCTTTTATTACGCGGACTGTATGCTAGATAACAATTTGATATTTTGGAGATGGAATATAATGTTAATTGTGTATCTTTAGAAAATATATTCCTATATACTGAGTGTTCTATAAAAAAGATGGTACCATAAAATTTACTTTTTTAAATGGTACACCCTGTACATTTTTACATTAATAAAGATACCTAACTACACTCTATTCCTGTTAGTTAGTAGTTGAGTTACAACTGTTTCTGTTCAAAAATTGAAAGATCACACATCCCAATGAAAGCATTCCTACGTCCAAACGCTTTCAAATTTAGCAACAAAATTTGTTGTGTGGATTGTAAATTGTCAATAAATTGTTTCATCTGGGGATGGATATGTATTGGATGGTCATCAGGAAGGTATTGACTTTACCAATTTCACAATGTTTTTTTCGATTTTTTTAAATGGAACACCTGTATATTATTAATATACCTATACCCTATACCTATTTTTAGCGGCTTCTATAATAACATAAAAACATTTTATTATGCTAATTTTATAGCTTGCATGCGTTACAGTATAATCAATTGGGGCATGTCATCTGACATTGATAGAGTTATTAAAATTCAAAAACGGGCTCTTAGAACAATCTTTGGTTTGGGCTATAGAGAGTCGTGTAGGAACATTTTTAAAAGTAACTCCATCTTCACGGTTTACGATCTGTTTGTTTATGAAACACTGCTATTTGTTTTCAAATACAGGGACGAATTCTCCCGATATAATTAAACTCATGAATACCATACTCGTACGAATGACTACCTTTTACCTCCCCCTCACAAAAAGACTATCTATCAAAAGAGTCCTTATTTTATCGGTTGTAAATTTTATAATAGTTTACCGCCCAAAATAAAAAGTGTTAACAATTTTCATCTATTTAAAAAAAATCTAAAATGTTATTTGCGAGAAAAAAAACATCTATCACCAAGACAATGTACCTTCTCGTACCAGCGGTGTTGTGAAAGCGAAATTGGTCGAATTAAAGTACGAACACTTGGAACATCCACACTATTCACCAGATCTGGCTCCCTCCGACTTCCATCTGTTCCCAAACCTCAAAAAATTTCTACGTAGAAAGCAAATGAAGAAGTTATTGCAACCGTAGATAGGTATTTTGAGGCCTTCCAGAAAATCAGTTCGGGGATGGGATATGCAACTAGGAGAATCGCTGAAAAAAGTGTATTGAACTTAAGGGAGAATATACTGAAGAATAATGTCATTTTTTGACCCATAAACTTGTTTTTTCATATCCGCTCAACGAACTTTTCAACCAGCCTAGTATGTAAAGAACAGCATGGTTTTCGGGCAGGGAAGTCTACTCGGACAGCTATGTCGGATTTTTGCAGTTCCACTTATTGTTCTTTGAATGAAGAAAAGTATGTTGTTGCATTGTTAGTGGAGTTGACAAAGGTGTTTGACTGCATAGAACCTAAACTTATGACGTTGAAGTTAGAAAATCTTGGGTTTAGAGGGACGTTTCTTCAAGGATCCGTAATGGGCCCCTTATTATTTTGTTAGGAAATTATACTACTCTGATCGAAAATTTCATATATCTCTCTTTTAGAGGTTTAACTTTACGCGAAGTCGTTGCTCTGATTGAAGACGACAATTTTTAATCCTGAAGCAGATATAGCAATGTTACCTCCAGATGATGCTGGAGAAACAGAGGAGGACTCAGGCGATGAAGAGAAAATGATACTTGATAATTTACCATCAAGACAATTACAAACACATGCTGCAGGCATTCAAGTACCTGCAGCGCATACCAACGATGAAGATAATATACCATTGGCAAATTTTTGGAAACATAAAAAAGAATCCATCAAGGTTCGCCGTGCATATCTTTGAAGTAGTAGTAATATATCTTAGTTGATGAGTTTGTTGGTAATGGTATTGAGGATTATGATGATCAAGCGGGGATGAGAGTCCTATTAGCTTATTTTATAATTTTTTCGATAACGTTATTTTAAATTTGTTGGTACAGGGAACCAACAATTATGCGATGAAATCAAATAAAATTGGCAAATTGGTTACAATGGGGGAAATGAAAACATTCATCGGTGCTCTAATGACACTGTGCTCGAGTTGGAGATTTATTTTGCAAGAATCTGGGCACCCGAAGGGTCAACCTAATTCGAGTATGCTGAATCCAATGGTGCTAACCGTTTTTAAAAGTTAGCTCGTGTTTTCGAGCAATTTCAATTTAAAAATTTTAGGCCCAAAGACCCCAAAAATTGAATCGATTCAGTCGGTTTTTATAATTTTTTTTTGCAAAAAAAAACCTTTTTCTTGATTACTTCTATTTTTCATTCTCTGATTGCTCTGATTCTTCTGTATCGTCATCTTCTTCTTGTAAATTCCAACAAATGTCACCCGAAAGAGCACGTAGCTTTTTGCCATTGGGGCTTTTTCTACATGGGAATGCAAAAAATAAATTTTTAATGACATTCGAACATTTAAACGGTGAAAAGCAGTAAGCATGTCTTCAATCAGTATGCGCCAATTTTCGGATAGATGAATTCCGAGAACATTGTCAATAACCGCTTTCACACAATCTCATGTCAACGAATGCATTTTCAAATCGTTTGTCCCTCATCAAACGACGAATGTCCGGTACATTTAACATTCCGGTGAAATAAATATAATACAGAATTAAATTTCATGAGATTAACATTCAGATTCAGACATCTACCTTCTTTTATTTTCATCCCACTTAACCGTGGAAAAATACGACGCAATTCGTTGAATGCATTTCCTTTTAGGTTCAATGCTCTTATGAAATTTTTAAATTCCTAGTTTGATGTGAAGCGGTGGTAACAAAACCTTTTCGATCGGCACAAGTGGAATCTCAATAATGTTGTTCTGTCGCAATCTAAATTCCTCACGTAAAGGCCAGTTCCGTTCGTTATATTGGTTTCCGGAAAAACGGGTATTCCACAAGCATACATAGCACATATTTTTGGTATAACCCGTTTGCATACCTCTTAAAAAGGCCACCACCTTTAAGTCGGCACAAATTTTCCACTTTTGGTCATTATATTACACTAAATCGATTATTATTTTAGCGACGCATGTATTGCTTCTCAGTCCAATAGGAATGGAATTTTTTGAATTGGTGTTGTGTAGCAGGACCGCTTTCAAGTGGCTTGGCTGACCAAGTGGCAGTAGCGGGGATGGAAGTTCCCAGGCTATCTCAAAAGATAAATTTGATTATATGATATATTTCATATGGCGGATAAATTTGCAAAATTTGCAAAAATTAGACAGTTATTTGAACTGTGGCAAAAATTATTTTTTCAAATATGCAAAAATTGAAGAAACACATAGTGTTGATGAAGCAAAGGTGCCGTATTTTGGGTGCCACGGTTCCAAACAGTTCACCAAGAGACAGCCAATAAGGTAAGGCTACAAACTGTGAGTTGATACAATTCGTAATGGCTAAATAAATTGATTTGAACCATATCAAGGCGCATCAACACATGTACCACCTGAATACAAGGGGTACAGCGCAGGGGCTGGTGTTGTTCTTACGTATGTCGACGTCCTTAGAAGTAAATGTAAAGACAAAAATGTTTTCATCATTTTTTCTCTAGTTTGACTTTGATGGAATGTTATCTGAGCGAAATATAAGAGGAACGGGAACAATTAGGAGTAACCGAAAATTCCCTTGAAATCCACAAATGATAGTTATTCGGACAAAGAAAAATCAATCACGATTTTGAAATGGAATGACAACTAACAGTGTTGTTAGCTTATGTTCCAATGCAGTGGAAGTGAACCCTATATGTCAAGTAAAAAGATTTTCTCAAAAAGAAAAAAATCAATAATGGCAATTCAACCAGACATGGTCAATTTATATAATTTGAATACGTGAGGTGTAGACATCTGACCAAAACAGAAGTCTTTACAGGTGTGCAATCAGAGGGAAAAATTGTATTTTCCTCGTTTTGGACACTGTATTGATATGCGTGTTTATAATGCTTGGTATATCCACAAAAGGAATAAATAAGGTAACTTAGACCATTTAGAATTTCATAGACGTATTGCTTAATTAATTCTACAAACCACTTGTAAAGTTGCGAAATCCTATATAACCGAAAGGCCTAATCAAAGGAAAAATTTTGAGTAGAGATTTGACAGATTGGATGACTTGAAAACTATGAAAACAACAACCAAGTATGGAAAATGTGATGTCGGTGTTTATGTGCGCTGTTTCGTTAAATGCCACACAAAGTAGTACCGCAAAATCCTGACGTCCTACATAAAGGACCATCATTTTATAGTTGATTTTGTTTTAACATTTAATAGTTGTCTCTAATAAGCTCATTTGTAAAGAGAAATTGTTGTTTGGTAAGTTTTTCAATGTTAACTAGGTTAAGGACCTGCTAAAATTTATTGTTTAGGAGGTACTGTTGATGTAATGTTATACATACATATGTAGATAACATCGGTGTACTCGTTTGTTCGAAGGTTTTTTCAGGCATCGGTGCAGAAAACGTTTTCTATTTGTCTCAGGAAACGGAATCAATTTAAATACTCCACGAAAAAGCTGATTTTATTGGTTCCAACCAGGGCAAGTTTATGTAGCATGAAATTAACTACTGTTGTATACCGTATTATAGATGCATTTATAATAAACGAATATTTTCTACAAAAACAAAAAGTACTTAATGAAAACGTGTGAAAATAGACACAAAAATTGTACAAATAACTCAAGCTCATATCCTTAGACTTAGTCTCTGAGATGTACACATTTGATTGTTATCGTCAAGAACTAGAAACAAGTAAGATTTGAGAAGATTTGTTATAGACGTGACGAGATTAAGTTTAAATCATTCATCGATTTCAAGTATTTATTTTCTGCCGTATTTTATTGTTTTCAAATTCTGTTTTTCGTGTCCTTCGATTGTGATTGATTTACGCTTCCGATTCATCTAAATTAACCTACTGACGACTTTACACCTATATGGATTTTCCGTGACGAAAGCGAAATTCGCTGATATGTTTTATCACCAGACATTAAATTTTGGTCATAACTTGCTGACGTTCTTGATCTTCCTCATATTCTCCAGCTTGATCTCCAGCCAACCGTACGGAATTATCGCTACGACCATGAAGAATCCCAGCAGGTAAACCTTGCACCAATTGCAGAGTAGGCCGTGGAAGCCGAAGGCGAATCCAGATCCTAGGAACCGGAAGAAGATGCTATTGGCGAAAGCCGGTTCCCAGTTCTCCATATACAGACCGGTTAATAAAGCTGAAAAGGATGTGTTATTTCCTTTATTTATTTTTTGTTGGGAGGTTTTGTGATGAGCGGTGGAAGGTAATTAACTCACTATAATTGAGCATTTCCCAGATGGCATTGCAGACACCCCAAGCGGCCGAGATCACATAGAATAAGGCTGGATCGTCGCTCATAGGTTTCCAGATCATTTGCACCATTAATAGACAAATGTGGAAAGTGAAACCTACGGCTAAAATTGAATATTTTAATTGTAATTCGGATTTTTTTGCTTACATGAGTAGTCTCACCGATAAGATAATATCTACGAATACTTCGGAGTAGCATGCTTAAAGTACATGCTGCTATCGATTGCAGTAGGCCCATGCAGAGGAATGCCAGATTCAATCTGTGTATTCCCAAGGTACAAACGACGTACGACTGAAACAAGAAAATGCAAAACAAAAATGGGGACTTGTTTAACAAACGATTCAGGAAAATTTCTTGTACAGTAAAAACTATTAAACTATTAAATATGCTAAAGTATCACCTAATGCGAGTCATGCTGTAGTAACATGAAAGTAGCGATTTATACGAAGTCAATTTGGGGCTTGTTCCTGGCCAACTTTGCAAAAACAACGAAAATAGAATATTGAAACCTTTATTGCTGCATATCCTGATGTTTCTTAAGTTAAAGTATAACATATTCGTCTTTTCGAAGACATACAAATATACAGGGTATCCCACTAAGAGTGGGAACCAGCGATATCTTCGAAACTACAATACCTAGAGTGATGGGAACAATTTTTTTGAAAATTGTGTGAGGGCCATGAACACGGAGGATACTACAAATTCAGTTAGTGGTGTTGTAAGAAGAACTAAAATGTGTATGTTGCGCGATGGACATCAGACTGAGGTGTAAAATAGAGACCAGGGCATACTTCTTTATGATTGCCCACCATATCAAACATTTGTTTGTTTGCACAAATTTGGCAGAAACACTTTCATAAAATAAAATTAATTAGCATTGAGTAGTTGTTAATTTTTTTAACCAGTAGGTATTAATAGATGTTCTTTTCTTATTACGAATTTATCATTTTGAGCAATGTTAGATGTTAACAAAAATAAAAATAACTTTGCACCAACAAAATTCTTAGGTTTGTCACATTAAAAAAAGAAATTACTTGAGTTAACATAACCCTTGGCCAATTTATAAGATTATCAACTTTTTTAATGAAACATTATTTTCATAATGTCGTTTATTTATCGTTTTAAACAAATTTTGTTTTTTGAAGACGATATTTGACTTAGGTGGCCATGATTTTAAATTTAGGAATAATTTTTAATGCTAAAGACTTTTTCAAATAAAATTTTTCGTAATTTTTAAAATAAGGGTTCTTCACTCTTGAGACAAAATCAAGTTTTCAGACGTATTCCGTATAATAGAAATTTTCCACTAATGTACGAGGATATTTTGATAAATTGTTAGCCTAGATAGTTTAAAATTGTCAAAACGGATTTTCGTTGTCATAGCAACAAACAACAATGTCACTGTAAACTTTGAGTAAGAAAAGTAAACGCATTGCTGTGTGGTAAAATTTCAAAAAAGCCATGTCCACCGACATTATGAAAATTGATAAAATAGAATATCGACCAATCATTAAGTGCCTGTTTTTAAAAGGGTTAAAGGGTATGGAGATTTACAAAAATATGTTTAAAACACTTGGTCATCTTTGCCCTTCCTACGCGACCGTAAAAAATTGGGTCGCCTCATTCAAGAGGGGTAAATTTTCGGTTGAGGATGACGAAAGACCTAGAAGGCCGATTTCTGTGTCCACCCCCGAAAATATCGATGCAATTCACGACATGGTTTTGTCAGATCGTCGGGATAAAACATATATCTGAGACATTGAGGATTTCATGTGAGCGTGTACATCATATAATTCACTTTAGACATGAAAAACATTTCGGCAAAATGGATTCAAGCAAGAGTAGAAGCGTCGCACTTGACGCGCCCGATTTGACAACGACCCTGATCTTGTAAATCGTCTTATTACCATGGATCAAACTTGGCTTTATTTTTACAACCCAGAGACAAAACAACGTCGATGGAATGGAGGCATTCTGGTTCGCCAAGGCCTAAGAAGTTTCGGGTGTAGAAATCCGCCCGAAAAGTTCTTGCTTCAGTTTTTTGGGATTTTCGTGGAGTCATTATGGTTGATTATTTAGAAAAAGGCAAATCCATAACTGGAGAATGTTACTCTACATTATTAACAGCTCCGCGAGAAAATTTATTGAAAAAAGACCTGATAAATTGTCCAAAGGTGTTCTGTTTTTGCAGGACAATTCGCCTGCATACAAATCGCGCATTGCGATGAACACAATCCATGATTTGGAGTTCGAAATTCTTGAGCATCCTCCTTATTCGCCGGACCTGGCTCCGTCCGACTATTATTTGTTTCCTCAAATGAAAAAATGTTTGAAAGGACGTAGATTTTCTTCGAACGAAGAAATAATAGAAGCTGTCGAGAGTTGGTTTGCGGGGCAAGAAGAAATATTTTATTTAAGGGGTTTACAAAAGTTGCAGAGAGTACACAAATTTTTATCAAGAATAACTTTTTTTCAAAAAACCCATAATAAAGAAGCTTCCCATATGGTGCGTACTTTATAGATGACGCTATAAATTTATAACATGTAATGTAGCAAAAACAAAATTTCCCCACTGTTTGAACTTTTCATTATTTTAACACATATTTTTCCATTTCTAGAAGATTTCTATTCCGTTTTAAGAACTACAGCTGAAATTTAGAGTTTTGGCCACATTTTTTGCGAATTCGCCCGAGTGTGGGGCGATTCATTACTTGTTTTGAAGATATGCAGGATCGCGACCTGGCCTTTGAAAACTCTCGAACTCGTTGATAAAGTTGACGATGTTATTTTGAAAATTGATGATATAGAGGGTGAAGCAAAATGTACCCATCAAATGGAAATTCTGTTTTATTTTTAATATTTTAGAAAATTGTTACTAAAATAAAAGTTCCTGTATTCTTTGAAATTAAATTTTAGCCAGTGACGTGTAAAATTATAATTCCGGTTTAGCCGAAACATATGACGTTTAAAATGTTCCTAAGAGTAACGTATCTTTATTTGAAAACATATCGTTTAATGTTGCAATTAAACATTATTTTGTGTATAAATATCATTCTTCAAAGAGAATGCCCATTATTTGATTTGCAAATATTTACCAAAAAGTTGTAAAACAATTTTTACCTCTATCCAAGCTTATTGTAAGTTGCATGACGTAAAACGTTGAAATGTTAATAATTCGAGAAGTTATTCAGCATTATTACGTCTTTTAACAAAACTGCAACTGAACTAAAGTTACCAACATTTAATCTTCGTTTGAATATTGAAAAAGCGTTACCTTGTCTTTATTCGCTATTAATTTTCCTAGATTCAAAAGATTTTTACAATTCAAATCAATATTACGAGGGCGATTCGTAAAGTAAGTTTCATTTCCGCCTAGTGAACAGAGAAGTCGGGATATCGGCGCGATCGCAACGCTGCGGTGTAGTCTGGTTCAATGTGAGTCTGGCAGTGCTAGTGAGAGAATTGTTCGGACATCCTTTCCTGCTATTTTGGTCGTTTAAAATGGCTGCTGCAATTGAAAATCCCGCCCACTGTGAACTGCGTGCTGTTTTCCGATTTCTGCGTGCAAAAACATGAAGGCTGTTAAGATTCATCGTGAACTTTGTTCCGTTTATGGTGAAAATGTCATGAATGACAGTGTGGTTAGAAGATGGCGCCGTATGTTTCGAGAAGGACGAACTAATGTCCATGATGAAGAACGAAGTGGAAGACCAATTGTCGAAGAAAAAATTCGTGAAAATCGGCGATTCACGATCACAGAACTCCAGTGCCTTTTTCTCTCAAATTTCACGTACAGTTCACAACAGGATCACAATGGTTTGAGAGTAATGAAGAGCTGCAGGACAGTGTTACAACATGGCTTAATTCACAGGCGGTAGGGTTCTATGAAGAGGACGTTAAAAAAACTAGTTCATCGCTATGACAAATGTCTCAATCTTAATGACAACCATGCAGAAAAATAGCTGAAAGTAGTAGCTTTAAGTTGTATTGTTTTTTTTTTAAGAACCAAACGGAACTTACTTTATGAATCGCCCTCGTATGTTAGGTTTACTGACATCAAAGTACTGTTTCTAGTCTAACAATTGCGTAAGATAACTAGCTATTCCCAAACTTACAATCGCAGTAAGTATCCAAAATTGTCAAAAGTTAAGTATTAGAAAGTACCTTACTAAAATCGGAGTACATAAAACTCTGCTCCAATCCGATGAAGAACGCTAGTGGTGCCGCTAACTGCAACTTCACATCTTTAAACGATTCTCTAACCGCCCTGAGCGCTGCGGAACCTTCAGATCTCTCCAACGGGTCCTGGTACACGAACATCTTAATCCTATCCATCCCTACTATCGTAACGGCTAACGCTAACAACGAAAAGAACACGTACAGGCTAACCAATATGACGGCAGTATTTCTAGGCAGTATGAAGAAGTTCGATTCGCTCGTCGCGTTCGATTTCAACCGGTACGTCGAAGGGCAAGCCTGCGCACCGCAGAGCCTGTCACCGATTTCATCTACGTCGAAAATGTCGTCTAGATAACTATTATATTCTTCAAGAGTTAATTTTCGTGCGTTTTCAACGCTTTTCGAACAGAGACACTCCGTACAATTCAATTTGTCTAAAATTAATGAACAATTGGTTTCATTATCTAATTGAAACTTGTCGAAATCTAGAATTAAACGGGAATTATTAATATTTTCCATTAAAACCGTACTGTTTGTCGTCAATCCCATGTTAAAACTGTAAGTGATCACTATAGCCGATAACACGCTACCGAATATAAGTCCAAAATCGTGCGCCGCTTGGAAAGCTCTAGAAACTCGTCGTATTATGCATGTTTTCCTTAATAATTTCACATCCTCATCATCCTCTGAGAAGATGTAAGTTAATTTCGTCGAAAGGGTCATCAAAAACGTCACTCTAGCTACTGAAATTGGGCCTAGGATAAGTCCAAGTAGAACATAACACGGAACTAGAACATATAAAATTGGGTATATGTGCATCCCATAAAAAATAGCGAAGGTCGTGTAGGCCAAGGCGAATATTCCACTGGTTCCAATTTTCTGTATCAATGGAGGACCGAAGATCACTGAAATAGCCGCCGCAAAATGGAGGATCATCAAAAGCGTGGATCCCACGTTGATGGTGATTGGGAATTGTTCGTAGGAAAGCGGCAATATCCATACGGAAACGCTACCTTGTAAGGCCAAAAACGGTAGAAACGTTGATGTTAAGAAGGAGTGCGATAGGCATAGCGCCATAAGGTTCTTCATGAGGATCTTCTTGCTGTAAATCGGACCGGATCGTGTGGCGCTGGTGTTTCGGACAACTGCGATTAATTTTCTGACAGAGGTCGCTCCGATCGAACTGTTGATGGAGTCTCGTCTTCTTATGGTGTGATGGGCTAGGTTTCGCGTGGATCGGCTTGAAATCGGCGAGTAGGTGGCCATTTGCTGAAATAAAACCGTATTTTAGATAAAACTCTTTTAAATTTACATTTATCAATTTGTTGTTTCATTTTTAGCGTTCGCTACTTTTGAGGTAGATTTCTAAAGTTGCTCTATGTTTTACTGCCGATCTTTATTTATATTATTCTTGGCATTATGTTGCTTATACAAAAAAAAACTGATGAAGTTAGAATGAGGAGAATAACCAAAAAATTCCAAAATTATTATTTTTTGGTTATTGTTACTAGGTATTTTTTCATGTGTATTCTTATACATCATGGTAAGCCATGAGGAATCATTTAGACGTCCAGATGACGCTGCGCTCAGGCGTAACGCCACCTTGCGTTCGTCAGGCCAAGAGCTGACCGATTGGTGGCGGACATCTGTACTTCGATTGGTCTTGCTACCTTCTGGGACGGCATGACTGTGTCCCCTTGCGCCAGATGTCGCCGAGAGACATATTCATGATCCGTTTTGGAGATTAACAGATTAACTGAGAGGCAAAAGACGATGTATGCAGGGAGGATATCGCTCGTAGCCACGCTGATGACGCTGGGTAGGCAGAAACATGTTCGTGTGCTAGCGATATTTTCTTTGCTACATTGTTTTTGCCGCGAATGATTCCACCAATACCATGAGCTATATTAGCATTATTTTTTGGTTATATACAAAGCTGTTTTCAAAAAAAGAAAAGGAGACCGCAATACAGCGTGTCCACCTAGTGCGTTAACGGAAGATAGCTTCCTTCCTGAATAATTTAGAGAAAAAGTGTTCAAATAAAAAAATACTGCACAACATAAAATTATATTCAAGCATACAGGGTGTTTAGTTTCCACTGCGCACGATCCAACTTTGTTCTTTTTAATGGAACACCCCGTAAATTATTAAGATTTTAGATGCCCCTCTTCAATTCATTGCAGCTTTCGTCAGTATTCCCTACACCAATCTATCTTAGTTTTTGAGATAGCTGACATAATTTGAGATTTTTGCAAAATCTCGCTGTTCCTTTTGCGAAAGTTTTGTCTCGACGCTGTACCTAATTCTAATCCAAATGTTTTCTTTCTCCAAATCTTGATTGATGTTTCATAATTTTGATATTGAAGGATCCAAATTGTTTTACTATGTTGTTTTTAAACTTTACTGTTGATATAGTTTCGTATTTAATTTGAAATTCTTCAATTTAACTGAGAAATTCCATTTTTTATCAGAGTCTCATTACAATATATAGAGCCTTTTGATCCTCCAAGGTTTTTTGTCCTTCCATCTCTCCCCATCCAGTAATCCCAAAGTTTTGAAATATTGTCTTCTAGCTGTCTGACCCATCTCAATATAATATAATAGCTCTCTTATTATCCAGTCCTCTGTTACCTAGAGCTTGCTAAACTATTTTATTATTTGATATTCTAAGTATATACCCTAACCATTTCATTCGTTGCATTTTAATTATTTGGGTTGTATTGGGCTCCTCGTATAGTTCGTACAGTTCTCAGTTTGTTCTTCTTCGCCACATCTCATCTTTCTTTATACCTCCAAAAATCCTTCTTAATATTGTTCTTTCCCGTATTTCTAAACGTGGTTTCATATTTTTTGTTAGAATCTAGGTCTCACAGATAGATACAAGAGTGGGTCTTATCACTAATTTATACACTCGCAATTTTGATTTTTGGGTTACACTCTTAGATCTTCAAATTTTATTTACTCTTCTCGCACACTCTGTTCCTTCTTTAAATATTGTTTTTATATCTTCTTCGTATCCCCTTACTTCTTTAAATACTCATCCCACGTATTTAAATTACTCCATCCTTTCTATTCCCGATTTCACCAGGTCCTCAATTCCTCCCATTACTATTCCATCTTGCTTTCTTCTTTCGCATAATGTACCTATTTCCATGAATTCCGTGTTACTTCCATTATTTCGCAATCTTACTACTCCTGCTTCTCTCTCAGCATACGCTAAGCATTGATAACTTTTGATCATCCAGTACAAAATTGAACAAAACAGTGGGAACACACCAAAGTCTGCAGAATATGATTCTCCCACCCTTACTTTATATCTAGTATCTTTTAATGTCGTTTTTACTAAATTTATAATCTTTCCTGGTATACCATCTTCTCCAGAATCTTAAAGATCTACAATAATCTTCCTAATAATTGAAAAGCGCATGATTCCAATAAATTAAAAAAGAAACTGTACAAAATTTTGGCTATTGAGGATTTGTTCCTTAAATGAATATTTCAACATTTCTCACAATGTTTATCACGTAATCTTTTTTTCTTCTGATGATTTGCATTTTCTTCCTGACCTCTTTCAAATTGTACAGTGTTTAAAGTAAAGGATATTATTATGATACGGATTTACTAGATTCTTATTTCTTATTCGTCGAATGAGATACAATGCTTTAAAGAGTAAAAAGAACAAGGTGCATTAGCATTTTCAATATTTAATTAATCTTTAAGTTACTGGATAAACACATTTCCCAAGTCATTATTCGGCAATATTTACAAACAAATGTCATCTGAGATTCTTGTTTATTCCATCCGAGTAAACACGGCAATTTCGCTAGCGGCGAACACGTTAACATCGGTGACCTTGGCCCTTTCCAGAGTCCGGAGACTTCGTTTTGGGATTAAATCGGATGGGAAGAAATCATAGCACGTCGCCGCTTAATCGGATGGCTTCTTTCTCCTTGAGCTTTACGGTGGCGCTTGAGGTGACGTTCCCTTGTTTGAGGATTGAGTTCGAGGTCAATCTCGTCGAATAGCTTTTGATTTTTGGTGAGATTGGTAAGCGTAAAAATCGAACAGCTCGTCTTGAAACTATGCTTTGTCAGCAGTTGCAGTTTTGAAGCTTTAAATGTCAGGTAACGCAGCGCAGTTTTATTTTATTCTACAGAGGAAAGAAAACGAGGGTTAGCTTTTGTTCACAATGTAAAAATTAACAACAATGTTGAACCCTGGCCATATTACTTGAAACATGTAATTAAATCAACCCTTTTACCTGGAAATTTCCATCCTATTATAGTGATATTCTTTCGCTTTGAATCCGATCGTTTATAGGGGGACTAGATTATTGTATCAATAAATAAAAATACCAGAGAAATGATATTTAGAAGAGTAAAGTACGTGAATATAAATATTTGCAAGAGAATATCGACATTTCACAGACGAGAATTGGAAAAAGGTGAATAACTTAACAACATGATTTTGACTGAATTAATGTTTGCATTATTTAATAGGTTTTTTTTAGTGACGAGTGCTCGCTCTGTGTATTAGTGCAGCGAGCACAATTTGGAGGACCATGCAGATATTCGCAGATAAATATAACAACTAGGTATTAAAGAGAGAACGATCCTTGAATAGCCCTCGCCGTGTAGTGGTTAACACGCCTACCCGGCAAGCAAGAGATGTGAAATTCGATTCCTCACCAGGACAATTTTTCCGGTAAGTAATTACGTCGGAAATCCCCAGGAAAATTACAGATTTTCAAAATTAGGCACTCTTTAGTTACCTTAATCATCAGGTTATGACAGCGTTCGAAGCTCATATTTCCCGTGAGGCTGTCACCACACGTAAAAAATGAAAAATTAAAGAATAACATTTAACTTGACTGAAAATAGTAAGTTCATAGGACTTTTCATGTCCACTTATTATAATTAATTAATGTACTGTCTCCTTGCTATAATTGTACTCACCTCTAACATAAGGTCGTCGATATTGGATGGTTGCACGGGTCTTCTAACCTTATTCGCGTTTTTATTGTAACCGGAATGTCGATGCAAGATCCTATTCTTCTCCTCTTGCGAAAGAATCCCCTGATGACCTACGTGATTGGTGTGTCCGATCACCGAGCCTAATTTGTAGGCGGAACTGCTATGGTCCTCTTTGCCCAGATCGCTTAAATTCGGTAAGCTGCCCATTGTAATCTTCCTTTCCTTTCTCTAGCAATGGGAATTAACGAATATATCTTGAGAAACCATAGGTTTTAGGCGTGTATACCGGTAATGTGGAGGTGACGGGTTTTCTGGGTTCATTGGATTCGTTCTTGGAAGGTTTTCTTTATCTGTAAAACAAGACGTAGTTGTATGAAACAGAGAAATTTGTTTTATGGTAGATTATTAAAATTTCAATCATACTTCTAAATGGAATTTGTTTTAAATCAGAACAATGAAAGAATTTGTGAACCCATAACTAAATCAATTTAACCATACATAGGTTAAAAGGCAGTAAATAACATTAATAATAATAAAAAAAGCATCGTTCTAGTTATTTTTCCTTTAAACAAAAGTTTCCTTGACGCATTTGATACCATTAGAGCTTTTTATTAAAGCAGAACCAAATCAGCGTATTCAGATACGGGATTTTTAATGGCAAACTGTGCTAAAACTTGAGCGAAGTATGCTTAATACTATAAATTCCTATGAATAATATTGTAATGAGAACAATAGGTCAAATCATCTTAACCAAAAAACATCTGCATGGCTTCATATTTAATTTACTAAAAAATCAAATGCCGGAAAAATATATAGGGTGTGCTATTTCAATAAATTGAAATACCATGAACCAAACATGACAATTTCGATGGTCATCTTGTAGACGCTAGTTTATATCATCTTTTGTAGTCCAGAGGATTTTTGTTTTACAAAAGCGTGTTTTACGTCTTATTTTTGACCTAAAATTTAATGCATCTTATAAAAATACCTTTAAATCACAGAAAATATCAACGTTGTACGATGTTTATGTTCTAGAAATCTTGAGTTCTGTCCATAAACATATCAATTACTTTAGTGACAATAAAATACCTAGTAATTATTTAATTCCTTGGCCTCATAGACGAATTCTCTTCCAAAAGAACATTTTATATGAGATGTGAATTTTACAACAGCCTTCCTGGCGCAATGAAACAAATAAATAAACACCATATCTTTGAGTATGCCCTAAAAGAATTATTATTAACCAAGAACTGCTATGTAATAGATGATTTTCATACAAAATCTCAATAGATTATTCTATTGTATTGCATTTGTATGCGTATGTATATACAGGTCTTGCAAAGCGAATACGAACAGCAAAAAATAGTCGCCCGCTCCCTCTCAGTTATTGGAGACCACAAGCTAATCACGCTATCGCGCCCTCTCCTGCTCGCGCGTAAGTACAGTCCCTGGCCATACTACTTGAAACATGTCATAAATCAACCCTTTTACCTGGAAATTCCCATCCCATTATAGTAATATTCTTTTGCTTTGAATCCGATCGTTTATAGGGGGATCAGATTATTGTATCAATAAATAAAAATACCAGAGAAATGATATTTAGAAGATATATCGTTATTGCAAAGGTAAAATTGTTATTCTATTCCTCTCTTAATAATTATTTAGAATTTGAAAAAAAATGAAATATTTGGGTTTTTTTGTAGAAAATGCTCGGGAAAGATTTAACGAGTGAACAAAAAGCCGCTATACAAGCTCTTCTACAATCAAACAAACATTCACAAAGAGAAATTGCAAAATTACAGAAAGTATCTCCTTCTTCCGTATCGCGTTTAGCTAGAAACTTAGACGAAGGAGCTAGCACATCGACACAAAGACGGGCAAAGTGCGGTCGGAAAAGAAAAACTTCGAAGAGATCTGACCGTGAAATTGTTCATCAGGCTTTGAGCAATAGATTTGCTACAATTAAAATGATTCAAAAAAATTTACAAGAGAGAGGAATAGAGATTTCGAGCAGAACTGTCAGGCGCCGATTGCGCGAAAATCGCCTAATGGGCCGAAGACCTGTAAAAAAGCCGCGTTTAACAGAAAAAATGAAGTCTGCTCGTCTCAACTTTGCAAGAGAATATCGACATTTCACAGACGAGAATTGGAAAAAGGTGAATAACTTAACAACATGATTTTTACTGAATTAATATTTCCATTATTTAATAGGTTTTCTTTAGTAACGAGTGCTCGCTCTGTGTGTTAGTGCAGCGAGCACAATTTGTTCGTAGACGACCTAGTGAACGTCTCACAGAGTCCACGGTTCTTCGAACTGTAAAACACCCTCCGCAGGTAATGATTTGGGGAGTGATTAGTGGAGACGGACCCGGCCCTTTGTATTTCGTAGAAGGTACAATGCGTCAAGAGCAGTACATAAATGTGTTAAAAAACACGTTATTGCCGTATTTTAAGCCAGGACGTCGCATACCGACATGGCGTATATTTATGCAAGATAATTGCCATGTGGCCAAAAAGGTTAAGAAATTCTTTGAAGACAATCACATACCTCTTTTTTACGTTGGCCCGGAAATTCACCGGACCTCAATCCCATCGAGAACGTATGGAATCGACTAAAAAGTAAGGTATATGAAAGAGAAAACTCTACAAAGGAAATATTAATGAAGAATATAAAGGATGTATGGGAGAACGACGAAGATATAAAAGAGACAATATCTTGCATTGAAAGTATGCCCCGAAGAATTAAGGGTGTTATTAAAAATCATGGGTTATGGACTAAATATGAATTACTTATTTAATATTTACATATGTTACATATTTTTACAATATATTTTATAAATAAAAAATATAATACATGTATAGTTTATATTTTATCATGAAGAAACTACAAAATATTGAGTATTTCAAGTAATTTGGCCAGGGACTGTATGTACACTCTTACTTGCTCGGACAAACGCTCACATGTTTTGCTGTACGCATTCGCTTTACAAGACCTGTATGTATGTGTCTGTGAAATAAATAATATTATTATTATTGTAAAAATTGTATGGGTATATTGCTGAAAACTCCAAGAGATACTCAATCCGATAACATTTGAATTACCGTTCTAGAGTGTAAAGCGTTTAGAATTTCAGCACTTAAAAAAATAGGAGCATTTTGCAAAGAAGTCAAACTATATCAATTATCTTAAAAATGAAGCTAGAGGCACCCAAAAATGTAATAACATACATGGTACTCCATTTAAATACCCAGATCTGTATCGTGTGCTACGAAAACTGAACACCCTGTAGGCCTTAGTATAGTTTTATGTTGTGCAGCACTTGTCTCAGAAATTTTTCTTATTCAACGTCTTTCCCTGAATTTCTTAGGCATCCTCCCATTAGTTCAACACGCTGTATATCAAAATCTTCATATATTTTTAAAATATAGTATCATATATCAAAGTATTAGTTAAAAGACAAGTTCAGCAACTGATGGAAGAAAACAAAAGTAATTTAAAACAAAGCAAAAATTCAGGCAACCAAATATGTATCCAGTGAATGATGGCTGTAGACTACAAGGTGTCCAGATACGTATACGTGCATGTAAAATCACTGACTGAATGAATATTAACATCTACAGTGTACTTGTAGAATGTAACTATCACCTCAGCAGCGGCGATTTCCCTATTAGGTCAATTGATCAATGACCTCCTAAAAATATTTCCAAACAATTAACAACATATTTTTTCAAGTTATAATTTATATCTTCCTTGTAGTGCGATAGATTGTGTACGAATATAAGATAATTTATGTTCACAGCACGAAATCGTGATTGTTTCATTCACAAGGAGAAGGAAGCTGGAATGACCCCTCCAACCGTTCTAGGTGAGCAATTATACTTCTCTACGGAAGTAAAATATCTAAGAATCCTCATTTGGATAAACTAACCAAAATGTCTCTCTGGATATGCCGTAGACTTTGTAATAACTCTTAGGAGGAATGCCCCCCAAGATAATCTATTAGCTGTATGCGACAGTGGTTTGTCCTAAGATCACGTACGGCCCCGTTATTTGGTAGAAGAAGGCCCAACATGTTGCAGCGAAAGCTAAGCTTACCTCGTTGCAAAGAATAGCCGTTTGACAATCACTGCTGCGTTAAGTACCACACCTAGACTTCTGTATCTTATACCCCTTCACATACTTTTGGAAAAGGAGCCAGGACAGCTGTTTTCAGGTACTGGCATCTTGCGATACTGCCATAGAACATGGCCGGCGCTAGGGCAGAAATCCGTGACAAGATACTGGATGACGACGTTCTGTCTATGCCCTCGAACATGCTGTGGGCTACAACATCGTTCCCTCGATGCATGGACTCATTGAGGCTGACGCCTTTACACCGATGGTTGATAATAATTTCCTCTATTAGTTAGGCTCCGCAGCGAGCTCTTGAGGGGAGAAAGACTTCCTCCAAACTCGTAGCTGACTGCATAAATAATTTTAATATTTTGGGTGGGAACAACAAGGTGACTCATTTAGGCACCAGGACACACTAGCATTGATGACAATGAGGCGGCCGATGCCCTTGCTAGGAAGTGAGCTGAGCACACTCCGCTGGGTCTAGTACCTCTAGTAGAGACATACGTTTACTTTTTTGCCCATATGACCACCCCGTAAATTTTGATGCCCCTTTTGAGAAGCATTAAATTTTAGATATAATAAATAATTATTTTCCAGATTGAACCTTAGGATAACATTTTTTATAAATTTATTAGGGAAACAGAAAAACAAATTCCGACAAAATCAATTGTCTTTGAACCATATCTCTATTATTTTTACTTGTTTCACCTTTGAAAGTAAACGATCAACAAATCTATAAGCTTACATCATCTACTCAAGATCAATAAGAAACATTCACGATGTTGTACAGACAATAAACTTATTTTATTGTCTGAAAAACCGTCTTACCGTACTTTTTTTTCTTAAAGGTCACACGCAATGATCTAATTTTTTTTTTTTTTTTGTTATTTAGCACGTGATTGGCTTCATTGGCGAATACTATCTTAATGAATCACCACGGTAGCACGTAAATCGAAGGCAAAAAATGGTCAAGAACACGAAACGGAACAATTAGAATCGAAATATACACTGTTTGCAAATAAAACTAACCACTTTTAAAAGTACATACGTACATCTAAGGTTCCAGAAAAGAAACTACATACATCCCTTGTGACATAAATTATTATATTGCGTGTGACAAGATTTCAAAATATGTTCTACGTCCTGGGGCCTGTCTTTCACAAATATCGGCCATCGGTGTGAAATGAAACCAGAAATATATAACCCTACAAGTTCAAATCCTAATCTTTGCTCTTTGTAAATATAACAAGATCTGATCATATACACATTTGCAATTATTATGCAGCAAGCAAATTGCATCTGTTGGCATATGTAACTCCCACCGCCATTAAATTCTGTACTGAACCTTTCTGATGCTCTTTATGCAATGGACATTCAATGAAAATATGATTGAGGTCCGCAATCTCACCTCCACATGAACAACGGCTGTAATCAGGAAACTGTTCATGATTGAATTTAAGCCTTGCAACAGTGGTGTAATAAAAGCGGGATATTTCATGATTCTGGTACTACGGATTGCAGATAGTATGCGGATGAATTTTTGCATAATGCGTCATTCTAGTAGTGTACGATTGTTTCCAGTAATCTTGCCATTGACCTCTCAAAATTTTGTTCTTTAGTAGAGATAATATGTCGGTATTACGGGTTAATATAAGAATACGAAAAATTCATAAATAAACTTGCTTACTAATTATTCAACAAATTAGAGGCATCAGGATGTGAACTACTGTAAACTTGCATCATTGCATAAGTTTCCACAGTTACTTCTTTAAACCTTGTGCGTCGACAAGAAAAAATATTCTTATACATAGAAAACGATCTCTCCACATCTAAGGAAGTTACATTTGCATGTAGAAACTGTTTTTCAAAATCACTTAAAAGTTCACTATTCTTACACTTATTATAAACGGCATCTAAAGTATTAAAATCGGGATTTTTCCTTAAAACATCTGCCAACTTTTGACTAGCGCATAATCCTGGCGTATCATTTAATGTGTGTAATTTATTTTTTACACTCTCCACTATGTCTAATGATTCCTGCAATGACAATTCAGTACATTGTAGTTTTCTGATAGCATCCAGTAATACTGTATAATTGATACATATTGTTGTTAAATCTTCTAAAAGTTGAGGAATTTGAAATTCTCTTTGACTTTCTCTAATTGCTTTGGATTCATTCCGATTAAATCGCATTATAACTGATTGAATTTGTTGAAAATGGATCAAATAGTAAGAAGCTGCTGTTAGCCAAGTACCTCATCGCGTTAAAATTAGTTCAGGAGGTTCTGGAATACCTGGACAAAATTTACGAAATTCTTTTAAACGTTTAGGAGATTTACGAAACACTGCTTTAGTACTTCCAATCATCCGATCAACGTTTCCGTAATGTTGTCGAACAACTTCACCAACTAAATGCAAAGCATGCAGCACGCAGGTTATATGTATTAAGTTAGGAAATATATGTTTTAAGGATCGCCCAACACTTAACATCGTTGCTGCACTATCTGTCACAATCATTACAACTTGATCTTGGGCAATTTTAAATTTTTTCAAAGCGTTCATTATCACTTTTTGAATATTTTCCGCGGTACATTGTTGAACACGTTTGCAAGCTAACAAATATCGAGATACTGTGTTCTCGCTAGATAAAACGCGAGCTATTACATTCACAATACTGTTTTTCTTTATATCGGTCGTCTCATCCACGGTAATCCATATTTTTTTGGAACACAAATCACGTTTACACACATTTTCTAGCATCTTTTTCATTCGCGGCAAATGATTCTGTAATTGTGTTTGTGAGGGTAATGGGTACTTTGGAACGTATTGTCGCCAAAACGTTTTAAAATCTGCTTTTCTCACCAACGACAACGGAAGATTACAAGAGGTAAACATAATTAATAAATGTATGAGGAATAGTGTATAAGGTATTTCAGTTCTTGCATTTCTCATATGCTTAATACCATTGACATGCCTCTGGCAATCAGTTCTGTCCAATGCAGCCGAACGAACATTGCATATTAAGCAAAAGACTGCACTACCGTCATATTTTAAATGGGGAAAAAGTGACACATACTTATGTACATTAGTAGCAAATCTATTACGAGGCATTGTTTTCTTAGGTATGTAAATATTAGTTCTATATGAAACGATACACTAATTATGTACTTGGTATAATACTACAACACACAAAAAACACCAGGTATATTTTCAAAAGCGACACGTAAGTACATAACCTTGACCGTTCGACTAATCTCTGCAACAGCTCAACCAGTACTAAAACGAAATCTCTCTCAGCGCGGTTTAACATGATTTATATTCAAGGTCGACACTACATGCCTGCTTCTCTACCGGTTTAGTTTATTTATGAATTTTTCGTATTCTTATATTAACCCGTAATACCGACGCCTATGCGAGTCCGCAAGTTTAGGTTACTCTAGACGTATAATGGCAAAAACAATTTCATAATAAAATGTTATGCAAGCTAGAACGATCGATTGGTAAGTCACATACACGATTGCTCAAAAGTAACATACAGCGGTGTCAAAAATTAAGTAACAAAATAGAAGTTAAAAAAGTCGAAAAATAATTTAAGGAGTTAACACAAAATTATTTTACTAATAATTTTATAATTTTTTTAGCTTAAGAGTCTTTAAATACATGCGGATGGTCAACGGTCACAACAAGTATTTGCTTTTTCTTTTAGATTAGTTTAGTGAAATTAGTAACATAACCTCATCATTGGTGAAATTTGAGTGATTACACTTTTTATTATCACATCCATTAGAAAGCAAATTATAGAGTTGCTATATTGGAATTTTAAAGAAAAGATTATTTTTAACATAAAAAATGTCATAACAATATGATATCATATTATTATGATCTTTCCAATGTTTTCAGTCACACGTAGTTCTCCTTACAAATTGTTAAATGATGCGATTTCATTGGCAGGCAGTACATTTACACAAATTGAAATAAAAACAGCAAAACCTTACAGCTAACAGATTGGCATCGGGCAAGTAACAGCAAGTACCTTGTGCCTGCTTTGATCGACTCGAACAAAAACCGCACGACTTGATCAATTAGATGAGATTAGAGCTTCAACACCGCAAAATGTTTCCGCTTCTGTAATATTTTTTGTGCTTCGCTTGATCGCGTGTTAGCCATCTAGCCAATAATGTATTTTATATATTAACTTATTATACATACATATGTATGATATGGCGGTAATCGATCTGATTTCCCAGATTGGAACAATTGACATTGACTTTCATTTTTTTCTGTCCGGTGATCTGAAGGTTATACAATTAATATAATATTGAATAAATAAATGCACGCGTGACTCAAAATATATACATTCTGCATACATACTCGCTTGTACATGCATATGAAATACGATTAATAAGAATTTTAATACCCATAAATTAAGCACATTATTTTAATATGTTAATAATTGCCGATATTTTATGATAAATTATGTATGAAAGTCTCTCCGTAGTCGGTATATACCAATATAAGTATTTGTAAGCATATGCCAAGGGGTATGGCAATTATAAGTATTATTACAGGTTATAATTATTATAAATTCCTACGGGGTGAAGCATTCCGGATAGTTAATAACTGTTTAGTAACTGTTGTTTTATAAGGCAAAAGGAAATTGTGATTTTGTAAATGTTTTAGTGCCTATTTCGTTAATTCCCTATTAAAATATGTATGTAATGTCAATAGGGGCAAATGTAATTTACAATTTTAATACGAGGATTGTTCGGCGACTACGTGACCTAACACAGATATGGCGCGAATTCGAAGGAATTTTCATTACCATTCTGTAGAATCATCTTTTAATAGATTAAACATGACAGCACAGAGTTGGCGTACTGTCAATTAATATGTTTTTGACAGTACGCCAAAGTGAACGTCTCGTGTGATTTTGTTAACAATGGAAAAAACTGAGTTGAGAGCAATGATAAAGTACTTTCAATTGAAAGGCTTAACACCAACCGAAATTAAAGCAGAGCTAGATTCAACACTATTGGAATCCGCTCCTTCGTTTTCAACGGTTAAAAACTGGGTTGCCGAATTTAAGCGTGGTTATACGAACACAAGTGATGAACCCCGTAGTGGACGTCCTAAAACTACAACTGCCTCGGATATGATTGAAAAAGTCCACCGTATCGTATTGGATGACCCTCGAGTAAAAGTGCGCAAGATAGCAGACATAGTGGGTATCTCAAATGACAGTGTGCACAGAATTTTAACTGAAGAATTGGTAATGAAAAAATACTTGGCGCGTTGGGTGCCTCGGTTACTCACACCGGAGCAAAAACTGAATTGTTTGTTTCTCGTGACCTTTTGGCACGTTTTCGCCACAATCCCAAGGACTTTTTACGCCGTTTCATAACCGTCGATAAAACCTGGATCCATCATTATACTCCCGAAACCAAAGAGCAGTCCAAACAATGGACACACAAAGGTTCTTCACCACCAAAGAAGGCAAAAACGGTTTTGTCAGCAGGTAAGGTTATAGCAACTATTTTTTGGCCCCATGCTGAGTGCCAAGTATATATATATATATATATATATATATATATATATATATATATATATATATGTATATAAAAAATTATAAAACTAACCTGGATTTCCTGGATAACCTAAGACGATGTCCAATAAACTTTATGTTTATATGGGATTTACGGGGAACTGCCAATTCTCATACTCCAACCTTCGCTTCTACCTTGAAATTTTACTATGACCTGATTGTTACACACTTTGAAACTTGGGACATAGACAAAATACGAGTTGCTTCGATGAAAGCTTAACCAAATGTAATCAAATTAATTGGCGTCCCTTCACTCCATTATTTTAATCGCGATGGCGATTGTTTTCTCCATAGCAAATTTTGATAATACTTTCCTAAAATGATATGACGATGAAATTTCGATGAATAAACCTATATTCGATGAACTGACTGTAGTGACTCCACTGGAAAACTCAAAATACATTATTCTATGACCTGAAACACCACTGACAATCTAATAATGACAAAACTTACTGACGTTCTACTTAATAACTTTATGGGAGATATTCAATTTACGAAACCCTGCTAGAAATACCTCTGAATTTACCCTGTTGTTTGTTGTAGGAATGTTTTTCATTGATTTTTAAGATTTACGAAATGGAGAAATTGTAAATCGTAGGCTCGGGGAGGAGTACAGGCTCTCGAAAAGGATCTAGTATCCGCCAGAGGGAATTTCACATTGATCGTGCGGCCATACTGAATACGCTTATACGTGCTCGAATGACAGCTGCGCTCGACGATGTAAATAAACACCACTACAATACATATACAGCGTGTCCACCTAGCGGGGACGGAGGCAGAAAGCAATTATCCTCACTAATAAAGTCTCTAATTGACCGCAAGGCCGAACAAGATTTGCAAAGGGCCAAGAAAAGCAACGCTTACTTGCTTTGATTTATACTTTAAACCTTTCATCTCAAAATCTACCAAATCTCTTTTGTCCATCATTTTGGGGCGTTAGGATTATAAGAATAATTTATTTGAAAGGTCACTCTCTATCGATTTGTGAAAATATATACGGGTGTTTAATAAAAATTTAATCAAACGCTGAAATACGATGCGCAATTTTTTTTTAATTGTACCATTTTATTGGGTAGAATAAATTACATATTTTTCGTATTTCAACTATTTCACTAGCTGCTCTAATAATGAAGTTATTACAGTTTCAATTGTCCAATATAAATCTCATCGTATCTCTTTTATTTTTCATTTTAGGGTAATTGAACTATAAGGATATTTCACGCAGAATTTTATTTTCTATCTAATAATGACCGTCTCTCGGTGGTCGAATGGTTAGCATACTTGCCTTTCCATCCGAACGGCGCGGGTTCATATCCCGGTCGAGACGGTTGTTTTTTAATTACGTATAAAAATCAAGGTATGCGTTCTTCTCGGATAAGGAAGTAAAACCGTAGGCCCGGTGTCAATACGATGTTTGGCACGTTAAAAATCTCTATCAAAGGTTGGAACACCTCTGGATTCGGCAAAATTCTAGTAGGGTTGGCTAATGATCATAGTAATCGATACCTAGAAGTGCGAGGCGTATTCCGTAACCCGACGCTTCGCCCAATACACAACAACAACAACAACAACAACCTGTATACTTTGAAATAGAAATAAAACATATTTATTCAATGTCAATATTGGTCAATGTGACCAATCTTCGTATTATACAAGCTTAAATATAGCTACCTCCAATAGCTGTTAAAGAATACGTAATAAAAAATACATTTTTTAAGTCATAGAAATGTAAAGTAGTATAGAAAACTCGTTTGATAAGGCATTTTATCGCACTTGTCCCTTTGGAGAGCAGAAGGCGGGTTCTGCTCATTTTTCAAGTTTCGAATGCGTGCGACAAAATGCCATCTTATGAAACTTGTTTTCTAATATATTATTTCTCAATTATAACAAAAAGCAGAATGGCTACAAATTTTCGTGATTTTAACAATTTCGTTTACGACTTCTTCTCCAAATTTGACTAACTCATATGTTAAAAGAGACCTGTATACAATATAAATTAATACATAAAGAACAAGAAAAATTTTATTGATTTTGAAAGCTTGATAGATATCCCTTTTTGCACAATTTCTTCAGATTGATTTATTGTAGCAAAATATTTTTTAATTTCGATATACATACGTAGTATCGTCCTGTTAAGACAAGTCTCCACTTTGAATCCAATTTAAACCGATACGGATTTTACTCCTTCATTTGTTGAGATTATAAATATATTAAAATATCGTAAAAGCCTGAATAATTACCAACAAACGTCAAAATTCTACGTTAAAACCAGCCTCCCACATAAAAAGCTACCAAACAAGCCCACAACATCGCTCTAGATCGTTATAAGTATGTACCTGACGTTGACGCAAACGAAATATACCGTAAAAACAAGAGAATAATAAGTAAAAAGTGAGCCATATTTTTCCCATTAAAGCGCAAATATATTCCCGTCGGGACAGGCTTTTATCAAAGAGACGGGAGTTAGAAAAAAAGACAAAACATTTTCAGGCGACCTTATCAAACGAGCGTCGGATCCGTTTTTCTTTTTTTTACATAGATGAAAGATATCCAGCAGCGACAACAAAAGACGAGGCCAAGGTATACGCACGTTGCAGCGATACAATTTATTTGCGTTCTTGATTGGTGGAAAGCGTCTCAATTCAGACGTCTGTAATTGTTTTACTTCCACTTGTTTCATTGGGAGATGAATGTACAGCAGCCAGAAAAAGTATTTGTGAGCATTACAGTCATAAGATTTTTTGCAGCTATCAGTCTTCATTTAAAAAAAAAACGTAGCCCTTGCCAGTTTTTCCAACTTCTTGTTTGTTCTTGTAGAGCAGGTACAGACATAAAATTGGATCCTTTTCCTTTCAATATGGAACTGTTCTTCTCCAATGTCAACAAAGTTGTAAAAAATTTTCGTTTAAAAGATAAAATGCTATTAGGCACGAATACTTCACGGCGAGGACATCTAGTTGCTCAAAACGTACTTTTATTTCTTGGATAACTCTATCCAATGACTAAAACTTTTCTTTTTGTATTTCTTCTTCTAAAGATAGTCCGACGTTTCGGGAATTTTCACCACTCATAATTTTTTTCCTTCTAATTCAACGCTCAGTAAATAATTGTTGTGCGTCATTAATTTACAAAAGAACGGATTCCCCAAAAATTAAGGTAGCACAGAAAAGAAAAGGATTGCATTGAGTTATGTAATATTCCAGCGTCTGATCGAGTTGCAATATTTCATTGCCAAGTTGGGCCAGCACCGCCAATTCGCACCTCTTGTTACACCCTAATTTACAAATTTCTTAAATTCATATTTAAAATACTTCAAATATTTCATTTCGCGCCAATTCCTCTATTTCAACATATAACGAAACTAAACACCTGCGAAGGATGATTTCATCGCGTCTACAATGCGTAGTATTTGTGTATGTTTTAACTAAACTCATTCCCCTAATTTGTCCTAAGATTTGGTCTTTATTATTTAATAAAGCCCTTGATATTCATCCTTTCAAAATTCTACACCGCTAATAATCTTTATTTTAAACCCTTCTTGCCCATGATAACAATAAATTTAAATTATATCCTTAAGCTAATGAGATATTTAGTAATTAACTGTTTAGGAACCAATCATTCCCGTTTCTTTCTATCCTTTAAGCCCCGTAGCTTCTTTGGTTATCAAAGAACATAAATGAAATTTTGTCAACAAATAGTATAACTTCCGCTTTACATTTTGGTATCAGTTAAATTAGATTTCATCCGTAGCTAATTGTTCTAATTAGCAAACACCGATCTCGCATACATCATATCTTTGCTTCCGCATTGGTCCTTCAATCTCGTGATCCCATTGGATCCCGTAAAATACATAAATAGAGGCGTCCTGACGCGAGGAATGATTATTAAGAATTAGTCACGAGGTCGAAGTTACACGTTAGTTGGCAGCAGCAGTTAGTGTGGCCATAAGTGGCCAAATGTGTTAGAAACCTGCTTTCCTCTGAGGTACCACAATTTGTCGTTTGACATAACCCTACTAGGGGATATATAGTGCCTGAGGTCCTGTTTTCCCAACGACTTTCGGTTTGCGTTTACATTTGTCGTATCGAGCCCCACGTTGGGCGCCAAATTGTTACGGTTAAAAAAAAAAGAGAGAATGAATTAAGATTTAATTAAAGCGATATAGTGCTCAGCTTTAGCTATTTGAATGTAGTGTTAAAAGGAGAGGAGTCAAGGGGTGAAATAATACAACGGCGTTCAAAATGTATTTTTGTTGCTGAAGTCGTGAAGGTTCTTTGTATTTAGAATTCCGATGTTTATAGGGCGCCACTGAATGTTTTGTTTGACTTAGTCGCCTCGCTGGTGATCGATATTTCCGTCGGAAACCATTCAGAGTTTTCGAGAGAAAGGAAGAAAGGAGTATAAAAAAGAAAATTCAAAACGTAGCAAAATGTTACAAAAAGACTAATATCTCAGGGCCAAAACAATTACTATAAATATTAAAGTTTACAAAGAAATGAATAAGAGCGTCAAAGAAATATTTAAAGATTAATACTAATCTAAACAACAAAGTTTAAATCTACAAGTTTCTAGAACGGGCAATAGTAATGGCGTGAAGCGCAGTTCTTAAATCTTAAGTACGAATCATAATTAACCAAAAGAATTACTATTAAATGCACCAAATAGCTCAACCAAATTGAAATGTTAATTGTGATTCGCAACGTTACATAAAATTCGGTTCGGAGTGACACGCAGAGGGAGGAGGTTTGTCCGCAAGATACGGTGGTACAGGTGTTCTAGCGGCGGCGAAGTTGAAGGCCGGACGCCGGGCTCGCAGATCGAGTAAACAGTGGTTGACAACCAGCGGGCAGACACGATCCAGGTGGAGAAACCAAGGCTTAAGATCCGCAACTTGTGCGATGTTCCGTACGACTTGATACGACAAATGTAAACGCAAACCAAAAGCCGTTGGGAAAACAGGACCTCGGGCACCATATATCCCCCGGTAGGGCTATGTCAAACGACAAATTGTGGTACCTCAGAGGAAACCAGGTTTCTAACATATTTGGCCACACTAACTGCTGCTGCCAACTAATGTGTAACTTCGACCTCGTGACTAATTCTTAATAATCATCCCTCGCGTCAGGACGCCTCTATTTATGTATTTTACGGGATCCAATGGGATCACGAGATTGAAGGACCACTGCGGAAGCAAAGATATGATGACGTATGCGAGATCAGTGGTTAGAGACTTATTTGTATGTTTATTGAACTGGATAATTGCTACTTACAACAATTAGTTACGGATGAAATCTAATTTAACTGATACCAAAATGTAAAGCGGAAGTTATACTATTTGTTGAGAAAATTTCATTTATGTTCTTTGATAACCAAAGAAGCTACGGGGCTTAAAGAATTGAAAGAAACGGGAATGGTTGGTTCCTAAACAGTTAATTACTAAATATCTCATTAGCTTAAGACTCTATATTTGTGTTTCTTCTTTAATTACAAAGCCCGTCGGAACTCTAAGCAACGGATACAATCTCTACCACAACATAGTCATGACGTGACAACTTGATTGATAGATTTATTCATTTAATTTGTACATTTCTTTCTGTAATTCTCGCAACGCGCTAATCTTCTACAAAACACACTTCGAATTATCAATCACAAATTAAGCTTTTTGTTCTAATCATCACTTCTGTAAGTTTTGTAACGATAAAATCAACTATATAATCTATCGCAGGTATTTTATCTATTCACTGTTTATAAATCAACAAACCACTTTAATATACTCATATAATTAAAACCTCAAACTTTTTATATACGCGATCTTAATAATCATTAATTTGTTACCTAGTATACGCCCATAGCAATTTACATGAGTTAGCACATGTTCCACATGTATAATAATTTAATAACGCAGAGCAAAAGATTGCAATAATTGTTGACGAGACAAGGCTATGCTTTTGCCACAATCATTTCTAATCGCTTAATAGGAACACATCGTAGCTGTTTATTTCATAATTCGGTCGGTAATGAGCTTGGCATATTAATTAAGTTAGACGGCATTTCGTATTCACATGCTAGTTTATCTGAATTAATTCGAAAAGGGAAGTTATACATAAAAGTGTAAAAATTTTCGAAAAGACCTTGCACGCTTGAACTGGTTTCTATGGAAAACAGCTATAAGAATTACCGTCGATGATAATTTCCATCGATGGATGCTAATTGTTACCGGGAAAAAAATCAGCAATGTTTATTTAATCAGTTTTATGTAATAGAAAGGTTAATTTATACTCAGCTGATGTGATTTCATATGTACCGTTAAAGATATGCGGAGTATTTCCTAATAAATGCATCAAACTTAATTCATTTGTATAGTACAGGCTGTCCCAAGTTTCTGGAATTGTAGAATTGCGTCTACACTCTGATTTAGTGGGTTAATTTTCAATCTAATAGACAACAGAAAATCTGGTAGATTTTAAATAAATGTAGTAAATTTTAGTAGTAGATTTTATCACAACATCCTGTCTGTTTTTAAATTTATTTTTATCTATTAATGTTGGTGGTATAACAATTTCTAAAAGACTCGGGGGATTTTTTGAAATGTTCTTTCTAAAACCAACGTATATAACATGAAAAAAAAATTATAAAAGGCTGCGTGCGGGACGATTGCGTCATTTACTCTCCGTGTGAATTAGCGAGAACCTTGTTACAGGTATATCAATAAAATCAGGTGTTTTTCTTAATTTCTGGTGAAATAACAAATAGTAATGAGTAGAGTAGCCTAAACTTGCGGACTCGCATAGGCGTCGGTATTACGGGTTAATATAAGAATACGAAAAATTCATAAATAAACTAAACCGGTAGAGAAGCAGGCATGTAGTGTCGACTTTGAATATAAATAATGGTAAACTGCGCTGAGAGAGATTTCGTTTTAGTACCGGTTGAGCTGTTGCAGAGATTAGTCGAACGGTCAAGGTTATGTACTTACGTGTCGCTTTTGAAAATATAGCTGGTGTTTTTTGTGTGTTGTAGTATTATACTAAGTACATAATTAGTGTATCGTTTAATATAGAACTAATATTTACATACCTAAGAAAACAATGCCTCGTAATAGATTTGCTACTAATGTACATAAGTACGTGTCACTTTTTCCCCATTTACAATTTGACGGTAGTGCAGTTTTTTGCTTAATATGCAATGTTCGTTTGGCTCCATTGGACAGAACTGATTGCCAGAGGCATGTCAATGGTATTAAGCATATGAGAAATGCAAGAACTGAAATACCTTATACACTATTCCTCATACATTTATTAATTATGTTTTCCTCTTGTAATCTTCCGTTGTCATTGGTGAGAAAAGCAGCTTTTAAAACGTTTTGGCGACAATACGTTCCAAAGAACCCATTACCCTCACAAACACAGTTACAGAATCATTTGCCGCGAATGAAAGAGATGCTAGAAAATCTGTGTAAACGTGATTTGTGTTCCAGAAAAATATGGATTACCGTGGAAGAGACGACCGATATAAAGAAAAACAGTATTGTGAATGTAATAGCTCGCGTTTTATCTAGCGAGAACACAGCATCTCGATATTTGTTAGCTTGCAAACGTGTTCAACAATGTACCGCGGAAAATATTCAAAAAGTGATAATGAACGCTTTGAAAAAATTTAAAATTGCCCAAGATCAAGTTGTGATGATTGTGACAGATAGTGCAGATCCTTAAAACATATATTTCCTAACTTAATACATATAACCTGCGTGCTGCATGCTTTGCATTTAGTTGGTGAAGTTGTTCGACAACATTACGGAAACGTTGATCGGATGATTGGAAGTACTAAAGCAGTGTTTCGTAAATCTCCTAAACGTTTAAAAGAATTTCGTAAATTTTGTCCAGGTATTCCAGAACCTCCTGAACCAATTTTAACGCGATGGGGTACTTGGCTAACAGCAGCATCTTACTATTTGATCCATTTTCAACAAATTCAATCAGTTGTAATGCGATTTAATCGGAATGAATCCAAAGCAATTAGAGAAAGTCAAAGAGAATTTCAAATTCCTCAACTTTTAGAAGATTTAACAACAATATGTACCAATTATACAGTATTACTAGATGCCATCAGAAAACTACAATGTACTGAATTGTCATTGCAGGAATCATTAGACATAGTGGAGGGTGTAAAAAATAAATTACACACATTAAATGATACGCCAGGATTATGCGCTAGTCAAAAGTTGGCAGATGTTTTAAGGAAAAATCCCGATTTTAATACTTTAGAGGCCGTTTATAATAAGTGTAAGAATAGTGAACTTTTAAGTGATTTTGAAAAACAGTTTCTACATGCAAATGTAACTTCCTTAGATGTGGAGAGATCACAAGGTTTAAAGAAGTAACTGTGGAAACATATGCAATGATGCAAGTTTACAGTAGTTCACATCCTGATGCCTCTAATTTGTTGAATAATTAGCAAGTAAGTTTATTTATGAGTTTTTCGTATTCTTATATTAACCCGTAGTACCGACGCGTATGCGAGTCCGCAAGTTTTGGCTACTCTATATACGTCATGTACATACAAGAAACGATACGTCACTAGAATTACTCACGACACTAGAATTACCAGAAGTCGACCTGGCCGCTTCTCATTAAAGACAGATGTTTGACCACGCTTAAATTCATTAAACCGATGTGTGATGGCAGTCATTGAAGGTGCATGGTTCTTATAAACTGCATCCAAGTTTTCTTTGATTTCTGCATACGCTTTCCCATTAAAAAAGAGATCATATCACTAACCGGTATTGTTGTTTTTCTATGATTCCACAAACACATAAACTTGTTCACTTTCAGCGGCTCTCAAACAACACTACTCGATGAATCTCTCCGAAATTTTGACAGACGTCGACTAAAAAATAGTACTCATAGTCGCTAATGCAGACTTTAACACAAAGCGCCATCTGTCTCCAAACATGGGTACTTCTCATATCATCCACGTATTCTCGTAAATAAAATGTTTTTAATTTGAACCATTAGCATATTTATAACACTAACAAATAATCTGCGTCTCACGGACTTTTCATCACGCGCTCGTAAATCCAAATTTAATTTTGGAATAAAGAATATATTTTGGTATTGCCAACTAAAGGTGAAAAGGTTAATTTGCACCTTTCGATATGCATGCATAAATACATTGCGTTATAGATAGCCGTATAAAGTTAATTGCTCGATATAACAATATCTACAAAGTACCTTGCCATATACATATACCTCTAACTCCAACAGAGAATACGAAAGTGGAGTTGTGTAGGCGAGACATCTAAGGTTAGGTCGGTGTGATAAAAATTTTTACGGATATATATGAAAGTGACTGGCAGTTTTCGCGGTAACGTGCAATTGATCTACATACATATTTTACCAAGGTGGTTGTGCTCTGTTTCCTATTAGCAAAACACCATAGGACGCCTATGCGAAACGTCAATCCATAGCTAGGCCGTGCTTGCATTCCGAACGTGGCGTAGAGGCTGTAATTGTTACTGTCTTTTAATTTTTATGATCTGTAATTGCGGGCAAGGTGTAGACGGTATGCAACAATAACAATAATCTTCAATGAATTGTTTGTATTCGTATAAAGTATAGAGTGTTTCTTTATATTTTAGCCAATAGCTATGTTCGCTCTTATGATACTTCTTGATCCTTTTCGATATGATAACAAAACAATCAAAATCTTGCGAGGTTTGATATCTTGATCTATTTTAAAACATTCTATAGAGGATTTTTGATACTATTTCCTAAAAGTGTACAAGATAATGGTCATATTGTATACTGCCGTTCAACTCCGATGTCAGTAATCTCGTAGACTTCTCACTCGCGCAGAAATGCGCATCTGCAATGCAAAACGGGTGAACTGCAATAAGATTTACGTAACTGCATAGGTAAACAAGATTGCCGTATTTACATAAATCCAAGGCATATAATTCAAAAGGAAATGCATTCTCAGAAAGTAACTGTTTGACAAGGTTTCTTGTCGTATAAAACTAAAGGAGTAATTTGCCCTTTCTTTTGAAGATCATTCGGAAAATGCTGTTATGGTCTATCATGTTTGCAATTGGAACGTGGTAAGAGATTTTTTATGGTAGCAGTTTAAAAATGTTCTTTTTTCAGTATATCAGAATTATTTTAATCTAAAATGAAAGGACGAAACATACGGAAACCATGCAGTAGATAAAACGCAAAGTAGCTAAGATAGAGCCTGCCCCATGCCACAGTGATTGAAAATTTTAACAAGAGAATAACGACCTGCCAACGCGGGAACGTTGTCCCCTTTCACAAATAATTGTAATGAAGTAACCCAAAAGAACAAATAGCAGATTAGATTAGATTAGTACTTGAAGTGGTTCTTGATCTATTCCACTGCGACCTTTCCTGATTTATCTTGGTTCCTCTATCATTAGATCAATTACGTTAGCGTTGCCTATTTCACCAGACCTAGCAGCCTTGTGAATGATTCCTCTACGTAGATTTCGGCTTTTAGATATGCCGAGCCCATTTTTAAGGGCCGTATTCCTGCCAGTGCTGTACAGTCGCACAGCACATGGACAGCAGAATCTACATTCTGTTTCTTCTGTTAGGCCTAGGTTGCTCATGTGTTTCTTGAGCTTACAATGTCCTATTAGCAGGCCTACTATTGTTTTAACGGACTTTCTGTCCCTGGTAGGTCTGTTGTAAATTTAGGCTTGTGTCCATCAGGAATTGCGTGGCTTGTCTCTGATTTAGAATGCTCTTCCATCAGACTTGCGATTTCTTACCTTTCCATTGTATAGTAGTTGATTTAACTACCGTATATGCTATGCCTACAGAGTGCTTTGATTTTTTGTCAGCGGTTAACGAGCCTATTCGGGCTAATGTCTGCCTTGACATTCCCTCAATGACTTCCATGTCCTGGTACCCAGACCACGGTCACCTTAGTTCGGCTACCCAGCCTATTGAGCGCATTCATACAGCCCCGCACCAGTTTCGACTTCGCCTGTGTGGAGTCTAGTGCTGTTATCACTGCTTGACTGCTATTTTTTTAAAATTTTGGATGTTGAAAGCAATTACAAAGACAAACTTTTCCTTGAAATGTACCCTATTAAAAAAAATAGCGCAAAAAGTTTCAAGTCAGACACAAACCAGTTAAGCAAATTGCAATATGTTACAACATAATAATGAGTAGTTTAATCTTTTGGAAGGGCCTGCATATTGTTATGTTCAACGTTGTATCTACGACAACAACTTCTCTGTTGTCACCTCGGAACGACAAAATGTCAGGCTGGCCACTCGTTGGTAACTAAATATCCCTCTTGCCGGGAAAATTGGAAATTTCTTCGTTACCATCCCCCCTCAGCCAACTGTCCTTGGAGCGAGGACATTATATTTACAATATAAGTCCAGATAATGACGAGTGTGGGGTAGCATGGACAAATCTACTCGTCAGTTAATTTTTCTATTCACTTATTCCGTTCAAATTAATGTAGAAATCGTCTGGAATAAGCATCAGCGTAAATTGAAAGGCACAACAAATAATATTTCATCAATTAAATCTTACGTTACGGGGAATATGTGGAAATACAACTTATATATTATATCAGATTTTCAGGAAAATTGAACCTTATGGTTATTAGTATAAAAGTGTAGCGTAGGATCATTAAGATTAAGTAAAACGTTACTGAAATGGATCTATCATATTTAAGCGAAATTTGGAGCATTGTCAAAATGTCCATCCCTATGTTTTCCACATACTTACTCCATTCTTTAAAACAGTAAACAACAATAGATGGTGCAAGTCTTCAGACTAAATAGAACTTGTTCCATTAATGATTTTTATTCATTTTCAAAACATCAGCGTTTTTTTACAGGCTTATTTTTGCACAAGCTTAATTTATGAAATAAGCAGCTTTAAAATTCAATGTGCTCTTAGTTGATAGATACCATCATCCTTTAATTTGTCAAAATATAATATGCGATATTCTCGAAGAAAAAAATTACACAGATTTCTTTTTAATAGCACAATACAAATTTGTACGATGTCAGGTTATTAAATAAAGAACTTCTACTCAATCAACAGCACAAAAACACTGAGCTGAAAACACCAAAATCATTATTTCCTAAATAATTTCTAGGCCATTGCTCTCTTTTACCGAGAACCCGAAAGCACATCAATGATTCAAGCTTCACTTCACTCGCATTTCTTTTATTAAAACGCCAGAAACCGCAAAACTGTTTAACTTAAACCAAATGCAGTGGCTGAATAAATAAATGTGGTTACAGTTTAATCGCAAAAAGGAATTGCTATTGTTTTTTCAATTACACACTTAAAATAAATTTCCTTTGTATTGTAAGATAATATATATCGGGGTTTGGCCAAATAAACGATAAATTTTGTTACTTCATTGATTAGATGCATATAAAAAGTAACATAATACCTTTCCAAATAAAAATATATTTAGATAGGTATATTGCAAATCGTTAGTACCACGACATCAGTTAAACTGCCAAAGATGTAATACTTTAACCATACACTTCCAAATGTAGACATGTAAAATTATCCACGACGTCGCTAAACTCACCGACTCGGGCCCGAGTAGGATGTATTTGAGCATCCTCCCTACAGCCCTGATTTGGCTCCGAGCGACCACCATCTTCCCTAACATGAAGAAATGGCTTGGATCACAACGGTTTGCGAGCGATGAAGAGTTGCAGGACAATATTACAGCATGGCTTAAGACACAGACGGCAGAGTTCTATGAAGAGGATATTAAAAAACTGGTTCATCGCTGTGACAAATGTCTCAGTCTTAATGGCAACTATGTAGAAAAATAGCTGAAAATAGTAGCTTTAAGTTGTATACGAGGTGTGGCAATTAAATAACCGAACTGGTGCTACTATCGGCAAACAGCGAATACGCCACGGCAGGTTTGAACATATCTGTGCTTGTAGGTGCTTCCCCCACTCTGAGCTCGATGGACACGGTTGTACGTCGCTCAGTCTCGCTGTAGCAATCGTCCGTTCAAGTCCTTACGCTTTCTTGTGAAAGACCCAATTTGTGGAGGAGCAAATCCAGGATGCTCCACCAAGACAATACGCCAGCCCATTCCACCTTGTCTGTGAAGACGTTCTTTGCGAAATCCAGCATCATCGTGTTGGACCACCCACCGTACTCGCCCGAGCTGGTCCCTGTGGCTTTTTTTATTTCCTAAGGTAAAATCGGAGCTTAAGGGGAGAAGATTTGACAGTGTGGAAGCGGTGAAAGCGAAAGCGACGAAAGTTCTCAATAAGCTGACAGAAGCAGACTTCGAGCACTGCTTTCGACAGTGGAAAATTCGTATGGAGCGTTGTAGGGATCAGCAAGGAGAGTACATTGAAGGGGATAAACTTTGTAATGTAATTGGTGATGAATAAAATGTTTTGTAGCACCAGTCCGGTTATTTAATTGCCACACCTCGTATAATAAAAACCTCTTCATGTATTAGTATTTTTTTTAATAACCAAACGGAACGCCCTCGTATATTGAGAAATAAAACAGAATTTGACAAAAAAATATTTGTTTCTTCTATTCTCGAAGTTCCAATAAAACAACATCCTGTATAGCATTCAAGTACAAACAATTTTATCGCGCGCTGTATATACGAAAAGAACTTAACGTTTTTCTCCAGTAATTAAAATACTAGAACGTCATTATCATTATCGTCATTATCGTCAAGCCACAACAAAAGTAAGGTTAACTCAACTCATTTGATTGATTACAGGGTCGACAATAAAAGTTTGCAAACGTGTCATAATTAACCAATCGTTAACGTGTTTCGAATACTTGTTAAGCTGTCTGTTTTTCCTTCTGTAGCCAGCTGGAGTTTTCAAGTTCAGCATGCGTTCGCAAGGTCACGATTTTAACTGCGGTAATTATAGTATAAATAAAAATTAAGTAATTATAGGAGTAAAATATGGTAATACAATGCGTTCCGACCATAGCTAATGAATTAGATATCGATAGGCGTTAAAGTATTGATTTGCGGAGTCGTATTGGATTAGGTTATATTAATGCAAATTGTTCATTGTGTGTAAAGAAGTTAATTAAAATGTATTAATATGTGGAAAATATATTCATACAATTATTATAAAACGCTTTGTCTTTCTTAATGGCAAGGCATATAATTAAATTGCAATTACCGATAATTAAACTATGATACTCGAAAAATGAGTCGGTGTAAAAATTTAGAAATAACATATATTGCTCTGCATTAGTGTAAGTGTACACATATCATTAACTCAAAGCAATAATGTCACTCAATTTCCTGCTTATGTAATATTTAACACTTCTGCGTTAATTTTTGAGCTCAGTTCAATATAAAGTTTGATAAAACTCGAAAAAAGTTACATGAAGCTTACACATAAATGATTTATAACTTACTAGTACCCTTGCTCGTGTGGATTCAATTAAATCACTGGGAATTGAATTTAGCTGGAACTTAAAATGGCATACCCATATAGATCACGTTAATACAGTACAGACTCTCTAATCCAAACTCCTCACCTTAATTCGAACATCGAACTAACGTAGTCCAAATTGATGGTCCGTACAGGACTCTATAATTCCAACAAAGTGCGGTTTAACAAACGTCGTTCGAATTGTAGAGTCGGCTGACAAAATAAAAGTACCGCTAGAAACAACGCGGTCGTTTTCGAAAAATCGAAAAATCGAAAAATCGAAGAATCGAAGAATCGAAAAATCGAAGAATCGAAAAATCGAAAAATCGAAAATTCGAAAAATCGACAAATCGAAAAATCGAAAAATCGAAAAATCGAAAAATCGAAAAATCGAAAAATCGAAAGTCGAAAAATCGAAAAACCGAAAAATCGAAAAACCGAAAGTCGAAAAATCAAAAAACCGAAAAAATCGAAAAATCGACAAATCGAAAAATCGAAAAACCGAAAGTCGAAAAATCGAAAAATCGAAAAATCGAAAAATCGAAAAAATCGAAGAATCGAAAAATCGACAAATCGACAAATCGACAAATCGACAAATCGAAAAATCGACAAATCGAAAAATAAAAAGTTCCAGAATTGGGAAATTTTGATTCATTAGACCATCCTTAGTGTGCCAGTTTATCAACTGTGAACGATGTAAAATTTTCCATACTCAAGTCTAGGGTAATAATAATAATATAATAATAATATCGTTTTATTCGCAATCAAGCTATTACAAACATTGTCATATAATATATTTAGTGTAAAACTGCACTTTGTCAAAATCAATAAAAATCAATATAAATAATTAAAAACAGTATAAATAAAATAAAATAATGTATAAATAAAAAGAAATAAAATAAATGTATAAATAAAATTAATGTATAAATAAAATAATGTAAAGATAAAAACACACAAAGTAAAAAGTATAAAAGTAACACAAAAAAGAAATGCGAAGCGCCCGGAACATAACATACATATATACATGTATACAATATCTAATTATAGTTTGAGACAAATTCATCTATACTATAACTAGAGCGGGCCAAGAGCGCCACGCGCCAGGTTCGCATATATGTATGTAAACATAGGTAATTTAAATATGTAATTATTAGGACGAGGACCAAAACCACTGTCTATTACGTCGTGAAGACGCGCAAATATACACCTGCAGTTTGGGTGTTCGTTGATAAATAGGGCGTTGTTCACAGTGGGCCACTACAAAAAAAAAGTTCATTCATCGACGGCTACGAACTACCAGAGCGCTTATTCATTTACGGATGACGCGCTCTATTCATCAACAAATGACGAGTCTGCAGATGTTACGTTTGCACCACTTCGTGGCATACTAGAAACAAGCGTCGGTGTGCTCGCTTTAGTGATTATGTCTAACGTAACTATTAAAAATAAACGGCCATTACCTATGAAAGTTAATAAATTTCTTAGTGAATTTATGGATTTACACTACAATGGGAGTACAATTTTCTGTAAAGTTTGTAAAAAGAAACTACTGTGCTGGAGCAAACGTGATTGTGAAAGACATATAAATAGCGCATACCACAGAAATAAAAGAAATGGTGTGTCACAACAACGTCAATTTCAATTAGAATTGCTTTTAACGTTTATGGTATGTGGTCTACCACTTCGTATACTTGATAAAAAAGCATTTCGAAAATTCTGGGGTACATACAATACCGAGTGGATACTACCATCTCGGACTGCGTTACGGAGAGATATTCCACGAATACGTGAGGACATTGAAAATCGAATTAAAGCCGAATTAAAAGATAAACAGCTGTGGCTATGTCTTGATGAGACGACAGATTGCAAAAAAAATTCTATTTTGAATATAATAGTGCGCGCATTAGATCCTTTTAAACCAAATTTTGCAATTCTATTAGCCAGCAGAAGATTAAAACAGTGTACTAGTAAAGCAATTACGGCCGTAGTTCTCGAAACGTTACAAAAATTTCAAGTGTCAAGCAGTCAACTGTTGTTGTTCATGAGCGATGGTGCAGCAACAATGTGTAGTGTAGGCCGTTCCCTTAAAGAAAAGTGTGAAGGACTTTTACATGTTACGTGTAAAGTCCATGCTTTACATCTTGTGGCACAAACTATTCGAGAGTGTTACCCGGAGGTGGATGCATTAATAGCAAACACAAAAAAAGTGTTTCTCAAAAGTCCTAAGAGGACTAGGGCATTCCACAGGTTATGCCCTGGTATTCGAGAACCACCACAGCCCATTCTTACGCGTTGGGGAACGTGGTTAAAAGCCGCTTTTTATTATAATGAACATTTTCAAGAAGTCAAATCCGTTATTTTGCAATTCGTCTCTGCCGAAGCTAGAGCTATTAGGATGAGCCAGAAGGGATTTCTCGATATTTCTGTTGAAACACATCTAAAGAATATTAGCAACAATTACAAAGGGTTAGTAGACGCGATAGAAAATTTGCAAAATTCTGGATTGTCGTTGGTAGAATCAGTGCAAGTCGTGGACGAAGTTAGTACATTGTTACACAGTATAAACGATGCAACAAGTGGACGAGTTTTAGCTAAGTTCGATAGTGTTTTAAAAAAGAATCCGGACTACACGAGATTAAGACAAATGTGCGATGGGGCATCTGCAGATTCCTTGACTAAGTCTAAAGATTATTTTAATTACGCCTGTCTTACTTCGGTAGACGTGGAACGGTCGTTTTCGAAATATAAGAACATTTTTTCGTCTCGGCGAACATCCTTCACCGAGGCAAATGTGGAAACTTATCTGATGGTGCAACTTTTTAAACAAGCCTATCCGCATTATTAAGAAGGATAGAATTTATTTATTATATCTTTATTTACAGTTACATTATTAAGTACAACAGAATAAAAAAAGCGTTCAGTTTCTCAGTTATTTCCTTATTACATCCCATTTACAACGCATACCGTTTTCAATCAAATAAAAAATCATAATGAAAATAAAAACACCTCAGCGTGTACATATATATATATATATCCGCTCTAATTACTAAACATTATTATTGCGTCAGCTTTTATTTTTTTACTCTTGTGTATTAATTTCGAAATATCACATATCTGCTGTGACTCACATATACGCTATTTACAATAAGCGGCCGTTGCGCCTGATTCCGATTCTGTTGGATGGCGCAATTTGGCCCGCTCTAACTATAACACTCCAGTTCTTTTAGTGTCCGTTTTATTGCAATTTTAAAACGATTTGGGGATAATGTTTTCATATCGGATGGTATCATATTATATAGTTTTGGTCCCCAGTAGTTAACCGATCTCTGTGTGGTGGTCATTCGATGGAGTGGAACTCTTAGTTGTTCTCGATTTCTGGTGGAATAGTTACGATTATAGCCGTTTAGCCAGAAATTATCCATGTTGCAGTGTACATACAATAGCGTGTTGAGAATATAAATGCATGGCAATGTAAGTATGCCTTCCCTTCTGAAATACGTTCTGCAACTCTCACTGTATTGTAGCCTACACAATATTCTGATCGCTTTCTTTTGCAGAATGAAGATCTTGTACACATCATTGGAGGAGCCCCAGAATAGCACACCATAATTTAAATTGGAATGTAAAGTAGCATAGTATGCCGCTTTTACTGTCTCGTATGTCCCTACACGCGTCAGTCTTCGTAAAGCGTACAAAGCTGATGATAATTTGGATGCAAGGACGTCGATGTGCGCCTGCCACTTTAGTTTAGTATCTATTCTAACACCCAGAAAACCCACCGAGGAATCATCGGTTTTCTTTGTGGTCAGTACTAAAGATTGTGTTTTGTCCTTGTTCACTTTTAATTTATTGGCTGTAAACCAATTACATGCCTCGGTGAAAGCGTCCATGGAGATTGAGGACAATTCCTGAAGATCAGCAGCTTGGACAATTAGTGACGTATCATCAGCGTATAAACATAATTCGGCACTTTTCACATTGGCAGGTAAATCATTTATGTAAATTGTAAATAAAAGTGGCCCCAATATCGAGCCTTGTGCCACCCCGTAATTAAATGAATTAGGGTAAATTTAATTCTGACGCCACTGTTGGTGGATTATTATTTATCTCCAAAACAAAATTTACATACACTTTACAAAAATACACATTTAATTTACCGTTTGTAAAATATCCCGCTGATTTTCATTCAATTTCTTGTTAACGCGGCTTAGTAAACGCTCCATTCTCATCCAAGTTTCTGTTAAGATCTAGAAAAAATAGTATGATGTGGTTGCTGCCGTCCGGGATACAGTTGTAAATATCTTGCACTCGCTATTGTTGTATGAACGGCTGGGGCAATCGAAAAAGTAAGCATACCGCCGTGATCTGCGTCGAAAGCCGCGTCTTTTGGTGTATAACACAACGCGATTCGGTCGTTTTTGCGACGTAGGAAACATTTTCAAAACAAACGTAGAACTACGATATAGTATACGACAGCGTAGATGCATACACAACAGATCGGCTTTCGAGTCGCAGTTATACTGACGCTTATACCGAATTGTCCCGGCCGTGTTTATTTTGTGTAAACTTTTATGCGTCAGCCACTGGCTTTCAGCGCAGATTGCGTTGCTCTAAACAGATCTCTAAAATTTTTGATTTCCCACAAATTTTCTAAACTTGAGCTGTCTGGTTCTTGCACCCACCCCTTTAATTCATTTTATAATAAATGCCCAAGCTCACACTCAAAACCTGAAAATAACGCAATGATGAAAATTTCATTTACAATATTCTTATCTACATCGTTACAAGAATTTTATTCAGACCAATAATTGTTTCTAAAAGCCAACCGAACGTCATTTATCGCATTTAAAGCATTTATCAGAAACGCAATAATTAAAAAAAAAAATAGATCTTTTACAGTAATTTCTAGAAACATTTCGTTAGTATTTTTTTGCAGTAACATAATTTTCACTGCCAGGAAAAAATTCAGAGAAATTCATATTATTTACAATTTGTTCTATACTATTTAGAAAGAAATTGTTACAGTTTTATTGTTAATCTTTTACAAAAAGTCAATGCATTCCATAAAATATATCTGCATTGGATACCTTCACAAAAATATTGCGTATTGCTTGATGAACACTTACCATAATTAATATGAAATAAGAGGAAATACAAATTTTATTTCCAATTTATTACGCTCAATATGAACCGAGCATAACTAATAGACCTAAAATTATTCCACTTACAAATTCGGTTTTTTTACGTACCAATTACCGATAACCTTTAAAAAATTCTAACAATATTCCTTGTATTGTGATCCTAATTATATTTACGTAAGCTAATTTTACATTTGACAGTAAAAAAAGGCAACGTATAAGTAAACATGCTATGACAAGCTACTTCCTTTATTGAAATTCCTACACGGTAAGCTTGCGACAACTCAACTCATGAAGAAAAACTCTTACCGTGGATTCGTACCTGAATAATAAGCATAAGAGATTAGGTATATTAGAATGCTGTTGACTTCAAGGGCAATTATTTATTGGCGGAAAAATATTAAAAAACTAGACGGAAACTTTTTTGAAAATTATACATTAATAGAAGCTTTTAAAGATAATGGAATCTCTGGTATTTAAAACAAAATCTAATTAATGGGTTAAATAAACAAGCGAAAAGTAAAGGTAATTGCAAATTGGCAAAAATTAACAAAAAACATCGCAAACATTAATTATTTACATACATATTTTCTAGAAGTGAGAATTTTGAGATTTTTTTGGCCCGGCCCGATATTTTATTAGCCTAGCCCTTATCTACGACATATAAAAGGCCAGAGCGCTTTCACGTCAGCAGGTATGACATATTTTGAAGTAGGTCGTCGATTATTCACACGTTCAGATCGTTGCTTGCGTTTTGAATTGGTTTATTCAAATTATATTGGTTTTATTTTAAAAAATACTGTGTTGTGATATTTCCATACTTTGTTTATGATACCTGTAATGTTTTTCTAGTGTTGTATAAGCGATAAAACCTTTTCTGAAACGATAAAAATGGGATAACCTAAAAACTGTGGCATCGGCTGTTTTCACACGTTCAGATCGTTTCCTGCGTTTTGAATTGATTTATCCAAATTATACTGATTTTATTTAAAAAATACTGTTTAGTGATATTTCTTTACTTTGTTGGTGATACCTGTAATGTTTTTCTAGTGTTGTATAAGCGATAAAACCTTTTCTGAAACGATAATAATAATAATAATAATAATAATAATAATAATAATAATAATAATAATAATAATAATAATAATAATAATAATAACAAACCTTCATTTCATAGTATACAATAAGTATGAAACATGTCAACAGAAACAATGGGTACCAGCTAAGTACAAATAGAAAAAGAAAACAAAAGCTATGCTTGACAAATTACTAATCAAATTATGGAGTTCGTAAAAAGAACTCATTTGGATGATACAAACACTCTTGAATCAGAAGTTCTTTAAGACTTTTTTTTTAAATCTTTAAGCGTGTATGTCTTAAATTCTTCTAACTTGTATCACTACACTTTTATGTATGCGCGCATATGTTGCTTGCGGCACACGAAGAGTTGCTTTTTGGCATTCCCGAGTGTTGTAGATATGGTTAGTTTCGTATTCGGCAAGGATTTCATTGTAATGTTTTTTCGCGAAACTCGCACATTCATAAAAACGGGATAATCTAAAAACTGTGGCGTCGGATTGTATGTTTTGTTTGTGAGTTACACTTTATAAAAGAAGATATTATTTATTTTTCAATAGCTACAGATTGAAGTGCCGGTGAAACTATATCTGTAAGTTTAAAAAATCCTAGGCTTAAAAAAATCCTATTCCAACTCAATTCCCTAACGGTCCGGACAAAGAACGTAAAGATTTTACTATTCAAATAGTTTTATATTCTTACGTTATATTTAACAAAATTATTTTTGAACACGAAGAGATGTTTTCAAATGTGTTAAACGTTGTTTTTTAATACAATATACTTTAAATTATATCATCGAACGTAACCATTTGGATGCTGATATATGTAAATGTCATATTCACAGCAGTGAGCGTATTGCAACAATCATAATACTTGTTCTACAAATACCCTACTTAAAAATGATTATGGGAAAAGTAATGATAGATTAGGTAAAACACCACGTAATAGGAAATTAACGACCCTGATTAAATAGCATGCCTGTAAATATTCTCGTGAAATTGAACAAAATTTCGAATAAAATTGCAATTACTGCATCATTTCAACCTTAGTTTCGTCCAAATACGTATACAATTACAAATAATAATAATTAGTCGATTAAATATCAACTACGTGTTTGGTTTTTGATTTGAAACTTCGTTTTTAGAAAATAAAATCGAATGGCATGGGAAGAAGGGCTCAGTTGACGACAGCCATCCTCTTTAAACCAGAAGCCCTTCAAAACTTAAAAAAAGTAATGCAAAAAAACGATTCCTTTACCGCTTAGGCTAATATCGTGCATGGCAATACATCACCAACCCAGAGCGACGTCATCGAAGAGCGCTAATGCCTTGTTACAGCGTAGGTAATGGCCTGGCCCGACGGAGCCTGATATGTTTGTCAACTCGGCCAGACCCGATCCGTCACTTTTGCCAACCCACCCCGCCCGCTAACTCCAGAACTTCGCCAATTGTCGACAAGCCCGATAAGAAGACAGTCAAATCTATTCGATCCTACTTCAATGAATGCAAAAAGAATCATTTATATTGTCCTATCTTCAATATTAAACAATTAATAATAATAATAATAATATTCTGCCCAACAGATGATATAGCATACATTCGATCACATGACAGGAAATGAATACATGATATAACTTAATACATCAAACATGATAGTATAAACAAAAACTAAAAAATATAACTAAAGCATATAAACAATGTGACTATCTTACTGCTGATTAACTAAATTCAAAAGTGTACTTAAGGGAGAAGCGTAAATATCAAAATTAGAGCTATAGTTATTATTAAAATGAGAGCAATTTCTACGTAAAAGCGAATTGAACAGCAAATTGGTACGAGCAAACGAGAGCCGAGTACTAGGGGACAGAAAAGTAAAGACGGTAAGCGGTATTGCATCAATAATTATTCACTAAATTGTACAGAAATTTCATGTCGGTTGTAGTACGTTGTTGTCCAAAATACATATATATTTTAGAAAACGTCTTTTTTCAAGTAAATAAGAATGAGTTTTATAAAACGATGACCAGATCAGAGAATCATACTTACTAATGTAGAGCGTACAAAGCAAAAATAAAGCGTCATCAATGGATGTAATAGCGAGAAATATTTTGTATTGCCTATAATAAAAAAATAATGACTTTAAGGATGGCGAAATAATGTTTTTGCTGTGTTCATTGAAGGTAAGTTTACAATCGAATGTCATACTTAGATCCTTTATACTATCACAACGGTTCACTGTAAAATTATTAATGATATTACATTTCGATATATTAAGGTCAAATAGATCTAACTGATTTTGGAGATGTTGACAGTCTTCGGAAGTAATGACTTTTGAAAATAGTTTTAAATCTACGAATAATAATTTACCACAATCTAACAATGGAGGAAGATCATTTATACGAGGTGCATTCAAGTTATAACACCTCCGACTTTTTTTTCTCACTAACTAATCACACGAAAACTATGAAACTTGTGTCACTTCTCGACGTAATCTCTCTGCAGCCGTACACATTTTTCACAACGTCGACGCCATGATTCCATAGCCGCTGCGAACGCTTCTTTAGGAGTCTGTTTTGACCACTGGAAAATCGCTAATGCTATAGCGGCACGGCTGATGAATGTGCAGCCACGGAGAGTATTGGAAACAGCCAAAAGTCGCTAGGAGCCAGGTGAGGTGAGTAGGGAGCATGAGAAATCACTTCAAAGTTGTTTGCACGGAGAAACTGCTGCGTTACGTTCGCCCGATGCGTTGGTGCGTCGTCTTGGTGAAAGAGCACACGTGCAGCCTTTTCCGTCCATTTTTCACGCGATGCAGGAAAGAGCTTCTTCTTCAAAACATCTTCGTAGGATGCACCTGTCACTGTAGTGCCCTTTATAACCGAATGAGTAAGGATCACCCCATCATTTTTTCAACACTGGCGCTTACCCGAAATTTTTAAATTTTTAATTTTTTTTTCCTTTTTTAAAAGAAAATCCCATTCATATCGTAACCACGCGTCAACATTGCCTGGCAACATGTCACGTGCGCACCCTTGTGATTGTCTGGCAGCATTGGTGGCACCCACCTTGAGGACACTTTTGGCATTTTCAGGTCGTCATGCAGGATCGCGTGCGCAGATCCCACGGAAATGCCAACTTTGGAGGCGATCTGTTCCACACCATTCGAAGTATCAAAAACAATTCTCACTCTCGCCGCTGCCGCAAAAGGTTCTGTGTGCCGTACAGTACTGCCATCTCGGTCACGCATTGACAAAGAGTGCCCGCTTATTTTGAAACAAACCGCATGTTTCTATTTTTTTCTAGTTCTGAGAAAAAATTAAAAATAGTAATAGACCTAATTCAATTTAAAAATCTCTCCTCCATTTAATATATCCCATATCTCCCGTATTGGAACCTCCCTTTGACCTGGTTCTGACACCGCAAGTTTCTGCAGTTGGTGGTTGAGAAGTTTCTTCGTCCAGAGAGACAGAACACCATATAACCCCCCATGAAGAAGAAGAAAAATAAGAAAAAGAACTTTAATTCAACAGTTGGCAGCTTGGTAGAAAATAATTCTTGGTAATTGCAATTTATAGACTAAAGAATAAAGCATTAACGTTTTGTTTTCCACGTATCCACCATTATTTACTTTACTATTACAATAACGAATGCACTCTTTATAGCTCATATTGCAATTTTCACTAGCCAACATACAGTAAACAAGATTAAAGTATCATTATATGCATTTATACATAATATTGGCAGTGCATGTGGATAATTACATCTTTAAATGTAAATTCTGATTTATTATATAAGTGTACATTGTGATTATGAGAAAAAATATAAATAACTTAGATACTACAGAAAGAATAACAAGTGATATTATACAAAAAAATATTACAATAATCATAATAATAATAAACAGTACTTCTATATAGTAATTATCTTGAACTAGTAACATAACAAGCAAATAATGATTAAATTTGCATGTACCTGATTGCTAATTAAAGGAAAAAATACCGAAATAAAAGGCAATAAAAATTAAAAGATCCCGAACAAAGGAAGTTAAACATGAATTGAAAGGGTAACCTTGGTTTTTGTTTTGTTTGCAAAAAAATGCTTTGTATGCATTATGTATCGCTTAATATAATATGATTAAAAAATATATATTTTGAACGGTAATATTATAATTGTTTGCAAATCAGATGTAAACATGTGCTCCCAAATTTTTATTATACCACTAATTTTTTTCTTGAAACACAATATGCGTATGCGTTTCACGAGGAGTACACCCACTTAGATTTAATGTAAAATTCTGACTAAACTTAGTTCTAGAAAGAAATCATTTGTAACTAATATAAAAAGCCCTACGTTTTATGGAAATCAAAAAAGTACATTTAAAAGAACTGTTTCGGCAAAAAAGAAAAGATTTCAGGTTTATATAGTCAGTAACATAGAAATTGCAACAGCTTGAATGGGTTGGAATTTGGTAGGAATATTCACCTATGTAAAAGTAATAAATGATCAAAATTTGGAAGGAAAATCTTGATTAGTTAAAGAAAATTTTATAATAATTGTTAATAACATGTGGGGCCACCTCTCTGATTTACACATTCATTTACACGCCGTGGCGTTGATTGAATAAGCTGGTTTATCTCGTCTTGGGGTATTGCCTCCCATGCAAGTTGCACCTCATGTCTCAAAGCCTCCAAAGTCAACGGAGAACGCTGCAAGTTTCGCAACCTTCTACCCATTATGTCCCATACATGTTCGATGGGAGAAAGATCTGGAGATCTTGGAGGCCAAGGCAAAAGATTAATCTGGGCCTGTTCAAAGAGGTTCAAGGAGAACCTTGCTGCATGAGGACGTGCATTATCTTGCTGGAATAATGGATCTTCGAGCCCTTGTAAGTATGGCAGAAGATGTGTTCCAATCACATCCGCAATGTACCGTTGTGCTGACATATTGCTTCGAATGAACACCAAAGGAGACCTGCTGCCATAAGTAATCGCACCCCAAACCCGGAACACCCACAGTGCGGTGTACGTGCCTCTCAACGGTAAATCGAAGATTCCGTCACTAACCACGTCTTCTTCTGACTCTCTGACGACCGTCGTGCATGCCTAAACAAAATTTTGATTCGTCACTAAACACAACACGACGCCATTCAAGATCCCAATGAGATCTTTCATTGCACCATTGTAACCGTTGCTGATAATGTTCCGCAGTCAAAGGAAGCACAAGTTGCGGACGATATGATGTTAACCCAAAACTTCGGATTCGGCGATAAACTGTTCTAAGGGTTACATGGCGACCTCCTTCACCAAAACATTGGTCACTAATTGCCCGAGTAGAGGAAAATAAATATTGAATTTCAGTTTTCTATAAACTGCATGTTCACCAGCATCAATCAACATTATTAATCAATTTCGTAGAACCAACATAAATAGAAAACAAAATCTTACCTTCTCCACCGTGTACAACAATAGGAATCAGGTGGTGAATTTCTTGGGCGTCACAATCGACGCAAATTTAAAGTGGAGCCATCACATAGATGGACTAGCTGGCAAACTGGCTTCTGCTCTCTTTGTGATTAAGAGAGTGAAGCATGTAGCCACTCATGAAGCAGCAAAAACGGCATATATTTCTATTTTCCACTCTCACCTGTGCTACGGTATCCTCTTCTGGGGAATGACGACGGAAGCGCAGAGAATATTCGTACTCCAAAAAAAAGCTATGAGATTCCTGTGTAATTTGGAGTACGGAGAAAGCTGCAGAACATTTTTTAAGACTCAAAAAATACTTACGTTGGCAGGAGTATTTATCATGTCAGCGGTAAACTTTGTTCATTGCAACAAGGAATCATTCACCTTAAACGGAGTATACCATAATTACCCAACAAGAACGCAAAATGCATTAAGAACACCATATCAGCGACTAATAACGTCGCAAAAGGCAATCGACTATTGGGGAAGTAAGCTGTATAACGAATTGCCAAACGAACTTAAACATCTTCCATTCAATGATTTTAAGAAGAGAGTGAAGGAAATATTAATTGATAGAGAGTGCTACGATATTTCAGACTTTATTGCCAAATAACGCCTAGTCTACTTGTTTGATTGTTTGTTCTACATGTTTTAGTCATATCTGTTTTTACACTTGTTTCATTTTATCGCGTTTTTTTTTATTTATATATATGTATATACATACTTTATACTTTTATTTATATTTATATTTTTAACTACTTTATTTATAAATTAACTATTGTACGATGTACATCCTTAAAAACCGAATGATAATGTTCTGTAATGGTACGATTACGAATAAATATAACTAACTAGTATCATGTTTTAATTTTATTTTATTATTTTGTGTATTTTCCCTATTAGATTTCGGAATTCTAATGCTAATTATGCCTTTTAATCAAAAGATTACGTTCCATTTGAATTAATTAAACCCCAATCAAAGTTAGTTCATCCAATAATACCCAAACAGAATTTCTAAGTTCACTCTAACCGCATTCCCAAACGAGGAGCTTCCCTGACAAGAATACCAATTACATTAAGTGCATCTGTGCCAACAGAACAAAGCGTAATATAATGACATATCATCTACGTAACCACGGTTACGTAACTTCGACCTGAATGGATAACGAAACCTGACATGAATTGGAGAACAACTACGCTTGTCATGGTGTGAGTAAAATGAAATGAGGCGAGATTTGCTACGTTTTCCAAGAACGGAATCATAACAGATCGATCGCCATAATTTTCTGAATATGTAGCATTCGTTTAAACAAATATTTATGTTGTCACCGATATCGTATTTTGGGTTCATTTTAATTGCGTCCTAGATTTTATTATCTAAGCAATAAATCTGTTTATATGAAAAGATAAATTGACGAAATAAAAACGGGATTAAATGGCAGTCAGCCTATTAATAAACTTTAGTGAATACATATAAAAGAAGGTACTTTTATTTTACTGGTAGATGGTAGAAGTTATCGAGTAGACCTCAAACAGGCTACCTCCCAGACATAGAACTACTGCTCTTATTATGAATTATTTTAGTGTAAGAATCTTAGGACAGTAAACATCCATGTACCTGTACGTAGAAGCTTATAGAAGTTGACAGGAAATTTATCAATGATCTAACCGCAATCCTTACCGTCCACACTTGATTAAGAAAACACCTACACAGAATGGGGCTCGCTCAAGAGCAGGGGTGTCATCTGTGCATGGAAGAGGAGGAAACAATTGTACACATTTTCTGGTACTGTCTTGTGATCTGCAGAGTCAGTTGACGACGCTTTTGTAAAGCCCTAGAGTCTGAGGAAAACTTCACTGGGCGCACTTCTGGAATTTGCCCGAAGGATAGGTACCGGGTGAACTCTAAAATTTTCAATGTAATTTTAGAGGATGGGTAAACTGAGCTATCCACCCGGCTTTACTATTGTAAATTGTAATTGATTTGAGATTAAGTGTTAATCTCAAATCAGACATTGCCTCTGTTAATGTGTGCTCATGAGAAAACGCTTACAGGAAAAAGTAATAACGAAAGATCGACAAAACAAGCAAAGTTCTGAAATTAGACAACAAAGTAGATATGTAATCCGAGAGAATAATGGAATTTAAGATCGAAATGTGAAAGGGAAATATAGTAGCATATCTTAAATTTATGTCTCCTAAGTATAATGTGCATCCGCTTATTTTTATAAGATATGAAACACGAAGTACTTTAGTGTCAGGATAAGAGATGGTACAAGAGCTATACAACACAACACAACGCAAATAACATACATAATCGAAATTTAATGATTTCATCATATTCCTCATTTGAACCTAAATTACATGCATTTTACGTAATAGAAAATATTCTGCTTAGGTTAGCAGGTAAAACGTCAGAAAGTATTTCTTTGAAATCATCCCAATCACGTGCGATCGTTACGTAACTGTGATTCTAGTTGTAATCTAAATTAATTGGGGAATTCTTGCAAGTGCCAGTTAGTAATGTTACATGATTTGGATAAGTACCGTGATAGAATTAACGTTTAGAGTTAGTCAAGTACTTATATTAATGAACCATTATCTAATTGCCTTGAGATTATTACATTAATTAATTTTGTTAGAATTGACGCTACAGTTAGTATTAAAACTTACGCTAATGTTATTATTACTTAGAGATCTTGAATGCAGAAACGAACCTGCATTGTATAGAATTTGAGAAACTATTACATTTTGAGTTGTACAGGAATCTCGCAAACTAAAACTGCTCAAAAGTGAAAGCGTTCACGTAAGGCAAGAAACAAATCGTTATTGGCTGACATCAACAGCAAAATCGTTTAGAATGGGCAATAAGACATGCAGAATTTTATAATGTAGTCACTATTGTAAATATATTTCGACAATATTTTCACTTTTGCAAAGTTTGAAGTGCTCCGCTTTATTGTCCAAGGCTGTAGATATATCTAAATTTCACTAGTGACTAGGGTTGCTACTTTAGGACGACGCAAATTTTCTTATTTCTTGGTATTGAACAGGCAAGTACTTATAAAATTCGAATATACCAACACTATCAAATTTTTATTTTAAATGGGTCTGACACTGAATCTCAATTACTTCCATCTGCAAGTGAGGGGGAACTTTATCAATATCGACAGTGAAAAGACCAGTAAACAAAGAAAAATTGTTTTCTTGGTACTTAAAATCTTGAAAACGCTTTTCAAATTCTGCCAGAAGGCTTCCCATTTTCTCTGTACACATTTTGTATGATATTGGGACACTCCTACTTTCCTGATACGCCTTACAAGTCGGAAAATGTGACAGATTATCCACTGCTAACTGTTTTTCCCACAGCATCATCTTACACTTGAAAGCTTTCACACGATCATGCATATCTGTTATAACTTGACGTGGTCCTTGCAATTTCATATTTAAATCCGACAAGTGTTTTGTAATATTTGCCATAAATGAAAGATCTTGTAAAAAAGGTACGTCGGATAATAAGCTGACATCTTGTCCTTTCACTTCCATGAAAAAGCGTATTTCTTCTTTAAGTTTCCAAAACCGATCGAGAACCATAGAACACGAAAGCCATCGCACCTCTGCATAATAAGGTAAACCAATGTACTCACTTTCTAAATCACGTAAAAACGCAAAAAACTGTCGCTGATTCAAGCCACGTGCCCTTATGAAGTTTATAATTTTTTTCACTGATTTTAAAACGCTTTCCAATTTGATTACTTTTGAGCATAAAACTTCTTGGTGTATTATACAATGCACATGATGAAAATCTGGTTTGATCTTTGTCTGTAATATTTTAATGAAGCCATTATTTACTCCAGTCATGGAAGGAGCTCCGTCCGTTGCAACGGAACACAGTTTTGACAAATCTAAATTGTACTTTTTCAGAAGTCCGTAAACAGGTTGTGCACTATTACGTAAATGTTGTTAATCGCGGTAAAAGACCGCACCGTACATCATTTCTGTGCAGAAGGAATATCGAGATACACTGTGTATAATGCAATTAGAAAATTTGAGAATACGGGAACATCCAATTACAAGAGGATACCTGATCGGCCTACAACAGTAGGTACCATCCCAGCGAGTGATTGCGAGGGTATTTAAGAAGTCGCCCTCCGTTTCTGTACGAAAATTGGTTCACAAGCTTAATATAGCAAGATCTACTCTGAGCTATATTAAAGTTAAGAAGCTAAAGATTGAGGCTAGGACAAAGAAAACAATTCCCAAAGACATTAACAATCAAGAGCAACGTACAAAAGCTGGTGCCAGTTATATTGCAAGAAAATGCGGTCAAGAAATACTAATTATTGATGAAACTTATGTTCCTGCAGACCCTGCTGAAGCACCAGGTTGGTAGTTTCACCATAGTTCTAACCCTGCTGAACTAGAATATACACATAAATTTCATACAAAAGCGAAATTCTTCAAAAAATATTTAGTACAGCAGGCCCTTGATCAATTTGGCAATGTATCCGAACCTTATATTTGCGAAGGGACTATGAATGCGATAACATATTTGAAGGAATGTATTATCAAACACCTGGTTCCGTTCATTCATCAGTACCATAATGAAGATCAAATTTTATTCTGGCCAGACTTGGCAACTATACATTACGCCAGAAATGTTACCGAGTACTTGAATGAATACATAATTTATACCGAAAAATTAAAACCCACCTAACCTTCCCCAAGCAAGATCAATTGAACAATATTGGTCCTTATGCAAAGGGCGATATGCGAATTACAATATAAGGCCCAAAAATTTAGCAGGATTTAAGAGAATATAGAAGAAAATTGCAACGAAAGTGTCTAGAGACTATGGGCAATCGCTAATAAATCATGGTATGAAGATGCTCAAACAAATTGGACGAAAAGCAAACAATGTTAGATATTTTAAAATAGTTCTTTTATCACACTTTTCAAAAAATATATAGTTCAACTAGATCAAGTTTTTGTAAATTTAAAAATATAAGACTGAAATTTGTTCCTCTAATTATTAGACATCCTTTATATACGAGACTTACTCGATTACATGACATATTTTCTTCTTGCACAACACGTAACGCGGTATCTAAATTTTCTAGCGTACAAGTTACTTCGATTACTTTTGCACCCATATTTGCGTGCCACCTGTAAAATCACATCAGTAAATTGCTAACAAATATACAATCAACGACATAAAATTTAGTTCCTAACTTAATACGACGAATTGATCGTCTTATTCGATGTGTGGGGTAAGGTAACCTAAGGTTCGTAAAAAAACATGTTATTAAAGAATTCATTTTATCCGTTGATGGCAATAACATTTATGAGCATCTACCTAATGCTTAACGATATATCAATGATATACATATATACTTTTTTTATGTTTTGTTCGTTATTTTGTATTGAGGAAATTTTACAACATAACACACTAGATCCATGCTTATTTTTTTTTATTCTAATATGCATAATCGCCGAAAGTGACGCCAGCTTTCTTATTTTAAATGGAACATTCAATACTTTCACGTTTTTGGAAAGGTTATCGAAAGGCGAATCCAACGATACCACCTACGTACGAGGGAAAGTCAGTAAGTAAGTCACAAAAAGCTATTATAAAAGTAATAAGAGAAATAGTTAGCCAAAAACAAGGTTTATTTTTCAACATAGTCTCCATCAACATTCATACACTTATCCCATCGCTTTATTAATGCCCCAATGCCTGCTGCATAAAAATGTTTGGGCTGCCGTCTGAAAAACGTGCGTACCTCTTGTTGAACATCATTATCGCCCTCGAAATGTGTTCCGCCAAGATGCTTTTTTAGTGGACCTGTTAAGCATGTCCTCCCCTTCCTCTGCGTACCTAGAGAGGTGTTGCAAGGACAAGCCCATTCGAATCCTTCTGTGTTCCTCGGTCAGTTGTCTAGGAACCCACCGTGAGCAAACTTTTCGGAAATTCAAACGATCGCGCATCAGTTCGTAGGCTAAATCATGAGAACACCCTATTGCAGTTGCTATGCTGTCTATTGTTACCCGCCTGTCAGTTCGAATCATCTCTTCCACCCTTCGAAGTGTTGCATCTGTCGCAATCTGAACGGGGCGGCCACTTCGCTGACCGTCAACAACTTTTGAGCGCCCTTGTGAGAATTTTTCGACCCAGTTATACACGGCTTTACGCGACAAACACTTTTCACCGTAAACAGGAGACATTTGCTTATGGATATCTTTTGCAGGGAGCCCTTTTGCCCAGAAAAAATTGCATAACAGCACGCTGCTCTTCCATAGTACACGCTTCGAGCACGGTCGCCATTTTAACACTGCTTGCTTACGCGCACGTCAACTGTCACTTGATTATCATTAAGCTGGATAGTGCTGCCGCCCAATGACAGATACGGAAAATAGCTTTCTGCTATTTTCAGCTTTGCCACAACAGTTTGTGACTTATTTAATGACTTTCCCTCGTATATTATACTTTTACTTAAAGTATAACATATGTAATTTTGTTGTAACGCAAAGTTACGCAATAGGCGCCATAAATTCTCGGCCTGATACAGAAAAAATAAACTTGGTAAAATATAAAAATGTTTATTTTTCAATATAATCTCCCCTAACTTCAATAGATTTATTACAACGATCAATTAATAATTCTATACCCTTGTAAAAATTATCTAAACTTTCTCCCTAAAAATATTACAGCTTTCTGGATCGAGGTTCATCGGGTCGCCGCAATTCCATCAATTCCTTTTTGGACAGAGGATCATGTCACGGACAACCGTAACAGGGGTAGCTCAGGGTAGATATTCGCTCAAATTCTGTACATATACAAATTCATCTACCTGTTAGAAGGGGGTGCTGATGAGATACGGGAACTCCAAAAAGGTGGTGAAGGTATTAAATATAATTTCTCTTAAATGCAATATTTTATATACATACAATATGCTTCTGAATGTAACATCGTGAAGCATTTGTTAGTGTTTTGAACAAGTGCTTTTGTAGACGATAGTATTTTCACATCACAATGAAATTCAATACGAGGATTATGCTGTTAGTGTATACTCCTAGATAAACACGGTATAATTATTACAGACACCACCCTCTATTCAGGTGATCGCTGCTAGTAATCAAGCAGTCACTTCAAATATAGAATATCCCGCAACACGTCCATACTATACGCATACATCCGATCTCTATTATACATGGCGTATACATAAGTATATGGAGACACAATACATATAAACCGAGACAATGACGACATTGTAACACGATTCCTATTGTCGAGAGAGGCGAAACACTATCCTTAAAATACAAGCCAACGCGTAAATTTAAATGGCAATTTGCGTAACACCTTCTGCGTTTACGTATATTAAAACAAACGGCCTTGATCCGCCCGAAATTTAATTTGAGTCGACGTGAAATTCCTTATTCTACGAAAATAAATACACAGAAACGAAATGGAAGTGTTTATATTAGAGACACAAACGAAAAAAAAGGTTGTGAAGGTCGTTCCTACTTTCGTACATACATTATTCATTTTAAGATATAAACGACTTAGAAAAAAAAATAAGCACTTGGATTTCACATTTTAATAAGTTTCCTACATATTTTTATATTTCCTGCATTTAGAAGGACAAGATTATTTATCAAGAGTTGATTACGATGCTCTGTCGTAGTCAATAAGTTATTTTATGTCGTGGTGATAAACTAATCGTAATACATCAGGGTTCTTTTACCTTTCTTGAATGAAACTTCAGCGCTGATTCGATGATTTGATAGATTCGGGACTTGGTTCGAATTATCTTTTTAGCACTTAAATAACCAGCTGCAATCTAAGAAGCACTGACCACATACTATAGTTTAATAATAGTTTCAACCAAGAGAATCTAAAGAAGAAGTATTGCAATTACTGAGGTAACTTCTTAGAGTATGAACGTTAACAGCAGTAATAGATGATGGCAACTCAGTTTATTGTTCTAAATTGAATGAAATAAGTAAATGCATTTTCGTGTTGGCAAAGTAAATTCTTTAAATATTTTCTTACAAGGAAGCTCCTCTCCAAGTGTCAAGTTTCAGATAGGCAAGGAACATTTGTTTTTATCGGCCGAAACACCCTTTTGTAATAATATGGAAAAAATTTTAAATATAAGTTGTTTGCTGTTTAAAACATGCCATGGAAATTGCAAAACTAAGACTGGGTGCGCATTTTTTGACCAAACATGGCAGAAAAGTATAGTTTTTCAATGGTAATAATTGATTATGATAGATTAAGTGATCGTAGCATATTTGATACTTTATGCAGTCTTTCCTGACATTAATGTCAGGTGTATTTCTTGTGATTTTGATTCAGTTTTCACCGTTTTCTGTCATACTTTTGTTGAACGTGTTCTGAGAGTTTGATTATATCTAGAGTGCGGTAACGTGGAAATTATCGCCAGCTGAGCGAATTCAACACAGATGGAGTTGTTGGTTTGCGCGAAGGTAGTTTCTCGTTTAGGAAAATTGTTAATCGCCTTAATCGGAATCAATTCACCATCATGCGCTGTTATCAATCATGGACTAGGGAGGGGCAGGAAAGTCGCCTAAGAAGAACCGGGGACCGAAGAAGAACTAATGAGGTGCAGGGCCGCCACCTCCGCCTAAAGGCATTAAGAGACCAATTCTCCAGTACCAGGTTAATTGCTGATCTATGCTTAGGTAATGAAGATCACCCTGTGAGCCTTCGAACCGTTTATTGCCAAATCAAGGCTTTCGGCTTGCAACCCGATCGACCACATCTTGTGTCACTACTTACAGCTCAACACCGACAGCAACGTTCGGAGTGATGTAGGTTGCAAATGCACTGGAACGTGGAGTGGCACAGGGTGATGTTCAACGATGAATTTCAGATTGAATCTTGAATGATGATCGGACGAAGACCTGGGGAACGTCGCGATATGCAATTTTTTGTTGAAAGACGTGTGCACCGAGCCATGGGGGCTATGGTATGGGGTGTTATAGAATATGGGAGTAGGTCTCCGTTGGTGTTCATCCGATGCACCACCAGCGTTACGTTGATGAGGTGGTGGAACTCCATATTCTTCCAAATATCTCTTCAACCGCTCAAAGACCCACTTTTTCAGCAGGATAATGCCCGTCCCTACGTACCGAGAACTTCTCTAAAACGGATCGAAGAGATCCATGTCAATATGTTGCAATGGCCACCCAAATCTTCCGATCTCTCACCAATCGAAAACACATTATGGGAAGAAAACTAACGATCTTAGCGAATCCTCCGCAAACACTGAAAGCTGTCCGGCATGAATTGACGATTGCTTGGGACTGTACATCTTATAAAATGAATAGTCACTTGTTTTTTTTTTTCTCAATGCTAGTAAATAACCCAGTAATTTGGCTTTTGGTTCATTTTAATAACGAAAAATAAACGAGTTATGAAGCATGAAAACGTTATCAAGATTCAACGACCACACTGTACAACATAGGTATATAAATTCCTACAGAAAAAAAGATACTTTAACCAGGAAAAACGGAACATTGAGCAAAGCACCATCAACAAAGATAAACGAGATGAAAAGAAAAAATTTACAATAACCGAATACGTACACGACCAAGGACACAAAGTCGATTTCGTGTCAGCAGGGGCTTTTTTAGCAACTACAAAGGACTACCATAGCAGCAAATCCGTATGAGTATATGGATTTGCTGTTTTTTTTTTGCTGCCGATTTAAATGTTGTATTACAATGTGGAGGGTTCCACATTGTGTCCGCTTATATCGAAAAAAACTCCTTCCGCTTTCGAGAACCTATTGCCACTGTTATCCATTTAAACACCATAGAATCGATACATATTTTACTATTACAACGACATGCATGTTTAATTAAGCAATCAATTCTAGCTAGATGGAGTTGCTCTCATGCAATCTTTTCGTGCAGTTTCGAAATTTTACGAAAGGGAACTCTTAAATTGTTCGTTATTGTTACGGTTGGTGTCACAGGTATCTATTCAATAAGAACCAGGTCTCTAACTACACATGATAGAAAAAAATGAGCCAATATTTCTTACACAACTACAATACGTTGGACAATATTATAGGTAAAGTGATACCATTATTGTTGCTTTCGGAGTATGTTTTGTGCCATTGGAGGTCATTCAATAGGAAACAATTAAATGTAGAACCCAGTATAAGAAAGACTTTGTATTTCTTGCTGCTGATTTACATATTATATACAATTATATAAAATTTAAAATTGTAGATTTTACGATAACTTAAAAGAAGGAGGAAATTATCAATAGGGAAATAAGATTTTACACATGCTCACTGACAAAAAAATTGTTTAATTCGAATGAGTCAGATGGTACTACCATCCATGAGAAGGTCGGTGATTTCTATGTTTTAAACAAGGTATATTCATAAGTAGAGTAACCAAAACTTGCGGACTCGCATAGGCGTCGGTATTACGGGTTAATATAAGAATACGAAAAACTCATAAATAAACTTACTTGCTAATTATTCAACAAATTAGGGGCATCAGGATGTGAACTACTGTAAACTTGCATCATTGCATATGTTTCCACAGTTACTTCTTTAAACCTTGTGCGTGGACAAGAAAAAATATTCTTATACATAGAAAACGATCTCTCCACATCTAAAGAAGTTACATTTGCATGTAGAAACTGTTTTTCAAAATCACTTAAAAGTTCACTATTCTTACACTTATTATAAACGGCCTCTAAAGTATTAAAATCGGGATTTTTTCCTTAAAACATCTGCCAACTTTTGACTAGCGCATAATCCTGGCGTATCATTTAATGTGTGTAATTTATTTTTTACACTCTCCACTATGTCTAATGATTCCTGCAATGACAATTCAGTGCATTGTAGTTTTCTGATGGCATCTAGTAATACTGTATAATTGGTACATATTGTTGTTAAATCTTCTAAAAGTTGAGGAATTTGAAATTCTCTTTGACTTTCTCTAATTGCTTTGGATTCATTCCGATTAAATCGCATTATAACTGATTGAATTTGTTGAAAATGGATCAAATAGTAAGAAGCTGCTGTTAGCCAAGTACCCCATCGCGTTAAAATTGGTTCAGGAGGTTCTGGAATACCTGGACAAAATTTACGAAATTCTTTTAAACGTTTAGGAGATTTACGAAACACTGCTTTAGTACTTCCAATCATCCAATCAACGTTTCCATAATGTTGTCGAACAACTTCACCAACTAAATGCAAAGCATGCAGCTCGCAGGTTATATGTATTAAGTTAGGAAATATATGTTTTAAGGATCGCCCAACACTTAACATCGTTGCTGCACTATCTGTCACAATCATCACAACTTGATCTTGGGCAATTTTAAATTTTTTCAAAGCGTTCATTATCACTTTTTGAATATTTTCCGCGGTACATTGTTGAACACGTTTGCAAGCTAACAAATATCGAGATGCTGTGTTCTCGCTAGATAAAACGCGAGCTATTACATTCACAATACTGTTTTTTCTTTATATCGGTCGTCTCATCCACGGTAATCTATATTTTTTTGGAACACAAATCACGTTTACACACATTTTCTAGCATCTCTTTCATTCGCGGCAAATGACTCTGTAATTGTGTTTGTGAAGGTAATGGGTACTTTGGAACGTATTGTCGCCAAAACGTTTTAAAAGCTGCTTTTCTCACCAACGACAACGGAAGATTACAAGAGGTAAACATAATTAATAAATGTATGAGGAATAGTGTATAAGGTATTTCAGTTCTTGCATTTCTCATATGCTTAATACCATTGACATGCCTCTGGCAATCAGTTCTGTCCAATGCAGCCAAACGAACATTGCATATTAAGCAAAAATAGCAAATCTATTACGAGGCATTGTTTTCTTAGGTATGTAAATATTAGTTCTATATGAAACGATACACTAATTATGTACTTGGGATAATACTACAACACACAAAAAACACCAGCTATATTTTCAAAAGCGACACGTAAATACATAACCTTGACCGTTCGACTAATCTCTGCAACAGCTCAACCGGTATTAAAACGAAATTATATTCAAGGTCGACACTACATGCCTGCTTCTCTACCGGTTTAGTTTATTTATGAATTTTTCGTATTCTTATATTAACCCGTAATACCGACGCCTATGCGAGTCCGCAAGTTTAAGTTACTCTATTCATAAGCAAAGCTATTCTATATTTCCTTGTGGGTATATTGCCGAATATGTGAAATGAATCATTAACATCTAAAAATTATCCACGAAATTTTCAGTACAGGATGAGTCATATGGACTAAACATTTCAACACTTGACAACAAACATGATATGAAAATCGTAGATCTGTAAATTTTTCAACAAATCAATTTTAGAACTTGCCGTATTGCATTACCTAGAACTATTAAAGGAAATGAAAATGTTTATTACCAGATGATATTTATTTACTTACATAATTATTATTAATGTATCAAATGTTCAAATGTACGACCATCTTCAGCAACACATTTCTTAATTCTTTTGCTAAAATTCGTTCGTTGGTTCCTGAGAATTTGTGGAGTAATCGTCGCAAATCCATCTCTTCTTGTAATCTTCATATTCTGGATGGTTGTTGGAATCTCAAGTGGTGTTAAGTCGGGGCATCTGGGCGGCCACTGTATTGAAATGACGAGAAGGGCAGCAGCCGACAGCAATTTGTCATCGGCGAGCTGCTGGTTGCGATAGCTGACAGCAGCTTCAAGCTGCCAAGTCGAGGAGCATTATGCTACTGGAGCGAGCAATATTTCCGCTTGCCACTGACAGCTGTCAATAAAATATTTCGAAAAATCTTAATTTCATTTTGTTGTTACGCAGTATATAATTAAAGAAAGTAACGAAAGCGACAAAAGCAATGTTACATACACAAATACCCACGTAAAAATGTTGAAAATAATCTTTCGCATAAATAAAGTTGTTGGGTATAGAGTAAGAAAAATTAACATACGATATAATTCATATGGTATACATATGTATATATTAGAAGGTTTATGTGTCATAGCTAGACCGAGAAAATCATCTCTGCGATACATAGGCGTCTCGCCGGAGTAGCAGGCTGTGTGCAAAAATCGATTCTCGCTTTGTCAGCGTCCGCTTGTTTATTTTGCGTTCAGTTTAGGAAATGAGAATGTGCGTTGTTTTGTGTTATTTGTTATTCGTCATAAATACATAATTATTAATTTAAAATGTGTAATGTGAACAAGGTTAAAGAACCACCCTTTGCTGACACAGTAAATAAGTGTATCTGTAACTTTCCGGAATTGTTTTACGACGGTGCTCAAATAGTTTGTAAAGGGTGTGAGAAACATTTGATGTGACGGGACGAAGCGGACTGTAACAAACTAGTAAATACCGAAGAACACAGAAATAGATAAAAGGACGTGCCAACGAGAACTGGCTTTATTTTCGATTTACTTGTCATAATGATAACCTGTAATTTGTCACTTCGCTTGCTCGAAAAAGAACCGTTTCAGAACTTTTGGTATAAATACAACCCCGAGTTGAAGTTGGCAACTATAGAAACGGCACGTAAGCATGTGTTATTTATACGCGAGGACGCGGAAAAGAAAATCAAATCTACATTAAAAAATCAGCTGCTTTGGTTGGACCCTCATAAACCGACATTTCCACTGTTACTAGCTAGCAAAAGACTAAAAAGTGTATTGGAGCGGCAAGTGCGGGGGTGATTATCAACATTTGCTGTAGATAAAACAATCGCTATCGCGATTAAAGTTAAGGAGAAGAAGGACGCCAATTGATTTTCTCGCTTTTAGTCAAACTTTCATCGAGGTAACTCGTATTTTGGTTGCATTCCTAGTTTCAAGTGTTAATATTTCAAATCGTACTATAAAAAGTGTTTTAGAACACTTTCGAACCCACAGTTCATATAATTAAACAGTCAATTTTTGAAGATTTAATTTTCTTCAATAATTTATCACTTTTAAAACATTTCAATATCTGATATCTTAATGTTATCTTTGTTTGGAGAATAAATGGGCTCTGCCAAACCGTCACCTTGCCTTGTACATACTGCGTAGTTCTTAATTGAACGCATTTAACAAATAAATACTAAAGAAAATAAAAATCATTAATCTTCAAAGAGAAAAAAAAACGCATTCTTCTATGACAGATCCATCCAAGGTTAACATTCTCGAAAGGTCGCGGTGAAAGAGCAAAACTCACGACCAACTATCTACATTATGCGATATTGCAGACGACAGCGGCGGTTAATTTCAAGCAATCGATCACTTCGGTCTCGAACCGATCGACTAGAAAGTCTTCCGATCAATCCGCACGCCCGCTGCAGCTAATAGACTACATCAGAACGAAACAAAAGAAGTTTATCGCGATTCAAGGATTAGCTCCTTTTCTGATCGAGTAGTCAGCGACACGTGCCGCTGTCTCACGCTGGAAAATTAAAGACGTCGTGACCGATGGGACGGAATAAATCCGTTCCGGAGAGATAATCGCCGTTCAAGACGGTATAGAGGGCTTTATTTTATCCGGAATGTCGACGCGTGATGGACATATTCGATGAAGATGGAGCGTTCGATGTAATGGAAGTCTTTATTTCGTTATTAGGCAAATCAGTTGTAAGGATCGAATTGTTCTTGTGCATTTACTGATTGCCACCGTGACAAGTGAATTTTCTCTTGTTGGCTAGTAAAAAAGATGTTGGAAACGCTTCCATTGTCGATTCATTCAGCCGTCGACGGTGTTGTGAATACGTTGTCGTATACTTCGAAAATGATCGTTCGACATCCAGTGAAGTAAGATTTGCAAATGTTAGATATTCCTTTTCCTCATCTGGGCACTCTTGATTTTCATTTATAGACCGAACCTTTTGTAAATCGGGATTTTTCGTTAAAATTGCACTAAATTTTTGAGCAACAGCGACTCCTATAGTGTTCATCAAGTTTTCTAGAGCGGCTTGTAAATTGTTTATGCAATTTAATGCGTCTCGTGCAGATAAGTGATTGCTTTCTAATTGCCCAATAGCTTGTGCAACTTCAGAATAGTTCATGGAAATTTCATCTATTTGTTGTTGGACGTCCGAATTGGAAAAAAAATCGCTGACTATCTCAAACTGCTGCAGAATCATTTGAATCAAGTTTCAAAATGATATTTTTCACTGATACTGCCTGGAGCCATGTTCCCCATCGCGTTTTTACAAGCTAAAGTGATGGTGGTAATTTCGGACACAATTGTTTAAATACACGGATGTGTTTGGGAGATTTTACACTTTTTTGATAGATGCTATTAACTTATCCACCATCGCATACTTCTTTCGAATGGTTTCTGCTACGAGGTGACATGCGTGTATGATGCATGTTATGTGAAGAAGAGTCGGAAAGCATATTTTCAACATCCTACCAACTCTCAGCATTGTTGCGGCTCCGTCAGTAACGAACATTGTGACTTGGGTTCCTGTGATACAAAATTCTCTCAACGAATCTTTTATTATCTTGATAACGGTTTCTGCATTAGTTTTCTAAATCCTTTTACTGGATAACAACAATGAAGCTGGTAGACCGTCACGTTTTAAAGGACGCGCTACAATATGAATGACGCTGTGTTTCTGAGCATCAGTTGTTTCATCCACACAGAGGCAGATTTTCTTATTTCTCAACTCGTCTTTTATACATTCCCTTACTGTACTTTGCACACGTGGCAAATTGTATCGTAATTGCATAGATGTTGGCAGCTTCCATGAGGGAAAGTACTTTATTCACATTCGAAGGGAACATTATACCCTTTGAGCGTCCCATCTCCGCGTACTTATTTGGCGTGCAGCGTGCAACGTCGCTTTGAACTCTCTCGCGGTACTGTCGAGATCGACTACGAGTTGAAAATTACCCCTACCCACGCCGCTACCGCTACACTACTGCCATCCGGCACCACCTTTTTAACAAACTCTAGTGATCACTAGATTTCCAGGTATTATGACCTACAATAATATTGAAATTGACACACCTCAAAACATTATGAATATATATAAGGAGCTTTGATTCAAAACGCAGTTTTTGACCTGAGTTCGGTCTTGCTAATAAAATTGACGTTAGGTGCTTTTCCTAACAAAGAATCCAGACAACAGAACGCTATGGAACAAAACACATATTTTCCCATATAAAAGAAGTTCATGCTTTGTTTCAAAATGCTGTTTCTTGCAGCAACGTTATGAAACAAAACGATGTTTTTGATTCGTTGGTTTCAAAGCGCAGTTTTTAACAGAAACATAACCTCTGTTAGTCTGACGCTTATCGCACGTGCTAGTTTGTGAAGGGTTTTGTTTATAACAATAGAAAACAATATGGATGGGCAAGCAATGGTGTCCCAGCGTAACTCAAGAAGCAGAAAACGTGCTCGGAATGAGACACAAAGGGAAAAGCGGAGAAAGATCAGGTTTGTGCCAAGTATTATTAACAAATCTTAATACTGCATTATGAAATCCTGTTTCTATTAGATACGCCAACCATTTTAAAACCTCGAGGATTGCAATCGACCACAACGTAGGCATTTATCACTGTATGCATATTTTGATCGAGGATATTAGAAACGCACGCTTCAAACTATACAGTAAACAAAGTAAAAATTTCCAAGACATTCATTTGTCACGTATAATGCGAATAACTTCACCAAAACATAAAAAGAACGTTGAAAATGTGCAAAATGTTCGTGTGAATTATGTTTTTTGGAAGAAAAATGGATAACAATATAAAGTGTGGCAAAATTCTTTTGCTGCGGCCTTACGTGTTTCACAAAGGAAATTTACGTTTCGAAGGATGGAAATAAATGTCTTAGTAAGGCGTTTTATTATTATTTATTATTTTGGAAATCCTCTCGCGACCCCCTCAGTTCTTTAACACGACACCCCAGGGGGTCGCGACCCACACTTTGAGAACCACTGTGTTAGACAATAAAATTTAAAAGAAAAGAAAATGTTGAGATTAGTCTCCGCATACCTAGAAAATGGGATTTAAGATAATAATCACAGGGATTAAAATAACATCGTAACAGTTAAACAAAATTAATCAAAATCGAAATCATCCATATTTCTTTTACTAGCACACATGCGTAACAAATATATAACAAATTCCGAATACGTTGATCTGCGGTTTAGATAGCTCTAAGTAGTGGTCAGTAATCAACGTGTTTTGCATGCAAATCGTTTATTTATTCACAGAAAAAACGTTGGTCCATTTGCGTCAATCCATAATGAAATCTGTCCCTATACATAAATGCAGATGTCATGTAGTTACATTTATTTAGAGACAAATAATTTGAATGTTTTCTTATTGGATCTTTGAGGTTTTCTTGAGAAATTTTTATTTTAACAACATGGAAATTTTCTTCGTAATTATATAACATTCCAGTGAAGTATTCAAACTGCTGATATATTTTTTTATCCATTGCATATGGATGGGTATTGATTATACAGGGTGTTAACTAATTGGCGGAAAATGGACTCGTGACGATATTGTCCGCATAATTATGAGTTGGAAATCTTAATATGAAATTTTCGTAAATGTCTTTGGTCACAGGATAACTAAAATAGTTCACTAAAACCCTTACCACAACACTTAATTCGTACTTGATGCACGTTTCGATAGCCAAGCTATCGCGCGCGTGCGTGAACATGTTGCACTATTTGCAAAGATTCCACTAACGACACCGAATTTTGTAGTTTTTCTATCGCATCCGCTAGCCCCCCTTATTGGTTCTGAATAATTTCCAAATCTGTTTTAACTTGACTATCCTGAAATTTCAAGCGGCTTACCTTGACAGCCGCAGCTTCCTTTGGGTCGAATTCTAAAATCACGTTCTTTATATTCTCAAAATATTTAAGATAATAAAATGCAGCCTCTAACCATGTCCCCCAACGAGTAAGAATAGGTTGTGGTGGTTCAGGAATATCGGGGCATAGTCTATGAAATTCCCGAATACGGGATTTTACAAACACAGCCTTTGTATGTGCTATTAGAGCGTCTACCTCGGGATAACATTTTCTGATACTATCTGCTACGAGACTGAGAGTATGAATTTTACATGTAATATGCAACAAGTTAGCACAATGTCTTTTAAGAGATCGACCTACAGCAAGCATGTTTGCGCCACCATCACTCATAAACATCAACAGTTGATTTGTTGAAAGTTCAAACTTTTCCAATGTATTTAACACCAACATTGAAATTACTTCGGCAGCGCATTGTTGTATTCGTCTGGAAGCTAGTAAAATTGAGGGTGACGGTCGATGTGGTTCCATTGTGCGTGCCACTACATTAACCACAGAATGTTTTTTACGATGTGTTGTTTCGTCCACACGTAACCACAGTTTTTGATCTTGCATCTCCGATTTAATTCTTTTCTCAACATGCTCACGAGCAGACGGCACAACTCTCTGTAATGTTCTCTCACTTGGTAACTTAAAGTTCGAATATTCATTCCAAAACGAGACGTATGCTTTCTTCCTTAGTAAATGAAATGGTAAATTACATGCAGTAAAGGTAACACATAAATTAAATTTAAATTTGTCATAATCTCGTGTGGAATTTTTTTTTGAAACATGCCCTGCACTATTTAATAATAATAATAATAATACATCTTTATTGTCCAACAGTCAAAAACCAATTACAGGACAAATATAATAGTTACATTGAATTTTCAAAAGTACAGAGCTACTATTTGAATATACATATACATGAGTAACAAGAAAGTGTGAATAGGTAAAAGGAAAAGGAAAGAGTGGGTGAAGGAAAAACTGGAAGGAAGTATTAGTGGAAAGGATCAGGATAGTATTTATGAGGGTTACGCGTCATGTGCGTTAGAGGAGCCTTAAGAAGTGCGTTCGTTCTATAACTAGGAATACGTAGAAGATCAGTTAAGCGGGTGTTATCCTCAGGTACTGTTATTGCTATAAGCGCCAATAGATGCGATGAATCCATTTGGTTATTTAATAGATTATAAAGAAATCGTGCACTATAACGTTCTCTACGACTAGAAAGCGATGTGAAGTGATGCCTTTGTAATAGCTGGTTGTAATCTGAGTTTCGTGCAAGGTAAGTGCCATCTAATTTATACGACAGATATTTCAGAAAACGTTTCTGTATCTTTTATAATGTTAGGTTTAAGTACGTGAAAATCGGATACCACACAACCGATGCATATTCCAGTTTACTTCTTATTAATGCATTGAACAATGTTTTTAGCGGAGCTGTGGTAGTAAACGAACGACAAGATCTCAACAAAAACCCTAGGGTTTTAGATGCTGCGTTGCATACTGCGAAAATGTGTTCCGAAAAGAAAAGTTGATCATCAAATATTACTCCAAGGTCCTTCATGGTTAATTTGCGTGAAACCAGATTGTTGCCTATGTAGTAATTTTTGTGTATAGGATTCCTTACCTTAGAGTATGATACAACAGCACATTTGTTCACGTTTGGTAATAGACCATTGTTCATACACCACTTGTGTATGCTTTCCTATTTACGTGCCGTAGACAATCACTTTTCAACCAACACATTAAATCTATTTTACACACTACACATTGAATTTTAGCGCCATCACACTTTAAATCAGGCATTTCTGCAATAAATTCTCTTATTGTGTCCAACTTTGGTCGTTTTCGCGACGTAGGAAATATTTTAAAAACAAACGTAGAACTACGATATAGTATACAACAGCGTAGATGCATACACAACAGATCGGCTTTCGAGTCGCAGTTATACTGACGCTTATACCGAATTGTCTCGGCTGTGTTTATTTTGTGTAAATTTTTATGCGTCCGCCACTGGCTTTCAGCGCAGTTTGCCTAAACAGCGTGACGCCATCGAAGAGCGGTGAGACCTTCTAGTTTCGGTGTTAACAACACAGCACCCTTTACACATTATTACTAAAACGATCATTGCATCATTAGAACGTAGTAATAATTAGTAATTATTGCAATAGCTTGCTAATAGACATATTTTATTGAACAATAAGAAGTGTCTTAATCGCAAACGACAAATATAACAGTCATTCTACTAAATATATAAAAAGACAGACGTCAAACACTAATTAGCTACCGTAGTCGTTACACTGCTTCGCATAACATTTTAATAAGAAAACATATAAATAGTTTATTTATATTTAATTTATGCATATGTTGAAGGTTTTGTACTATAAAATTCCCCTTGAAATAAGGTAAAAACCAGACAAATAAAACTATTAAGATTTGTTCGAAAAAACCCTTTTATTCTACATTATCTCTACACATAACATGTAACGTCCGTCCCTGGAAATAAGCGCACATAATCTTTTCACGCGAATTGAACACTGGAAATCATCCTCTTTACTTTACATAATTCGCATGAATTTGTTCGCAAAAACCTGTTCTCTAAATTAAAAGGCGACGCTAGAATCAATTCGAGTCAATGACAGATGTAAGACAACGACCTCTATCCGAGCCTATTAAAAAACACCGATGTGCCGCTATCTAAATTATAGATAATTACTTTTATTTAGTTTACTTTTCCTTAATCACTTTCCTATTACATTATGGGTCTAATTCCAATTTTCTATAAGTGCTAAAAGGTTATCGTTAATGCACGCTGTAGCAATTACATCTTTCTTGATAATAAATCGAATCTTGACAGCGTTAAAGCGTTCCTCAGTTCTTATTAGTAAAGCCGGCCACGAGCGGTACCGCGCAGTAGCGTAGAGTCGACCAGGCCTCGCGTTCCACTAGAGTTATTCTGCTAATAGAGATGTTTGCTGCCGCAAATAATTTCGCTCATCTTTTAAATAAAAATTAAATAACACGTGCTCAAACACTTACCATTTTAAGAGTCTTCCGTGAAATCACAAAGTGAATAATGTCTGTTAAATATCTGCAACATTAGATATGTTTCAACTGTTGTTTCGGCAAAACTACTACGGTATGAGGAAAAAATGCGTTTATATGCAGAGAACGAACGTTCTACATCTAGTGACGTAATATTTGCGTAAGTAAAATAATCTTTCAAATAACTTAACGATTCTGTTGACGCACCTTCACAAATGTGTCTTAATGTGCCAAAATCAGAATTTTTCTCAAAAACACTTTCAAATTTTTCTAGAACAGAAACATTTTTTGCGTCTTCAATCGCGCATAGCTGTGCGTGAACATGTTGCACTATGTGTAGAGATTCTTCTAACGGCACCGCAGGATTTTGTAATTTTTCTATTGCATCTGCTAGCCCGAAGTAATTGTCGTGAATGATTTTTAAATCCATTTTAACCTGACTATCTTGAAATTTCGACTGACTTTTCTGGATAGCGGCAGCTTCCTTTGTATCGAATTGTAAAACCACTTTCTTAATATTGTCCAAATATTTATGATAATAAAACGCGGCCTGCAACCATGTTCCCCAACGAGTTAGAATAGGTTCTGGTGGCTCTGATATACGGGGGCACAGTCTGTGAAATTCGCGAATACGTTTCGGTGATTTGACAAATACTGCTTTGGTATGCGCTATTAAAGCGTCTACCTCAGGATAACATTTTCTGATACTATCCGCCACAAGATTGAGAGCATGAATTTTACACGTAATGTGTAACAAATTAGCAGAATGCTTTTTAAGAGACCGGCCTACAGAAAGCATGTTTGCAGCACCATCACTCACTAACATCAAGAGTTGGTTTGTTGAAAGTTCAAACTTGTCCAATGTATTTAACACTAACTTTGAAATTACTTCGGCAGTACACTGTTGTATTCGTTTGGAGACTAATAGAATTGAAGGTGCCGATTGATGAGGTTCCAATTTGCGTGCCATTACATTAAGAACAGAATGTTTCTTCCGATCTGTTGTTTCGTCGACACATAACCACAATTTTTGATCTTTCAACTCCGATTTTATTTTTTGTTCAATATGTTCGCGCGCAGATGGCACAATTCTCCGTAACGATGTTCGACTTAGTAATTTGCACTCCGAATAGTTATTCCAAAAGCAGATAAATGGTTCTTTGTCTAGTAAATTAAACGGTATATTACATGCAAGAAACGTAACGCATAAATTAAATATAAGTTTTTCATTGTCTCGTGCGCAATTTCTTTTTGAGACATGCTTTTCACTATTTACGTGTCGTAGACAATGTTGTCTGGACCAACACATTAACGGGATTTTACAGATTACACATTTAATTTTAGCACCTTCATATATTAAGTCTGGAATTTCTGCAATAAATTTTCGAAGTTTGTCCGACCGCGCTCGTTTTACTGACGAAATCATAATTTTTCTAGGACAGATAAACAATTGCGCAAGTGACCGGCAGCGAAAATGTTCGTACACGAAGTAATACTACCGTTCCTCTCGGTCCGAACTGATTCTACGCCGATGCGCGGTACCGCTCGTGGCCAGCGTTAATAATGAGTTATATCAGCAATCTTCAATCAATGTACTTACTTTCAAATAACCCATTCTCTTAATTTATAAAATATTATACCAGATATGTGGATGACATCCTCACAATCTGGTCAGGAAACGACTTGCAATTAAAAGATTATCTGCTTTAGACCAACAGTCTAAATTGATAAAATTTACACTCGAAACTTAAATTAATAACAATATTAATTTTCTAAACATATCAATCTCAAAATCATTAAATAACAATAAATTATTTTTCGAAATATATAGAAATCCCGACTCACAGTGGTATTCACTACCAACCAATCCTCAAACCATCCATATTGCCATAAATTCTCCGCTTTCTACAGCTATTTGCATAGACTTGCTCTCTCTGAAAATGCGCTTAATAAAGAATTTAACACGATAAAACAAATAGCCTCCATGAATGGTTATAGCCCACATATTATAAATAGACTATTAAATAAGGTGCAGAGAAGGCAATTAGAGACATATGTTTTCAAATGCAGTTTGTTTAGTTAGTAAGAAGGGGTTGTGGATTAATTATATATGGTCAAACATTTGAGTTTTCATGAAACTTATTCATTACAAGAAGTAGACTTTTTTAAAAATGTGACAACCCATTCATCCAATTGCTCCAAACACCTACAAGAATGTCTCTACAATTTTACTACCATTAGAAAATGGATAGCTGTATACATATTGTCATATATTAAAAAAAGTTGGAAGATATGGCACATATTTCAATTTTAATACAGTGTCTGGGGGTAGTCTGTGGACGTCATCGCACGATTCGAATGTATTTTAATCTTCGTATTAAATAAACGGTAAGATATTGCTACAGTTTAATTTGGTAGACTTTAAAATAAAAGAATGTTTCGAACTTCTCGAAGACGTCCTTTAGACGGAAGTTACATTGTCCACTAACAGTATGTGTACATATAGAAACGTCCACTGCACCTTATTTCCTGGGAGCCATTCGCTTTTTTTTTAGAACGGCCAGTCGAACGAACAATAAAGTCCTTGGTCGGCTGAGGAGAGACATAAATATTTGTCACATTACTATTACCAATGCGTACGAATACGATCAACAATGATCTAGTTTTCGAAAGGACAGAACCGCCGATAGTCTATTTAGATGACAGGTTGTTCCGTTCCGTTACGGATAGAACCATTAATTAAAAGGCAAAAAAATAATTAGCAAGTAGTTCATGTTAGGTTTCAATCAAGTAGAATAAAAAAAACCAAGACGAGAATGTTCGATATGTGTTCTCGTGTGAAGGAGTGTACTGGTGCCTCCTTCCATCTTATAGTTTCAAGATCGAATTTTCGAAAGGACACGTAATTATTGCTGACCAGATAGCACATTATTTATTATTTAGACTTTTACTTGTGATGTTTGAAAATATTAATTCAATATTAAGCAAACACGAAAAGCCTCCAAATTTAAATTATACATTACACTGTAATTGAAATTAATGAATGAAACTACAATTAATGACATAATTTTTCAATAGGAATTTCCTCGAGAAAAAATCTGGCGGCTGCGTTCTTGAGCAGCTTCAACGACTTCTTGGTTAGAATGGAAATCTCCTAACATTTTTCTTAAAGATCTAAATATGAAAAAGGGAACAAGGTCCGGATTTACAGGGTAGTTAAAGAACAACATTCCACATTAATGTTTAAATTACATAACACTCGGGAACAGCAATTTCGTTGTCTTAAATCTATGACTTGTTTTCAACTAACTTTTGGCCTGTGGATCCAAAAATAACCGCAGTTTTTGTCAATCACGTTAACTTTTTAAGCTGCAGGATACCCTCAAAAGTCATACAAATTGTACATGTAAAGGAAAATAAATTAAAATCTTACCAAATATACTGTTTATAAAGAATAATTTTATTCATACAAAGGCTATAATAGTTACTGCAAGTTAAATTGTGTTCATACAAATAGTTGTTTTTTTATCGAACGGTAATTACATATTAAGGCAAAAATTTTCGCTTATAGCTTCTTCTGGAATGTTTAATCTGTGGAAATTCTCGCTTGATGCTCCAACAATAGTCAGCCATCATATGTACGGCGAAACTCACAAGTAACCGGACACCCAACAGGTCATAGCGCATCAACTCTTCTCTATCGCACCGACCCTGCCTTCCCTAGCTGTATTTTGTATTTAGTCGCTTGCCGGGCCTCGTCCGGTAAGGAACAGTTAAGGAAGTTGCATATAAGATGCATGCTTCTCAGGACAAAGAACGATACAGCTGTCTCAACGCGCTATGCGAATCGGCTACCTGCATTGAGTGGGTCGTAGAGTATAACGGAAAATATACAATTGTATACATTTTACTACCTGCTAATAATGAGAAATTTATACACGTAATTTGTAATAAGCGATTGTCGCATTTTGAAATGTAAAGCGTGAAATAGAAATCTATACAGGTGAAATTGTAAAAATACATATGCAAATTGATTATATTATTAGTTACTCCATATAAACAAACAAAATCCATAATCTATTATGCATTATTTATTGGGTATCATGATTACTTTTATTTTAGAATTGAAGCAAAACAGTAAACGTTCGCGATATACGATTTTTTATTAAAATATGAAAAGTTGTGCCGATAAATGTCTACCGTTAGATGATTTTACGTAGTTCTAACAAGTGACAAATGACGAACCAAGTAAAAAACTTGTAAAGCTATTACATACGAATTTAGACCCTAATTCTGTGGCTTGGGTGTAAAAGGGCCAATGTTAAATACGAAATAAATTGACATTGGCCCTTTTAGACCCAGCCCCAGAATTGCAAGATGTAATATGCCATCTTGAAGAAGTAATGATATCGTGTGATCACGAAGCGAATGGTTTTATTATCATTCTTCTTATTTTAAACATTACATTTAAAAAATATTAGTCAATTTTATTAGGTATTAATCGCCAAAATAATCATTGTTGTGCATTTATATACGAATTTAAAAAGGCATCATTGTCATTCTTTCAAAACTGAATTGTTTTTCTTTTTTATATGCATATGTAGATAATTGTTGTTTTATATGCATTGAAATATGAGTGAAAGAGAGAATAAAAATAATCTGAAAAGGAATTACTATAACATTAAAATGTTCATGTTATTTCAATAAACATAATCGTAGACATCAAAAAGCTTTTCGATACGAAGCAATACAGTAACTGCAAACAACTGAAGTGGTAAGTATATCGCCTTAGTTATATATTTTGCTAAAAGGTAAAAAAGAAAAACGCGTCTGTTCTTTTCCACTGGTCCTTGTATAATTTCCGTTTAAATTCCGCCATTCCGTTCTTTCCACCTTTCGTTCGTTTATGAATAATAGTTACAAGAAATTCAAAGCATACTGTATTTTTTGACGTGCCTTATATGTAGCTCCTGGTAGCTCTACTGCCATATACATTATTATATTGTTATTGTTACTATAATGTCAAGAAAACTAAATAACCGTTATTTTTTCGTTGCGACTTCGGTTTCAAGCAGAAAAGAAGTTTTTTGCTTTTCTCATTTTTATACCACTATTTTCCATACTCTTAAACCTTTTGGGTAAATATTTTTCTCGAAATACATACATTTTTACACAGAAAACAATAGTTGGTAAAATATGCAGGTTTCTCCTAATTATTCTAGCATCTGCATTTATTTTCCTAAAGGATAAACGCAATTAGGACTATTAAATATTAATGACACTAATCCAATTTCAAAACAAAACTGGGAAAGCCTGCACTTAATACTTAATACCATCTTGTCTTAATGTTCATCCTCGAACACCTGATTATTACGTGATAATTTGAAAATTATTGGTTCCTATGAAATGCCCATTAGTGTGTATTAGTAAAATGCATTTATAAATAATGGATATGCTTGAAAATTTGCATAACGATATTACAAATAGTTTGCTACATACATAAAAGTAAACAGTACTTAAATAGATTTTAATGATCCATCCAAGAAATATATATTTCTACATTTTTCTAAGAAATTGCGACTTGCCTCCAAACTTTCCGTCGGTAGTGTAAATACGGCAAAAAAGTTAAATCGTTCAATAAAACAGTTGCCCCGAAATTAATTCAACAAAAAGAATTCCGAAAAAGAAAGAACAATTTTTAATGCAGTGAAATGCAAAAAACAAATACATATATAAATATACTTATAAATAACAATAACTTTCATAAGAAATAATTCCCGCGACCGATGCTGTAACACTCGCATATAATACATATTTAGTCGGTTTAGAAATAATGATCCTTCCTTAAACTCTAACATCGATTCGCTGACTATTATTCGGTACGGCGCGGCGCAGCGGCATATTCTATACAGATTGTAAAAGAGGGTTTTATGACATGCATTTCATACCAACGCCAACGTTGGTTACTCGAGGAAAGCCGGTGATGAAGTAAGCTAAGGCGATGCGGGTAGTTGGAGCGGGGCGACTCGCCTAAAAGTGCGATAGAGACGCACAACTTGCGTACAACTCGTATTGTCCAGTTACATTTGTTTATTGCCGTACATCCCATCTACCTTGATACCGTGCCTCCATGACCTTCAAATCCTGGTAAAATCGCTCACCCTGCTCATCACTGACTGCACCAAGATTTTCCGGAAAGTTAGCAAGATGGCTATGTAAAAAATGCAATTTGGTGCTCATGTTGCAACCTAGCAGTTTGAAGCTCTCCAAGAGTTGCTGGACAATTTTGGCGTAATTCTGTGCTCGTGTATTTCCAAGATAGTCTTTAACAATGTTTTTGAATGCCAACCAGGCATTCTTTTCAATTTCTGACATTGTTCCGATGAAATGTTCATCTTTAACAATCTGCCGAATCTGTGGACCATCAAAAACACCGGCCTTTATCTCTTCAAATGACTAGGCTAGGAAATGCCGAAATGAGATACTTGAAACAGTCTCCTTCAATTGGCAAAGCTTTAACGAATTGCTTCATGAGACCCAATTTTATATGCAGAGGTGGAAATATAATGTTCTTTCTGTCGACAGGTGACTGATGTACAATGTTTGGATCACCAGGTTTCAGGTCAGATCGTGGCAGCCGATTCGACTGCACCCAATGCTTCCCACGAGCTCTGCTGTCCCACATTCACAAAAAGCCGGGATACTTGGTATATCCGCGTTGCTGGCCAAGAAGGAAGCTAACCATTTTAAGGTCAACACAAATGATCCATTGGTGCATGTGGTATTGCAACAAATCAATGACTCTTTTTATGTCTTCATATTCTTCACTCAAATGAACCGAATGGCCTATCGGGACTGAACCAAATAAATTTCCATTGTGGAGGAGAACACACTTCAAGCTCCGCTGATGATATCTAGGCTCTCGCCAAATCATAGGTATACCAAATGGAAGTTTCCCTTGGTCCACATCCGTAAACCCTCAACACACTGCTTGCACACTTTGTGAGGGCCCCATGATTTATCTTGATCACCAATTTTCACTTTAAAATAGGCAAAATAGACTTGCCTGACAAATGTACTGATGTTTGTCCTTTGACTGGGAATGCTAAAACTGCCACATATGTAACAAAACGAATCGGGACTGTTTAAGCACTTACGACGTGAACTAGCAGAGGTAGACATAAGGAAAAGTTTCAGTTCATATATAAATAAACACTAAACACTGCTAACCTTGTATATAAACAAGAACTCAGACTCCACGTCGGAATGTTTAAGCTTAAATACTTCTCATTCGAGGCAGGCGCCATAAATTCTCGGCCTAACAGGTTTATACAGGTTCGAGCGTGTTGCGTCATAGTTGCACATGTGCGAAGTCTGAACTATGTATATTACGACTCGAAGAGTAGTCGTTTTGAGTAGCCAGCCAGACAACGTGCCTAGTGCATGAAAATGTCTCAGGTAACGAAAATTGAGTACCGCCGGGTCATTAAATTTTTAACAAAAGAAGGGCATACGCCTAATCACATTAGACGGCCTTTATAGTGATTTATCTCCTTCATATTCCACTATAAAAAGTAGGCAAAATGTTTCCGTTTGGGGCAAGAATCCCTTGAACATGATGAGCATCTTTGAGCGCTTTTGTAATTATTTTGACACTTTTTCCGAGCATATAACATCCGTAAACGTAACAAAAACATTTTGAATCAACTATGCAACGCTGTCTTTGGATTTTCACATTTTCCTAAACAAATACAAAACGTTTCGAACGCTATTGAAATAATTTTCCTAGCGACGCCGTGAACGGAGAGTCGCTTTGACAGCGCAATGCTGCCAACATGCGAGAACTCGAAAACCTGAACCAATCTTGACAAACAGATTGAAGATTCAGATTCAGCACATCAAATTACGTTAAAAATCGTTCTCATCTGCTCGGTTACAAAAGTTGATCGGAATTTGTAAACTTATGTTATAAATTACAACTTATGAATTCTTACTTAAATAAAGTTACGCATTTCCCAGTCGGACGCCTATGATCGGGAACCGTGATCTGCAAGCCTTAACGATAAGAATCGAGTTGCTATACATACGCATAGTGTGACTCAAGCGTTGGTTTTAATTCCTAGAAAATAATTAAAATAATTCATTTTTATTTCTTAATACTGTTCGGATTATCGAAATTTTGATCGGATTAATGAAATGAGAATTTTAACTTAAGCTTGTTCAGATTATTGAATGTTCGTGTTACCGCATGTTTAAATTGTACAGGTTATACTGTACCATGTTTTAGTTACTCAGGCATGTGTTGGAGTTTGCAAACCCCAAACAAACATTATAAAATACAAAAACTATACAGAATTGGGTATTCACCATGTCTTCATGGTAGATGTTAAAAACCAAAGTAGTGTTTTCCAAAAAATTTACTCCTCTAACAAAGAAATGTAGGTGATATCATAATTGCCATTGCCAATTTTCATTAAATAAAAATTGCCAATTCCTAGAATAACTTTCCCATAATCTATTGACCTATTTTACTCACAAATAAATAATGTTTACATTCGAAGAGAAAGAACGTCAATACAATTTACGATGCCTAAGTAAACACTAGACCACACTTATTTTTACTTACACTTGAAATACTATATCTGCAAACATTCTGTTTGCATTCCCCTCTTCAGCTATACAAATAAAAATAAACCAATCAATGTCCCATTCCAAACAACGTTTTTCAACGCCAAAACAAATCGATATTCAAACATGTTTGTTCCATGACGTAGATTTGTGTTTTTGCAGGCACAATAATCAAAAACAAAAACAAATATTAATATCACTTACCTTTTTTTGATCTGGCAACCACCATGAACACACCTTTTTGTTTACGAATGAAGATTAGTACGGATGAACACTGAATTGAAGGCTTCTTTAGTGACTTTGAAATCGAACTGACGCTTTTCCCTTTTCTATATTCAGGGCTGGCGCCTCTTGAAGTCTTCAGAAAGACGTCTGTTCGCGGACAACTCTATGATATAGGAACATATGCGACGTCAGGCGTCTCATGGTGCGTTCTTCCGGAGGCGACTCGACCGTCTGGACATCTTCGTTGTTTTCAGGGTTAAATAATATGGTTCATGGTCACGGTGTGGCGCAGCCTCCGTGAGAAAATCAATGTTACCACGACGGCAGCTCGGGGAAAGCTACAAGCTGCTCGCGGCAGACTCCATACCCACGATGGCCTTGCACGGGTGGTTATCTCTACTAAAGGAACAACATTTCGTCCTCAGAACGTGTTTTCCTAAGTTTTTCCTTCCGCGGATATTTTTTGTGTTAGCTGCGACACCGTAATCCATAAGCTTATTAAATTAAATTAAGGTGAATAATGTCGCCATTTCCGTAGTCGTTAGTATATTCAGATGGAATTCTTGATTGATAATTAGAGCGGGCCAAGAGCGCCACGCGCCAGGTTCGCAATCAGGCTGCCGGGCGCATATATGTATGTAAACATAGGTAATTTAAATATGTAATTATTAGGACGAGGACCAAAACCACTGTCTATTACGTCGTGAAGACGCGCAAATATACACCTGCAGTTTGGGTGTTCGTTGATAAATAGGGCGTTGTTCACAGTGGGCCACTACAAAAAAAAAGTTCATTCATCGACGGCTACGAACTAACAGCGCGCTTATTCATTTACGGATGACGCGCTCTATTCATCAACAAATGACGAGTCTGCAGATGTTACGTTTGCACCACTTCGTGGCATACTAGAAACAAGCGTCGGTGTGCTCGCTTTAGTGATTATGTCTAACGTAACTATTAAAAATAAACGGCCATTACCTACGAAAGTTAATAAATTTCTTAGTGAATTTGTGGATTTACACTACAATGGGAGTACAATTTTCTGTAAAGTTTGTAAAAAGAAACTACCGTGCTGGAGCAAACGTGATTGTGAAAGACATATAAATAGCGCACACCACAGAAATAAAAGAAATGGTGTGTCACAACAACATCAATTTCAATTAGAATTGCTTTTAACGTTTATGGTATGTGGTCTACCACTTCGTATACTTGATAAAAAAGCATTTCGAAAATTCTGGGGTACATACAATACCGAGTGGATACTACCATCTCGGACAGCATTACGGAGAGATATTCCACGAATACGTGAGGACATTGAAAATCGAATTAAAGCCGAATTAAAAGATACACAGCTGTGGCTATGTCTTGATGAGACGACAGATTGCAAAAAAAATTCTATTTTGAATATAATAGTGCGCGTATTAGATCCTATTAAACCAAATTTTGCAATTCTATTAGCCAGCAGAAGATTAAAACAGTGTACTAGTAAAGCAATTACGGCCGTAGTTCTCGAAACGTTACAAAAATTTCAAGTGTCAACCAGTCAACTGTTGTTGTTCATGAGCGATGGTGCAGCAACAATGTGTAGTGTAGGCCGTTCCCTTAAAGAAAAGTGTGAAGGACTTTTACATGTTACGTGTAAAGTCCATGCTTTACATCTTGTGGCACAAACTATTCGAGAGTGTTACCCGGAGGTGGATGCATTAATAGCAAACACAAAAAAAGTGTTTCTCAAAAGTCCTAAGAGGACTAGGGCATTCCACAGGTTATGCCCTGGTATTCGAGAACCACCACAGCCCATTCTTACGCGTTGGGGAACGTGGTTAAAAGCCGCTTTTTATTATAATGAACATTTTCAAGAAGTCAAATCCGTTATTTTGCAATTCGTCCCTGCCGAAGCTAGAGCTATTAGGATGAGCCAGAAGGGATTTCTCGATATTTCTGTTGAAACACATCTAAAGAATATTAGCAACAATTACAAAGGGTTAGTAGACGCGATAGAAAATTTGCAAAATTCTGGATTGTTGTTGGTAGAATCAGTGCAAGTCGTGGACGAAGTTAGTACATTGTTACACAGTATAAACGATGCAACAAGTGGACGAGTTTTAGCTAAGTTCGATAGTGTTTTAAAAAAGAATCCGGACTACACCAGATTAAGACAAATGTGCGATGGGGCATCTGCAGATTCCTTGACTAAGTCTAAAGATTATTTTAATTACGCCTGTCTTACTTCGGTAGACGTGGAACGGTCGTTTTCGAAATATAAGAACATTTTTTCGTCTCGGCGAACATCCTTCACCGAGGCAAATGTGGAAACTTATCTGATGGTGCAACTTTTTAAACAAGCCTATCCGCATTATTAAGAAGGATAGAATTTATTTATTATATCTTTATTTACAGTTACATTATTAAGTACAACAGAATAAAAAAAGCGTTCAGTTTCTCAGTTATTTCCTTATTACATCCCATTTACAACGCATACCGTTTTCAATCAAATAAAAAATCATAATGAATATATATATATATATATATATATATATATATATATATATATATATATATATATATATATATATATATATATCCGCTCTAATTACTAAACATTATTATTGCGTCAGCTTTTATTTTTTTACTCTTGTGTATTAATTTCGAAATATCACATATCTGCTGTGACTCACGTATACGCTATTTACAATAAGCGGCCGTTGCGCCTGATTCCGATTCTGTTGGATGGCGCAATTTGGCCCGCTCTATTGATAATAATGGTAAAAGAGTATATATTTACTGTAGAGACTGCAAAAAGATATTAAAGACTGCATCAAATATTTCGTAGACAACATAGTCTTGGTAAAATTTTGCACTCCTTTAAGATCTAGAAAATCTTCAAATTTAGCTGCTTATTTATTATTATACAAAAGTTTGTCGCCACGTGATCAGCATAAACAAGTTCTCTAGCTTGCACCACTTGCATTCCTCGCGCTTGCGTGTCTATTCGCAATGTTATTGATGGGAGGTAATAATAATAATAATATCGTTTTATTCACAAGCTATTGCAAATAACGCCAAATAACATATTTAGTGTGAAACACACTCTGTCTGGTAAACAAATATTCTCATCGCACTCCGCACCACACAAACAATTAATTAACTAGGAAAGGCCGTTTCGAAGACACGTGGGTCATCGTCTTCAGCCGCGTACCGATTGATATGAGAGAACATATATTAAATCCAACGAACCCGCTCTATCCCTACTTTTTAAGAAAAATATATACAAGTACCTACTTGTGCCTCTTAGGCTAGAAAGCAAGTTAAAATAACGAGAAAAAGCGGAAAAAGGTCTGCCACCACGAAATGAAAGACATGTGATCATCCTGCCCTAATAAAAATCGAGTGAGACAAACATTATGTCCTTTCTGTTCGTCAAATTTTTGTTCTTTCCGTCGCTACCCTTAAAAACTAAAGATGTACGCGGAATACGCGAGAGGATCAACGTCTCTGTTATAGCACAACCATAAATCAAATGACCTCTTACCCTAATAAATCGAAAAGACAGGAAAAATGTTAAGGTCTCTTCTCTAGTATCAAGAACCAGATTTGCATGATAATTAAAAAAGTAATTTGAAGCAATATATGCAACGCTGAAGGATTTCATAAAGGTAAGGAAAGACATTTTTGTTATTACGTATGTTTATTAATTACTGTCTAAAAACAAAGTTTAAACACGGAGTTGTTAACATAATATTTATTTTAATAATCATTGAGAGATTATACAGCTTGTAACAAAATGTCAGTTGATGATGGTGCACGATACACTGTCGTTGAATCTTGTGACATCGTAAACTGTTCAGAGTGAACAGATGAACTAGGCAATAGGGATGGAGTTGAAGTTGCAACATATTGTGGGCTATAATTAGCCATTGGAGTTAGAGGACTTGCAAGTGTTAGAACCGGTGAAGGGGTAGTAGATGTCAGTAAACTTGACTTTTTATAGCCTCCTATATTTGAAACATCACAATTTGAGATTAGTTTTCTCTTTCCAAATTTAATTCTTGTAAAACGTTAATGTTCGGTACTAATTTGTAACTAGATTGCCGAAAGAGTGTTTAGAGACACTCCCAGACCTACAGATCTTACAATTAGTTAATTAATTTCTAAAACTCAATTACTTCAAGTTACTTAATGATAATAATAATAAGCTTTATTTTACCCAAAATATACAATATATATAGTGGTAACGTCAAAAACAAAATATGAGTGTGTTTGCGTGGGTGTGTATGTTTGTGTATGTGACGCGTGTTTGTGTGAGTGTGCGTATGTATTTGTACTGTGTGTTTCTCTATGTATGTATGTGCAAAGTATGTGATGCGCCATGACTGTAGTATTAATTCAATTGTCTCTAACTGATTCGGTAGTCTGTACGAATTCAGTCACTGTATAGAAGCTGTTTTCTAAGAAATATCTCCTTAACTGCATCTTGAATTTTGGAAGGGGTTTTGCAATCCACGAAGCAGGGAGCTTGTTCAACAGTTCCAGATGTCTGGTTTTCGCTGCGGTTGTTGCTAGCCTTTTGGATACCTGTTGTTTAAATCGCAGCTGGAGAGACATACCCTCCCCCTTTCTCTTTAGAGATGAAAGCTGTAGTCTTGCATAAACCAACTGTTTGTATATGTATGTTGATTGAAGAGACATTATCTTGTTTTTTATAAATAGCTGTCTACAGTGTGTTGTTTGCGGTATTTGTTCGATTGCGCGCAAGGTTTTTTTTTTTTTGTAGAACAAAATTATCATTCGCATGCGCAGATTCGCCCCATAATTGAATACTGTAGCTCATTCGAGAGTGAAAAAGTGCATGATATGCTACTATTGCTGTTTCTTTGTTAGTAATTATACGAATTCTCCGTATGGCATACAATGCAGTGGAAAGCTTTTTCAAGAATATTCCCCGTAATTTTGCTGATCCGGCACCCGTAGGTGTACTATTTCGTTTAGATATAAAGGCTAACTGAGAGGTAAACCATGAGGTGGCTTCAGATAACATCTTCCGGCTTTTTTCTTCTAGTTGTTGATCATTTAAGCCTCTGCACAGAAGTGTGGTCAGTGGTGTCATCTGCATATTGTACTACCTGACCTGTCACATACTGTGGGAGGTCGTTGACAAAGAGAGAAAACATCAGGGGACCTAAAAGGGATCCCTGGGCCACTCCATGTTTGATGTTCTTCAATTCGCTTGTTATTCCGTTCAGATATACCATCTGCTTGCGGTTTTCAAAGTAGGAACGTAGCAATCGCGAGATATAACCACCGATACCATAGTAATTCAGTTTTTGAAGGAGAATAATAGGAGTATAGTATATTTGACTTCTGTTATCTAATTGTAAGTTAATATATGCGAAAATACTTGAGGAGTTAATAAAACTGAAATATCATCTATGTTCATTTATCAAACGATATACATAAATCATTGTTGTGACTTGAAAATCAAAACCATTATTATTATGATGCTATACACAATATGAAATTATTAATTAATAATAAGCTGCAAAACGTAATTACTTTTGACTCTAATTGAAAATAATAACACCATAATGAACGATTATAAGCGAACTGTCTACTTTTCGGGCTGTTTTCTTCTCTCTTGTATAATTAGTATTTGCATAAAAAGCTGTGTATAAAAAAAATTATAATAAATGCTATAATCGCTGTTGTTATTACGTAACCATTATAGCGTGCTTCCATTGTTTATAGCGCTAAAAATATTTTCATCGTAAGTAATTTGCTTATGGCGCATTATTGCAAATCACTCTATAATTACTTCCGAAAAATTCCACTTTTACCAAAGTTGCATCATTACGAAAGGTTAGATTCTAAAATGTCAATAGGTACATATTTCGTGATATATTAGTGAAATTCTGTCTTCTTTTCTTTTCTTTTGAAACAAACTTTGTTTTAGTTTTGTTTTTTACACTTCATGCAAGTGTTATTTGTAATCTTACAGGCAAAGGAAATAGACGTATGTATGTGCATTGCAATAAATACTTTGCTACTTCCAGCATTTATTTGACTTTTTCTTAAGAAGCTTTAAACTTTTTCGATAAGTTTATATTAAATTTTCGCCCATATTGGAATTATTCTGAAAAAATTCGACAAATACAAAACGGATTTGTTAGGTTCGATATTAATGCTACTCATATAACTAATGACTATCAATTTACTCATTGTTATCGTTTAATCTTGTGCTAAGCCAAATTATTCCAGTTCCCTGGTGCAAATGACCTACTCGGTAGTACAATTTACAAGACAGGTCGAATAAAACATGAATAAGATGTTATTATCTGGCGAATTAAATACTACCGATCACCATGGTGAAAAAGCAATAAGTGCCACCATCACCGTTAGCCAAAGTTTGGAATGCTTCAACATTCTTAATAGGGCTGTCGAAAACCGTCTTTCTCAGGAACTCGAGGCGTGACTGAGTGCGAAAAAGGAATACGACAGCATCATCTATCTATCGTTATCTTGATGAAGATAGAATACATACGCGATATTGCCTCCCTACCCCTCTAACGCTGACGTATTCCTGCTTTAGCTCTTAATCACGCCTCCATCCTAACTGACTTTTGTCTCTGGTGATGACTCATACCGGGAGAGGAATATATATTGGATCGACATTCGTTGGATTCACTTGGTAGCAAAAGAGAGAGGCAAGGTGCGAAATTTATAGTGCAACTGATCCACTTGCACTTGATTCTCGTTCTTTGCTAACCCAAATAAAATTTGTAGTGCCGACACATTTAAAGCGGTCTTTCGACACCTTCCTAATTCCTAGGGCAAGAACCAATACATTAGTGAATGCTCCCCTGCATCACATGGCGACTAATTGCAATAAATTTTACGTAGATCCATTTCTCCGATAAGATATAATGTTATAACTAGTCTGGGCAAACAACGGTAACACTCAGTGTAGTAGATATGTGGTGCGGAGGCGGCGATTATTTATTTCACGCGTTCACAGCGTCAGTACTAAATCGATGTATGTATTTCGTAATTGTACGCTTATGTTTCCTTTAAAAATGTCGCAGTTAGGTACGTCGCGAAAACAACCAATGGCAGACACAGTTAAAAACTTTATAGTGGACATGCCGGACTTAATTTTTGATGGCGCTAAAATTCAATGTCTAGTTTGTAAAATCCCTTTAATGTGTTGGTCCAGAAGCCATTGTCAACGTCACATCGGCATTCTTCTGCAAAAAGTGGCATACGAGAAAAATTTACATTTGATCTATGTGTTACTCTTATTTTATGTAATCTATCGTTTCGCTTACTAGACAAAGAAGCATTTGTCTCCTTCTGGAATAAATATGCGGACTGTAAATTACCTAGTCGGACATCGATACGAAATGTAGTACCATTTGCTCGTGGACATATAGAAAAACGAATGAAAACGGAATTGAAAGATAAACAACTGTGATTGTGTGTGGACGAAACAACAGATCGTCAAAAACATTCTGTGGTTAATGGTACGTACAATGGAACCACATCGACCGTCATCCTCCTTCTTACTTGCTTCCAAAAGAGTTATAAATTGTACTGCCGATGAGATTTTAAAGGTGGCGTTGAACTCATTCAAAAAATTTGAAGTTTCAACTAAGCTGCTTTTAATGTTTATTAGTGATGGTGCCGCAAACATGCGTTCTTTGGGCCGATCTCTTAAAGAACACAGTGGTAACTTCTTACATGTAACGTGTAAAATCCATACTCTAAATCTTGCGGCACAAACGATTCCTACATGTTTTCCACTAGTAAATGCACTGATTGCTAGTACAAAGGCAGTGTTTCTAAAGTCCCCGAAACGTACCCGACTATTTCACAAACTGTGTCCTGATTTACCTGAACCACCACAGTCGATTGTTACACGTTGGGGAACATGGCTGCAGGCTGCGTTTTACTACAACAAATATTTTGATCAAGTAAAGAAGGTAGTTTTAAAATTCAATCCTACAGAAGCTCCAGCAATCAAGAAAAGCCAGGAAATACTTCAAGATAGTTAGGTTAAAAGAGATTTACAAACTATTCACAACATTTACTTCGGACTAGCGGAGGGAATAGAAAAATTACAAAATGTTTCGATTGTGAATGATGTTCACGCACAGTTATGCGCTGTAGAAGGCGAAACAAATTGGTGTGTAATACGAAAATTTGAAAGTGTTTTAGAGAAAGACTCCGATTTTCTTATATTAAGACAAATTTGTGAAGGTACGTGTGAAGATGCATTAAGTTGTTTCAAAGATTATTTTAAATATGCAAATATAACATCGCTAAATATCGAACGGTCGTTTTCGGCATTAAAAAACATTTATTCCGCACGTCGTACTCACTTGACTGAAATAGTTGTGGAAACATATCTAATGATTCAAATATTTAACAGATGTTACCCAGTTTGTGATTTCACGGAAGATTTTTAAAACGGTAAGTGTTTCAGCACGTTTTATAATTTATTTCTTACCTTCTATTTTATGTGTAAACTTTTATGCGCTCGCCACGCCTCTGACTGTTACCGCATATTTGCCCAGGCTAGTTATAAGGTCATGGTTTCATCTATTATGTGCCCCTTTTATTTTTGTTTAGGAAACATTTGTTTTTTACTTTCCTTCCATCACTGTTTTACATATCTTTTTATATTTATATTCATTTCTCCTGTAAATGGTATTTCTGTTGGACAATAAAGGTTATTACTATTATTATTTCATAATTTTGTTTCTAGATTCTATCTAAGATTCTTTATCAACACGTTCAACCTTTCTCTATGTATTTCTAGTACTTTTACGAGTGCTATGGAAATTTAATTTAATTTCAAGCGTATTCTAATCAAACAAGATTACAAATTCTAACATTTGTAAACAGTTTACGTTTTATAGTTTTATTCTGTTGCGAATCATTACCAAATAACTTTCACATAAATAATTCTTGGTATTGAATGCATGCATATCTACATGTGTATATAAAAAACGACTACCAAGGTGATTTTAATCATACAAAAACCATATTTATGCAAATAACGTATATTTTTTACAACGTTAACATGTATTTATAACTATATTACACATACAAAGATACAAAGATACAATATAGGTATACTTTACGTATGCCGGTAGAAATTCTTTATTTCTCAATGGAAATCCAGTAGCTATGTCTCCTTTTCGTGGGGAATTCCCAGGATTTACCGTGGATTTTTACTTCATCCAAGGAAACCAAATCCCGGACAAAAATTTTACACCACTGCTACTATACAAGTAATGCATGAGCCTATAAAAATTATTTTTACAGGCGAAAAAATATTAAAAATGCTATTTTACTTAATTAATTTACGAGACGAATGGAAGATATTCGTCACTGTATAATTTAATATTACTCTTGCAATTGTCAAGGTCTATTCTCCACGTCTACAAGCTCGGGTACTTTCAATTTTAGCGTATACGCTAGGTGTAGTGGTGTAAAAGGTATTAATTGCACTGACATGTGTAGATTCTTGTGGTTAATACTTCCAGGAGGGATACTTATTGCATCTGTAATTATGGCTCTGATCAGGTGGGGTCTTGATTTCGTGGAAAAGCAATAAATATAATAACATGTTTATGACGATATAGACTACAGTTTTAAAAATCTTCCTATGCAGGTATACGAATTGAATATTGGGAAGTTATAAGAACAGAGAGAGAGATTTGTGGCACAAGAGTGGTTTCCTTAACTAACTTCAAATAGCTATGGCAAAGAAAAACGTGGTTAAACAATGCAGCAAATGATGAAGAAGCCTGAACTTCTTACTAACAACGAAACACAAATTAGGAAGATAGTATACTATTATATCTACTGATAAAAAGATTGATTTTAAAAATTGTTTTAGGTCACTTTCACAATTTACAGAGGAAAATTGAGTAACTAGTGAGTCTATACAGTGCAGTCCTAAAGTATCCCCCTCCCCATGCTAATTTTTGAACGACAAAAGTTAGCGTTTTCAGAAAAAATAGGTCGATTTCTATTTTTTTGTGAATTAACTTTCGCCGTTATCAGCAGTTTAATTGTATTTCTGGTATAACCGAAAGTGACCTCAAATTTCTTATTTTAAATAGAACACCCTGTATATTTTTACGCTTTTGAAAAGCAGTCCAAAGGCGAATCCAACGATACCACATATGTTATACTTTAACCTAAGAAATATGATAATATATAGCAATAAAGGTTTTGGTAATCTGTTGTTGTTGTTGTTAGTCGAAGTTGGCTAAGAAAGAGCGCCAAATAGTTTCTTGTGACGCCAGACTGATCTAAAGAGCTCGTTGTTAAGCAAAGTAATCATAACAATTACCAAACTGTTGAATCAAAACTCCACAAACGTAAATTATTCTTGTTATTTGTTGTTATTATAACCTACATTTGTCATACCTTCGTTCTTTGTATTCGTTATTATTTTCTCAAATTTTAACTTGTTTTGTTAATTCTTGTTTCTCTTTTACTTTATCGAACTTTATTGTAATTAATTAATTATGGTAGGTGTGTTTAAATTTGTCACTTTTCGAACCGTACTGTATGTTGTATATTTACATTGTATACGTACCAGTAGCGCCATCTGGGGTGATCTACGAAAAAGCGGTAGGAATGATCAAAAACAGTTTAAAAAAGCAACTGCACGAAAATTCTCAGAAAAAACCTAGTATCACAATAGAACATCAGTTAAGCAATTTTTTGCTAAAATATAGAACGACGCCAACGTCGACCAACGGGAAGAGTCCAGCGGCAATGATCCTCAAGCAAATACCAAAATGAGAATATTAAAGGAGAAAGGCAAAGATAAAAGAATAAAATTAAATGAAGATAGCAGAAGGAAAATGAGAGTCCACTGAAGATCAGGACTTGTACTAAAGTTATTAAGAACGGAAGGGCAAGCGGATGAACGAAGGGAAAGATATTCAAACGAATAAGTCTGGTAACATACCTGGTTTGGGTGAATAATACAATGAAGGTTATACATGCTGATTACATTAAAGAATCTTATCTTTAACCACATAATCATATAGAAGTTAAAAACCCTATACAGACGTATGAATGATAAGGATACAGAGGAACGTACAGCCAGCCCACTATTGCTGAAGAGTGACCCAACCAATACCCCGGATCCAAGTCTTAAGTATCCCACACCTCCACCTGAAATATCTAACAATCCCACTAGTTCGCCTAGTATACACCTACGCGATAATGGTAGCGTTCAAACCCGATCTGGTAGAGTTATTAAGAAACCTATAAAATTAAATTTGTAACTACGTGCCAGTCTTTATATTCAAATTAGTTATGTGGGAGAGAGATGTTATATATTTACATTGTATACGTACCGGTAGCGCCATCTGGGGTGGTCTATGATATATAGGGATAAAAGTTGAAATAGCGAAAGCAACTACTTATCAAGGGACAGAAACGAAGTCCCATAGTTGGTTGAGAAAAGATCCCAGGACAATGAAAGGAAAAATAGTAATTAAGCAGGTACAAAGCACCATGTACAGCCAACCTAATGGACAGAGATAACAAGTTCGTCAAAACAATAGTGTGCTTGCTAACAGGACACTATTCATGTAGATTTTAAAGAAGCGATCTCCATTTTTGTACGATACGTGCATAAAAGCGTTGTCCATTTCTTGATATACTCTTTAGAAATTGTTATCGATTTTCTCTGAATTACTGACAATTCCTAATTGCGTGTTCTATTGCTCCCACTTCCCATCATTAATACAAAAACAAAAAGATTTCCAACAAGCAAGAAAAGCAGCGAAGCAAAGATCCAAAAAGAAAAAAAAGTAACCAATTGGAGAAGAAATTGAAGCAACTAGAAGAACTGCTCAAAAATGAAGAAACAAGAAAGGTTTACCTAAAAATAAAGAGAGGTAACAGACGGCTAAAGCGAGTGTTAAAGGGTGAAGACGTTGAAAAGGGAGAAGAGGAAGACCGCAACAGAAGTAACCGAACGCTGTGCCATAAAAGATTTGGAAACAGTAGGAGTGATGATTATCAGAATCAAAGAATAGAAGAAAGTGGAAAGGAAGAGTGAAAGACCTCGAAGCCAGAGACCTTAATGTATATAGAAATTTATTTCTGAGGGAATTCATAGTGCTTAAGTTAAAGAAAATGGCTCTCAATGGAGGTCAAATTAAAGGGGCTTATGTCAATCATGGTCCATATACTAGAACTATAATTAAACTAATATATTCCTTTTGGCAGAACTCCTTTCCTCCAGTTGTTGTGCGAATACCTTCGGCTACGTTATATACTGCAAGAAAACGTACACAAACCAATACCCAAATGCTACATTTCACTATCATCTACTACAGAAAAAAATTAGTTGTTACAGACGAAGGCCGAAGAGAAATGCTGCTTAAAGAGGTGTCCCACAAAAGAAGGACGAAGTCATATGAAGACACGTCATAGCAAAAACCTAACAGAGACGCTTGTGCTTACCATACAGTGCCAGAGATACTGACAAATTAAGACGTTTCTCCCTAAACTATTGTCTCCAAGTAAAAATGGACTATCAAAGGCTCACACGTATCCAAATACTACCTTTCTTCCTCATCATCTTCAAGGGATTCTTGCCCCAAACGGAAATATTTTGCCCACTTTTTTATATTAGAATATGAAGGAGATAAATCATCATAAACGCCGTCTAAATGTTGTTTAATGTGATCAGGTGTATACCCTTCTTTTATAATGACAGCGCGGTACTCAATTTTCGTTACCTGAGACATTTTCATACATTAGTCACGTTGTCTGGTTGTCTACTAAAAACTACTACTCTTCGAGTCGTAATATATATGTATAGTGTAGGCCTTGCACATGTGCAACTATGACACAACAGAGTTTGAACACGCTCAAACGTACACAAGCCTGCCAGGCCGAGAATTTATAGCACCTACCTCGTATATGTAAAAAACAAGAACGAATGAATTCATTCATTTTAATTTTTGAACAAGATACATTTTCTTCGTGCCATCCTCACGAAGTCGCATTTTTATGAATCTCCGCTTCAATACTGCTTACATTACCATATTATTATTATTATTTACGTAAAAAAGCATGATTATACGACATTGTCTACATCCACAATTCATTGAAAGGTCACTTTATACCACGTTTCAAATTAAACGTTCGCTTCCTTAGAAAATAAGAAAATAATCGTTTAGCTTGAACGTTAGCTTATTTAATTCGTTTAGTTTCGTTGAAATTATCCTTGACTAATCATAAAAATCATCATTTCGGCAATTAATAGCCAAATCAATTCCGAAATAAGCAGCGATTTAAGTTGAACCGCCAAAAAAGAGGAAATCTATGAGAGAATCTATTTATGTTGGTAAGTGTAACGAATTGAATGAACTTTATTAAGGTTAATTAAAATTTTAAACATTAAAAATCTCTTTTTACGAGATTCGTATATGTACATACGTACGTTATACAATAATCTGTATTGTATATAAATACACATAGTGAATTCTGCTTTATAACATGACTGACTAACCAGAATGTTAACCTACCCATGCTGGGAAGGCCGGTTTAAGAAAAGTAAAGCTTAGCGAGTTATTCAAGACAGTTGCTCGCGAATTTTCAAACCATCAGCCTCCCGTGATCTCTGAGGATTGGGGTGCGAGTAGTTCGAATGATGTAAATAATAGACCGTAGTGATTGTATCTTTTCTGTTCGGTTTCTCATCGTGGTTATCTTGAAAAATAATAATTTAACTATTTATTCCAATAATATAAGGAAAAGGGATAAATTACGAATTTAATTTAGCTGTGATATTTAATTTCTTAAGCAATTAAATAAACTTAAGTGATTGTTGTATTGGAGAAAATATAACTTAAACGAAATAAGTAAGTATATAACGTTTATCTATTTTTAAAAAATAGAAATACAATTATTGTTTATTAGGTTATTATTGTTTAGAACTCACATATAATTTCTATAGTGAATTTAAAAATAGAATTGATTAATAAAGTGAAAAAAATATATTTTTTAATTAATTCTCTTGGTAGTAGTAACGTTTATTAAAAAAATGTCAACTACATAAAAATAAAACACAACTTTATATTTCGACGACAAATTTATTATCTAAAGCTACTAGTAATTCATCTTTTTGTTTGTTTAACTGGTAGCTGTCGCAAAAGGTAACATTTGTTAAAATTGTAATTAAAAGCGTTGCAATTTCTTAGAGGAGTTACCCCTGGTGCACACAAGATCCCAATCAACCGCCTGGATAACGGTTATGAAACTATCTATCTTGAAGACGCCAGTTGACATAAAAAATTTTTGTATTGCTGAAAACTCCAAATGTTCAACCAAATAGGATTTAAATTATCTCTTAGCTCTAGCGTGTAAGTCGTTTAAGATATCGGCCATTAAAGAAGCAGAGGAATTTCGCAAAAATCTCAAATTATCTCAAAAACTAAGATAGAAGATAGAAAACTGTAATAATATACAGTATGTTCCATTTATTAGAAAAAAAACAAACTTATATTGTGCACTGCGGAAACCGAGCATCGTGTATGATTGACCCATGACCACCTACGCCTCTCTGGTTTGGTGGCCAAAAACAACTCAGAGCAAAAGAAGTACCCTGGAATGGTACACGAACGGCTCCAGAATAGTGGGCATTATCAAGCCATCAAAGGATCAAAGGAAATGAAAAGGCAGATAAGTTGGCCAAAGAAGCAGCGAATATGCCTTTCATTAATCCTAACCCCTTCTGTGGTTTCCAAAAGAACCACATAAAACATGCAATAAAGGCATGAGGAGACGATCAAAAGGCCTCGGACTGGGAAAATGTTTCAGGACAAAAATAGGCGAAAGCTCGCCAAGCTCGCCACAGACTGCAAAAATAGCGCTATCGTTCAGCAAAAGGGGCTCTTAGATTACTGGCAGAATTTCTGACATGCCATGTAGCCTTAAAATATCACTTACTTAAACTAGGAAAAGCTGCAGATCAAATCTGTCGTCTATGCCCAGAAGATCTGGAGACAGCAGAAGACATTATATGTAAATGTGTTGCCATTAGTCGCACATGGCACCAACATTTTAGTAAGCTCTTTCTTGCACTTATTGAACTGAAGGAAGCAGATCCTAGAGTAGTACCAATGTTTATTAAAAGCCTCCAACTATTCTAACACACATAAGGGCATTTTGCTACAATAGATCTATAATAATAATAATACTTGAATATAATTTTATGCTGTACAGCATTTGTTTCCACATATCCTTCATTTGAAAACTTTTAATTATCTTCCGCCCACGCACTAGGTAAACACACTGTATATCTGTTCCTACAAAGTTTTGTTTACATTTAAGAAAATATACACCATTTCGCCATTAACCTCTAATCGCCATTGTCTAATTCTTGTTATGTACGATTTAATATCCGGGCAAATATCAAAGACCACGAGACGGCGATTAAGGATTAAAATAGGTAAAGCATTTACATAATGAAATATATTATTACAATGAAATTTTAGATCGTCAAATGCAATTCTCAATCCGGTGCATATAGAGTATTCGGTATAGCCAATCGTTCCATATGAAATTCCCTCTGGCGGCTATTAGTTCTGTTCAGTAGCCACAATTTCCACCCAGGCCTACTGGCCTTGGAGTAGGGGTACTACAAACTTGATTTAAGTCTAGCTAACGACAAACGGAGGATAATGATGAATTAACTCATCTTCTTTTCAATCTCCTCATTTCGTAAATCCTCAAATTTAATGTAAAATTCTCCTAAAAGAAACAACAGCAGCATTATTTCGTATATTAAATATGTTTCGTTAAGGTACTGACATTTGTGTCAAAAAGTTTTAGCATTTTAGGGTTGTCGTTGAGGTTTTATGTCTGTTTTCAGTCGTCTAGTCGAGTCAGTTCATTCATTCCCTCATGCTACTTCTAAAAATAACTTTATTTATCAAAATTCCTCGTTAAATTATATTTGGATAGAAATCATCAAAATTTGCTGTGGATAAAAACAATAGCTATCGCGATTAAAATAAAGGAAAAAGGGGCGCTAATTAAAATCATCACTTTTGCTCAAGCTCTAATCGAGTTAACTCGTACTTTGGCTGCGCTCCCAGTTTAAAATGTCTAATATTCAAATCGTAGAATAAATTCCTGTGAATGTCATAGGAACATAGAGTATATATGACATCGTCTTAGAAATAGGCTAGTCTGAATTTTCGTTAATTTCATTTACTGATATAAAATTTCGGTTAAAATTGCCGAAAGAGTGTATAAAAACACTCCCAAATCCCACAGTTCATTTAAAAATCTAATTAATTTACAAAAATTTAATTTTTTTGAACAATTTCGCTGTATTAAAATGTTTCAATTTGACGCCCAACACGGGGCCAAATTGAAATATTTTAATTTAACTTTAAAAATTAAATTTTAAAAATGTTTATTTTTGGCTAATAGGTACTAATAATTGTAATATCTCTAAAAAAATAACTAGAAAGAATATAAACCATTTAAAACTTCCTACAAAAACAGCAACACTTTGTATATTCATATTTAATTAAATTCTCTTTCTGAGAAATCTTCATCAGGTTTTGTCACATAAATCTACTAGTCCAGTAGCTATTTTTTTTTTTGTGTTTCCTACAAAACGCGTGATTAAAGTCATCCTTGGTATTCGGAAGATTCAACAGAAAGAATACCAGACAAGTTCTAAAAAAATCAATTTATATCTTTAACATTTAAACTTTGTATTTTTAGACATTTCAAGTTATCCCGCATGTTAACAAAAGTGACAAACATCCATTTTTGAATCGTTTAAAATTCAACAAACCTGTGAACGACTAATACTGCTTTTATAACAATAAATGTTACGATACTTTTTTTCGATTGTTCCAAGAATATAATATGCATTCTTAAATAATATCTGCTGTTGACTAATTGAAATATTCACAGTAATTCAGTTTTTACAACTTAATTGCACTTCTAAATCTGTTGTAACGAAATGTTAGATACGTAAAAACATCAAAAGTAAAAAATATATATGAATATTTCACAGTAAAAGTAGACATACAGCTCCTACACTTGCATTCAATTTCCATGGCCTTGACCTGCCCACCAGATCTCGCCTCGAAACCTTGAAACAATAAATCGGTTAGCGAATTTTACCTGGAGTGCTACTAGCCCTTCCAATAAAAGTTTCGTCTTGAGGCCTTGAAAGATGCACAAGATCGAATTCGAGGTGCAATAGTTGTACCTTTACGAAATGCATCAGCATTTTATTCTCAAATATATTTGTACGTTTAAAACTTAGACTTTTGTAAAAGAGCGCGAACAATATATTAATAACTGCTGTTTTAACAACTTTCTTATTATTACACGCGTCTATATATTTTTAATTGCTAATTTAGAACTGATAGAAATGCAACAAAATTATTGAAACTTTTTTCTTTGTACAACGTGTCCACCTAGTGCATGCGTGGAAGATAACAAACACTTACCGTCTTAAGTCTTCCGTGAAATCACAAAGTGAATAATGTCTGTTAAATATCTGCAACATTAGATATGTTTCGGCAAACCGAGTGCGGCGTGAGGAAAAAGTGTGTTTATATGCAGAAAACGAACGTTCTACATCTAGTGACGTTATATTTGCGCAATTAAAATAATCTTTGGAACAACTTAACAGTTCTGTTGACGCACCTTCAGAAATTTTGTCTTAATGTGCCAAAATCAGAATCTTTCTCTAAAATACTTTCAAACCTTTCTAGAACACAAACATTTTTTGCGTCTTCTACCGCGCATAGCTGTGCGTGAACATGTTGCACTATTTGCAGAGATTCCACTAACGACACCGAAGGATTTTGTAATTTTTCTATTGCCTCCACTAGTCCTAAGTAATTGTTTTGAATAGTTTTTAAATCCGTTTTAACTTGACTATCTTAAAATTTCGACTGGCTTTCCTTGATAGCCGCAGCATCCTTTGGATCGAATTGTAAAACCACGTTCTTAATATTCTCAAAATATTTATGATAATAAAACGCGGCCTGTAACCATGTTCCCCAACGTAGGAATAGGTTCTGGTGGCTCAGGCATACGGGGGCACAGTATGTGAAATTTGCGAATACGTTTTGGGGATTTGACAAACACTGCTTTTGTATGCGCTATTAAAGCGCCTACCTCATGATAACATTTTCTAATACTATCTGCCACATGACTGAAAGCTTGAATTTTACACGTAATATGTAACAAGTTAGGACAATGTTTTTTAAGAGACCGGCCTACAGAAAGCATGTTTGCTGCACCATCACTCATAAACATTAACAGTTGGTTTATCGAAAATTCAAACCTTTCCAATGTATTTAACACTAACTTTGAAATTACTTCGGCAGTACATTGTTGTACTCGTCTGGAAGCTAATAAAATTGAAGATGACGATTGATGTGGTTCCATTGTACGTACCATTACATTAACCACAGAATATTTATTACGATCTGTTGCTTCGTCCACACATAACCACAGTTTTTTATCTTTCAACTCCGATTTAATTCTTTTTTCAACATGTTCACGAGCAGATGGCACAATTCTTTGTAACGATGCCCGATTTGGTAATTTGCAGTCCGAATATTTATTCCAAAAGAAAACATATGCTTCTTTGTCTAGTAAATTAAACGGTAGATTACATGCAATAAAGGTAACACATAAATTAAATTTAAATTTGTCATAGTGTCGTGTGCAATTTTTTTTGAGGAATACTGTTTACTATTTACGTGACGTAGACAATCCCTTTTGGACCAACACATTAAAGGGATATTAATTACAAACTACACATTGAATTTTAACGCTATTATAATTTAGGTCAGGCATTTCTGCTATAAATTCTGTAACTTTGTCCAACGTTGGTCGTTTTCGCGACGTAGGCAACATTTTTATCATCTGTTTGTACGTGCGACGTACGTAAAATTAAAAAGTTAATTCTCTTAATTGTTTATAACACTTCATTTTCGCTTGTATTTTAATTATTATGTAAACTGCTAGAAAAGAATCAAGTTGATCCTCTTAAATTATGTCAAATATCTGCCTAATCATGGAAAATTTCCAAATAACAACTTTACAATATCTAAACCAATATTGTCTCTTTTTTACAGTGGCTGTCACAATTCTATAATCCTTTGATAAATCAAGAACAAGTAACACGACAGAAATTAATAATACTTAATTAACATTAACTTCCGTGTATTTGTTTTTCTTACATTTTTTTTTAATTTCCTTTCTTTCATTCTAAGCATTAACCTTTAATCTATAAAATAAACAGCTTAACATTTTAAATCTAATCGCAATTAAATATATCTGGTTAATTTATACAATACGCATTTAATGCAGATTATTGAATTTCTTAAGTCTGATTGACAATAGCGCCTTTATGCGTTATAAAGCGAGTTATTAGGTGATACATAAAGTTAATTTTATTTTATTGCATTCATTTAACCTTGAATAAAAAAATTAGTATGGAAAAATCGATATCTAATGGGAGAGTTGGCTTTATATATAGGCTGTCCAAAGTTATTTACTTACTATTGCTAATTTCGTTTACAAAGTTAGTTCATGAAGAAAAAAATAACATTAGTTGTCTACAGTGCCGCATGGTGTTAGACGCCCTTGTGAAACAGTTTTTCGCGGCCCCTTGCCCACAAAGTTTTTCACTAAAAATTTATTTAATATTTGCTCCTGAAGTTGTCCTTTCAAAAAATCCATTTTATATGCTAGCATACTATATACGGCGTGTCCCACTAAGAGTGGGGACCGGCGATATCTTGGAAACTACAATAGCTATGAAACAGTTCACTAAAACCCTTACCACAATACTTACCTCGTACTGGACGCACGTTTCGATAGTCAAACTATCATCACCAGCACTAAAACTGAATTAACAACTAAGTGAAAAACCAACCTTATATAGCAAATAAATTATGCAATATGTAAATTTAAAATAAGCATAGTCATCCTTAATTATATCTTAATTATATACAGATTAATCCGATCAACTAGATACACCCTCGTGTTGCGAAATCATCCGACGACTATATCCGACTAAAATCGACAAATTCCGAGTAGGTGCTCGAGTACTTTTGCTTTTGACAGTTCGTAATAATGACATTAAAACTTTATTGATACGTATGTAATTATTCAATTGTAATATTACAGTCATTACTAGAGTAACCAAAACTTGCGGACTCGCATAGGCGTCGGTATTACGGGTTAATATAAGAATACGAAAAATTCATAAATAAACTTACTTGCTAATTATTCAACAAATTAGAGGCATCAGGATGTGAACTACTGTAAACTTGCATCATTGCATATGTTTCCATAGTTACTTCTTTAAACCTTGTGCGTCGACAAGAAAAAATATTCTTATACATAGAAAACGATCTCTCCACATCTAAGGAAGTTACATTTGCATGTAGAAACTGTCTTTCAAAATCACTTAAAAGTTCACTATTCTTACTTACTTATTATAAACGGCCTCTAAAGTATTAAAATCGGGATTTTTCCTTAAAACATCTGGCAACTTTTGACTAGCCCATAATCCTGGCGTATCATTTAATGTGTGTAATTTATTTTTTACGCTCTCCACTATGTCTAATGATTCCTGCAATGACAATTCAGTACATTGTAGTTTTCTGATGGCATCTAGTAATACTGTATAATTGGTACATATTGTTGTTAAATCTTCTAAAAGTTGAGGAATTTGAAATTCTCTTTGACTTTCTCAAATTGCTTTGGATTCATTCCGATTAAATCGCATTATAACTGATTGAATTTGTTGAAAATGGATCAAGTAGTAAGAAGCTGCTGTTACCCAAGTACCCCATTGCGTTAAAATTGCTTCAGGAGGTTCTGGAATACCTGGACAAAATTTACGAAATTCTTTTAAACGTTTAGGGGATTTACGAAACACTGCTTTAGTACTTCCAATCATCCGATCAACGTTTCCGTAATGTTGTCGAACAACTTCACCAACTAAATGCAAAGCATGCAGCACGCAGGTTATATATATTAAGTTAGGAAATATATGTTTTAAGGATCGCCCAACACTTAACATCGTTGCTGCATTATCTGTCACAATCATCACAACTTGATCTTGGGCAATTTTAAACTTTTTCAAAGCGTTCATTATCACTTTTTGAATATTTTCCGCGGTACATTGTTGAACACGTTTGCAAGCTAACAAATATCGAGATGCTGTGTTCTCGCTAGATAAAACGCGAGCTATTACATTCACAATACTGTTTTTCTTTATATCGGTCGTCTTATCCACGGTAATCCATATTTTTTTAGAACACAAATCACGTTTACACACATTTTCTAGCATCTCTTTCATTCGCGGCAAATGATTCTGTAATTGTGTTTGTGAGGGTAATGGGTACTTTGGAACGTATTGTCGCCGAAACGTTGAGAAAAGCTGCTTTTCTCACCAACGACAACGGAAGATTACAAGAGGTAAACATAATTAATAAATGTATAAGGAATAGTGTATAAGGTATTTCAGTTCTTGCATTTCTCATATGCTTGATACCATTGACATGCCTCTGGCAATCAGTTCTGTCCAATGCAGCCAAACGAACATTGCATATTAACCAAAAAACTGCACTAGCGTCATATTTTAAATGGGGAAAAAGTGACACATACTTATGTACATTAATAGCAAATCTATTACGAGGCATTGTTTTCTTAGGTATGTTAATATTAGTTCTATATGGAACGATACACTAATTATGTACTTGGTATAATACTACAACACACAAAAAACACCAGCTATATTTTCAAAAGCGACACGTAAGTACATAACCTTGACCGTTCGACTAATCTCTGCAACAGCTCAACCGGTACTAAAACGAAATCTCTCTCAGCGCGGTTTAACATGATTTATATTCAAGGTCCACACTACATGCCTGCTTCTCTACCGGTTTAGTTTATTTATGAATTTTTCGTATTCTTATATTAACCCGTAATACCGACGCCTATGCGAGTCCGCAAGCTTAGGTTACTCTAATAATTAAGCCTAAAATGCAAATCTAAAGGTAAATAATAGATAATCCCTAAATTAAAATATAAATGGTGAGGATGACGCGAGTTATTAAAATCCTTGTTTTTCAATGAAACAGTTCATTGCACATGGTTCTAATTACAGGTGTAATTAACTAAACATGATGTAACAAAGGATAAAGGCTAGAATTTAGTGGTCCTAAATCTAAATTCATTAAGTGAGTTTTGTTTTTGTAAATTTCCATGCCTTCATAACAATTTAATTGAACAATACTCTTCACGTTTTTAATTAACTTTATATTATCAACATTATGGTTATTTTCAAGCATGTGTAGGGCAACGCTAGATTTATCAAACCTTCTAAATTTGAGATGAGCCAAATGTTCTTTGTACCTAATTTTGATTGATCTTTTTATCTGCCCAATATACACTTGATCACAATCTTTACATGAAATTTTGTAAATTCCTGATTTATCCATGTTATCCACTGAGTCTTTGGAACTTCCTAAAACGTATTTAAGGCTTTGCTTGAAGAAAAAACAATCTTGGGGTCAACTTTATAAAAGATTTTTTGAACACCTTTCGTGTAACTTGGATAAAAGGGTAATTTAACATATTTCTTATTATTACGGCCGTCAATGCGTTCTAGTGTGCTTATATTTCTAATTTTTAATCTATTCTTATGTTTCCTAATAGTATTATAGACGACATCTTCGGAGAATCCGTTAAAGTTAGCAATATGGATGATCTCTCAACGACATGGTAACATCCACACGATTGTTCTACAATTTAACCAAGTTTTCTTTTAAAACTCATTGCAACAAAATTTTACATAGCCAGGTAAAGGTTTTCGAAAATTTTACTATATAAAAAATAATTTTATCTCACACTAAATATACCGTAGCTACTGAGAAATGGTTCCCCAGGTCGTGAATTATGTCTGATTGAAAAATATGCACAATTAGATTGAAAAGCAACGTAAAATATGACTCCCAGTTACAAGGTAGGCGCCATAAATTTCGTTACACAATAAGATTCAGGCGTGTTCAAACTCCCTTGCGTCATAGTTGCACATGTGCGAGGCCTACACTATATATATTACGGCTTAAAGAGTGGTAGTATTTAGTAGCCAACCAAACAACGTGACTAGTGCATGAAAATGTCTTATGTAACGAAAATTGAGTACCGCGCTGTCATTACATTTTTAACAAAAGAAGGGCATACGCCTAATCACATTAAACAGCGTTTAGACAGCGTTTATGGGGATTTATCTCCTTCATATTTCACTGTAAAAAAGTGGGCAAAATGTTTTCGTCTGGGGCAAGAATTCCTTGAAGATGATGAGCGCCCCAGTCGGCCAGTTAAACTGATAACGCCTCAAAACATTTCAATTATTGAAGAAATGGTATTAGCAGATCGTCGTTTGAAAATGAAGGAATTAGCAGTGATGTTTAACATTTCTGAAATATTCGCCGAATTCTCCATAACCATTTGGATACGAAGAAGATTAGTGCAAGATGGGTACCGCATCTTCCTTCTACTCTCCAACGTGAACGTCGGGTCGAATGTGCGCGTTCGTTTTTAAACATGTGCGAAGACGACTCGAAACCGATTTTGGAGTCCATTGTTACAGAAGATAAAACAATGGTTCTGTATTATGATCCTCTATCCAAAAAGGAATCGATGAAATGGCGGCGACCCCGATGAACCTCGTCCCAGAGAGGCGAAAGTCGTTCAATGAACGAAAATGATGATGGCCACAATATTCTGAGATTGTGAGGGTATTTTACTCATTGACTTTTAAGAGCGCAATACGACTATCAACTGTACATGTAATGCGTCTTCGTTGCATAGATTGAGGGACAATATTCGTGCAAAACGTCGAGGAAAATTGACGATTATTGCACGACAATGCACCCGTCCATACTGCCGTCATTTCACAAGCTGCCATCCACGAATGCGGCTTTCAAGAATTGGAAGATTCACCGTATAGTCCGGACAAGTGATTATTATTTACATTCTCATTTAAAGAAAGACCTTAGGGGACGTCGTTTAAGGACGATAGTGAGTTGCAAGCAGATGTAATACATTTTGAGAGAAAAACTATAGAAGGGTATAGAACTATTAATTGATAGTTGTAGTAAATGTATTGTAAGTTAAGGGAGATTATATCGAAAAATAAAAATTATTATATTTTGCCAAGATTATTATTTCTATACTAGGCCGAAAATTGCAGTCCTATTTACACATTCACCTCATAGGATTTTATAAAAACTCGGTAAATATTCCTTCCTTAAGCAAAAACGAAAAAGATCATAAAACGCTAAAGAAACCAAAACGAAAACACATCCGTAAAATACTACGCCTGATGCTATTTTTCTTTTTGTCCGGTTTAATTTACATATGTAAAACGGTATTATAAAAAATCCAACCATGTATTAACAATCAATATTTGTTATTCAATTGACTCTCGAATCGACTCACTTTTAACGATGATTATGAATGATTTTTCCGATTATATAATCGACGGTTTTACGTTTAACCTAACGATATATGTACATACGTTTGCTGCGATATATTATTGCTCTCTGTATAAGGTATACTACTTTATTGTTTGACAAATATCTCTGGAGTATATGGTCTTACGACTTCAGTCGATTCGCACATACCCGCCACATTCTTCGATCGTGCAACAACTACGACCTTGTAGTATAGTATTTCATGTTACGTACAGTTCCTGATAGTTGGAGTAGATATCGCGGTAGAATTTGTTTAGATCTGTCAGCTTTAAGCAGACCAAATTAAAATGTTTAGCAAAATGTTGAAATGCCGTCTTGACATTGATGAGTGATGTCTTCTCTACAGCGTATCCCCCGTAGTCAGTACGTGGAAAAGTATTCAAATTGCGCAACATAAAATTACGTTCGAGTATACAGGTGTTCAGATTCTGCAGCAAACGATACAAGTTTGGTGTTTTAAATGGAACACCCTACACAATGTTACCTTTTTGGCTGCCTCTCTTCAATTCATGTCAACCGTTTTCAACATTCCCTATACCAATTTATCTCAGTTTCTGAGATAATTGAGAAATTTGAGATTTTTGCGAAATTTCCCTGTTTCCAGCCAATATCTTAAACGCCTTATTGCTAGAACGGTAATTCAAATTTTATTTGACTGAGTTTCCGGCAATACAACGAAAAATTTTTTCATATACTTTTCCCTATATCTAGAATGTATCGTCCTATAGAAGCAGGGAAGTTTGCTGCGGGGAAATAATAATAATTTTAATAATAATAATAAGAAATGCCTTTATTGTGCAAATATTTTAAATTTACAGAAAAAAAAATTCCAACAGGAAAAAAAAAATAGTTACACAACCTCAGGGCCCAGTTATATCAAATTGATGTGCACTGCTTTAATCCAACCCCGAATTAAAAAATAAAAATGAGAAACAAAATTTATGCCTACATGCTAAAGTGTGACAAACGGTTACACCCGCAGAGACGCCGTGAAAGGAGCTGTGTTTACTATGTACATACAAGGAATCGAGTGGACGTTCGGTTATTATCGGTTGATCGGTGTGCGTGTACTATTTATAATGTTCGAGAAACTGGTGCTTTACTATGTTTACAACAGTTTCGGCATCAGTTCTTTCGATCCTTTTACTGGCTAACAACAAGGAAGCTGCTGGACCATTACGTTTTAAAGGACGCGCCCACAATTGAATCACGCTGTGTTTCTGAGCATCAGTAGTTTCGTCCACAGTGAGCCAGATTTTTTGATTTCTCAACTCGCCTTTTATACAGTCTTTTACTGTACTTTGCACGTGTGTTTGTTTGTTAGTAGCTTCCATGATGGAACATATTTATCCCAAAAAAGATGAAAGTTTTCATTATCTAGTAGGTGTCATGGGATGTTGCACGTGCTCAACATGAAAATAAAGTAATACAAAAATTGCGGAATATTGTTTCTTAAATTCAATACATGACGTTTACTTTTAATATGACTTCTACATTCAAACGTCGTGCGACCTGGCAACCTTATACCGCAAAATTTGTAGCGAATGTGCGAACCTGTAAACTCCAAACCAGGGAAATGCCAAATATATTTCTTCACATGAAATGCACGAGGTACATCAGGCTTACGTCCCATGTTTTCGAAAACACACAATGCGAATCCGATAACCGAAACCGAACGACCCAACTCCTCAATGTGTACCGGGTATGTACTCTGCATCCACATACGTACATACCCCCCCCCCCGCACTACATACTAATCTTAATCTAAAAAAGAAAGTAAACATTACAATTACATAAGGAAAATGTCGCTGTGTAAGTTAATACAGAGATTTTCCAATTACACAGTACACAAATAAACAAACTAGATAGCAAAAGAAAGATATACTCAAACAGTAAACTTGTGACCCCACACCAATTATCGTAGGAGTCAATCCAACTGCGACACTTACAATTGAAAGCATGTACGGAACTTGATTTCAGGTTTTCTGGAATATTATTATATTTTCTATACTATATCAGATTGTTCAATCAGATTGACACATTGATGATAGATAAATATTTCTTGCAATTTTCCCAAACAAATTTTGCAGTTGCCATGACGATATATCAGATCAAAAGACAAACATTCCATTATATTTTGCAATTCTCTCACTCGACAACTGAGATAAGTACAATTTCCAAAGAAATGACGCTTATAGGAGATCAAATTAAAAACAAGATCTGGAGAAGATGTTCAGAATACTAAGAGGTCATTTCAGCTTCACCAAAATGCTGCGTAATCTGAAGAAAGATGAAATGTGTGAAGGCAAGGTGAACGAGAGACTTGGAGCATCGTTAGAGGATGAATACTTCTACAAGAAATCTAGAAGAGAAATAGAAAGTTTGAAACAAATGGAAAGGGACAAAGATAAGAAGTCTGGCGATAAGAAGGAAAAGGGAAACTAATGTGTATTATGTTTTAATCAAAATGAGATGGTAATAAATCGGTAACTTATATTAATAAAACACAATGCTTGTTTCCTTTTTCTTTTTTTTTTTGAATCTATTATACGATAATTACATCACGAGTCTCATCTAACAAAAGTAACTCGACAAGCTTCTACGTAGGTTGTTTCAAAGATACAAACTGTGTTCAGAGATCGGTAACGAACGTATAAAATTAAGGAAGTGGTTATTCAGGTGTCTTAAAGTAGGTAACTCTTTTGTGATGAATGGATTTTTTTCAAATTTTTTTCAATTCACTACGATGTACGACGACTATACTAATATAAGAAAGGAATAAATTAATTACAACTTTAGACAAAGACAAAAGATATACCTTTTTATTAAGCTTTCACATTGTACGCATTCGTGATTTATGTATGGTTATTATCCAGCGGTACAGAAACATTTTCATACCTCACGAATTAACATAATTCATTCCATAATCGTGCTGGATAATTATTGTTTGCACTCCACGAACAAAACAGTTATTAATCATAGACAAGAAGGGAACAATCAAATGCAAAACATAAACAATTACGCCATTTCATTCACGTTGAATGAAGGAAATATCTCTATTTAAAACGCTCCCAAACATTGTTGGTATTTCACGCCTTACTCGCTACAACATTTTGCCAACTATCCTTTTAGCGACTGCAAAAGACACCTTAAACCTTAGCCGGCTAGCATTTCTAATTCTTTCGCATTTTCTCACCAATCGAATCTAATACAAACATATAAAACTATAAGGACATACGCTCCAATGTGAGACACACGTAATACTAGCCACTTTTTCTTCTGCTTGGCCAATGTCAAGAGCACCAAGCCCGGGCCAGCATGCCATGGTCAAAATGAAAGTGAACAGTGGACTGTATATGAGTGTTTGGAAATTTTTTTCCGGCAACGGCTACGTAGTGAAATAATACGAACGTATTTTCAAGCTTTAAGCAAGCAATGACATTGACTAACGCTATTGTTACTTGAAAATGTAAATTTCACGCTTTTTTCCGGTGATTTTTTTACTTCTATTGGTAATTCATTACTATTGTGGTTACGGTGAGTTGTTAGGTATGAATAAAAATCGTTTAACGACTTGTAAATGCACTTAATTTAATTAGAAAACCTATGTACAGGATGTTGGAATTGTTAGTTTCGTAGTAATTGAAACTTGAAAATTTCCTGAATTGGTGACATTGCTTTCTTTTTGCAAAAGGTGAAGGTGAAATTAAAAAAAAGAACAACGAAAAGCGAAAATATATCTCTCACACACAAAGCCCCATATACAAGGTATGTCAGGATGGGCTTCGATTAAAAATATATGGGGAAGAGAGTGCAATAGAAATTTGAAAATTTACATACACAAGTTATGCTTTAAAGCTAGCTCAACCAAAATATTCTCAACTGCCGGCATCTCTCTCTTATACCGGAAGTCGCTATCAACTTCCCTATTTTCAACGCCAACGGACAGTGGCGGAGGTTCGATACAACCTTCAGTATAACTGCGAGTCTCAACTAGATCTGTTGTGTATACATGTACGCTGCCGTAAATATTATTTCGTAATTCTTCGTTTGTTTTAAAAATATTGCTTACGTCGCGAAAACGACCAATGTTGGACAAAGTTGCAGAGTTTATAGCAGAAATGCCTGACCTAAATTATGATGGCGTTAAAATTCAATGTGTAGTTTGTAATATCCCTTTAATGTGTTGGTCCAAAAGGGATTGCCTACGTCACGTAAATAGTAAACAGCATTCTTCAAAAAAAAATTGCACACGACACTATGACAAATTTAAAGTTAATTTATGTGTTACTTTTATTGCATGTAATCTACCGTTTAATTTACTAGACAAAGAAGCATATGTCTTCTTTTAGAATAAATATTCGGACTGCAAATTACCAAGTCGGGCATCGCTACAAAGAATTGTGCCATCTGCTCGTAGACATGTTGAAAAAAGAATTAAATCGGAGTTGAAAGATAAAAAACTGTGGTTATGTGTGGACGAAACAACAGATCGTAAAAACATTCTGTGGTTAATCTAATGGTACGTACAATGGAACCACATCAATCGCCACCTTCAGTTCTATTAGGCTTCAGACAATGTACTGCCGAAGTAATTTCAAAGTTAGTGTTAAATACATTGGAAAAATTTGAACTTTCAACAAACCAACTGTTGATGTTTATGAGCGATGCTGCCGCAAACATGCTTTCTGTAGGCCGGTCTCTTAAAAAACATTAATATCGATTGACAAAAACGACTGTTAAACAACAACTTAGCGTCCAATATAGCTGAAATTTAAAAAATATTTTTCAATGCATATACACTACCGTTCATGGAAGTTCGGGCAAGCAAAAAAATGTACAGAAGTCAAAGAAAATAAGAGAAATATTAAACGGCCATGTATTTAATACTTACTTACATGATTTTACATATTTTCAAACACAAATTTATTAAAAAGAAAAAGTTAATGTAATACAAATAATTTAAATCCGATTTTCATCGAAAAATCCACCTTTTGCCTTTAGGACTGCTGCCACTATTCTCGGCATCCAATTCACTAATTTGGCTAATGTTTCATTGGGCAAGCTTGTCCATACCTCCTGGAGAATGGTCCCCAAATGTTCCTTCGATGTTGGACACTTTTTCCTAACACATTGGTCTAATTCTTCCCATAACAGCTCTATCGGGTTCAGATCGGGGGACTGTGGCGGCTATTCCATAATTTTTAGGGTTCTTTCATTTTCTTCTTGCTGCAGGTAATCTGTGCACAATTTAGATGTATGTTTGGGGTCATTGTCCTGCATAAATTCAAATCCATGACCAATTAATCGGACTCCTGACGGTATGGCATTTTCCTCAAGGATTTTCCGATATTCTTCTTTTTTCACTATGTCCTCAATTTTGAGCAAGCCCCCTGTTCCGATTAAGAAAAAACAACCCCAAACCGTTACAGATCCACCTCCATGCTTCACCGTAGGAACTATACACTCCTGTAACATTCTTTCCCCTCTTGATCTGCGTACGAAAACTCTCCGTCTATTTCCAAAAACCTCAAACCTGGATTCGTCAGTCCACAAAACGTTTTTAAAATCGTCTACTTTCCAATCGCTATGAGCTTGTGCCCATTTCAGTCGTTTCAGCCTATTTCCTCTTCGGAGTAACGGTTTTCGACAAGCCATTCGCCCATGCAACCCAGCCTCTTCCAGCCGACGTTTCACAGTACTCACAGAAACTTTGGAATCTCGCTCATTATTGAATTCTGCAGCAATTTTTGATGCTGTTAGTCTTCTATTGCGCTTACTAATTATTTTTATTCGTAAATCTTCCGCAGGAGTCGTTTTTCTTAACGGTCCTGGCCGATTACGATTATATACGATAATTATTGGGGATTTCCAACATAATTATATATTTTATGATAACGGTCTTATAATAGACAAATACTACCTGGAAATTGGTAAAAGGCTTCCAGAAAAGGTTAATTTTAATAATTCCTCATAGAAATGTATATTATATAATTTTAAAATTTTTTCCTAAACAGTTAACATAATTTGTCAGCTTGCCCGAACTTCCATGAACGGTACTGTGTATTACCAGAATATTTATGACAAGTAGCGCCATCTTCATGGTGAGACTTGACACTTTTCACACTATCCTCGTATATTTCCTCAACCAAACTTCTTTCATTAATAAACTCCTTCGTGAATAAAAGAATGATTTAGCGTTGAATTATAAGATTCTAACGTTCTGAATTATTAGCGAAGTGGAACAACTAGAGCAATTGGTCTTCTAAGAATTTAGCCGTCAATTAATTTTGTTTTAATGACCAATAATTACTGAATAACGTTTTTCTTTAGATCAATTTGTTTCTTTGTATGATTATAGCAATGTCATTGTGCAATATATTTGTGTGCGATGCATTTGTAAAAAGGTAAAAGCAAAATCTTCTTGGTGTTAACATCCTCTGGCAAGGCTAACTTCTCGCTGATGATTTATCGTTTTCTTAATGGTACTGGTTTACAATTGGACTTGTGTCTTATGTAAAAAAGGCTATGCTTAATTGAAAAATAACAGTAAACAGCAGCTTATTTAGTCCCGTGTCTTTCTACCTCTCGGTGCCGGACAGGGAGTTGAGTTAACCTTTGACTTCCATTCCTTCCTATCTTGTGCCATATCTTTTCCCACCTAATGTCCCTCGCTTCATCCCTTCATGTCTTTTTAGGTCTGCCTTTCTTGTTTCTGCTCATAGGTCTGGCTTCGTATGTCCTCCTGGCTGGCCTTTCCTCTGACATTCTGTACACATGTCCTGGCCATCTCAGCTGTCTTTTTTGCTCTACTGGTCTTATTTTCAGCTACTCTTTATATGTGCTGTTTCTTATTTTATCTCTTCTCGTCTTTCCCTCTATTTTCCTGAGAAACCTCCTCTACAGCATTTACGCGGCTCTTGTTTCGTGTATTCAACACTCAGGACTCGCTTCCATATATGAGAGTCACTGTCACTATCTTTTTTACGACTTCTGTTTCAATCGTTGCTTTTTTTCGAAGAATGTGGTTTTTAGTCCATTGAAAATTTTTCCCACCTTCGCCGTTCTCTCGTTTATTTCACCCATGCTTTCTATATACCGCGTTAATAAGTTCCGTAATAACGTGAACCGCTAAAATATATGGACAGTGTTGCAACGTTTGCCCGCTATGAAAGTATAAGGTGGGGGGAGTATTGGGAAGCGAATCTATCTCAATCAATAAAAATCCAATCGCCGTCAGGAGAGTATCGCGCTAAACTCTAGCCATGCATTATACCCGTAGTTTATTTCTTTAATTGATCACCCTTGCCTCTCATCTTTTCTCCTTGGTTATTTTTGATTTGCTTTGTTTGTGTCTCGCAATTATACTGTAGAATAGTTTTCTTTTTAATTTTATTCCTATAAACTAAGAGGTCGTTAAATCGTACTACGGTAGAAGCAATACTGCAAATGGCTGCTTATTTAACATTTATAATAATAATACGTTCAACAGTGCCGTTCCAAACAACTTGGCCGCTTGTGTGCGAAAATATTTTGCTCCCGCCCCTCTCCTCCTTAAGTTAATTACGAATCAACGAACATCGCATATACTATTGCAATAAACTTAGGAATGAACCAAAAGAAAAAATGAAGAACAAGAAAAACAATGAAAATTGGTCAATAACCTGCCTTTACAATTGATATTACCAAAAGTAAATTGACCAAAGATAAAATATGCATTAATACCAACTGTAAATTTTGAAGCATATTAGAAAAGATAACGTAGCGACATCTATTGTAAACATAAAACAACCCTTGACAGTAAGAAACATAATTATGTTGAACTTACGACTACCTTTTGCTGGACGGGCATGTAACCAACATCCACAGAGTCTGTGCAGGAACGAAGACTTTTATTACCTAGGTCTTCGATGCCTTAGATGCACTGCAGTATCTCGATACACAGATCCTTATGTGCCAAGTATACACTAAATAGAAGGATTCGTTTCTGCAGAGTAGTTGGTAACGCGTCCGTCCGGCAACCAAGAGTCGTAAGTTCGAATAGTGCCGGTGTCTTGAAATTTCTATTTCATTAATTTAACTTAATTATGTCCCTAAAATCAAGAAAAAAAACGGTTTTTCAATATTCGCCAGTGGAAACCAATATATTCAAGAAATTCTCCGTTCTGCAATACAGAAACAATTCCTTAACAATCCTTCTTCTTATTGCCCAAATTGTTTTCATACTTCAATAGACTAAAATTCGTTTGACTCTTTAACACTTTCAATTTTACACGTTAACTATAATTTCTTTACTCATCTGAAAGACTTCATCTTCCAAAAATGTCTTGACCAGTCTAAGGAGTGAAAATTGTTTGGGATTGAATTTCAACCATCTGGGATGCGAGGCAAAAGTTTGTAACCTATTAGGAAAACTCAATGTTCCGTTTCCATTTGATTTCATAAAGGTTTCCATAAAGCACTGTTCAAGTAACATAACTTAGAGTAATGAATAATCTCGGACACATAATTATTTATATACATTCCAGTAAAAATTACATAATATACTTTTTATGAAGTATATCTACATCATTACATGTTTAGCTAACTCTATAAATCAAATAGTAGTAAGAATAAGTTTTTGGTAGTGTTTGGAAAGTGCCAAAAAATGTAACATTCACCAATTCAAAACTATATTTCGAAACATCATTTTAAAATGTATTATTGAGCAATGGTCCGAAAAGAAAAAAACAATAGCAAGGAGTACTTTTCTACATTTTTGGGCAGTTTAGATGACGACGTAAAAGAAACAAAGAAAAAGGCCGAGGCTATGTTCCAACATATAATTCTAAAATTGTTTCCCCAAATAACCAACTTCGCTAGATTTGGCTTGGTGTGATTTTTCCTTTTTTAACATCTAAAAAATACCTACCTAAATAGAAAATATGTCCAAAGCAAATTTTTGAAAAGTTAGTGTATGATTGAAAATGGCCCATATTTTGAAAATCTATATATGTTGTGTAATGAAGGCATTAGACTTTTGTTGGAATCAATCTACTTATTGTTAGCCGAAAATGGATTTCATTTGCAAAAAGAAACGAAATTTTGTTGAAAATTCTTATTTTAATACAATCAAAATCATTCATGTTTTTATTTTCAACTCTAACTTTATTCAGACTAATAATATTTCTTCTTATTTCTTTGAATTACAGACATGAGGCACCTATTTCAAAAACTCAGCTTCCTCTACGAACCATGCGTCCTAGGCATAATCTGCATAGGTTACATTATGGGAGAGTTAGGCCACTACCTCATAGGCGTCACATCCAAGGCGATAGCCATGGACTTACACTACGGCGACATCTCGTGCCAGCTAAACGGTACCTTATACGAGATCACGGGCATCAAGAAAGATTGTAGAAGCGCCAACAGTTCAGAGAGGTATTCTGGATTCTAAATATTTTATTTGATCTAAACTAATTTGAAACATTTTTATTGTTTTGGGCTACCTTAGTTGCTATGAATTCAATACGAACGACACCAATTACTGTGAATGGACTTATAACGGATTAGGAATAGATTATCAGATATTGGCTGGACCTAGTTTCATTGCAGTCTTTACGGTGGTCGGAGTGATTTTAGGATTCGCTGCTGACAAATACCATAGAGTGAGGATGTTGACCGTTTGTACCGTTGTCTTCGCTATAGCTATAATTGTTTGCGGAGCTGTTACTGAATATTGGCAACTGGTGTTGTTGCGAATGGTCATGGCAGCTGGGTGAGTATGTAAAGCTAACAGACAAGACTGTATCTAAGGCCATTCTAAAAGGATTCGTTCCTACAAAGACTCTGTGGTGTAGTGGTAGTGCGCCCGTCCGGGGTAACGGTAGTTATAGATTCGAAGCCTACCAGCGTCTTGAGATTTTTATGTCATTGATTGAGTTTAATTACATCGGTAAAATCAAGGAAAGATTGATATTTCAGTATTCTGCCGATAATATGCTATTCTATTTTAGTCTAAAAGTTTCTGTTTAGGTTACCTAGATTTTATAGGGAGATCATAGAATGTGAAGGCAGATGCTTTGATAAAATTATCCACATGTATTTTAAAGTAAAATATGGGATTTGTTTTTATAAAATGTGTAAATATTATTATATTTTATCAGAGTAAAATTTACCTTCGTAAATTACCAAACGGTTTAATCTAGCGAACCAAAAATACCAAAAAACCAATTTGCACATGAAAAATGTCTAGCAACAATAACCAAAGGTTAATGTTAATATCATGGTAAGCCTGTGCAATGACGCAATGCTTTGGCGCAACGCCACCTTGCGTTCGTCAGCCCAGGAGCTGACCGATAGGTACTCCGGTTTGTCTTGCTACCTTCTGGGATGGCATGACTGTGTCCCTTCGCGCTAGATGTCGCCGAAAGACATATCCAGTGCTATTTTGGAGATTAGCAGCATAAACTGACGATTGATCAAACCTGGAATCGCGTGATAACTTCAAAGCAATGTTTGAACATGTTTAAGTGCAATACGAGCGAATTTCTGCGGCGTTATGTGACTGTAGATGAGACATGGATACATCACTACACGCCAGAAACCAAAAGTCAGTCGGCAAAATGGGTTTTCCCGGCAAACGTGCACCGAAGAAAGCGAAGACGATTGCATCAACTCGAAAAGTTATGGCGATGATTTTTTGGGATCGACAGGGTTTAATCTTAATTGATTATTGGAGAAGGGAAAAACAATCACGGGACAGTACTATGTTGATTTATTGAATGGATTCGACGCTATACTAAAGGGAAAGAGGCCCCACCTAGCGGAGAAAGGTCAAGTTACGGTACGAATTGGTGCCCCATCCACCATATTCGCCAGATTTGGCCCCCTGTGACTTCTTTCTTTTTCCAAACTTGAAGAAATGGCTTGGCGGAAAGCGATTCACGTCAAATGAAGAGATTATTGCTGAAGCAGGCCTATTTTGCAAAGCTCAACAAATCCTATTATTTGGATGGTCTAAAAAAGTTGGAACATCGCTGGAGTAAGTGTATAGAGCTTCAAGATTATTTCGAGAAATACATTTACCAAATACAAAACAATTGCGTTGTCTTCCTTAACGCTGGTATTTATCGATTACACGATTTCTGCAATGGAAGTGCTAACGTGGCAGAACCAGAATATCGCATACGCTTCCCAAACCGGAGACATCCTAGTGGAAATATATTTCGAAGGCTGGATCAACATCTTCGCGAAACTGATTCGTTTAATACAAGAATTGCCAATGTTAGTCGATCAAAACAAAGGCTTTTAATACAATTAGAAGAGCAAATTCTAAACACGGTACAAGAAGATCCCTCCGTTAGTACTCAACATCAAATAGCCCCAATAATAGGGCCGCTCAATTGGTCCTGCGAAAAAACCTTCTTCATCCATATCATGTTTCTAAAGTTCAGCCGCTTTATGAAAACGATCACACATTTGGATTCAATTTTTGCAACACAATCTTAAACAGGATTCAAAAAGATGGCGACTTTTTCAGAAGTAATCTTTGGAGCGAGGAGTCTATGTTTACCAGAGATGATGTATTTAATACTCATAATTTTCACCATTGCGCAGAGGAAAATCCACATAAATTTCGGGAATATGGTCACCAAAGAAAGTTTTCCGCTGTTTGGCTGGGCATAATAAATCACAACAGGATCGTTGGGACAATACATCTACCAGACCGTCTTCATGCCAATGGGTACCTCAATCTATTGGAACAAGTTATTGACGAGATTCCGTTGAACATACGACATAACATGACTTATGTATGATGGAGCTCCTGCTGACTTTGATCGTAATGTACGAAAGTGGTTGGATAAACACTTCCCAAATAGGATTGGTCGCTAGAGTCCTATCTTATGGCCTGCGAGATCTCTCGATCTCAATCCTTTAGATTTCTTTGTTTGAGGTTTCATTAAAAAAAAGCTTATGCAACGACTCCTCGAGACGCTGACGCAATTAGTGACAGAATTAACGCGGCAGTATTAGAAATTATACTAGCAAAGCGCGAATAAATAGTACGGTCTACGTGTAGATTGCAACTATGTTTAGAAAAAAACGGATGAAAAGTTACATGCAGCTTTTGCACCAATTTATACACATCTTGTATTATAAGGATAAATAATAGTTTTAATTGCTACAAATCATTTAGAAAGCTTATTGCGTGGTATAATTTAAAAAGGTTTTCCTTTATTGATTTTAGAGAATCTGGATGCAATCCCCTAGCCACCGGTATATTATCTGACATATTCCCAGAAGATAAACGAGCTCTGGTAATGTCCCTTTTCAATTGGGGTATCTACGGCGGTTACGGCATAGCGTTCCCTGTTGGCAGATACATCCCACGTTTGAATATATGGGATTTGGTACGTTTTAACTATCAAAGACAACAAATAAAAGTATTAAACTTGTTTGCTCGCCAGACTCAACAAATTCCAATAATGTTTATATAGTTATCCATAAAGTACGCAGCATATAGGAAATTTCTTAATACCGATGAGGAAAAACCCATAATAATGGTTTTTTCGAAAAAAAGTTATTCTTGATAAAAGTTTGTACATTCCCTAAAATTAAACATGTACCAATAAAATATGGAAAATTTCTAATATTGTAAGAGGTACGTCTGAAAACTTGATTTTGTCCCGAGAGTAAAGTACCCTTGTATTTAAAAATATCGAAAAATGCTATTTGAAAAAGTTGTTTGGCATTAAATATTATACCTAAATTTAATGTCAAATTTTACTTTATAATAATTTAATTTTCTATTACCTACTCGGCAAAATACGAGTCCGGACCCAATGGAAATACTAGTTTGCTTGGAAACTGACCCAGAACTTCAATATATACGGCTTCGTTTAAAACTTTTGGCATATTTCTTTTCTTATTTACCAAACCAGTTTCTATAAATTTCTGCACCAGGTCGATAATATATCCATGAGAAATATTTTTGTCGAGATATCTCTCACTAAAAACAACCGCAGTTCTACGAGCGCAACACTATCGTGTTCATAAAATGTTGATTCTTATGAATATCGATAGTGCTGTCAATGTTTTGCAATTAATTGTCCGGTTTAATATATTTTCGTCTCTAATTCACGAGCCGCTGCACTATGGGGCCAAGCTGCTTTGCGATGGTCAAAAATCTGTAACTTTCTTATTAATAGAAATATAGCAGTGAAATTTGGCAGACATGTACAGAAATGTCTAAGATCTCAAATGAATACAAAATTCTCCACAAGAAATTTACGATTGTTTGCTTAAAAAATGTTAATTTATGGTCATTTTAATAATAATGCGAAATCAATTTTTTATTAAATCAAAGTAAACTTTTCTATTGGTAAATAACAATTAATAACACAACGGTACAGTTAATAACAAGAGTTAAGTGTTTGTGCGATATCTACATTTAAAAAACGTTAATTTATTGTTATCTTAATAACACATCTTAATAATACAGTGAAATCAGTTCTAAAATAACAGTACATATTTACATAACAACAATTAAGTGTTTGTACGAAATCTGCATAAAATACAGCAACATTTGGTATCTTATTTCAGCAATATTCGCTGAAAATTACATAATGGAAGAGCACTAAAACAGAAAATGCTTTTACTGTAACAATTGTACTGCTTCCTCGTCCAGTTCAACATTTACAGGCGTGGATACTTTTCTGAGACCGGATATATAAGGATCTGATGTAAACAGTAAGATATGGAAAACGTCTTTGTTCGTAGCAGAACGCGAACATTTTCTTGCATGATGTAATCTGTATAATTTGTAATCTTTATTGCGCGATCCCTGCGCTTCTTCAGATAACTGTCCGAGTGGCAAAACAGCATTATAACGAATTATCTTTTCCCTATGAATCAGGATTTTATGTACTGATGAGGGCATATAGTACCAATTATATTTGCTCACATACAATTGTGCAGTTTCAAATGCATACTGACCAAACTTTTGGGAATTAATCTGCCTACCGCATGACATTGTTTGTAGTATTATGTGAAATCTGGAAATAAGCTGTTCATCAACTCCAGTTATATCCGCTGTACAAGCCGGATTAGGAAAAAATCTTCTAGCGGTATTCCCGTCATTACTGTTTCCACTATTCTATCGTGGTTTATCAATTATCAGTCCACACTCTTTTCGAAAACTATCTTGAACGTAAGTCCTCTTTGCTTGGTTTCCGTTTTTCATGTCTTCGGTGGTTGCCGCCCATTTCTTAAACAACAAATTATAGGAAATGTGAAGAACTAACTCCATGAATCTTATGCACGCATGCAATGTTAAGAGGCCAAATCTAAAAGCGTTTTTATTTTCTTGTTTCTGCCTCACCCGATCCAGATCGTTCATTTCCGTGGCCTTGGCAATGCATACAACACACGTTGAAGTAGAAGGAGTATGGGTTAGTACCTGCACAACTTTACCATCAATCATTGCTCATGCTTTGTGACCCGTTTCTCATTTTTCGTTACTGAAGTGCGCAACAAGGTACGGATCTGAGCTTCTATTTCGTCCACAGTAGCTCTTGTTTTTTCAGGCGTTTCTTTTGAAAACTCGATTGAAATGGGCCTGCAATATATCACAGAAGCTGGGGAGGAATTCTGCCAAATTACATTCTGTGTTAGTTCATCAATAAGGCGAATTGGTACCAAGGAAGCGACAAATAAATTGCTGTCAGCTATCAGGGAGCTTTCACTAGGAAGAATTTGTGTATATTCACTTTGTCCTGAAGAACCATCACAGCCCCACTTAGTGTATAAACGTAACTGTGATGATTTTTGCAGGTCAACAGAATCGATCATCAAAATTCTCTTGCATGTGTGATCGAGGAGCGACCGTAGTGCTACTTTCGCACTTTTGTCAGTAATTTCAATTGGAGTTGGATAACATTCAACCGTAGCATCCCTCAGTTTCTTGTACGATTGCAATTAACTGCACTGTTTAGTGTGCAAGCAGTTTAATAAATATTGGTACCTGTTTCTTGTTAAAGATATATCATTGTATATAGCCAGAGCTTCATCCGGTGTAAATGGTTCCGCAGTTATGTTTCTTTTCTATTGATGCCGCGTGTAATTTCAACTTCGACGGTTTGTCCAATTGAGCGCAATCCTCGTACATATGAGCTGTGAATATCATCCAATCCAGATTCGCGAAAGAGTTTAATTGCTTTACGCCTTTGGGTCGTTCAAGCTGAATTTTCAAAAGTCTTGCACAGTCTACCACGTACCATTCCAGATGACGTCGAAGATTCTTCCCTTACTTCCGATTGCACAAGCAGCTCATTATCTAACCAATCCTTGTTATTTTTTAAAAACAAGTTAACTTTGTGGGAAATACATATTTTTGAATATTCACGATTACAACTGAGGTTCGGAAAGGTTGAAATTTTGCCGAATATAAGTCTCAGCGGTTGAAATATGCTTCCCGTGTTCTATGAAGGCAGCGCACAAAGTACGTTTAGTGATTTTTAAGTTACTCATTTTGGTCAAATACCCTTTAAGTACAAAATATTTTGGGCCGTAGAATGTCTTAGGACTAACTGCATATGTCAGAATTGGAATTGAGCAGTAGATATCAATAAATGTTCTTTTCTTAATACGAATTTGTTATTTTGAACAATTTTAGGTGTTAACAAAAATAAAAAAAACTTTGTACCGAAAGAATTCTTAAGTTTGTCACATTTTTTTTTTTAATTGATTTGAGTTAACATAACATTTGGTCAATTTGTAATATTATCAACTTTTTAAATGAAACGTTATTTACATAATTTCGTTTATTTATCGTTTTAATCAAATTTTATTTTTTAAAGGCAATATTTGAAAGAATAGGTAAAAAATAAAATTTGACTTAGGTGGCCATGACTTTAAATTTAGGTATAATTTTTAATGCTAAACAACTTTTTCAAATAGATTTTTTCGATATTTTTTTAAATAAGGGTACTTTACTTTTGGGACAAAATCAAATTTTTAGACGTACCCCGTATAATATTAGAAATTTTCCATATTTTATTGATACATGTTTAATTTTATGGGATGCACAAACTTTTACCAAAAATAACTTTTTTCGAAAAACCCATAATAAAGAAGTTTCCCATATGGTATGCGTAGTTTATGGATGACACTGTATAACATTTTTCTTAATTTTAGGGTTGGAGGATAACCTATTACGGTTCAGGAGTTATAGCTCTCATTATAGCAGTCCTAACCGGTTTGACATTGAAAGAGCCCGCAAGAAAATCAATTGGTGAAGATGCTGCAGCCCAAGCGTCCGGTGATGCCCAGAAGGTGTCGATATGGAATATTGTAACGGAACCAAGAGTCATTCTACTATGTATCGCTGCTTCTATAAGGCACTGTGGTAAGTACAGGAATTTTTAAGATTCTAAAAACATTTATCTTCATTAAAACGCGGATTTTATATTTCAAAGACCAATCAAACTTAATAAAACAGCTGGAATTCAGATGACCTTGAGGTCAAAGCTGTATTAGTTTAATGTAATCGCATTTCCTTTGATTGAATTTAATTTTATAGGGATCACATTTGCTCCTTAAGTAAAACAAATTCAACTGCAATTTTACGTGCCTAACAAACGTCGAATCCAAAAATTAAAAGACATCAAAAGCATCGTTCATATATTTAAACGAAATGAAATCATTTCAGGTGGTATGTGTTTCGCCTACAATTGCGATCTCTACTACGAAACCTATTTTCCGGACTACGACTTGGGCTGGTGGCTTTTCGCGGTAACCATCGTCATAGGAAGCATTGGCGTAGTCGTGGGTGGCGTAGTTTCCGATAAATTCGTAGCAAAAATGGGAATTAGATCTAGGGTAGCTGTTTTATCAATAAGCCAGCTGATATCGACACCCGGAGCTTTTGGTAGTGTCTATTTCGAACCAACGTGGGCGATGATAACATTAGGTTTATCATATTTCTTTGGTAAGATAAAAATATACCCGCTTAATCATGAGTTTATTATAATTTTTTATGTAGCTGAAATGTGGTTTGGAATACTTTTCGCCATATTGGTGGAAATAGTACCTTTACGCATCAGATCGACGACCGTAGGGATGTTTTTGTTCGTTATGAATAATATCGGAGGGAACTTACCGATTTTGGTCGATCCGGTGTCGAAAGTCGTTGGATATAGGGAGAGCTTGTACATATTTTACGCAGGAGCCTATGGAATAAGTAAGAATAGAAGATATGAATTATTGTCTAATCTACACCTAATTTAATTGTGATCTCAAATCTTTTTTAATTGATTGAAAGCGTCTATAGTAGTACACTTAGTATTTTCAATTGAATAAATTAGTGCGACATAACGAAGTGATGTAAGATTTTACAACACCTTTGGAAGCAATTTTCAAATAGGGCAAAATATTTGAGGTTTTTATGACTAGCAGAAACTGGTCATAGTCCGCGTGTTCTTAAATTCAAGTATACCGTAGACGCGGGTGACTACATGACAGTTTTTGAACATTTTTGCTCATATCAGCTTAAATACAGACACAGAAACAAACTTGACTGCCAATAATAGTTCCTCCACTCTTCTTTAAGGTACTGACGCGATTCCAAGATCTAATCTGCAGGTATTAATTAAAAAAAAATAAAAAAATACCTTGTCATAAGTGTGTTTTTTACTAGAAGCATAGGGATATAATAATGACTAGTCTGGGCAAACAGCGGTAACAGTCAGTGTAGTAGATATGTGGTGCGGAGTCGGCGATTATTTATTTCACGCGTTCACAGCGTCAGTACTAAATCGATGCTGTATGCGAGTAGTTCTGTATATATGTAGGCTGTCGTAACTTATTTCGTAATTGTACGCTTATGTTTGCTTTAAAAATGTCGCAGTTAGGTACGTCGCGAAATCGACCAATGGCAGACACAGTTAAAAACCTTATAGTGGACATGCCGGACTTAATTTTTGATGGCGCTAAAATTCAATGTCTAGTTGGAAAATCCCTTTAATGTGTTGGTCCAGAAGCCATTGTCAATGTCACATCGAAAGCAAACAGCATTCTTCTGCAAAAAGTGGCATACGAGACCAAGAAAAATTTACATTTGATTTATGTGTTACTCTTATTTTATGTAATCTATCGTTTCGTTTACTAGACAAAGAAGCATTTGTCTCCTTATGGAATAAATAAGAGGATTGTAAATTACCTAGTCGGACATCCATACGAAATGTAGTGCCATTTGCTCGTGAACATATAGAAAAAGGGATGAAAACGGGATTGAAAGATAAAATACTGTGGTTGTGTGTGGACAAAACAACAGATCGTCAAAAACATTCTGTGGTTAATGTAATTGTACGTACAATGGAACCACATCGACCGTCATCCTCCTTCTTACTTGCTTCCAAAAGAGTTATAAATTGTACTGTCGATGAGATTTTAAAGGTGGTGTTGAACTCATTGAACAAATTTGAAGTTTCAACTAAGCAACTTTTAATGTTCATGAGTGATGGTGCCGCAAACATGCGTTCTTTGGGCCGATTTCTTAAAGAACACAGTGGTAACTTCTTACATGTAACGTGTAAAATCCATACTCTAAATCTTGCGGCACAAACGATTCCTACATGTTTTCCACTAGTAAATGCATTGATTGCTAGTACAACGGCAGTGTTTCTAAAGTCCCCGAAACGTACCCGACTATTTCACAAACTGTGTCCTGATTTACCTGAACCACCACAGCCGATTGCTACACGTTGGGAAACATGGTTGCAGGCTGCGTTTTACTACAACAAACATTTTGATCAAGAAGGTGGTTTTAAAATTCAATCCGACAGAAACTGCAGCAATCAAGAAAAGCCAGGAAATATTTCAAGATAATCAGGTTAAAAGAGATTTACAAACTATTCACAACAATTACTTCGGACTAGCGGAGGGAATAGAAAAATTACAAAATGTTTCGATGTCGCTAGTGGATTCTGTTCAAATTGTGAATGATGTTCACGCACAGTTATGCGTTGTAGAAGACGAAACAAATTGGTGTGTAATACGAAAATTTGAAAGTGTTTTAGAGAAAGACAAATTTGTGAAGGTGCGTATGAAGATGCATTACGTTGTTTCAAAGATTATTTTAAATATGCAAACAATAACAAACATCGCTAGATGTCGAACGGTCGTTTTCGGCATTAAAAAACATTTATTCCGCACGTCGTACTCATTTGACTGAAACAACTGTGGAAACATATCTAATGATTCAAATATTTAACAGATGTTACCCAGTTTGTGATTTAACGGAAGACTAAAACGGGAAGTGTTTCAGCACGTTTTATAATTTATTTCTTACCATCTATTTTAGGTGTAAACTTTTATGCGCTCGCCACGCCTCTGGCTGTTACCGCATATTTGCCCAGGTTACTGATGACTTATGTCTTCAACACAGATACCATTTCCGTTATTCTAGTGTTTCCATTAGCAGTAAAAACTATCAAAATCAACTTAGTTAACAGGTGTTCTTTAGAGTAGATTTTGAAACTAAAAATGAAATCATGAGCATGAGTTGCATTTAAAAAGTTCTATCACACGTAAAAATCAGTGTTGCTAACTTTAACTTAAATAAAAAGCTCTCGTCTATAGACTCAGTTACTATAGCTCTATTTATTTTTTGGTCACTGCTAAAAATTACAAAAATGTCTACAATATTAAGTAATTCATCAGCCTTGCAAACTGCAAGAATTATGGGATTATACTTTTTCAAATCGGATAATCTCATCAAATTCTTAAAAAGAGATCCTTTCAAACACTGTAGATCCACTGGTTTCTATAATTACTAAGATCTACATGAGAAAACTTACCACAAACTTAAAATCGAAGAGATTTAGGACTTAATATTTTCAAATTCGTCTGTATTACGTTAAGAAATTGGCTATTGTGTCCTTTATTGCCAGAACTACCAACTTGAATCATCCACGAAATTTAAAAAAATGCCAACTTTATTTATTATGCATAATCTTTGCTTTCTTCAAAAAGAAAAGAATGCATAAGAAATAACCAAATATTAACGCTAATATAGCTCATGGTATTGGTGGAATCATTCCCGACAAAAAGCAATGTAGCAGAGAAAATAGCACTAACACACGGACATGTTTCACAGCGTGGTTTCGAGTACAATTTTTGCGTTTGCCTCTCAGTTTATGTCGCTAATCTCCATAAATAGCACTGAATATCTCTCCCGGTGACACCTAGCGCCAAAGGACACAGTCATGCCGTCCCAGAAGGTAGCAAGACAAACCGGAGAGCAGATGTCCACCACCTATCGGACAGGGAGATTAACAACATAAACTGAGAGGCAAACGCAATTGTATGCAGCGGAAAATTGTGCTTGAAACCATGCTGATGACGCCGGGTAAGCAGAAACATGTCCGTGTATTAGTGCTATTTTCTCTGCTACATTGTTTTCGCCGGAAATGATTCCACCAATACCATGAGCTATATTAGCGTGTTAATTTCTGGTTCTTGCTACTAGAATTTTTTTCCATGTGTATTTGCATAAGAAATGTTTATTTTTTGTAATTTTTATTTTACAGGTTCTATACTCTTCTTTTTCACACTTTTCTTTATGGAAGGACCAAAAACTAACGCACCACAAAAGGACTTCGGTCACGATAACAATATCTGCACCACGGCGGATGAAATGGTTACAGTCTCAACGATTAGTAACGGATTTTATCCAAGGTTAGGTGTGGAAAATAGTAAATTATGAAAACAAGAACGCTAAATATTAATATTCTCAAAAAAAGAGTTCGTCGAAATGTGATAAAGAAGCGAATTACGTATAAATGAATTCCGTGGTGTACGTCCCGTGTAAAATATGAGTAGGCTCTGATTGTTTTTCGAGAGATTACTGAAATGCGTATTATTTACGTTGTTCACGCTCACGTTTAGTATTAGCTGTTGTTGTTAGTATTATTTATACTTATGTATGTAACTGTAATTTGTATTGTATATAATTTGTACCTAAAGAAATAAAAATGTAGACGTAAGTTTGTTTTTCGAAGATCGTTTTTATTTTTCTTTAAAAAATATTCTTAATTTGTAAACCAAATCAAATAAAGCAAAATAAGACAGAAGAACTAGTTTCGTTACCTTATTTATTAACAATCACGCCCCCTCATCGAAAAGTCACAAAACGCCACTGGTGTGACCCATTTCAAATAGAAACACCTCTATAGAACCTATATTTTACGCTAAAATGAAACCATTTCTTTTAAATATACAGTCCCTGACCAAATTACTATTATTAAATTTAGAATTCAAAATTCTTATTTTTACTATACCATTTGATGGAGCAAATTTTTGTGTCTCACTGTTACTACATCTCCCCTACCCTACTCGTGCTCTAACGTTCGGAAATGTTGTAGAGTTACTCCATCCATTCGTTTAAGAGTATGGCTTGAGTGATCCACTCTTGCTCTACTCTTAATCCCCTCCACGTGCTCTGTACTCTTGATCTACTCCGAACGAATATCCGAACTCGGCTTTCGCAGTAACTGTCAATGTCACATCCTGTATTTGACTTCATTTACAAATTATCAATATGGACGTCATAGGCTACTTAGGATTTCACTTAAACTACAGATGAAATAACAATTACCGTTAATAACTGAAACATCCCTTTTAAGAATACAAAAATGCATTAAATAAAAGTAAAAACCAATGTAGCTAGTACTTACTTATTTCTTTAAAATTTGCAATTTTGTGGATGTGTTATCATTAGAGCGGGCCAAATTGCGCCATCCAACAGAATCGGAATCAGGCGCAACGGCCGCTTATTGTAAATAGCGTATATGTGAGTCACAGCAGATATGTCATATTTCGAAATTAATACACAAGAGTAAAAAAATAAAAGCCGACGCAATAATAATGTTTAGTAATTAGAGCGGATACTGATATTGATTGAAAACGGTATGCGTTGTAAATGGGATGTAATAAGGAAATAACTGAGAAACTGAACGCTTTTTTTATTCTGTTGTACTTAATAATGTAACTGTAAATAAAGATATAATAAATAAATTCTATCCTTCTTAATAATGCGGATAGGCTTGTTTAAAAAGTTGCACCATCAGATAAGTTTCCACATTTGCCTCGGTGAAGGATGTTCGCCGAGACGAAAAAATGTTCTTATATTTCGAAAACGACCGTTCCACGTCTACCGAAGCAAGACAGGCGTAATTAAAATAATCTTTAGACTTAGTCAAGGAATCTGCAGATGCCCCATCGCACATTTGTCTTAATCTCGTGTAGTCCGGATTCTTTTTTAAAACACTATCGAACTTAGCTAAAACTCGTCCACTTGTTGCATCGTTTATACTGTGTAACAATGTACTAATTTCGTCCACGACTTGCACTGATTCTACCAACGACAATCCAGAATTTTGCAAATTTTCTATCGCGTCTACTAACCCTTTGTAATTGTTGCTAATATTCTTTAGATGTGTTTCAACAGAAATATCGAGAAATCCCTTCTGGCTCATCCTAATAGCTCTAGCTTCGGCAGGGACGAATTGCAAAATAACGGATTTGACTTCTTGAAAATGTTCATTATAATAAAAAGCGGCTTTTAACCACGTTCCCCAACGCGTAAGAATGGGCTGTGGTGGTTCTCGAATACCAGGGCATAACCTGTGGAATGCCCTAGTCCTCTTAGGACTTTTAAGAAACACTTTTTTTGTGTTTGCTATTAATGCATCCACCTCCGGGTAACACTCTCGAATAGTTTGTGCCACAAGATGTAAAGCATGGACTTTACACGTAACATGTAAAAGTCCTTCACACTTTTCTTTAAGGGAACGGCCTACACTACACATTGTTGCTGCACCATCGCTCATGAACAACAACAGTTGACTGGTTGACACTTGAAATTTTTGTAACGTTTCGAGAACTACGGCCGTAATTGCTTTACTAGTACACTGTTTTAATCTTCTGCTGGCTAATAGAATTGCAAAATTTGGTTTAATAGGATCTAATACGCGCACTATTATATTCAAAATAGAATTTTTTTTGCAATCTGTCGTCTCATCAAGACATAGCCACAGCTGTTTATCTTTTAATTCGGCTTTAATTCGATTTTCAATGTCCTCACGTATTCGTGGAATATCTCTCCGTAACGCTGTCCGAGATGGTAGTATCCACTCGGTATTGTATATACCCCAGAATTTTCGAATTGCTTTTTTATCAAGTATACGAAGTGGTAGACCACATACCATAAACGTTAAAAGCAATTCTAATTGAAATTGACGTTGTTGTGACACACCATTTCTTTTATTTCTGTGGTGTGCGCTATTTACAAACTTTACAGAAAATTGTACTCCCATTGTAGTACATATTTAAATTACCTATGTTTACATATATATATATATATATATATATATATATATATATATATATATATATATATGCGCTCGGCAGCCTGATTGCGAACCTGGCGCGTGGCGCTCTTGGCCCGCTCTAGTTATCATATTCACTTTTTAGTTAATTTATAAGTTTATTTTTTCATATGTGCATTTAAAGAGGAAAATCACGTATCACGTATACTTTTTACCATAACATTCACTGCTAAAGAGTTTTTCACCAGTGTGCGCCCTCATGTTTCTTTAAGTCCCTTGCTTTTGTAAAAGTACGATCATTGTAGGAGCAATTGAATCTTTTCATCCGCATTAGTTTATAAATGGCAGTTCAACAGATATAAATAAATAAATAAATTGGTATTTATTCCTTTTCAGAGGTATAAGTTAACAAAAAAGAAAAAAACAAAATACAAGTTTTGTTTAATAAACTTTCTATTTCGTGTTGAACAAGTTAATTTCTCACCAGAATGTTTCACCAAGTGCACTGAAAAGTGAGAAGATTGTATATATGATTTGTTACAGGTTTAACATAGTCAGAATTTATCCCCACTATGTTTACGCATATGTGCATTTAAAGAGGAACGACATGTACATTTTTTATCACATAACTCACAAGATGCCTTCTCTCCAATATGTGTTTCTATGTGCCGTGTAAGATGAGATGAATTTGTATATGATTTGTTATGGGTTTGACATCCTCAGTGTTTATCGCCAGTATGTTTTTTCATATGCACACCTAAATTGGAATACTGTGTAAACTTCTTATCGCATAATTGACAGGAAAACTTCTCTCCAGCATGTTTTTTCATATGTATCCTTAAAGAGGAACACTCTGCATACTTTTTATCACATAATTTACAGGAAAACTTCTCTGCAGTATGTTTTTTCATGTGTACACTTAAAGAGGAAGGCGTTGCAAACTTTTTATCACATAATTTACAGGAAAACATCTCTCCAGTATGTTTTTTCATGTGTACACTTAAAGAGGAAGGCGTTGCAAACTTTTTATCACATAATTTACAGGAAAACTTCTTTCCAGCATGTTTTCTCATATGTACACTTAAAGAGTAGGGCCGTGTGAACGTTTTATCACACAATTTGCAAGGAAACTTCTCTCCAGTATGTTTTTTCATATGTATCCTTAAAGAGGAACACTCTACAAACTTTTTATCGCATAATTTACAGGAAAACTTATCCCCAGTATGTTTTTTCATATGCGCAATTAAAGTGGAAGACTGTGTAAACTTCTTATCACATGATTGACAGGGAAACTTCTTTCCGGCATGTTTTTGCATATGTACACTTAAAGAGTTGGGCCCTGAGAACTTTTTATCACATAATTTGCAAGGAAACTTTTCTCCAGTGTGTTTTTTCATATGTATCCTTAAAGAGGAACGCACTGTAAACTTCTTATCACATAATTTACAGGAAAACTTCCCACCAGTATGTTTTTTCATGTGTGCGCTTAAAGAAGAAAGCACTGCAAACTTTTTATCACACAATTTACAAGAAAACTTCTTTCCAATATGTTCTTTCATATGTATCCTTAAAGAGGAATACTCTGTAAACTTTTTATCACACAATTTACAGGAAAACTTCTCTTTAATATGCGTCTTCCTATGTTGTATAAGCTGAGAAGATTTTGTGTATGATTTATTACAGATCAGACGTCGCCAAAGTTTATCGCCAATATGAGTCTTTAAATGGGAGTTCAACAGATATTTCGCAGTAAACCTTTTATCGCAATAACTACATGCTAATGCTCTTTCTTCTGTGTGTGAACGCATATGCACTAGCAAGTCGACTTTATTAATATACCTATTCTCGCAAAAATTGCAAGCATGCTGCTTTTCCTCGGTATGAATTTGCATATGCGTAGTTAACTCGGCTGTTATCATAAACGATTTAAGGCATACCGAACATTGAAAACACTTCTTGTCTGCATCTCTTTGAATATGTTCACATAATTCTTTTCCGTAAACCTGGCCGCCATATTTACGAGGATTATCTGATGTCTGGATAGCTTCTAATTGTGCTGCAGCTGAGGTAAGCGAGGTGCATTGAGATAAAGGCTTGATTTGCGTTTCCTCTGCTTTTACACTTAAAATAACGTTCTCTATTGTCATATCACATTCAGCTAAGCCAGTTGTCGTCGTAGAATCCGGAGTTGCACTCATAGAACTCTTTATTTCATTTGCTTGCCCTTGTAATTGAAGTGTTTGATCTGATTGTAAACAAAGTGTTTGGAAATCGTAGGCAATTCTTAGTTTTTCTATACACGGTCCACAAATAAAAGAAGGCTCACCCTCCTTTGCCCATTTCTAAAAATTTAAGAATCATGTCTCGTGTCTATAATAATGTAAACACTTACCATTCTTGATACGCAGGCTGTTAATTTGTCACAGAATTTTATGGAGTCGCTGTCCAAGGAATTTGTTGGTGTCAAGGAACACTCATGTTGCAAACATGTTCTACAGCAGTCAGCTAAATCAAATACAGTATCGGTTGAAGGGTCATTTAGATCGTTTTCCTCCTCTAATAGAATTTCAATCGACATATTAGTAACTATTGGATTGTAGTTCCGAACGATGGTCGACGAATTGGTAATTTAAGGACTTTTGTTTTTTTTCTTAGAAAATGAGCAGAAAGTACTTAAAGGATCAGTTTATGAAGTGCTCTTTTGAGATTATATCATTATATTCTTATATGCAAAAACTTTCTGACGTTTCTCAAACATTGCCAGGGGCACCAACATAAAAGTACTTTAGTAAGACAAAAAAAAGTACTGAAAAACAACATTTGAAATCAAATAACCAATTAATCCCATATTTTTTATGATTCTATTTCGCCAAATTAAAAAGACATTTACATCTTTGTCCACAACGTTTTCTTTATTTCCTGTTCAAAACTATATTCAAGTATTTTTTTTCAGTACATAAATGCAAACTAAGGTGATTATGAGAAAAGACCTAAATTTAAACGTTTTTCACAAATTTTAATAAGCAAATTTACATTGTACAAAAAAGGAACATAATAAGTATACAACTTCTTTCGCACCGTTTTGCACTCGACAGTTTTAAATGGACAAGGACTGAACGACCAAATGAAAAAAGGACTCGTTTTCTAAAAGTAAAATAGTGCTTTAGCATTGCTTCCGGCAGCGCTGCCCTAGTGGTGGGTCGGTATTTTAGTAACGATATTTTGGAGCGGGATTTTGTTGTCGCGACGTATCGCACTCTAGAATACCGAAATAACACGTTACTTTGGAACGATGGGCCGTTGCGCAACACGGGAACAGTAACGGTTTACATTCGCGACGTTCCTGTAGGAGGGTAACATCCCTGAAGCGATAAACATTTCAATCGCTACTTTGGAATGATACGCTGTAGCGCGACAGGAGCGAAGCACTATTCATAGTTCTTCCTTAAAGTATACTTTTCCTTAAGCATTCCTTGATTAAGAAATTTGTGTTTCATAGAACATATTTCTCACTTAGATATGGAAAATCTTAAGGTAGCTCCTTAGGTACTTTAAGTATTCCTCGAGAAAATACGTGATAGGGTATATAGAGAGCGTTTCGGAGTATATTTGTTATTATCGATTATAAAATTATGTTTGTGGTTAATTTAATTATATTATTATGAATAATTCTTTTAATTATTAAATTTCTTGTATACATAATGTGTTACTTGTATGTACTAAATTTTCCGTTGATTTGAAGTTATTTCAGAATTAACAGTACTTTTAAGCATTGTTATTGTAAATAATAAGTTGTTAAACTTAGGATATAAGGATACAATATGCTCTGTATTGAGGGTTTTTTTTGATTATATTGATATGATACACATAAATGATACATTAGAGATGTACAAAATCCTATGGAATATTTTAGAAATTAAGAATTTAAAATACGATATTGTTTTTTCAAAGAAAACATTCAGTACATTTTATTGTCACTTGTTAATCAACAATTGAAGGGGCAAATGGATAAGGGGGTTAAGTCATATACTTTCTTTTTAATTTGCTTTGTTGTAACAAATAAGTTTCATGAAAACTCACATATTATTAATCCACAACCCCTTCTTACTAACCAAACAAACTGCATTTGAAAATAATCATGCAATAAAGGATAGCAACTAACACTATTAAAATCTAATTTATTCAGAGTTTTTTGCAACATAACTCTATCCAATTGTCTCTCCAATTACAGAAGATACTGGTTTACCTATACCACCATCATATCTGTGAAGCTAGTAAATGGTGGTCAGTAGCTAATTTTATTGCAGTATGGTTTAATAGAAATCCTTTCATCAATTCTACAGAATGCATCCTTATCCGAGAAAGACCGAAGTAAATCGAGATTGCAACTATGAAATACAAACTTGTCCTAAGTGTAAGGTGCCCTTACCTAAGTCGAGCTTTTGCTTGAGATTTCATATTGTCTATGAATACTGCAGTAAGTCGACTATCTGTGGGAGATGCTCCTATTTGCTAGTGATGGGAAATACCGCTCCACTTAAGAAACGTTACTTTGGAACGTCACGAATGTAAATCGCGACGTTTCCAAGTAACGTTCCTTAAGTGGAGCGGTATTTCCCATCACTAGCAAATAGCAGCAACTCCCACAGATAGCGCGTATAAGAACACATATCGGTAAAATAGAAATCGATTAAAATATTGAAATTAATTGCAATATAAGAATTTAGGTTATGTACAGTTATATTTACACCAACAAAACCAACATTAATCTTATAAATACGTCTCAAATGCGGTAGTATACTGCACCCTTAATATTTTACAATTTAATAAAGAAGAATTTGCATGTAAGTTTTAATATACATATGAATCCGTTTTCAAATGTACAGTTGAATTAATTTCGTTTTGCAGCTAATTATTAGCAAACAATGTCGATTTTACGACAAATCGCGTTAAGAACGCTTAATAAAATATTACCCGCACCAATTACGACAAGGACAAGCACCCGCACTTACCACATTTTCAACAAAATCTCGGAAAATCAACTTCCACAACATAACCTCTTATCGATAACCAATATTAATTTTAATCAAATCTGTGGATTTAAAGTTAAAGGTCGTTTGAAGAAAAGGTGTAAAGACTGCTATTTTGTAATGAGACAACAGAGGTTATATGTAATTTGTAATACGCATCCAAGACATAAGCAGATGTCCCCCGTGAAAGATGAACGGAATACATGGACTTTATCGCATGCTACACAAAGTAAAGTTAGACCATGGTAGGAATGTTTATTATGATGCTACTTTAGAAATAAATTATTATTGTTAAAGTTTGTTTTTCTGTCTTGAATGATGATTTCAAGTTCGTTAGATAGATAATTGAAACTACCTACGTTAAGTAGCTGTCTCATTGTTCATCGACAATAAATCTATGTAAGTTAAGGTTAAATGAGATTAAAAGTAAACTCGAAAGCATTTCGTATAGCTTTTTATGAAAAAAAATTTCATACGTACAAAAAAAATTGTAACACATATATTAACCACATCTTATACAATAAAAACTAAACAAAAAAAAAACTGGAAATCTATAATTTGTACTAAAGAATGGTGTTAATACCAGAGAGAAAGAATTACATTACTAAAGTCGCATTCATCGAACAAAAGACAGTACGTACTAAAGAGGTTACAACTGCTATAGGAAAAAAACCGTAGAGAGAGTGATAGAACATAACAATCGATTAGACATAGAAATAAGAACAAGCACCACTTGTACATTGATATAGTACATCCGTTAAACACTAACTTCATCCGATTTCAAGCAACAATGTTAAGGAATATGTTTGTACGTCGATTAAATATAATATTACATGTTAACCATATTTGTTCTCGATTATATAAATACTAAGTGTAAGAATGAATTGATATAGCTTGCAATTAGAATTGAAAAAGAGGATGCACCAATACAACCTTATCGAATTCTATACTTGTGAGGCAATTAGAAATTGAAAGAGTATAGCACAGTAAACATGTGGTTTTAAGATGCGCATGCATCATAGTGAGTAACCGAACGGCCAGTAGAATAAATTTCTCAGTAAGTAAGTTATGATAAAGCAACAAGATCTTTTATTGCATTTCTGTCAATTCTTATCACCAAAGCGTGAGAAACGGTTGCACCCGCTGTACATACAAGGAATCGAGTGGACGTTCGGTTATTATCGATGTAATACGAGCCTCGTCCAGTTTCAGTTGGCCCATACACAAAATTTGTAGTATTGTTGGCATTTATCGCTCAAGGAGCAAAACCAGCCGCTATATTATAATATCTAAGACAAAATATGCTATGTAGAGGACTTTAGGAGAGATCTAGGTTCAATGGAGCGTGTTGTTCCATAAAAAATCGAAAATATTAAAAAAATTTAGTTTTCTTGCAATCCATTACCCAAGTACTGCTAACGATTAGTATTAAGGTGGCTATGGAAACAACGCTTTTTTGACGAAAATGACGGTGGCAGATGTTTTGATTGTAGAACAGTTCATTGATAGTGCAATTGTTGTCAATAATGGGCAGGAGAAAGGCAATTGATGAAAAAATTCGATCAATCATTAATTTACACAAATCCGGAAAATCCAAGGGCGGAATCGGAATATTGCTCAGCATATCCAGATACAGTGTTCGAAATATTGTAAAATTGTACAAATCAAGCGGTTCTCCTCCTAGAGGAGTCTTTGTTGCCTACTTTGGAAAAGAGCAGGATTTCTAGAAATGACTTAATTTTTCCGCAAGACGGTGCTGCATGTCATACTTCCGAAAGATCCCTGAAATGGCTTTCAGACCATGAAATACCGATTCTAAAATGGGTTTCTAGTAGTCCGGACCTTTCGCACATCGAGACGTTGTGGCATGTCATGGAAAAGAGGTTGCGAGCCGATCCTGCCAGAACTGTGTAAGAACTGAAGCAAAGGTTTGAGCAGAGGAGTTAGGATCTAGTAAATAGTTTGCCGAGACGAATGGAAGCAGTTTTTTAAAATAAAGGTGATATTACTCAGTGGTCGAATGAGCTGTATCTTAGAGCTGAAAATCACAAATTTGAGTTTTTCTTTTTCGATCCTAATCAGTTCCAATTGTTACAATGAGTTCCGTTATTTTTGTCCAATATATTTTCAAACTGTTATACCTTTATTAATTTAAGTGATCTTCAATACATGCTAATAACTGAAATTTTATCGGGTGGGCCAATTGAAGCTGGACGCGGCTCGTAGTACACGCGCACCGATCAACCGATAATAACCGAACGTCCACTCGATTCCTTGTAAGTACATAGTAAACACAGCGGGTGCAATTTACACTTCGTTATAAATTACTAGCAATTATTGATTATGGAAGTATGAAATATTTAAATAAGATGCAGTCATATTCCATATGCGTGACGAGGTATTAACAAATTAATCACATCCTCTTTGGAACACTGCCACGTGCCTAAACTTTATCAATTCATATTATATTATTAATGTGTAGTATTCATATAATCGAATTTATCCATTACAAAGGAGTCCTATTTCTCTTTTCAAATTTTACTAATTTCTTGGAAACCTTGACAGATATTCAAAAATTCGAGCTCCTTTTTTTTTGAAAAAATAATAGATTCATCCGATCATGGCTACTACGATCGGTGTTGAAGTTGCAGGCAAGAAATTCAATAAATTGTATGAACAAATTTATTAACATTGAAAAAACTGCGACTGATGCCGTTACAAATAAAAGGAAGAGATGCATGATGTGTCCCTCCAGTTTAGACAGAAAAAACAAACCAGTTTGTGAAAAGTGCCGCAATAATGTGTGCAACGAACATAGTGTAAGAATTTGTAAAAATTTCTACTTTTGAACATGTATTTACATTTATAAGAGCTGTAATCTTTAGTTAGAGGTTTTGTTTAATTATTTAAGATTTTTACACGCACAAATAAATGATTTAAATATATTTCATGTTCTTATATATTTTTAACAGAGTAAAAAACCAACCGGGCCCGAGAGACCCGAGAAATGTTAATCCGTATATCCGAGCACCCATGCATCCTAGGGTTAAAATCTATTCAGAAACTGCTGATTAAGACAAGTTATTAAGCTAATTTTTGTTACCGGTTGTATTACGTACGTGTTTTAAAATTCATCTACCAGTGTTTCAAAGTAAAAAAATGGAATCACCAAAGACATTTATCGGTGGACGAGGCAGTACCGGCATCAACTCCGCTGGATGAGGGATATTCGATGCGTTGTGTTGCCATTGTGTTAGGAAGAAATCATTCCAACATAAGTCGCATGGCTAGACGATTTAGCGAGACAGGATCTCACATTTGAAAGTCAGAGCGAGGGCTCTAAGTTTTCGTTATAATTTAGTTTAATTTAATTTCCATTAACCTATTTGAACCTACCGTTCCTTTATAGGAACGTAATACATCGTAATCTTCCGTGGCCGATATTATAAGTTTAAAGAGTTTCCGAAAGATTGTGCTAATTTTATTTGAAAGTACAAAGTAAAGATAACCTGTAGACACTAGTTTCATCCATGTGTCAAATGCCGTTTGTTTTCAATATTAGTTCAAATTAAGTGCAAGTGCGAAAATTCGTTATTTTCAAGACAATGGATTTGTGAAAGTAAGTATTGATTCCGAATTATAAGATATTACAGACCTGAGGTGATATATCGAAAAAACCGTTAATAATTTTGCCTAAGACGTGAAGTTTCCGATATATTAGTTTTATACAATACGAATAATTTTGAAAATGTTGATGTTCCTTTTACGGAACGGTAGGATTATATAGGAGTACCGAAATTTGTTTCAGATGGCGACGACCGTTGACGCTCGATGAACTTTTGGACGAATTAGAAGATCCCAAACGGGTTCCCATCCCTCCTAACGGCATCGTGCTTTTCCCTCCTGACAATTGCAATGACGACGTTACAGATGAAGATTCGGGTGATGAAGATATCGTCGTCATTGGTAATTTACCGGGCAGTCAATTGCCAACTGAGGCTGAACTAACTTTCGATGATGACGGAGATTGGGAATCCGAGGAATGAATTGAGAAGGTAATGAATACATTTAAATATATTCACAAGAAGTTTCCTAGAATCGGCGAGGCAAAAATAAAAGAAGAGATTTTCATAGGCCTTCAAATTAGAGAACTGATGAGGGATGACATCTTCAATGGAAGTGTTTAAGGCCCTGAGAAAGTAGCTTGGATTGCGTTTAAAGGAGTGGTTACTAAATTCCTGAGTAACCATAGCAGATTATAAAGATTTAGTGTTATTAGCCTACGAAGATATGAAATACTTCATTAAAACTGCATTCCCACCTTGACTTCTTCACGATGATTGTGATTGCGATCAACCGGTCATGCGGCTGAAGATGGAGACCCACGAGTCTTCGAAACGACCGTTCAAAAATAATTAATCATTTGTGTAGTGCGGAGTGTGCCGATACTTATGTTGTTTGCAATAAATCAGCTTTGAAGAATATCACCATCATCGAAATAGGACTCCTTTACATACCTCAAAAGTGCCAACAACAAAACAAAAAAGGAAAATTATTTTAAACAAAAATCGAACACGTCATCAGCGAATTAACAATTTATATATATATATATACATCTATTCATATATAGAAAAATATAAAAAAAAGAATAATAAAACAAGAAATAATAGTAAGACGCAGGCATAATGTAAATATTAAACTACTTTAAAAAATTATCACATTTATATATATATGTTTTACCTTAATATTATTACAATAATTATTATTCTATACACGTAGATATTACGATTTTATTGTATTTATTTTTTTGCAAAATGTCATTATTATAAATTTTATTCAATAATCTCAAGTACAAGATGTTTACCCCAAATCTATATTTATTGTATTTTGTAGAGAAATGTCCTACCAAAAACAGCACGATTAATTCCGTATTTAATACAACGCCTCTTTCTTTTATTTCTTTTTTTTCAAGAAGACCCTATTTATATTCATTAAACTTACGTACAATACTGGACATTTTAAAGTAAGCCCTCCATTACTTTCACATCAAAAAACCCTTATTTCAAAAAATATCGAAAAATGTTATTTGAAAAAGTTGTTTAGCATTAAAATTATATCTAAATTTAAAATCATAACCACCTAAGTCAAATTTTATTTTTTTATCTATTTTTTCCCATCTCTTAAAATGAAACATGTACGAATAAAATATGGAAAATTTCTAATATTATACGGGGGACGTCTGAAAATCTGATTTTGTCCCAAGTACCCTTATTTTAAAAAATAACGAAAAGTGCTTTTTACCTTTTTTTTCGAATATCGTCTTCAAAAAACAAAATTTGTTTAAAACGATAAATAAACGACATTATGTAAATAACGCGTCATTTAAAATGTTGATGATATTACAAGTTGGCCAAATGTTAACTTCAACTCAAGTCAATTCTTTGAAAAATGTGACAAATTTAAGAATTTTTTTGGTGTTTTTTTTATTTTTGTTAACACCTAAAATTGCTCAAAATACCTACATAATAAGAAAAGAACATTTGTTAATACCTACTGGTTAAATTTCAAAAAATTAAAAATTTCTCAACGCAAATTTACTATTTTGTTTTGTGGAAGTCTTTCTACCCAAAATAATCCTAAAGTTGGCTTTGACAACAAATGTTTGACAGCATAAATGTTTTTGGTTAAGGTTAAGCCATAGCGCAGTTCAATTTTTTCCATTTTTTTTTTTGCTGAACACGTTCGTGGCGTTGAATACCCGAAACAGTAAAAACTTTTTATCGGCAACGCTTATTAACAACAATATTCTCAATTAATGTTTCATATCCTCAACATTTCACAAGACATGTAATATATTTTTGACACTTCTCTTAATGACTGCGTCCAGCAAGCTACAAGTAGCAAACCAGTTGCAAACAGTCTTTGCTGATGGTGCTTCATTATCAAAAGTTAAACGAAGTGATTCAAGGCATCGTTGTTGTATTTCAGTCTTCACTAAAATCGTAAAGAACCATTCAACGAAAATTTTCACGTGAAATTTCCATTTTTTTTTTTACAAAATTATTTTTTCTAAACGCTCGCCATAAACAAACTACTTCGACAATAACAATGTCGCTTCCCGCGGTGGAACCTTTTTTTGCATTTTTCTCGAAATTTTTTTTGTCAGGTGTTAAAATGTTTAGACGATCAGAAAGAGAAAATAATTCTCTATCAATTGGTGTGAAAAAATAGGTATCATGCAATTAAAAAAAAAAAATAAGGGAACGTGGCTACGCCAAAACAGTCGAAGCTCGGAAACATCTAATCAAACAAAATTGTAGCTATGGAACTATCATTCAATTCTTCTTAATGCTATTTGCCTCTATCTCTAATATCAAACGAGTTATTTCACATATGCAAATTAAAAGAAACGGGCAGTGTTAACAATTTAAAAAAATGGCACAATGCTTCAAGAATAAGTGGTGGGAAATTGTAAGTCATCAATTAAACAGATATCGACATCTCTTAATATACTACTGTACAAGGAATCCTTAAAAGAAATAAATTTAAAGCTTTTAAATCAAAATATTTTAAAGGAGAGAGATTTTGTTTCAAGATTTGAGTTTTCTGCGTGGTTTCAAAGACAGTACGAAGAAAATTTATGGATTCCTATAAATATTTTATGGACCGACGAAGCAACACTTTCAGCAAATGGTAAGTTCAGAGAACTGTAGCTGGTGGATTACAGAAAATTTTCATTACTATAGACTGCAAGGACCAATACTCATTTAAGGTATGAATTGTTAAACAATACTGTGATTGGGTCTTTCTTCTTTGATGGAAACGTTACTGCCAACCTATATTTACAATTTTTGCAAGAAGGTTTATTATCAGCTTTAAATCAAATGCCACATAGACTCCATCGACCGTTCACTGTAGTGTAAGAAAAGACAATTTTTAAATGAAACATTTAACGGAAAATGAACAGGACGTTATTCAGAGTTTCCTATGCCAGCACGCTCACCAGATTTAATCCTAATGGATTTCTTCTTTTGGGGTTACTTGAAAAATAAACTTTACAGACATCGTCCTTTTAGGGGTAGAGAACATTTAAAAACTCTAATTACTAATTGTGCGGGGGCTATGAAACCGGAGCATATTACAAATACAGTTAACGATGTTGCAAGAAGGATTGAAATGTGAATGTTGCCCGATGGACATCATGCTGAGATGTAAAATACAGGCTAAGAATACTTCTTTATGATTGCCCACCATGTCGAACATCCATTTGTTCTCAAAGCCAGAAACATTTCCATAAAATAATAATAATTATTTTTGAGAAATTGTTAATTTTAATTAATAAAAATAAATTAATAAATGTTCCTATCTTATTAGTTTATTATTTTAAGCAATTTTAGGTGTTAACAAAAATAAAAAGAACTTTGTATCAAAAGAATTCTTAAGGTTTTCACATTTTTAAAACAATTGACTTGAGTTAACATAACATTTGGCTAATTTATAACATTATCAACTTTTTATATGAAAAACAAATGGTTTTTTGAAGACGATATTTGAAAAAATAGGTTAAAAAATCAAATTTTACTTAGGTGGCCATAACTTTTTCAAATAGTGTTTTTCGATATTTTTGAAAATAAAAGTATTTTACTCTTGGGATATAATCAAGTTTTCAGACGTACCTCGTATATTAGAAATTTTCCATATTTTATTGGTTCATGCTTAATTTTTGAGGATGCACAAAGTTTTATCAAGAATAATTTGTTTTCGAAAAACCTATAATAAAGAAGTTTCCCATATGGCGCGTACTTTATGGATCACACTGTATAACGAAAATAGAACATAATCTTAATTTAATTATCTATGGCTACGAGAAATGAAGATATTGGGCTACCCAGAGATGATTCACCCTGTATAGAGTCTATATTTTCGTTTGTCTTTCGAAGAGAAAGTTTTGGTAGGATATTTCTGTGTCTAGGCATTACGTACCTAATAAACGATTGTTTTATTATTTTTCATCTTCGAAATTAATACTAAACTATAAAAATCTATATAACAATTCATCCTATATCGTCATAAATTTGTTTTAATTATTATGTTTACTAAATATTCTCGCATATTCTTACTGAAACGATATTTTCTCGATTAAGAATCGGAAAATTAGAAAAATAATCATGTTGGTACCCCTATATCGATAGATATATTGTTATGGTTTATATACGCATGATTACTTTATTAGAAAGTGTCCAATTGTTCGAGTTCACTTATGTCTAGATTTTTTGTTACTTACAACTGCAGTTGCAGTTTACGTGTGTGATATTTTCAATTCTTAATCACTTAAAGAAATTTTGGTAGTTGTATTTCAGTTAAAATGTTTTAATTCTCTTCTTCCGCTTGTTTTTTTACTTCAAATCCAATGTCTACTTCTCAATTAGTTTCAATAACTACCACTAGTTTGCATTCCGAACGGGCTTGCATATCCAAAGCAACTTAATTTTGATGTACAGTAATATCCCATGGTTTCCTTTTAATATAAGTTCCAAATTATGAATGAAATAATTACACAATCAGTAAATGACGTAATTGTTTTTATGGAAGGAAATATAATTAAGTTAGATGATGGACTCTTTCTCTTTAAGCAACAAAAAGTGTAAACATGTGAATGTGAATAACTGAACTCTTTCTCATAAAGTAATTGGACATATAAAAGCAAATCATAACAATATGTATATTTGATTTGCGATATATTTGTTATTTTAAAGAATAGAGAGCTTACTCTATTAGATTTGGTAATTTAGGTTTTTAAAAAGAGAGAAAAATGAGATTCCTAAGAGAAATAAAACCATAAAAAGTAAGATTGTTGAAATATTTAAAGTACAAATTGAAATACATATTAGTCGTATGTGAATTAAACTGTTTAATTGGCAAATTGGAACAATTAAAAAAAAAAAGACTATTGTCTTATTGACTTCACAGAATTTAAGTTAATTTTTGCTTCATATTTATTATCTGCATATCTACGAGGTGATACAAAAACAAATTAATGCTGACATTTCCGTTCACTTCCCCTTCACTAACCTAGCAAAGATCGTAGAATTACATCGAAAACAACAAATACAAACAAGCGAGATAATGTAGAAATTCAAAACATCCCACAAAGAAACTATGATTGGTTAAAGTTATAATTTTAGAATAAATCGAGATTATCTAAGCCCTAAGCTAACACCAGTTGAAAGTATGTAGTGCATTACTTACAAATAAAATATTTCTAAAATAGCTGGGCAAATGCATGGGAATATACTCGTTACAGCTTCGGAAGGTCTGTAGCTTCGCTTTTGAATGGTGTTTAAAAGATGATTGAAAAAAAAAAAAAGGCTAGAAAAAAACGAACGTGAAAGAAGAAGACAACAAAGTAGTTTTAGGACTACCACATTGACCAGCGAGAATACGCTTCCTCCGTTTCATTCGTATAAATCAGCAGACTTACGCCAAGGCGGTATTAAAATGTATGAAAAGCCTATCTGAATATCCCGAGAAAAAAAAAGTCTGCTGTAAAAGGCGTTGCGCAACGTATTGGCTTAAAGTTAGTGCAAGATATGAATACGAGTTTCAGTGATAGAACTGAAGAAGAGATAGAAGAGATAAAAACAGTGAAAAATTTTTATTTTCGTCCGGTACTAAAGATTCTGTGGTCGTCTGGATAGGAAAAAAAAAAGCATACACTACGAAAACATTACCTAACCTTATTTTTAAAAGAAGCACTCTCCTTCTTCCAGCAGGAGTGCCGAAATATCAAGATCAGATTTTCAAAATTTTGTTCACTTTGTCCTCCCAACGTATTGCTCGTAAAAGATGCGCCGACAGAATAATGTAAATGCAGAATGCATGAGAATTTTGGCATGGAATTAAAATGTTTGAAAAGAATCTATTCAAATAAATTTTAGGAGGAAAAGTTGTGCGACGTCTCCCTCAACGCAGATTACTCGAAAAACGAATGCCAAAATTGTAACAATCTGCAAAAAAAATTAAAGAATTTGGAGATGTTTCGCAAACTGTAATTTGGAAGGAGTGGGGCAAAGACAATGAGGATAAAATGCGATTACTCGTGCATGAAAGTGGTATCGTAGACTTGTTGGAATGGGTACATAAAAGTTACAATGACTTTCGGTATCATGTTACAATGACATTCGGTATCATCATCACTTTTGGCCGATGGCAATGATAATGTTGCTATAAATATACAGGAAGTTATATAGAGTGATGGACCTGGTTCAGAGTGCTGTCCAAAAAATTCAATAAGTCATTTATTTAGCAATACTCAGCTACTGCCCACGGAAAAGGCATTATTGATGGCGTGGGCGGTAATGTAAAATGCTCAGCGAAACAAAAAAGTATGGCTGAAAGTGGTTCTATTGTGGAGTGTGCTAAAGATTTTGCTAAACTAGCATAGACACTAGTAGCTAATACCAAAATTATTTATATTCCCGAGTCAACAATCAAGTCTTCTTTAGAGGCAGAAAACTGTTGGCAAGAAGTGGTTCCTATTAATGGTATATCCAGATTTCATGGAACAAATTGTGTAAACAACATGGTTGCAGCTAAAACACACTGCCTGGACAAGGATTTGTTCAATTTTATACTTCAAAAATAATGAGTGTATACGGGCAATTCTCAAATATCTTGTACATTAATTGTCCCCAGGCTGTTGTATTTATACACTAAGACATATAATTTTTTTCAAAACTTTTTTGACACACAGTTTCTTTCTTCGTTTTGAGATATTCAAAAATGACAAACAGCATTTTTTGGAAACGAATATATACATACATTAAATAAATAAGTTCGGGATACCTGAAATACCGATGTCCTTTACACCAACTATCACTGTAAAATACTTCGTGCTGACACCTTTCTTACACGGAAAATATTAGTGGATTAATTATTATAATAAAAAAAGAATGAATCATTATTTATAATTAACAAATATTATACATAAATAGGTTTCCTCACCTGGGTTACTGCATTTTTTACTGAAAAAAGGATAAGTGGCAACGCTGTAAAAATGTTTTCAAACATTTGTGACGCATACATCATAATTTGTTTTAAAAAAACCGAATTTGTAAGGTGGCAGCAAAATTGTTTGCCAACTATGTTACTGTTATCCAAATAAGAAATTCATTTTAGAAAAATTACAAGTTTGCTGTCAAATCTTTGATTCATTCGCAAGTAAATTCATGAAACATCATAAGCGAAAGTGTTTTATGTAGAACAGTCGCATAAGAACCATAAAACTGCACTGTGTTAAGCGAATAACACATACACGCGATCACGACCACGATCGCGATAGATTAGGGTTGGCGATTGCGATCGCACGCGGTCGCGATATGCCATTTTCTGTAAAATATTCTTCACGCGATCTGCGATAAATGCAACATGTTGCTTCAGCACGCGAATGAACGCTGCACAAGTGGATTATATCGCCAGCAGGTCGCAGCAAATATGTGCTGTTCTACTTCGGTTCGTAGGAAGTGTGTGACGCATCCGATCGCCATCGCGATCGCGTATATGTGTTCCTCGCTTTACTAGTCACCTGGGTTACACGCTAGGTAACACAAGTGATTGTTGGGTAACAGAGATGACTGTGTAGGTTCTGTGCCAAATTAAATAAATTCAAAGGGAATTTGTATGTTAAATCTGCATTGTTTTTGGTGGACGGTGTAATTTTTATTGTTTAAATCCTGTTTTTATAGCAAGATAGCATTAATAGCAGCCAAACGAATGAGAAGGTATAGAGAGCGTTAGAAACTAAATCCTAACAAAGTAGAGGACGAACAAAGGGAATACTATCACAAAAACAAAAAGCTTGCTAAAGATATGACAAAGAAAAGGACGCGAAATAACAAAATACAGATGGAGAAAAATCAGGGTGAAATGAGAACAAGAAAGAAAAGATTCGCTGCAATAACAGCAAATATTACACCTTCAATCTATTCAAAAACCGAAGAGGAAGAAAAATTTTGAGAAGAGATAGGTAGAAATTGTTTGGTGAACATATAAAATCAAACGAAAAAATAAAAAAAATAGAAAAACAAGTCCATCAATACAAAAAATGAATATAATTCAAGAGTCTTCTTCTTACTATTATTACAAGGCAGTTGTTGAAGGCTTCTATAATTTAAGATTCAATGAGAGAAGTTTACCATAATTCTGATCGATCAACAAAAGTTACTGTCAAAAACGTTTTGAAAGAAGCAAATCCGAAATACTAAGAATCCTAATCCAAACATCATACGATAGTCCGAGTACCCAATACAGATAAAAAAATATTTTTTTCTTTTTTGCCAGACCGAGGAGTACAATTTACAACATACATGGGCTACATGGTCGTTTTTTGAGGCTGGCCACGGAAAGGGCGTGGCAGATAGAATTGGCTCAGCAGTGAAAAATACCGCTGACAGACTAGTAACACATGCAGGTGATATAATAAACGCTAAGCAATTTTTTGAGAAAGTTTCCCCCCAGTATGTGTGAATGTTAATATGTTATTTTATCAAGGAAAATCGGTACATGTATTGTAGTTAAAAATGATCTCGAACTATTCCAGTAATGCCAAAAACAATGACAATCCAGCAGCTTCTTACGACTGAAAGCAATTACATCCCAAGAAGACAAGTAAGCTGTTATTGTAAAAAATAGAAAATTATGCGATTGTTTTCCTATTGATCCCATCTATTGCGTTATTAATAAATCATTAATCATTGATAATCTTAGTTAGTAACATTTGTCGGGTGCAATACCTTTTATGTTTTTGAATACTTTTTCTTTTTATTAACTTTGAAATTATCGCCGGTAAATTTGTAGCTACATACGTTTCTGATTTCAATTTTGTCAATAACTTCGTTTGTAATTTTTTTTTTTCAATAAACAACATTAATTTTGAAAATAGGTCTTGATATTCTTTATTTAAACTTCAAGAAAGAAAACTAAATGGGTAACCTGGGTGACAAAAGGTTACCCAGGTGATAAGAAATTAAAGCATTGTAAAAACTAGAACACAGGATGTTTAACGCTGCTTACCTCTATTAGTTACTCTATAAGGTTGCAGGTTATTAAAAACAAAAAGTAATAGTTTTTTGTTTAGTAACCCAGGTGACATCAAGTACAAACTTTTGAGAAACGCCCATATACAGTAGCACCAAGCTCAGAAAAACCTCGGAAAATATGCGAACTAATTTCAATATCAAACAACATCGACCAATAAGAAGCGTAATTTTCGTTTAGTACAGTAACTGACACAAGTTTTTTTAATTTCGTACGCTTGGTTCATATTTTTGCAAATTTACTTTTATTTTCCTGTTCCTACTTGTTTGACTAAAAAATTGTCTTTTTAAGACACCTGTAGTCGTATATTTACATAATTTAGGTAAGTAAATTATTTTCAAGGATATATAAATCATTCAAACTGTAAATTTTTAGGTTAGGAATTTCTAAGTGTATTGTAATATTCCTTTTAATACGATATTAATTTATAAAAAGAGTAATATTATTTTAAGGCATTTAGGTTTTTTTTCTTTTTTTACAGGTTAGCAGCCATGAGTAAACGTAAACTCGTTCGCTCGGAAGCACGAAACATTATTCGCAATGTTATACAGTTCTTTGACAAGCAGAAAGCAGATGGTCATAGGACGTTTCCATTAGAAAAAGCTAGTGAGCTAGCTGCTGCAGCAACAGGGAAATCAGTCAGTTTCATAAAGCAGATTCGCAGAGAATCTGATATGGCCGGCATTTCTTCATTACAATCTCCAAAGAAGAAGCGAGAAACTGCAGTTTCAATGAAAATTGAATTAGATGATTTTGACCAAGGCGTACTAAGAAGAAGTGTCCATGAGATGTATACGGTAGATCGTAAGGTGCCAACATTGAAATTGCTGGTATTCAAAATGAAAGACAAGATTAACTACACAGGAGGACGAGAAACTTTACGTAAATATTTATTACAATTGGGCTTTCGATATAAGAAGTGTCATAATAAAAGAAAATTATTGATGGAAAGATATGATATTACAGCTTGGCGTTCTCAGTACTTAAGACAATTACGAGAAAATGAACATTTAGGAAAGAATAAAAGACCAGTGATATATTTAGATGAAACTTATATTCGCCCAACATATGGAGTTGGCAAATGTTGGCAATCGGAAGAAGAACCTGGTGTTTATAAATGTGATCGAGCTGGTCAGAGACATATTATAGTGCATGCAGGAAGTTCTAATGGCTTTGTCGAGAATGCTTTGCTAATTTTTAAATCAAAAAGTAAATCAGGTGATTACCACAATGATATGAACCACTTCAATTTTATGCAATGGTTAGAAAAACAACTTATTCCAAACTTGCCTCCACATAGCATTGTTGTTATGGACAATGCACCATATCACAGCATGCAAATAAATAAACCACCTACACAAAATAATCGAAAAGATGATATTCGATTATGGCTAGAAGGAAATAGAATTGCAACAACTCCAGAAATGCGAAAAGCAGAACTTTTAATGTTGGTAAGACAATATTCTATAAGTAAAACTTATTATGTTGATGAACTTTTAAAAAAGCATAGCCATACTGTTTTACGTTTGCCTCCTTACCATTGTGAGTTGAATCCAATAGAATTAATTTGGAGCATGGCGAAAAGAAAAGTTGCTATGAATAATGTGTTGCACTCTAACCATGACATCGAGCAATTAGTTAGAACTGCAATTTCAGAAATCACGCAAGCTGATTGGGAAAAGGAGTGTAACCATGTAAGACATGTTGCAGAAGAAATGTGGAAGGCCGATGGTTTAACTGATGAAATTGTGGAAAATTTAAGTTTCACTGTAAATACAAGTTCTTCAGATGAAGATTGGATCAGCGAGGACAGAATATCAGATGATGAATTTGATTACTAAGGCTAATGATCGCATTGTAATCTATAATGTAAAACATTTTGCAATTGAATTATATTTGAAGTTGAAATAAACGTTTGCTTTAATTAAAATTAGAAAAACATTCAAAAACTCTTTATTTTTCTTGATTCCTAAGTTTTTCACACGTCATTGGTCATTTGTTTATAGGAGCTACTACTTTAGTTTGATTTAAATATCCCGCGGAAAAGATTATGGATGAGAGTGTACCTTGTTAACTGGTAGCGCCCTCGGACACGCCCACTCAGGGCTTTTCTGAGCTTGGTGGCACTGTATCTTAGTAGATTTAAGCAATTTATTATCTATTTATTTCAATATTTAGTTGCCTATTGTGTTACTTTTACAGTTTGTCTCATTGGTTTTTGTTTTGTGATTTCGCCGAAATGCAACAAATAATCGTGTGGTGAAAAACCATGGTATTTGTGTTGTCAGAAGCGTAACGCTGCGTTTTTTGTATAAAAACAGTTCAAAAAAAGGATTTAGCATAATTTTATTATATTGTGGTTTAGGCATTATATGCCACTATTAATTAATAGGTACATTTACATTACAAGTTTTAAAATCCTGGAAAATGCGTACAAATGTTGAAAACATAACGCAAGAATGCACCAAACGTGTCGTCTTCATATCTCCGATAAAAAAATTCTCAAAGAGAATATAGTCGAATGTCTTCAAATTGTTCATTGTTTTTTTTTAAATCTTTTTTTCAATTAAAGCAAGTAAAAAACAATAATAATAAACACGTTAAAAACGTACAATTAATCATTTTACATTGAAATTGGTAATCAATTCTATCTAGCAGATGCTATTTCGTTAAAAAGAAAGAAAACTTCAATGTTTAAAACACAATTCGTCAAGATAAACATAAAATGTAAAGGTAATAAAAAAGATCGGGGACCCGTATTATCATCAGGGGTACCAACCTCGAAACGCTCAAACAAAACGAAAAGGGATCAATAAATACGTCAGATCTAAACTTTCAAGAAATAATAAACGAAACGCGATCGCTCGTCAAATAATCAATGGATCTACATCAAATCTACATACAAATTTAAAACCCTGTGAATAAGTTCGTACTGTTCGGCATTTTGTACCATACCTCCGCGATGCAGCCGTAGCGAGCACAGTATCGCCAACACGTCGACGTTAAAGTTACTGCGTAGCTGCTGGATACCGTTAAGAATAGCCAGGAAACATCCGGTCCGGCCGATTCCGGCGCTACAATGAGCGACTATAGGAACAGGTCGGCCTTCCGGTGATTTCCTCTTTTCCTGGGATCTTTGTCGGAAATTCTTCGGCAAATCTCCGTTATGCATATGACGCGACGATCCCGATTTAGTTTCTAACCGATTTATAATCCTCGGATGATCGTCCTTCCTCGTTTTAACGCTATTATTGTCGATTTTTTCCATCTTATTCTTGCTTTCCATCAATTCCAAGACGTGCTGCGCGATCTTAAGCACCTGTTCCGGATTCGCCATCTTGTGATCCTGCCAGTTGGGGAACCAATAATGATAGATCGCACGATTTTCGGTTCGTTTCTCCTCGGATCGCACAAGTTCAAGATGGCGGATCATACACTCACCGATGCTCTCTTCCTTGTTGTACTTGATTTGGAATTTGCCATGCTGAACGGTGTTTAGCTCCTCGAACCTGACGGTTTCTTCCTCTTCGTACTGGTGCGTTGTGGATCTACTGTCGAAGGTGAAGCGATCATGAATCTTCGTTGTGGTGACGGTGTAGTACGATGTTTCGTTCGGAGGACCTTTCTTTCCCAGGGGAAAGTACAGTTCGCATTTACTGCGGCCTTTTTCGACGAGACCGGTTAACATCACGATGCAGTAACACTGCAAGAATACAAATTAAAATGTATTGTGTCCATACTGGGTGTTCCTGATTCAATGTTACAAGCGATATTTTCCTTATTTGTGCGAAATAAAAAATATCGTTACATCAAAGTAATATTTTAACCTTTTTAGAATCGGGTCGTAATATAAGTATATTCACTAAGTAGTGCTAACAGTAAGATAATATAAGCTCTAATGCAAAGTAGTAGAAACCTAGAAACAGTTTATCAGTTTAATGTATATCGCTATTTAAGGAAATATACGAGGGTAAGTCAAAAATTACTTACACTTTTAGTTCTACAACTGTATTAAACAAAGATAGGTGTACAGCAGATACATTATTTTTCGATATAGTCTCCACCTTTAGCAATGCACTTGGTCCAGCGAACCACAAGCTTCCGTATGCCTTCCTGGCAGAAGGTTTTCGGTTAGTCGTGAAGTCACTTTTGCACCGCATCCCGAACGTCTGTATCTGAGGCAAATTGACGACCTCTCAAAGCTTCATTAAGCGGTCCAAAGAGATGAAAGTCTATGATAACTCGCCTATTTGCTGTAACTATCTTTCGAGCTTGCTGAATGTTGTCGTCGGTGGTCGAGGTTCACGGCCGTCCAACTCACTCTTTCTGTGTTACGCTCGTACGGCCACTTTGAAACATTTCGATCCACAAAAAACCGCTTTAACGAGATAAAGCACTGTCCCCGTATTGTGACAAAAGTCTCCGGTGAATTTCAGCACCTTTCACACCCTCTAACCACAAAAATCGGATCACTGCTTGTTCCTCTTTGGTGCAAACTAATAGCGGAGCTGACATGCTTATGCTGTTGTAGCTAGCAGACAAATGACGCGATCGTGATTAAATTCCGCACACATGACCGCAGAGGCGCCAACTCAACGCATGCGCAAGCGGTCGCCACTACGATAACCTTCAAAGCTTGTTATGGCGAAAGTGTAGATAATATTTGACTTACCCTCGTACATACTACAATAAAAGAATATAATTTTGTTATGCAGAACTTTGAATAATTTTTATTAGAAACATTTTACTCAGGGAAGGAATTATCTTCCACCCGCACATTAGATAGGCACGCTAAATAGTGTAATATAGCAACAACACAGTGCACAAACAATTACATTTTTATTCCAAAACAATCCGTTAAACATATAGTGTTCTCAATTACATAGCTATCACTATGTATCAGTCGGATCACATTATCGTCTAAAATATTTTAACGTGACTTTTTTGTAAATAAGCCAGTAACCAATAAAATATAAGCAATTAGAGGTTGGAAAGCTTTATGATCTCAAAATGTACTGTATAAAGTAAACTATATTTTTACCTTATTAGTCCAAATCATTTCCCAAAAATCCTCACAGGTATGTGCCATAGGGCCTTGAGTAGCTATATATGCCGTTTCAGTGTAATCGGGTCCCTGTAAGATATACAAATGAATGTATTACCCATAATTAGAACAACGCAACTGCGCTGAAAGTCAGTGGCGGACGCATAAAAGTTTACACAAAATAAATTAAATGTGATACGTGCTCAAACACTTACCGTTTTAAGAGTCCTCCGTGAAATCACAAAGTGGATAATGTCTATTTAATATCTATAACATTAGATATGTTTCCAAAGTTGTTTCGGCAAAGTGAGTGCGGCGTGAAGAAAAAGTGTTTTTGTATGCCGAAAACGAACGTTCTAGTAACGTTATATTTGCGTAAGTAAAATAATCTTTCAAATAACTTAACGGTTCTGTTGACGCACCTTCACAAATTTGTCTTAATGTGTCAAAATCAGAGTCTTTATCTAAAACACTTTCAAACATTTCTAAAACACAAACATTTCTTGCGTCTTCTATCGCGCATAGCTGTGCGTGAACATGTTGCACTATTTGCAGAGATTCCGCTAACGACACCGAAGAATTTTGTAGTTTTTCTATCGCATCCGCTGGTCCCACGTAATTGTTCTGAATAATTTTCAAATCTGTTTTAACTTGACTATCCTGAAATTTCAAGCGGCTTACCTTGACAGCCGTAGTTTCATTTGGGTCGAATTCTAAAATCACGTTCTTTATATTCTCAAAATATTAAAGATAATAAAATGCAGCCTCTAACCATGTTCCCCAACGAATAAGAATAGGTTGTGGTGGTTCAGGAATACCGGGGCATAGTCTATGAAATTCCCGGATACGTTTTGGGGATTTTACAAACACAGCTTTTGTATGTGCTATTAGAGCGTCTACCTCGGAATAACATTTTCTGATACTATCTGCTACGAGACTGAGAGTATGAATTTTACATGTAATATGCAACAAGTTAGCACAATGTTTTTTAAGAGATCGACCTACAGCAAGCATGTTTGCGGCACCATCACTCATAAACATCAACAGTTGATTTGTTGAAAGTTCAAACTTTTCCAATGTATTTAACACCAACATTGAAATTACTTCGGCAGTGCATTGTTGTATTCATCTGGAAGCTAGTAAAATTGGGGGTGACGGTCGATGTGGTTCCATTGTGCGTACCATTACATTAACCACAGAATGTTTTTTACGATCTGTTGTTTCGTCCACACATAACCACAGTTTTTTTTTCTTGCAACTCCGATTTAATTCTTTTCTCGACATGCTCACGAGCAGACGGTACAACTCTCTGTAATGTTCTCTCACTTGGTAACTTAAAGTCCGAATATTCATTCCAAAACGAGACGTATGCTTTCTTCCTTAGTAAATGAAATGGTAAATTACATGCAATAAAGGTAACACATAAATTAAATTTAAATTTGTCATAATCTCGTGTGGAATTTTTTTTTGAAACATGCCCTGCACAATTTACGTGCCGTAGACAATCACTTTTCGACCAACACATTAAATCTATTTTACACACTACACATTGAATTTTAGCGCCATCACACTTTAAATCAGGCAATAAATTCTCTTATTGTGTCCAACTTTGGTCGTTTTCGCGACGTAGGAAACATTTTCAAAACAAACGTAGAACTACGGTATAGTATACGACAGCGTAGATGCATACACAACAGATCGGCTTTCGAGTCGCAGTTATACTGACGCTTATACCGAATTGTCCCGGCCGTGTTTATTTTGTGTAAACTTTTATGAGTCCGACACTGGCATTCAGCGCAGTTTGCGTTGCTCTACCCATAATTCATTAGAACAAAATTTTCTTCGCGGGAATTAACGCATTAAAAAGGCAAAAAAAGCCCGTACACAAATTGTCTCATTTTTTTCTAAATAGTTAAAAATTAAGTCCTATATAAAATACCTACTTTGATATAATTAGCATGGATATAAGATTGCGGAGGAGGTAAATGAACTCGGCTATGTTCGTTAGGTAAAACGCTTTTGTAACGGTTTCGATTTTGGCTTCCTGAGACGATACATTTTTCTTGAAGGTTCAGCGGGACTTCCCAGAATTCTTTATGTAGTTTCGGTACGCGACCAGGCTAAAAATAATTAAACAAATAAGAGAAAAAAGTGCGGAAGTTTATAAAGAATAAATAACATAGGTAAAGACTGCAAATTAAAAAAAAAATCTGCATCTTTGACATTGTTTTTCAACTCCCTCAAAGCCTTCTATGATTCTGATAAAAAAAAAGCATAATGCCGAGTATTTTGCTCATAGTACGCTACTAATTTATAGGTAAGTCGTTCGTCTATTGCACTATACTAAGTTTTAGAAAATTTAAAAAATGCAATATTTTTATTGATACAAGTATACACTGTGTATACTTGTACTACCTATCTATGATATGGGTAGTGATACAACAATCTCCAGGATCTCCTATGACAAACCTTTCAAAGTTTTCTTGAATTGGGAAGAATTGAAGGATGGAGAGGGGAGAAAACCGAAAACACTAGTCTGGTACACAGATGGGTCCAAAACGGAAACTACATCTGGCGTTGGTGTATATGAGGAAAACCAGGGATACAAAGTATGTGTATCGCTTGGGCGATACACCACGGTATTTCAAATAGATAATAAGATTAGTGGGTGATAATATTCGTTCAACACGAGAAGCTGCTTGTAAATTTAATATTAGATCCGGGCCGTCCTCCCGTTACACATGCGGCTGTGCTAAGAATTAACAAATTATTTAATCGTACTGGAAATGTGACAAAATCAATTACAAGGAATTATCATCATCCTGAAGATAACGTTATTTTGAATTATATCACTGAGAATCCAACATCCAGTCTAAGAACGATGTCCTTAGTTTTAAATTATTCAAAAGATAAAATATGGAGGTGCCTTCGTAGACATAAGGAAATTCCTTTCAAGCCGAAATTTCTACATACTTTTGAAGAAGGGGATCTTGAAAAGTGTTTGGAATATTATTTATAGAATCAAGGTAATTTTTTAAATGATCAGTATTTCCTAAAGAAAATTTTGTTTCCTGATGAGGTTACATTTACCACCAACGGAATTGTTTCATCTCAAATTTGTAGATATTGGTCTGCAGAAAACCCACACTGGATAATAAACTTTAAACGTCGGTATTCTAAAAAAATTAACGTTTGGTGTGGAATTCCAAACAATAGGATTACAGGACCATTCTTTTTTTAGGCAAAAATTAAATGCTCCGCGTTTTTTAGAACATCTAAATAACGATTTATGGGATGCACTACATGATCTTCCAGTTGCAGTACGACAGGAAATGTGCTATCAATTAGACGGAGCGGCTATACATAATGCAAGTTGTGGTTAGGGAATGGTTAAATGAGAATTTCGAGGGAAGATGGATAGGTCGTAATAGTCCCCTAATCGAATGGTCACCTAGACCTCCCAATATCACACCATTAGATTTTTATTTTTGGGGAATTATTAAAAATAAAGTGTATAAAACTAGCCCAATAAATATTCAACTTTGTGACAGAATAACTCAAGCCTGCTGAGACATAAGTCGAGAAGAATTGAGGAAGGCTGTTGGAAACAACAGAAAACGAATTGAAAAATGCATACGTGTTAATGTTGGTTTAGTTGAGGATACTGATATTTAAATACAGTAAAACCTCTGTAAGTGACCACTCCTATGAAGTGACCACCTGCGTATAACGACCGACTCTGAATTCCCAGTATTTACAAATGGAAATCCTCGTTCTTTTATACTCCCTTATACCGACTTATCCCTTAAACGACCGCGGGCACCCATCATCGGAATTCCCAAGTACACGTCAATGCCTAATTTGCCCTTTAATGAAGGTGTTTTTAGGCATTGACGTGTACTTGGAAATTCCGATAATGCTTTAATTTTCCTACGTTCTCTTTTAAACGACCACTCCTCAATAGCGACCAGTTTTTGATTCCCCGAAGGTTTTACTGTAATTAAGTATCGTTTTTTGTTATTGTATTGAATTAATAGAATAAAATATAAAATAAAGACACTTGTAAGATTATTATTCAAATTTTTTAGACTGGGAAACATTTTTTGAGAAAGATTTTCAATTTTTTTTTTGTTTTTAATGAAATTTCGGATTTAGCTTATTTGAACGATTCCAAACAACTTCTATTAACAGGATTTTGTGATTAAAAAATCCCTAATAAGACTTCTTCAATTTTGCTGTTTATTTTAAATCATAGCAGACTAGCATTTTACCGTATTTAGTAAGGGGTACAATCAGAAAAAAGATTTTTTTTTTAATCGATAATATATAAAACAATGCCTAGGGTGGTGCCGTCTAAAGTGAGACAGACTGTATATCATGCACAGTGAAAACTGAATAACCTGTGTACTTTCTTATGAAATGTTTTTGTCTAAATTGCTCAGAGAGGGAACTATCTTCCATTTGCCCTCTAGGTGGACACATCATCTTTAACATTAGGTTTCATTAATGAATTTATCTAGAAAAATCAATCTAATAAAGCATATCTCATTTTCTCATATCTCCACTACAAATTGTAGTTTATAACCAACATAACGGAAACTCTTTTGCATCAGTGTACCTCAAGTAATTATTTTAACTTACATTTGCAATTTTCAAGAATATAACAAAAATCAGTTAGCAAAATTATTACCTCACACGTAGATCTCAAATCAGCAATAGACAAAACATTCCCAGCTGTTTGTAAATATTGTATATTCTGTAGATGTGACTTAAATTCCTCGGACAACATCTGAGATGTATCGATATCAGCTTGTCTTGGATAACAAGCTTTTCTGTAACCTTTCGCTACACCCATACACTCCTTACCACCATCAATTTGGCAATAATTACATCTCGGCACGTACAAATTCTCATTCGACAAAGATTTACGTCGCGACTTATAATTGCATAAACAGGCACACTTTTTATTGAAAACCTGACAACGATTCCGGCACAAATTACTTTTACTAGGTTCCGTCTCGTAGATCGTGCAATTATCGCATTTTTCCATGTGAGTTTGCGATTTCCTCCGATCGAACTCCTTACTCGACTTCCTCTCGAGAATAGCTGATTGTCCATCGCATTTTTTCAGACAAGTACATTTATCGCTACCAAAACTAGATAAATTGAGGTTATTAACGCTTTTTGCCGGATTTAATTTAACAAAAGGTACTGATTTGACTTCTGCGATGCTCAAATTCGATCCTAAATCAATCGTGAGACTGGCGTTTGAACCACGTCTCTCCAAAAGACCTTTCGCCTTAAATTTGATTGGCTCCGTGCGATTATCTGAAAAATCTTGAAGTGTCATTACTTCGGGTAATGTTTTCAATGTCTGTGAGCCTGATATGCTGCTGTTTGAGCCAAAGTTTGACAGGTTACTCTCGTCAAAATCGCACGCAATCCTCTGTTTTATTTGTCGTTTTGGTGTGTTCGGCATAGAAAAAACATCTCTCGATACATCTAAATAAAAAGAAACGATTAGTTTTTGATTATACATAATAAAAAGAGTAAAGGATCTAACCTAGATGTGTAGTCTGCTTTGGTGGATCAGAATCTAAACTAACGGCTTTCAATTTACGAGATAAAGTTGGTGTTTTTGGAGATTGTATCACTAAAACCGGTTGGTTGCTGTTGGTGCTTAAATCTAAGAGAGGAAAGTTTCGTTCTTTCCTTAGAGGTACGTCTTCGGTTTTGTGAATATCGTTTTCCATTTTCGTGTCAGCCGGGAACAATTTTCTCATTTACTATGTCTAAATATTCTAATAACGCCTTAATTTCGATACGTTATTTGTTCGATGTCCTCTACCTGAAATATCGTTTCTTCTAAATGTAATACAACGCACCCCTGTCCTTGCTGTTATATAGGATTTTTTTGGCAGTCGAAACTTGTACATTTACTTGGCAAGAATGGGTTGTGTTTATTTAGCTTTTTCGTACGAATGTATGTATTTGGCGACGAATAGATTCTAACTTATTCGCATTATGATTTATTCTCGCATCTTAAGCTCGAGTTCTCGTTTACAAAGCACCTTTACTTTACTATCACTGGTGTTTCGAAAGATCTTAAAACTATCCAACTGCTGACCATTGAAAAAATACGGCAAGTCCAATCGGCCATTTTTACTAATAAACTGTAATAAACATGCTGTCTTATGCGATAATCAGGCGCTAAAGTTTAAATTTTTATCATCTCACAGATTGATAATTAAAAGCCCAGCGACAACAGTAACTAATCTGAACATATCTGTACGAGCCCTTTACGCAAAATCTCTAATTCTGCAAGTCTCAACATGAAAATTGTAATCAAAGCAAAGTTTAAAACGTTTTTGAAGCCAGGGGCGTAGGCAATGGAACATAACTAATGGAAATAGGTGACTCGTTGCGAGTTGTTCATATTAGGAAGAAGGGTTGATAAAAAGGTCCTTTTACTCGCAAAATTCTTTTTTAATATAACTAAATAACGACCGGTTTCGGATCAAAGCTCATCTTCAGGTTAAGCTAGAAGGATATATAGCTGTATTACATTGTTTGTAAATGGAATAGTAAAAATACATAAGAAATTGTTAGACTTAAACAATTTAGAATTATATAGTAATGGTTGAATAAATTTCAACCATTATTTTTTTTTATTTCTCCTTGTTAAAGGAAAAAAAAAACATATTTTATTTTTGACAATTGTATTCAATATATAAATAAACAAGTCTATTAAATACGTTTGCAACTTATATATCGCCTGATAATTGTAAAAAAAGCGTTCGTGCAGCTAAATCAGTTTCGAATCAGTTTTACTTTGCGCATATGTAGATTGATCCAAATTAACCTCTGATCAAACTATCACAAATCGGCTGCAGACACAAACCTAATAAGTCTGAAAATACACCCCATATTTTAAGACTCGAATTCACATTCGATTTCGTATTTTTGAGTTTTCAAAATTACAGAAGGTCGAATATTCAATTTTAAAAATTTTAAAATTCCAAAGTACTAATAGCAACGATTTCAAAATTTGAGTGATTTTTTTGATTCCAACTTGTCATTTTTTAAATTTTGCGGATGACTTAAGTTGGTATTGCGTCAATAAGGGTCATATTCACACGCATTACACTAGGAAATTGGCGAATATGTCCTTTATTGTCGGATTTACTAACTTAAATCACCCGCGAAATTTAAAAAATGCCAAGTGCGTTTTTAGAACGTTCTACAATAAGCTCATTGAATTTTTTTTATTTGTTATATTTTTCGAACGATTAAAATTGGTTGTTTTCGTAATAAAAATCGTCGCATACTTTACGAATTAAAAAATTTGCAAATATGACTTTTATTCGCGAAACTACCGCTATAAATTGTCTGCGGAATTTTTTTTTATGCTTGTTAAAGTTTATAAAATATTTAGTGAGTTGCGCTATTTACGTTTTACTCAAAGATCTTTTACAGATGCTGCCGTTATAGCCGCTGGTTCTATTACGATCTTGAATTCTTCCTGAAATTAAAGAAAATTAGGTAAAGTTGTATTAATAATAGATGTATTTTCATTTCCTTGCCAACATTATTTTAATTATACTGTCCTTTTCAAAACCACTAATATAAAAGATTTAATAATTAATTGCTTTTTAATTACATTAATCTACGGGAAGTGAAACCCTATAGTTACACCACTGACTTATTGAATGAAGTAAAAAGCAATTTAGAATGAATTAGGTCGACATCAGCCTCATTCTGCTATAACAATTTAAGTAGGTTATGTTAGTTTATCGTTTAATTTGTTTGCGTTTTTAAGCTAGTGTTCGATAGATAAGTGTCTTTTGCAATATTTTCCAAACTGTTATCTCCAAATATCGATGTATAAAAATATGACCCTCCAAACAAATAAAAAGAATCGTCATGACATATCAGATTACTCCAGCTGTCAAAATTTATAAGAATCCATCTTGCTGCAATCATGATACTCGCAAAAGTTTTAAAAGTGAGTTAAAAGTTAGTTAATATGTTAAAATTCGCGTCTAATCGGACTGGCAGTGAATTTAAGATGATTTTCTGACTGAAATAAACGACCGTCATGGATTCACTACCCGTCGACTACTTGGATGTTCTAGGTATGTAATGCACAAATGTGTTTTTGAAGTGCTTGCCTACTTTTACAATTTGTTCTTCCTCTCCAGCAGTAGCAACAAATTGATTTTATTAATTCCCTTTGTATTGTATTGCGCTGAGATTCTTTTGTGCGAGTTTTATTATACGAATCGCATTTAGAAGTTTAAATATTTAACAATAACACATTATGATTGTGTAGACAAACTTTTGTAATGTTAACGTTTATTTTATCAACAATTGGGAGGTATAACATTACATACTTTGTTGATAAGAGATTGTATACTAAAATTAACAATTTGTTTTCGACGTTATTAGAAAATTTCAAAAGAAATCGTCGTGATAATCACGCGAATGGGAATTTTAAATTTTGAATTCATCGAATCAACAGGTTGTTTTCTCCTGGCATTTTCTCTTGCGCTTAAAATAACATCGTTTAACATCTATTAAAGGTTATATAACGGATAAAACCGCAAATTTCGTATATTTTCACCGTAAATCGCCACGAGGATTAAGATCTAAATCTGTGTAATTATTTCGTAGAACGCATTCACCGATATTCTTTTATTATTGTGAAAAAAGTTGCCTATCCTGTACACGTCATAGAGCACTTGATTTCCTTGTAACGCAAGCATGAAAAGCTCGTAAATTGAAATATTTCCCGAGAAATTCCCGGCAATATTTGCATTTATTTATTTTCATTCTTCGTGAATTACGACCTTTCAGGCATTAAATGTATTTAGCGTTTGTTTTACCTACTAATGTGACTAGAATGTTTACTTTTCCAATTAAAAACTATTAAACTTGCAAATAAAACAATGCGGTAACTGTTCGTGAATGTTACCTTGATTTTACACTTGTAGATATACTTAAATGTTAGTTTTTGGATTTGATTTTTTTTCGTTTCTCGTTGTGTGCGTGGTGTATTGAGAAGGTTAACAGTGCTGTCAATGGTGTCATCTTGAAAAATAGTTTTGTTCCAATTTCAGTAATACATAATCGACAAGGTGTTTCAAAAAATTGTAACCTAGTATTGTATTTGCTTCTCTTTTTGATAGCTTGTTTAACAAAGTAAATGTTTACGAAAGTATATCTACAGTATGGTTAATTGAATTCTCATTACAAGTATACAACATTACATACAGTACCGTTCATGGAAGTTCGGGCAAGCTGACAAATTATATTAATTGTTTAGGAATAATTTTAAAATTATATAATATACATTTCTGCGAGGAATTATTAAAACTAACCTTTTCTGGAAGCCTTTTACCAATTTCCAGATAGTATTTGTCTATTATAAGACCGTTATCATAAAATATATAATTATGTTAGAAATCCCCAATAATTACAGTGACAATAAAGCTTTATAACAATCCCTAGGAGGGTTAGCTGATTCACTCGTGTTACCTGGAAATATTCGGATACCCTTTATAAAGTATTATAACATTTGTAAACGCAGTAGTTCTGAAGAGATTGTTATTGTGAAAGTATCTGTGGTTGTGCAAGTGAAAAATAAAATAATTTCGGTTTGACTGCTTAAAATGCCCCGTGGAAAGCCTCTAGCTGTTTCAAAACGATCTACTATTATTACCTTGCATCAGGAAGGGTACGCAGAAAGACGGATTCCGGATAAATTAAAAATAAAAAAATCTACAGTACATGATACTATAGTTCGATTTCAGACAACCGGTGACGTGCAAGATCGTAATCGGCCAGGACCGTCAAGAAAAACGACTCCTGCGGAAGATTTACGAATAAAAATAATTAGTAAGCGCAATAGAAGACTAACAGCATCGGAAATTGCAGCAGAATTCAATAATGAGCGAGATTCCAAAGTTTCTGTGAGTACTGTGAAACGTCGGCTGAAAGAGGCTGGGTTGCATGGGCGAGTGGCTTATCGAAAACCCTTTCTCCGAAGAGGAAATAGGCTGAAACGACTGAAATGGGCACAAGCTCATGGAGATTGGAAAGTGGACGATTTTAAAAACGTTTTATGGACTGACGAATCCAAGTTTGAGGTTTTTGGAAATAGACGGAGAGTTTTCGTACGCAGATCAAGAGGGGAAAGAATGTTACGGGAGCGTATAGTTCCTACGGTGAAGCATGGAGGCGGATCTGTAATGGTTTGGGGTTGTTTTTCCTTAATCGGAACGGGGGACTTGCTCAAGATTGAGGGCATAATGAAAAAAGAAGAATATCGAAAAATCCTGGAGGAAAATGCCATATCGTCAGGAGTCCGATTAATTGGTCGTGGATTTGAATTTATGCAGGACAATGACCCCAAACATAAATCTAAATTGTGCACAGATTACCTGCAGCAAGAAGAAAATGAAAGAACTCTCAAAAATATGGAATGGCTGCCACAGTCCCCCGACCTGAAACCGATAGAGCTGTTATGGGAAGAATTAGACCGATGTGTTAGGAAAAAGTGTCCAAAATCGAAGGAACATTTGTGGACCATTCTCCAGGGGGTATGGACAAGCTTGCCCAATGAAACATTAGCAAAATTAGTGAATCGGATGCCGAGATTTTTCGATGAAAATCGGATTTAAACTATTTGTGTTACATTAACTTTTTCGTTTTAATAAATTTGTGTTTGAAAATATGTAAAATCATGTAAGTAAGTATTAAATACATGGCCATTTAATATTTCTCTTATTTCCTTTAACTTCCGTACATTTTTTTGCTTGCCCGAACTTCCATGAACGGTAGTGTATGTACGAATTTCTAAAATATGTACATCAAAAAGCGTAAGTAATTTCTCAACTTTAATTGTATTCTTATAGGATTCCCTTCCAGACAAACCATAGATTGTGCGAATCGCTTGCTTTTCAATAACAAAAACTCTATTAACAGTAGTAGAAGAGCCCCAATAAATTAGCCCATATCGCATTTTAGAATAAAAATTGCTAAAATAAAAGGATTTTAATACGAAAGTATTACAAGACCTTTTCAGTTGTTTCAATCCAAAACATGTTCTTGTTAAATTAGTACAAAGTGCATCAATATGATTGTGCCATTTCAAATTTTCATCGAAGATAAGATCTAATATTTTGCTGTATTTGTTTAAATCTAGCCGATGTTGGCCTAGACTCAACTTTGTAATGTTGTAGTCTATTCTATTGCGAAATAGTATACAAGTAGCTTTTTCTTCATTAACAACTCACTTATTGAAAGACATCCAAGACAAAATATAGTTGGAAACGAAAACGGAATCATTGGAAATGTTTAAATAAATTGAACCATGAACGGTAGTGTACATAGTAAACGCAGCTCCTTTCACGGCGCCTCCGCGGATACAACCGTTTGTCTGCGCTTTAATCATAATGGAATGTTTAGATATGATGTTCTACATTAGGTAGGTGTACGAACACTTTTGTAACTCTACTGTATGTCGCTGTGTAAGAAAATTGCTACAAGAAGTAGCAGCTTTTTTAAACTACTAACGAAAAGTAGCGGTAGCACGTTGTAGCTGCTAACGTAAAGAAGCAGCTTGACACATCACTAATGTTTTAAACGTTTTAGGAAAGAAAATACGTAAAACTGCTCATCTTTCTTGTATCGAGAAGTTTTGGTAGTACTTAAGGTTCCTACTTCTCTTTGTAGTTTTGTTTCTGCAAAAAATTAACTGACAAATATGGAATAACATGAAGTGGGTATGACTTCACTTTTTATTAAAAAAAAATCCTTTGCGCGTTAGGCTAATAACAATAGCTATTCGCTTTAACAAATAGGAAAGGAGAAGAAGTAGGAGGTGGTCTACTTCATATGTAGATAATTCCATACTGTTCTCATAACGTGTGACATAGTGCATTGTTGTTTGACGGCCGGTGCTCCAATCCAATTGTCTATTTCCGACACCTGCCGCCGAATTACCGAAAATTCATAAACGCGCTCATTTATACGATAAGTGTCGGATACGCACCGCCAACTCGAAAAATAAGCGTGTTAAATTGTACGGAAAAACTCCTAGGGTGTCGCTGGAGATAATTTCCGTACCCCCGTAAATGATAACGAAAGTGATATGCATACATTTCGGATTATACAGAAACTCTGTAAAAGACTACGGACGTTATATTTCTGTTGGTATATAGCTTTTTAGTTATATCGGGTATGTCGGAAAGTTCTGTCGTATTTTTTAAATAAAACGAAATGTGAAATTTAGAATATATTTATTAAATAATTAATCTACAATGTACTGACCATCATTTTCTACAACTGCTATCCATCTTTCAGATAGTCGATTAATACCGTTAGCAAAAAAATTCCCAAGTTTGGAATCGTACAGTACAGTCCCTAGCCAAATTACTTGAAACACTCAATATTTTGTAGTTTCTTCATAATAAAATATAAACTATAGGTGTATATATGTTTTATTTATAAAATATATTGTAAAAATATGTAACATATGTAAAAATTAAATAAGTAATTAATATTTAGTCCATAACCCATGATTTTTAATAACATCCTTAATTCTTCGGGGCATACTTTCAATGCAAGATATGATTGTCTCTTTTATATCTTCATCGTTCTCCCATACGTCCTTTATATTCTTTATTAATATTTCCTTTGTAGGGTTTTCTCTTTCATATACCTTACTTTTTAATCGATTCCATACGTTCTCGATGGGATTGAGGTCCGGTGAATTTCCGGGCCAACGTAAAAGAGGTATGTGATTGTCTTCAAAGAATTTCTTAACCTTTTTTGCCACATAGCAAGGAGCATTATCTTGCATAAATATACGCCCTGTCGGTATGCGACGTCCTGGCTTAAAATACGGTAATAACGTGTTTTTTAACACATTTATGTACTGCTCTTGACGCATTGTACCTTCTACAAAATACAAAGGGCCGGGTTCGTCTCCACTAATCACTCCCCGAATCATTACCTGCGGAGGGTGTTTTACAGTTCGAAGAACCGTGGACTCTGTGAGACGTCCGTCAGGTCGTCTACGAACAAATTGTGCTCGCTGCACTAACACACAGAGCGAGCACTCGTCACTAAAGAAAACCTATTATATAATGCAAACATTAATTCAGTAAAAATCATGTTGTTAAGTTATTCTCCTTTTTCCAATTCTCGTCTGTGAAATGTCGATATTCTCTTGCAAAGTTGAAATGAGCAGATTTCATTTTCTCTGTTAAACGCGACTTTTTTACAGGTCTTCGGCCCATTAGGCGATTTTCGCGCAATCGGCGCCTGACAGTTCTGCTCGAAATCTCTATTCTTCTCTCTTGTAAATTTTTTTGAATCATTTTAATTGTAGCAAATCTATTGCTCAAAGCCTGATGAACAATTTCACGGTCAGATCTCTTCGAACTTTTTCTTTTCCGACCGCACTTTGCCCGTCTTTGTGTCAATGTGCTAGCTCCTCCGTTTAAGTTTCTAGCTAAATGCGATACAGAAGAAGGAGATACTTTCTGTAATTTTGCAATTTCTCGTTGTGAATGTTTGTTTGATTGTAGAAGAATTGCATAGCGGCCTTTTGTTCACTTGTTAAATCTTTCCCGGGCATTTTCTACAAAAACCCCAAATATTTCAATTTTTTTAAATTCCAAATAATTAATTATTAAGAGAGAGATAGAATAACAATTTTACCTTTGCAATAACGATATATCAACACAAAACACTTAACGATACTCCACAACTCAGCTTCTATACGGTTATGACGAAATATTTGAAAAATGTCGATGCATTCTCTAAACTGTGAACTCGCTAAATGTAAGTTGATAACTGAAATATTTATATCTACGTACATTACTCTTCTAAATATCATTTCTCTGGTATTTTTATTTATCGATTCAATAATCTAGTTCCCCTATAAACGATCGGATTCAAAGCAAAAGAATATCACTATAATAGGATGGGAATTTTCAGGTAAAAGGGTTGATTTATGACATGTTTCAAGTAATATGGCCAGGGACTGTGCTCGGTTAAGGCCGTTCGAACGTCATCTGTATGACAAGTTTTTCAATTTAAAAAATTTTGTAGAGATCGAAAAAGGTAAAAATGTGAAAGTGCCACGTCAGGAGAATATGGAGGATGTGGCAAAACTTCCTAGCCAAGATCTGCCAATTTTCTTTGAGACCTCAAAGAAGCATGCGGTCGAGAATTATCAAGCTGAAACACATTACCTTTTCTATTGGCCAATACTGGCCGCTTTTCTTTGATTGCCACATCTAAATTTGACACCTGTTCGCAATATTTTTCAGAATTGATAGTCTGCCCCAGTTGTAAAAGTTCATAATGCACAGGCCCCTTTTTATCCCACCATAAACACAACATTCTCTTTTTTTGACGAATATCGGGTTTGGCTAATGTTGGTGGTCATTGTCCTGTTCATATCGTGCGAGAAGTTCTGAACAAATTTGGACTCGGTCCTTTAAATTGCGTTCCGTTAACTCATGCGGTACCCATCTAGCGTATTTTAAAACATATCCCAGAGTGAGCTACTTTAGTGATCGATCAATTACTCCTCTTTTCAAGGAAATGAAAATACGGCAGAACTTTCCGACATAACCAATAGTATTTTTAAAGATAATTATAATGAAAGGAATATATAAAGCATTAATCGTAAAGTTTCTATAGCTTTAAGTATAGTGATGTTTTAGAAATTAATTCGTTTTATTACGGCATTTATCTCAAAAATTAAATGGAGTTTTAATTCATACTGTATTGTACAGGATGTACACCTAAGGCGTCCTTCTTGTAAGTAACTAAGTGATTATAAACTGAAATGATTTGCAAGTGATTACAATCTGAATTTGTTCAGTTTGTTAAAAAGGTGGTACCGGATGGCAGTAGCGTAGCGCTAGCGGCGTGGGTAGGGGTAATTTTCAACTCGTAGTCGATCTCGACAGTACCGCGAGAGACTTCAAAGCGACAGCGCGTTGCACGCCGCACGCCAAATAAGGACGCGGAAATGGGACGCCCGAAGGGTGTAACGTTCCCTTCGAATGTGAATAAATATTTCAGGCATTTCCCTGGATTAGAAGATAGAAGTCCGCATATTTATTGCACAATATGCAATAGCGAATTGCTAAGTCGCGATAGGTTTGAATGTAGAAAACATTGTAAAAGTAAACGTCATGTATTGAATTTAAGAAACAGTATTCCATACTGGCAATTTTTATATGATTTTATTTTTATGTTAAGTGTATGCAACATCCCACAACATCTCGTATCTAATGAACACTTTCGTCTTTTTTGGGCTAAGTACGTCCCCTCATGGAAGCTGCCAACATCTATGCAATTACGATACAATTTGCCACGTGTGCAAGGTACAGTAAAGGAATGTATAAAAGACAAGTTGAGAAATAAGAAAATCTGCCTATGTGTGGATGAAACAACTGTTGCTCAGAAACACAGCGTCATTCATGTTGTAGCGCGTCCTTTAAAAAGTGATGGTCCACCAGCTTCATTGTTGTTATCTAGTAAAAGAATTCAGAAAACTAATGCAGAAACCGTTGTCAAGATATTCAAAGATTCGTTAAGAGAATTTTGTATCACAGGAACCCAAGTCACAATGTTCGTTACTAACGGAGCCGAAACAATGCTGAGAGTAGGATGTTTAAAATATGCTTTCCGACTCTTCTTCACGTAACATACCTCATACACGCATGTCACCTCGTAGCAGAAACCATTCGAAAGAAGTATCCGATGGTGGATAAGTTAATAGCATCTATCAAAAAAGTGTTCATCAAATTTCCCAAACACATCCGTGTATTCAAACAATTGTGTCCGAAATTACCACCACCACCTCAGCCTGTAATAACGCGATGGGGAACATGGCTCCAGGCAGTATCTTACTATCAGAAATATTTTTCACAAATGAAAAATGTCATCTTGAAACCTGATTCAAATGATTCTGCAGCAGTTTGAGATAGCCAGCAATTTAATTCCAATTCGGACGTTCAACAACAAATAGATGAAACTTCCATGATCTATTCTGTAGTTGCACAAGTTATTGAGCAATTAGAAAACAGTCACTTATCTGCACGAGACGCATTGAATTGCATAAACAATTTACAAGCCGCTCTAGAAAACTTGACGAACATTATAGGAGTGGATGTTGCTCAAAAATTTGGTGCAATTTTAACGAAAAATCCCGATTCACAAAAGGTCCGGTCTATAACTGAAAATCAAGAGTGCCCAGATGAGAAAAAGGAATATCTGACATTTGCAAATCTTACTTCACTGGATGTCGAACGATCATTTTCGAAGTATACGACAACATATTCACAACACCGTCGACTGCTGAATGAATCGACAATGGAAGCGTTGCTGATGTTGCAAGTGATTAGAATTTGAATTTGTTTATCTTAGCAAATAGGGCAAAAGGACGTCTCTAGTGTCTGGACGGAAAATAATTAATTCCTTTGCTGAAAAATTTAGAGAAAATATTTTCAAATAAAAAATGTTCGGAAACAAGTAGTGCATCACATAAAATTATCCCTAAGTATACAGGGTGTTCAGTTTCCCCTGCAAACTAGACAAATTTGGTTTTCTTTTAATGGAACTCTCTGAATATTATTACGTTTTTGGATGCCTCTTTTGAATTCATGCCAACTTGGTTCCAGATTCCCCCAAATCAAATTTTATTTTTCAACGTAAAAACCATTAACACTAACACTTAACTTATTCCAACGTTTTTTTTATTCAATTCCGGTTCTAGAAAAATATGAAAGTGTTTTAGAGAAAGATTCTGATTTTGGCACATTAGGATACATTTGTGAAGATGTGTCAACAGAACCGTTAAGTTGTTTCGAAGAATATTTTAATTACGCAAATATAACGTCACTAGATGTGGAACGTTCGTTCTCTGCATATAAACACATTTTTTCCTAGCGCCGCACTCGGTCTGTCGAAACAACTGTTGAAACATATCTAATCTTGCAGATATTTAACAGACATTATTCACTTTGCGATTTCACGGAGGACTCTTAAAATGGTAAGTGTTTGAACACGTATCACATTGAATTTATTTATTTAACAACTACGCGAAAGTATTTACGACAGCAAACATCTACACACAATAGCTCTAGTGGAACCCGAGGCCTAATCGAAACAACGCCGCTGCCCGTTGGCGCGCGTGGCCATCACATTCTCAAATATTTAATTTCAACAAGAGCGGTGCAAATGCTAGAATTTTTATCATCATCGTAAATATCTGGAAAACAGTCGACTTTAGGGGTAAGGTGCCCTGATACAAATTAATTACATGGAATGTATACAATCGATTAAGCTGATAAAAAGTATGCCATTGTATTTAAAATAAGAAAGCTGGTAGCTACTTTCGGTTCAACCGGAAGTGTTTCGTAGGCGAAAATATTTTAAATTAATTAGTCCGATGCTATAACTACCTATTCCAAAGTTTCAGAGTTCCATTCATAATAACATCATTAAAACTAACAAGTTTCGTGAAATACTCTGTATAAGATAAAGATTTGCCATGATAATTTCTAAGGTTTAAGGAAAAATCTTTATTTTATTGACATCCCCGCGCAGACTGGCGATTATTTTTCTCGTGGCTTCGACCAAATCAACCTATCTGCTCTTTTTAATGTCTTCTTCGCGTGTCCAAAGTCCAGATTTTACGCCGTTTCACGAGATGTTTGATCAATAGCAATATAGCCTATATATCCCTATATAATATGTATGTATAGGTTATAGTAAGAGAGAATGGCTTGTCATTTTGGAGCTCTCTCCCGCATCAATAAAACAAACTTCCATAAATCGCTGGTATTTTATTTCTTCTCCTTTCCGATTTGACCTTTCCAGCGTGTAGCGTAGGTATTGACTTTCCGTTTTCTGCTGGAGTTTTCACTTTCCCCGGTTCTCAGGTCACTCGATCTATTCAATTCACAAGCTTTTTTAAGGACGTACTAGCAAAATGTTACTTACAATATGTTTTTCTAATCTTTGGATGTATTTTACATGTGTTTGTAATGAAATCTAGGTTGCTATATTGGCTACTATGTAGTATTATTTTGGGACCCTTTTTTAAGTCACTTTTCTTCGTTTTAGGATCTCGATGGAGACATTTGCCTGTATACTAGTAATATACCACTCTTGATCAATGTAATCTCGAAATTTAGAGGAAATACATGTAGAATTTGTCGATACTATGGTAATAATAGAAGACCAATTCACTACAGAGATTTGTTTAGAATTCTGATATCGTCCTGGATCTGTTAAGCACGTATCTCGCTATTAATTTTCAGGTTAAGCCTTAAACATGAATTTAAAATTATATGGATACCTTATTAGAGTAATTTATCAAAAAAGCGATTCTTAGTTGTTTAAACATCTAAGGATGGGAACTGTAGGCACACCAAAAGCGAGTTCCGTGGGTTAAGACCCACCTCAAAATAATTTCAGATTATTTTCATGCAGCTATGATCCCGTGACAAAAGAATACGATGTAAACAAAATGAATATATTCCAAGATTCCAGCAAAACAAAGATTGAAGCAAAACAACATGATCCAATTGATTTGCAATTGTTCAGATTGTGCTCTTTTGCGGGGGAGAAGGTATAAGCTTGAGGGGTCACAGAGATAGTGGAAGAGCCGAGGAAGACGCAGAGGAGAACAAGAGAAATTTTCAAGGGTTTTTAAGATACCGGGCAAAGGATGCTGGCGTGCAGAAATCGTTATCGAATAGTAAGAGAATGATGAATGATGAATGAAATGAATGAAATTGTTGAAACAAGTAATAGCTTTATTTTAGAAAGACTGGTGGCAAAAATAATTTCATCGTTGTATTTTTTCGTGTTCATAGATAAACTTTTCTTGCAATTTGTACCACTTACAGCTGTTACAGGCAAAGGAATTGTGGTTGCAACCTATTGATAAACTCAAAGCTGTTAGAATAGAGTTCAGTAAGTTGCCCGCTCAAAAATACGATGATGCAGCCGCTTCATCGTGTGGAGGAGTGGCAAGTTTAACCGCGTTCAGGTTCATGATTCATGATCAATCTTCGCTGTGCACATTCTTAAAACTTGGCCGCATGTAATTCCTACGAGATTACTTCATTTAGGAATTGCTTGGGTACAATTGGAAAATTGTATGGTTTCTTCAATTTACAAAAAGGACATGCTATATTGGCGCAATGTTTAGAAGAAGCAGAGATTCATTCTGGTAATAGAAAGTTATAACTTTACGCTACTAGGTGGATTGAAATTGTTGTTTGTCTGGAGTTGTACGATGGCATTATTCTGGCTTTAGATAGGATTTCTGAAAATAAATCAAGTATTTTCCTAGAGCAACATTTTATAGAATCTATTTCCACAAAGATACACTGCTGGAAACAAAAAAATTTTAAGATCAGAGTTGATTAAATTATTTATAGCTGATAGAACGAAGGCACTTTATTAACGTACTTACCCTGTTTTACTTTACTTTAAGTTATTTTGAGTTCCGATTGTTTAATTTGTTTAATGTACTTATGCAATAATTCAAGTTGTGTTATTCAGATAAACTCCCTCTTTCTGATAAAATGAATACTTCTATGTTTCTATTTATTTACTGCTAATTCAATATCCAGTCCGCTTCTGCGTTATCATTATCAAATTAGCGATATTTTTTTTCTATATTTATAGATTTACTAATTTCAATACATAGTAGCCTTTTATGTGTCATTGTTTATTCAAACTTGCGAAAATAGACTACTAGAAATGTTTTCCATTACGTGATACTCTATGACATACGCCTCCGTTATTTCTGTTTTGTCTATTCTCCCGTTTATACATTTCGCAGGAGCTTTTCCCTTAGATTTTATAAAAATATACATGTTCCACTAGAAAAAATTGAAATAACATATTCCACTGTAATACAGGTACATGTGTGAGAACAAGAAACACATAAAATAGAAGGTAAGAAATAAATTATAAAACGTGCTGAAACACTTACCGTTTTAAAAGTCTTCCGTGAAATCACAAACTGGGTAAGATCTGTTAAATATTTGAATCGTTAGATATGTTTCCACAGCTGTTTCAGTCAAGTGAGTACGACGTGCGGAATAAATGTTTTTTAATGCCGAAAACGACCGTTCGACATCTAGCGATGTTATATTTGCATATTTAAAATAATCTTTGAAACAACTTAATGCATCTTCACACGCACCTTCGCAAATTTGTCTTAATATAAGAAAATCGGAGTCTTTCTCTAAAACACTTTCAAATGTTCGTATTACACACCAATTTGTTTCGCCTTCTACAGCGCATAACTGTGCGTGAACATCATTCACAATTTGAATAGAATCCACTAGCGACATCAAAACATTTTGTAATTTTTCTATTCCCTCCGCTAGTCCGAAGTAATTGTTGTGAATAGTTTGTAAATCTCTCTTAACCTGATCATCTTGAAATACTCCCTGGCTTTTCTTGATTGCTGGAGCTTCTGCCGGATTGAATTTTAAAACTACTTTCTTTACTTGATCAAAATAATTGTTGTAGTAAAACGCAGCCTGCAACCATGTTCCCCAACGTGCAACGATCGGCTGTGGTGGTTCAGGTAAATCAGGACAGTTTGTGAAATAGTCGGGTACGTTTCGGGGACTTTAGAAACACTGCCTTTGTACTAGCAATCATTGCATTTACTAGTGGAAAACATGTAGGAATCGTTTGTGCCGCAAAATTTAAAGTATGGATTTTACACGTTACATGTAAGAAGTTACCACTGTGTTCTTTAAGAGTTCGGCCCAAGGAACGCATGTTTGCGGCACCATCACTCATAAACATTAAAAGTTCAACACCACCTTTAAAATCTCATCGGCAGTACAATTTATAACTCTTTTGGAAGCAAGTAAGAAGGAGGATGACGGTCGACGCGGTTCCATTGTACGTACCATTACACTAACCACAGAACGTTTTTGACGATCCGTTGTTTCATTCACACCCAACCACAGTTTTTTATCTTTCAATTCCGTTTTAATTCTTTTTTCTATATGTTCACGAGCAAATGGCACTACATTTCGTATCGATGTCCGACTAGGTAATTTACAGTCCGCATATTTATTCCGGAAGGAGACAAATGTTTCTTTGTCTAGTAAACGAAACGATAGATTACATAAAATAAGAGTAACACATAAATCAAATGTAAATTTTTTTTAGTCTCGTATGCCACTTTTTGCAGAAGAATGCTGTTTGCTTTCGATGTGACGTTGACAATGGCTTCTGGACCAACATATTACAGGGATTTTACAAACTAGACATTGAATTTTAGCGCCATCAAAAATTAAGTCCGGCATGTCCACTATAAAGTTTTTAACTGTGTCTGCCATTGGTCGTTTTCGCGACGTACCTAACTGCGACATTTTTAAACCAGACATAAGCGTACAATTACGAAATAAGTTACGACAGCCTACATATACACAGAACTACTCGCATACAGCATCGATTTGGTACTGACGCTGTGAACGCGTGAAATAAATAATCACCGACTCCGCACCACATATCGCTTGAACAACACCAAAGCGACTGGAAAAGATGGAATTCCGGTTTCTATGCTCAAGTCTTGTTCTGAGATTCTAGCACCCCCCTTGGCCCACATAATAAATACTATTTTTCAAACCGGCAAATTTCCGGAAAAACTTAAATACAGTATAGTTAGACCTATTCATAAAAAAGGAGACAAAGGAGCTGTGAACAATTACAGACCTGTGGCGCTTGTTTCGAATATATCCAAAATTATTGAGAAAATTCTATATGACAGAATTATGAAATTTGTGATCAAACATGGTGTTTTGCATCCAAATCAAAATGGTTTTGTAAAAAAAAGATCTACCATGCGAGCGGCGTTTCAATTCCTAGAGGAGGTTCTCACTGGTATGAGCAACAAAGAAATCACTGCTTGTGTTTTCATGGATTTGTCCAAGGCATTTGACTGTGTGCATCACCGTTTACTCTTGCATAAGCTAGAAAAAATGGGAATTAGAGGCGTGGCATTGGAGCTAATGGGGTCTTACCTCACAAATAGAAAACAGGCTGTAGTGGTTTATGATGCATCTGGTGCGGAGGTTTCATCATCCTGGCGAACAATTCGTTTTGGTGTTCCTCAGGGCTCCACTCTCGGTCCGCTCTTGTTCCTTCTGTACATCAATGATCTACCAGAAGTTATTGACGGCTTAGCTATTTTGTATGCAGATGACACCTCGTGCATTGTTCGGGAGCGTACCTGTGAACAAATAAAAAATACATTAGAAAATAACTTCAAATTCATACATGCCTGGTGTAAAACAAATAGATTACAACTGAATACCAATAAAACTAACATTCTTTTGTATAACGCAGATCCAGTCGGCTTCAACATAAAATATAACGAAGAACAACTTACTTGTGTAAAACAAGCACGCTTCCTCGGAGTGGTAGTTGATAACAATTTATCTTGGAAACCCCACATAGATGATCTTGCTGCAAGGTTGAGTGGTTTCTGCTACAGTCTGAGAGTGATTTCACAAAATGTCGATGTTCGGACTGCGCTGAGTGTTTATCACGCGTGTGTTCAGTCTCGGCTTCAATACGGAGTTATCTTTTGGGGCAGCGCTGTAGATGCGAAAAGAATATTTATGTTACAGAAGAGATGTGTTCGGGCAATATTTCAATTAAAAACTAGAGACTCGTGTAAATCAGTATTTAAAGACTTTAATATACTTACCTTACCATCGATTTATATACTAGAATCTGCACTGTTTGTAAAAAGTAACAGTGAACTGTTTCAAAAATATGTACCGGACCACGAGCAGAATACACGAAGTAAAGATAGCTTGCATTTGCTACCTCCGCAAACTCATCTGACAAAGGTGCAAAGACAGGTTGTGTGGCAATGTATCGCAATATATAACCGTTTACCCAATACTTTAAAACAAATGCCGCTTTCCAGGTTTAAAATAAAGCTCAAGATATTATTATCTAGTCGGCCATTTTATACGGTAAATGAGTTTTTAAATGCGCCTCATTTATTATAGTTCGTACATTTTATTTATATATTTTATCTTTTATATTTACATATTCAATGTTTGTTGTTTTATATGTTTATGTTTTTATATTTTATACATACTGTGACGTATTCTATGCATGTGCATTATGGAATAAACGATATTATTATTATTATTATTATTATCTGCTACACTGACTGTTACCGCTGTTTGCCCATAAAATCGTTTGGAAATTAGGTATTAAAATCAGATCCTCTTCCAAATTTCCCGCTCAAAGTTACTGAAAATTACCTAATATAAATATGCCTTTTAATTTTACCTTTAATACTCCATTTAAATTTAAATGCCATCAAGTTCTATAAATAAATACCTGCTATTAACAAACTATAAAAAGATTTCAGCTGATTACCCATAAAATACCTATTTTTCTAATTGACGCAAGTAAATTAACTAAATTGATAGATCACCTGCCCCCTGTAAGTTAACTAAATTTAAACACGGTTAAAACAATCACGACCATTTGGCAAGGTAAATATCCGCTTGGTTTTGGTCTTCGGGGAGATCCATTTATTTTTCATGACGATCGCGAACATCATTGATTAAACAAAAGAGCCACGATATCAGAATGAACACGCAATTTCATAAAATACCGATCGTATAATCTTTACATCGAAATACTTCTCACTACTGTTGTCGTTACCTTTTTTTTTTTAGTTTAATAATTCCAAAATTTTCCGATTACAAAAAAAAAATTATGTAGGAATTAATTTTTATGTCCAGCAATAAAAATTTCAATACAAACATTAGGGGGATGATTTTTTCCAATCTATTTTCCATCGTATGACCGTTCATCGAACAGCACCTGACAGCAAGGGAAAGGTGCAAGGCTGCCATGACAAATCGCTTACAATAAGTGAGTATATTCCAGGGACAGGCTTCAATGGATATGAGTTTGTTACATGTGCAAGGGTGTAAGTTACCCGCTTGTAAAGGCATCAAGAGTTTTATTTATGGGCGTGTGGTAGAATTATCGCGTTTGGGTAAATTACCGTTGGTACATAAGTGAATAGTCATTAACGTAAATTATGAAACTGATGAAAGTGCTGACGTATACGCAATTGGTGTAATGTGCTCCATTAGGTACTCTGTCAAAACGTTCAAGAGTAGACATACACTGTAGAAAAAGAGTTTAAATTACTTTAGAAACGCATAGCACGCAAAAGATCTTTTATAGTATCTAGTATAGCTGTTTTTATTTTCCATGAACTAGATTAGCCGAAAATGGAGAATGTTTCCTTTGTTTCCGACAAAATTTAATCCGGAGCAGAAGTACCAAGTTTCCTCTGCCTTTTACCAACACCGTCAAGGAATAAATTATCTCATTTTTGTTTCCGCCTTCTACAATTCCCCATCTAACCTCCAAACATCTTGCTTAAATTACATCAAGATTGAAACTTCAAATTACGTTTGATATATTTGACAGTAAAGAAACAAATAAGTCGGTTACTATTTAAAGGATAAATGGCTAATGATATAATCTACGTCAATAATAATAAAGCTAGCAAAATAGAAATATTTGCTAGTAAAAAAGAAAGAAGAATTTAGGAAACAATTTTAATAAAACTCAAAGTGATCGCCTTCGGTTTTTTTTGTGAACTAACTTTTGCCGTCATCGGTTTTTTTTTTTTTATTTGAAATAGATTTTATTTTTGAATTATATGTCTACATAATATACGTATTTTTACATACACTTCCGTTCATGGAAGTTCGGGCAAGCAAAAAAATGTACGGAAGTCAAAGAAAATAAGAGAAATATTAAATGGCCATGTATTTAATACTTACTTACATGATTTTACATATTTTCAAACACAAATTTATTAAAAAGAAAAAGTTAATGTAATACAAATAATTTAAATCCGATTTTCATCGAAAAATCCACCTTTTGCCTTTAGGACTGCTGCCACTATTCTCGGCATCCGATTCACTAATATTGCTAATGTTTCATTGGGGAAGCTTGTCCATACCTCCTGGAGAATGGTCCACAAATGTTCCTTCGATTTTGGACACTTTTTCCTAACACATCGGTCTAATTCTTCCCATAACAACTCTATCGGGTTCAGATCGGGGGACTGTGGCGGCCATTCCATAATTTTTAGGGTTCTTTCATTTTTTTGCTGCAGGTAATCTGTGCACAATTTAGATTTATGTTTGGGGTCATTGTCCTGCATAAATTCAAATCCACGACCAATTAATCGGACTCCTGACGGTATGGCATTTTCCTCCAGGATTTTCCGATATTCTTCTTTTTTCATTATGCCCTCAATTTTGAGCAAGTCCCCTGTCCCGATTATGGAAAAACAACCCCAAACCATTACAGATCCGCCTCCATGCTTGACTGTAGGAACTATACACTCCCGTAACATTCTTTCCCCTCTTGATCTGCGTACGAAAACTCTCCGTCTATTTCCAAAAACCTCAAACCTGGATTCGTCAGTCCACAAAACGTTTTTAAAATCGTCCACTGTCCAATCTCTATGAGCTTGTACCCATTTCAGTCGTTTCAGCCTATTTCCTCTTCGGAGTAACGGTTTTCGACAAGCCACTCGCCCATGCAACCCAGCCTCTTTCAGCCGACGTTTCGCAGTACTCACAGAAACTTTGGAATCTCGCTCATTATTGAATTCTGCAGCAATTTCTGATGCTGTTAGTCTTCTATTGCGCTTACTAATTATTTTTATTCGTAAATCTTCCGCAGGAGTCGCTTTTCTTGACGGTCCTGGCCGATTACGATCTTGCACGTCACCAGTTGTCTTAAATCGAACTATAGTATCATGTACTGTAGATTTTTTTATTTTTAATTTATCCGCAATCCGTCTTTCTGCGTACCCTTTCTGATGTAATGTAATAATAGCAGATCGTTTTGAAACAGCTAGAGGCTTTCCTCGGGGCATTTTAAGCAGTCAAACCGTAATTATTTTATTTTTCACTTGCACAACCACAGATACTTTCACAATAACAATCTCTTCAGAACTACTGCGTTTACAAATGTTATAATACTTTATAAAGGGTATACGAATATTTCCAGGTAACACGAGTGAATCAGCTAACCCTCCTAGGGATTATTATAAAGCTTTATTGTCACTGTAATTATTGGGGTTTTCCAACATAATTATATATTTTATGATAACGGTCTTATAATAGACAAATACTACCTGGAAATTAGTGAAAGGCTTCCAGAAAAGGTTAGTTTTAATAATTCCTCACAGAAATGTATATTATTTAATTTTAAAATTTTTCCTAAACAGTTAATATAATTTGTCAGCTTGAGCGAACTTCCATGAATGGTACCGTATGTATACTTTTTACATGTAATATTGCTGTGCTCTCTGTCTTCGCCTCAAGAGTGGGTTGTTGTCCGTCTCGGGTTAATGGTATCGAGTGTGTGTGTTCGGTTGTGTTTTTCTATATCGCTCTTCTTCTTGATTGGTTTTTTTCTTCTTATGTTCGCATTCGTGTTTTATATTTAGATGTTGTTTTTTGGTTTTTTTGAAGTTGTAGTTTTTGTTTTTTATCTCTGGTTCTATTTCGTTGTATTGTCTAATTGTTTCTGTTGTCAAGTTTCAATACAAATCCTTACTCGTTGGAAAGACAATTGAAAGACGAATCCAAGGATAGGGGAAGGCGGAGGAATAAGAAACGGGGATAATAAAATACATTTTTTGTAGCAATATCTGTATCATTTCCCAAAATATTTCACATGATACTTATACGGGGAAGTCACAGGGGCCAAATTTGGCGAATATAGTAGATGGGGCACCAATTCGTATCGCAAATGGACTAGTTTTGTTGTCGCAATTGCCGATGAGTGGGCTGCGGCGTTATCATGATGGTAGAGAATTTTTTCCTTCGCTATGTAGGACCTTTTTCTCTTTAGCTCAGCGTCGAATCTGTCCCGAGACCATCCTTCACTTATCCAAATAATCAATTAAAATCTACCTTGCGAATCCCAAAAACTCGTCGCCGTAACTTTTCCGGCGGATGGAATTGTCGTCACCTTCTTTCGCCGGGAAAAAACCATTTTGCTGACTGACCCTTGGTTTCTGACATGTAGTGATGTATTCATGTCTGACCGGTATTGTTCTTTTTCCATGGTTCCACATGTACATAAACTTGCTCGCTTTCAAAAGCTTTCAACTGCCTCAGCTTTCAACAGCCAAGTACCGATCGGTACTTGGCTAATGATGATGACCCAAGTGTCTTCGAAAAGGCCTTCCCAAGTTAATTAATTTGTGTGGTGCGAAGCGTGCCGTGAATATTGTGTTTACCATACTACCCCATAGTCCTTGCTATCATTAACAGTAGTTGGATTTAAATGTAATTTTCTAGAAATTTGACGGTTGCTTATGCCTAAGTTATGTTGTGCTCTTACCAAAGCACGCGTTTCAACACTAATTTCTTTCCTTTTCGGTTTTAAAATTTTAAACGAAATTGTAAACACTATTCGTTAAGAGATGTTGTCACTACTAACATGAAACGATAACTGACCGTAATTTAAAAACATTACTTCAAATGGCTTTATTATAGCTTCATGATTCATAGTAAAATTACCAACTGTTACATTTTTCCTGAAATTTCAAGAAACATGCTCTTATTACCTGCGCTTTTTTACTGATTATTAGCATACTATTCAATAATGTATTTCCTAAATACCTACATACATTCTTTGTGTACAAAAATCTAAAATCCAAGGGTTATCAGTAAATATGAACTCCTTTGAATTACAATAGGCGCAATTTTACTATCCCAGAAGCTTGGGATCAAAACTGTCACAATGTCCACTTACCTACAATGAAAATAAGCATGTGTGAAAATAAGAATGTGTCTTATTTATGATGTGTGTATCGAAATATAGTTGAAAGTTTCCTTAGAAGAAGGGTTAACTTGGGAACAATGTGACAAACTCTTCTTCTAGGAACAGCTTGAATTACAAAAAATTGTATTAATAGTTTTTTAATAATTTTTCTGGATAATTCTCCTTCGTAAACACAGTGTTACTTTAGAACACGAAAAACAATATAAGGTAATTATTCGTATTCTAAATTCTATCGTTTATCGATTGCCATTTTAAAATGGCAAAAAAGTAGTAGTACAACGAGTGTTACATTTGTATTCGTGTGTGACAAACAGACGGAATTGAAATCACATAAATGAGGACATATGCTTTAAAAACTTTCCACTCTACTCAAACTGATAATTTATAGATACTTTTGATAACGCATTAACATATAGAAAAACGAAATAAAACCCTCCATTCTAATTACATTTCTTGAACTCCCACCAACAATCTACACTTCTCAAAGTTCAAGAAACCCAATTACAAAGAAAAATTGCCCCATCCCATTTTCTCCTACGAACAATTTTAACCGCTTGATTGATAGCGGATAATTTTCATATCTGAAACACTGGAGTTCTTTTTTTTCTCGTCCGTTTCTACTGGAAATCCTCGACGATCATGCAAAGCTGAGCTTACGCTGGATGGCCAATCACGGTACGATATCGATCGCCGGTCCTCACGTTGATTGGTCGAGATCGCGCTAACCTCCGATCCGCAGAACCAATGCCGATTCTGATATAAGTGGACGCGGAAAGATTCCGAGAAGCGACCTCTGTTCTAGAATTGTAAAGTTCGAAATTCGAAGAATATTTTTATTGCTGACATTATCGTTGAAGCGTCGTTTCTTTTTGTAGAATTTCAGATTGATGTTGGTTAAATAGGTACATTGTTTAATTAATTTTATTTCAATTAATACTATCTATAATATAAGTTAATTAACTTATATCAGTATTACTTTGAAATGTAATAAGGCAATCGCACAAAAAGGAAAATTAAACAAAACAACCTAAAATCTTTTTTAAAATGTTTGGAATAATCTAGCGTTGTTGATTTCATAATACTCAAGTTAGAGTTAATATACAGCCCCTGGCCATATTACTTGAAACATGTCATAAATCAACCCTATTACCTGGAAATTCCCATCCTATTATAGTTATATTCTTTTGCTTTGAATCCGATCGTTTATAGGGGGACTAGATTATTGTATCAATAAATAAATATACCAGAGAAACGATATTTAGAAGAGTAAAGTACGTATATATAAATATTTCAGTTATCAACTTACATTTAGCGAGTTCACAGTTTGGAGAATGCATTGATATCTTTTAAAATAATTAGTCATAACCGTATAGCAGCTAATTGTTATTCTATCTCTCTCTTAATAATTAATTATTTGGAATTTGAAAAAAATTGAAGTATTTGGGGTTTTTTGTAGAAAATGCCCGGGAATGATTTAACAAGTGAACAAAAAGCCGCTATACAAGCTCTTCTACAATCAAACAAACATTCACAACGAGAAATTGCAAAATTACAGAAAGTATCCCTTTCTTCTGTATCGCGTTTAGCTAGAAACTTAAACGAAAGAGCTAGCACATTGACACAAAGACGGGCAAAGTGCGGTCGGAAAAGAAAAAGTTCGAAGAGATCTGACCGTGAAATTGTTCATCAGGCTTTGAGCAATAGATTTGCTACAATTAAAATGATTCAAAAAAATGTACAAGAGAGAGGAACAGAGATTTCGAGCAGAACTGTCAGTCGCCGATTGCGCGAAAATCGCCTAATAGGCCGAAGACCTGTAAAAAAGCCGCGTTTAACAGAAAAAATGAAATCTGCTCGTCTCAACTTTGCAAGAGAATATCGACATTTCACAGACGAGAATTGGAAAAATGTGAATAACTTAACAACATGATTTTTACTGAATTAATGTTTGCATTATTTAATAGGTTTTCTTTAGTGACGAGTGCTCGCTCTGCGTGTTAGTGCAGCGAGCACAATTTGTTCGTAGACTACCTGGCGAACGTCTCACACAGTCCACGGTTCTTCGAACCATAAAACACCCTCCGCATGTAATGATTTGGGGAGTGATTAGTGGAGACGGACCCGACCCTTTGTATTTTGTAGAAGGTACAATGCGTCAAGAGCAGTACATAAATGTGTTAAAAAACACGTTATTACCGTATTTTAAGCCAGGACGTCGCATACCGACAGGGCGTATATTTATGCAAGATAATGCTCCTTGCCATGTGGCAAAAAAGGTTAAGACATTCTTTGAAGACAATCACATACCTCTTTTACGTTGGCTCCGAAATTCACCGGACCTCAATCCCATCGAGAACGTATGGAATCGACTAAAAAGTAAGGTATATGAAAGAGAAAACCCTACAAAGGAAATATTAATGAAGAATATAAAGGATGTATGGGAGAACGATGAAGATATAAAAGAGACAATCATATCTTGCATTGAAAGTATGCCCCGAAGAATTAAGGGTGTTATTAAAAATCATGGGTTATGGACTAAATATTAATTACTTATTTAATATTTACATATGTTAAATATTTTTACAATATATTTTATAAATAAAAAATATAATACATGTATAGTTTATATCTTATTATGAAGAAACTACAAAATATTTAGTGTCTCAAGTAATTTGGCTAGGGACTGTATTTTTAACTGAACACTTATCTTCATCCAATTTATTGTGATCTCAATGCCAGAAGAATAATTCATCAAAAATAGCCATTAGGTACCCAAAATTGAAAGACAACGAAAACAAGAAAGGTACTATTTTTAGCAAAATCTATTACAATGCTTCCACAAGTCTTCGTAGATCCCTCATTTCTTATCTACAGAATACAACCCCTCCTTTCGCCAAGAAAATATCTAAAACAAAATGGAGCTAGGCGTTTCTTGTATTTGGGTAGTCGTTATGGTTACCCTCAATGTCCCGAAGTGGGGGTGTCCAACGTCACATTCAGTTGTTTTATCGTTCCCGGCAAGTGCGTTCCTCTAATGCTTGCGGTCGGCTTAACGGTCTAAAACAAATAACAAGAGTTGAAATCAAAATACGCGATTTGAGAAGTGAAACGTTTCCTTCGATCTGTTGACATTTTATATAGAAATCTGCTCAAAATGACTTAGGGGTTCAGCGGAACGGCAGGATGATAAAGTGACCGATGATGATATTGACCGGTGGCGATTTGATTTTTTGATCGTTTCACTTAACGAATTATGGACTACGAGTGGACCATGGAAGAGAGACGAGAAACACGAAACAAAAGTACACAGGGTATGCGTGTTTTCTTTCTGAAATATTTTAGGATTTTAAATATGTTTCAAGGATGGTGCATTGTAAAATTTTGCTTACACTAGGGAAATTCATTCTTGAAATCAATAAAAAAGACAATTTCCTGTTATTGCAATTACAACGCGGCAATTTCCCAAAAACACTCTGGTTCGTAGGAGTTTTAAGTTATGTATCAGAAGCATAGCTGACCAAAATTTAAATGCCATTCTTATAGTAGGTACGGCCTTTATTACTGAAATACAGCCTTTATTAATAACTGAAGTAAACATTACGTCATATTAATAGAAACAAATTAAACAGCGTCTGGATTATGGTCTTCAATAGGATGTAATTTTAGTTTGATACCGTCTATCACATTGTGGGCAACCACTTTTTTGAAGATCGACAGATTCATTGCCTTAGTTAATGTGTTGATGTTGCTTCCCAACTATGTTTATACACAACTTGAGATAATATTTCCTAGAAATGTTTAGTGGAATTGGTGTTTTTCGGTGCAACACATATCTTGCAGTTTCTTGACCATGCTAAAATAGCTTCTGAATAATGCCAATCGGGTTAAAACAGTATTTTGTCGTTTTTGTTTCGTGATAGAATAAGCACTAAGTTTTGGGTAAGTACTTGTTAATATACAGTGTGTTCATATGAAAACTTCTCGGGCGGCCTACATCCGAAATTATAAAAAAATGCAAAGACCAGTCAATTTTGGTTTCGAGGGGGAATCATTTTGATTAGTATATCATGATACTAAACTTACCCCCTTAAGCCCTTCCAGCCCCAACATAAAAATCTTAGACGGGATGATACATTTGTGACACATCGCTGGAAAGGTATTTTCATTACGAATTCAGCAGTATATCTTACGTTGATATCTGGTCAAGTTCTGGGGATTATAACAGAAAAATATCATGCCAAGCAAGAATTGAAAATTTATAAACTTATTAGACCAGACCAAGTGGATTATTGTTGTTGCATATTTGTATATTTGATTAGTGGTATGTATATATGTAATAATACAATATAATGTAGTGTACAGTACCGTTCATGGAAGTTCGGGCAAGCTGACAAATTATATTAACTGTTTAGGAAAAATTTTAAAATTAAATAATATACATTTCTGTGCGGAATTATTAAAACTAACCTTTTCTGGAAGCCTTTTACCAATTTCCAGGTAGTATTTGTCTATTATAAGACCGTTATCATAAAATATATAATTACATTGGAAATCCCTAATAATTACAGTGACAATAAAGCTTTATAATAATCCTTAGGAGGGTTAGCTGATTCACTCGTATTACCTGGAAATATTCATATACCCTTTATAAAGTATTATACCATTTGTAAACGCAGTAGTTCTGAAGAGATTGTTATTGTGAAAGTATCTGTGGTTGTGCAAGTGAAAAATAACATAATTTCGGTTTGATTGCTTAAAATGCTCCGTGGAAAGCCGCTAGCTGTTTTAAAACGATCTGCTATTATTACCTTGCATCAGGTACGCAGAAAGACGGATTGCGAATAAATTAAAAATAAAAAAATCTACAGTACATGATACTATAGTTCGATTTAAGACAACCGGTGGCGTGCAAGATCGTAATCGGCCAGGAGCGTCAAGAAAAACGACTCCTGCGGAAGATTTACGAATAAAAATAATTAGTAGGCGCAATAGAAGACTAACAGCATCAGAAATTGCTGTAGAATTCAATAATGAGCGAGATTCCAAAGTTTCTGTGAGTACTGTGAAACGTCGGCTGAAAGAGGCTGGGTTGCATGGGCGAGTGGCTTGTCGAAAACCGTTACTCCGAAGAGGAAATAGGCCGAAACGACTGAAATGGCCACAAGCTCATAGAGATTGGACAGTGGACGATTTTAAAAACGTTTTGTGGACTGACGAATCCAAGTTTGAGGTTTTTGGAAATAGACGGAGAGTTTTCCTACGCAGTTCAAGAGGGGAAAGAATGTTACGGAAGTGTATAGTTCCTACGGTGAAGCATGGAGGCGGAGCTGTAATGGTTTGGGGTTGTTTTTCCTTAATCGGAACAGGGGACTTGCTCAAGATTGAGGGCATAATGAAAAAAGAAGAATATCGGAAAATCCTGGAGGAAAATGCCACATCGTCAGGAGTCCGATTAATTGGTCGTGGATTTGAATTTATGCAGGACAATGACCCCAAACATAAATCTAAATTGTGCACAGATTACCCGCAGCAAGAAAATGAAAGAACCCTAAAAGTTATGGAATGGCCGCCACAGTCCCCCGACCTGAACCCGATAGAGTTGTTATGGGAAGAATTCGACCGATGTGTTTGGAAAAAGTGTCCAAAATCGAAGGAACATTTGTGGACCATTCTCCAGGAGGTATGGACAAGCTTGCCCAATGAAACATTAGCAGAATTAGTGAATCGGATACCGAGATTTTTCGATGAAAATCGGATTTAAATTATTTGTGTTACATTAACTTTTTCGTTTTAATAAATTTGTGTTTGAAAATATGTAAAATCATGTAAGTAAGTATTAAATACATGGCCATTTAATATTTCTCTTATTTCCTTTAACTTCCGTACATTTTTTTGCTTGCCCGAACTTCCATGAACGGTAGTGTATGTAATATAACAACCTAATATAAAAGAAAAAAGGTAATTTATATATGACAAACAGTTACATATTATAAGAGCAGATACAAGACAAAAAAAATAATAATAACTGTTAGTCAAAACTATAAAACATTGCCGTTGGTCACAAATAGCAAACACAAAGTGTTACAATGTCCATGAACTGCATACGTTTAGCAATTTGCCTATCCAAATTCAGTGCATTTAAATAATTTGTTTTAAAAAAAGTATAATTTAAATTTTCCGTTGGTAAAATTAGTGTATTCGTCATTGACTGGACTCGAAATAAGTCTTAATGTATAAGACAGAGAAAAGAATACAAACTAGAGGAATATAGAGGGAAGAGATCAACAACACTGCTTCGCCTCGTTAAAATATTGAACTAAAATTGTTACTTGAAAACAATATTTGTAAAAAATAATTGTATTTCCTTTTTTTTACATTTGTTAACTTGATTCAAGAAAATCTTACAAAAAATTTGAAGAAAGGGTTCCTTAGTATAAGTAAATGGCCATTATAACACAAAACAACATTTTCTTGAGGATAGTAAATAGTTTTCTTAATTCAAAAAGAGTTCATAAATTAATAGTTTCATTTTCTTAAAATAAAGCATTTATTTCCTTAGAATTCTTGAAATGCATATTATTTATATCAACATTATTAATTGCACTTATCTTGTTTAAAACAGTACGATATATCCGTACATAATGCAGTAAAATGCAGTAAATTATTCTCATTTCTGGTGATTTTAAAAAGGCTAAGCCGGTTATTTACAGAAAAATGTTCAAACAAAAGTGAACTTTAATGTAGAAGTACACATGAAAGAAGTACCTAGAAACAATAACCAAGATAATGCTGATAAATAGCTCACGCTTTTTGCTCCTACCCACATTGCTGTTCATCTCTCAGTTTATGCCACTAATCTTCAAAAACACCACTGAAATATTTTCTGGCGACACCTGGTGCCAAGAGTCATACCATCTTAGAAAGTAGCGACAGAAACCGGAATACAGATGGCATACCTACCCATATACGTTACTGAGGAAGATATAATAAAAGCTGTGAAAAAGTTGAAAAACAAATTTACAGCAGGTCATGACCAGATACCTAGCTTTCTCGTTAAAGACTGTTGTAACGTCTTTGCCAAACCACTTGTATTTTTATTCAATCTCGCGTTACGTACTTGTACTTACCCTAACACCTGGAAGTTATCTCGTGTATGTCCTGTTTTGAAGTCAGGGAACTTGTCTAACATTCGAAATTATAGACCGATTTCTTTACTCTCGAATTTTTCGAAGGTATTTGAGCGCATTATATACAAACACATCCATGCAAAAATTTTACCCTCCATAACCGATTTACAACATGGGTTTATTGGTGGCCGCTCTACGATTACTAACTTAATGAGTTTTATGGAGTATATTGTGCCTCTTGTAGATAAGCGTGGTCAAGTGGATGTGATCTATACGGATTTTTCGAAAGCTTTTGACCGTCCGGATCATTATATATTATTGCAAAAGTTAGATATTCTCGGATTGAGTTTTGTACTGTTGACGTTTTTCGCTCATACTTATTGGACAGATGTTTCTTTGTATCGTATAGTGGATTTGCATCTAATACGTATATGGCAACTTCAGGGGTCCCGCAAGGGTCGAATTTGGGACCACTACTTTTCTTAGCGTATATCAACGACATTGTGAGTTGCGTGAACTGTAGAATATTATTGTTCGCCAACGATCTTAAGCTATTCGCAAACATATCATCGATTGCGGATTGCGAGATGCTACAAAGAAATGTGGATAATATCTATGAATGGAGTGTTGCAAATAAATTAGATTTGAATATATCTAAATGTAATGCGATTTCATTTACACGTAAACTATCCCCAATTACGTATGGATATCTTGTGGATGATACCACCCTTCAGCGCTGTCACACTGTGAGGGATTTGGGCATAGTATTTGATTGTGGTCTATCATTTCGTGAACACCTATTCAAAACCATATCTAGTGCTAATAGAATGTTGGGTTTTATTCTACGAGCATGCAGTAAATTCTACGATCTCACAACATCTATCACGTTATATAACACATTGGTACGTTCAAAACTTGAGTACGGAAGCATTGTTTGGAACCCAGTATATGAGGTACATACATTAGCTATAGAGAACGTTCAGCGCAAGCTGCTCAAGTATCTGGCTTTTAGGTCGGATGGTGTGTATCCACCTAGAGGTCTACCGCAAGACTATTATCTTGATAGGTTTAATGTGATCTCTTTGCAGTGCAGGCGGTCGCTCTTCGCATTACGGGTATTGCATGGGGTAATACATGCCAGAATCCGATGTTCAGATGTTTTGTACAGTCTAAACTTTTTAGTTCCGCGTTCGTCAGCCCGTCATATCTCAACATTTCAAATTCCAATCGCTAGAACAAATTTAGCGCTTAGGTCTCCCGTTGGTTTCATGTGAAGGTGCTACAATTACATTTGTATGGATTGTGATATTTTTAATTCTAGTGTACGAGCTATGTGATGCTTATTTATCAAAGAAATAGATGTAATCGGGTTGGGTGTAGAATTTAGGATTTAACATTTATGATCATACATTGTTTGTTACGTTTTATCTTTGTCCTTAATTTGGTTTATACTGTTGGACAATAAACCTATTATTATTATTATTATTAAATATTATATATATGGGAATGACAATACGATCTTTTTTACACATTATTTAGTAAATCATACGAAGTTTAATCGTCGTTTACATATACAGTTTTCTTCATACTGTCTATTAACAATTACATATTCTGTTCACAAAAGAGAAAGAACACATTCTCTATTCAAAAAGGAATCTTAAATAAAGGCAAGTATAAGGAAGATTTGGTGGTACTTATAAAGTTTAGTTAGAACAATTTTAGAATCATCATAATTACATAACATTAAAATCAATATACTGTTTAACTTACTATACTAGAGATAAATGGTTTCTATTAGATTTTAACGATCTTCCATTTACCACAAAAATGATTACATTAACACCTCCTACGTCACACTAACAATCAACAGACAATTTTTATTATATAGTAGTAGTAGTACTATATACTACTACGCGTTATTAAGGTCACCGTACACCTCGGAAATACAATAGTGCGGAAATATGATCTCGGCAAGATTTATGGTTGTTTCGCGATTTGTTGATGTGGTTTAAGTGTTTGAGGATTTGTTTGGGAGATTCCTAATTAAAATCGATGTGTAAGTTACTCATTCAGTTTTATTATTACTATTTTTAAAGATAGTCTCAATGATATTATTATTAAAAGCTCCTGTAATCTGTGATAATTGAATTAGTTGCACTAAGCGTAGGATTTTGCTATATTTGCAACCTATAGGTCATACACACTACCAGCCATAAGCGAGAAATTGCTTAATTAAGTAAATTATAAGGAAGTACACATATATCAAGTAAAAATACAACAATTTACTTGTACTGCCCAAAACGCAAACCTTTTCGTTATTCGTATTAAACCTTTTCGTTTAATAATGGCTTTGCAAATTCTGAGTAACAGGCTCAAAAATGAACTATATAGCCCTTGAACCGGGTCTAGGTATTATCAAGAGTGCAGCGCGTGCTGCAATTAATGAGTGGATCATAACTAGAATTGCTTTACACAAAATAAATGGTCAAAAATAAAATATAATACGTGCTCAAACACTTGCCGTCTTAAGAGTCTTCCGTGAAATCACAAAGTGAATAATGTCTGTTAAATATCTGCAACATTAGATATGTTTCTACAGTTGTTTCGGCAAACCGAGTGCGGCGTGAGGAAAAAGTGTGTTTATATGCAGAAAACGAACGTTCTACATCCAGTGACGTTATATTTGCGTAATTAAAATAATCGTTGGATCAACTTAACGGTTCTGTTGACGCACCTTCACAAATTTGTCTTAATGTGCCAAAATCAGAATCTTTCTCGAAAACACTTTCAAACCTTTCTAGAACACAAATATTTTTTGCGTCTTCTACCGCGCATAGCTGTGCGTGAACATGTTGCACTATTTGCAGAGATTCTACTAACAACACCGAAGGATTTTGTAATTTTTCTATTGCCTCCACTATTCCGAAGTAATTGTTCTGAATAGTTTTTAAATCCGTTTTAACCTGACTATCTTGAAATTTCGACTGGCTTTCCTTGATAGCCGCAGCTTCCTTTGGATCGAATTGTAAAATCACGTTCTTAATAATCTCAAAGTATTTATGATAATAAAACGCGGCCTGTAACCATGCTCCCCAAACGTGTAAGAATAGGTTCTGGTGGCTCAGGGGGGGCACAGTCTGTGAAATTTGCGAATACGTTTTGGGGATTTGACAATCACTGTTTTAGTATGCGCTATTAAAGCGTCTACCTCAGGATAACATTTTCTAATACTATCTACCACATGATTGAAAGCATGAATCTTACACGTAACAAGTAAAATTTCTAAGATGTTCAGGAATGATCTGTAGTTTGTGTTGTTCAAACCAAGAAGAACGCTTTTGGAGTCGCTGAGAACGTAACACTACAACTCATCATTAGGGCAAATAGCGGTAACAGTCAGTGTAGTAGATATGTGGTGCGGAGTCGGCGATTATTTATTTCACGCGTTCACAGTGTCAGTACTAAATCGATGCTGTATGCGAGTAGTTCTGTGTATATGTAGGCTGTCGTAACTCATTTCGTAATTGTACGCTTATGTTTGCTTTAAAAATGTCGCAGTTAGGTACGTCGCGAAAACGACCAATGGCAGACACAGTTAAAAACTTTATAGTGGACATGCCGGACTTAATTTTTGATGGCGCTAAAATTCAATGTCTAGTTTGTAAAATCCCTTTAATGTGTTGGTCCAGAAGCCATCGTCAACGTCACATCGAAAGCAAACAGCATTCTTTTGCAAAAAGTGGCATACGAGACCAAGAAAAATTTACATTTGATTTATGTGTTACTCTTATTTTATGTAATCTATCGTTTCGTTTACTAGACAAAGAAACATTTGTCTCCTTCTGGAATAAATATGCGGACTGTAAATTACCTAGTTGGACATCGATACGAAATGTAGTGCCATTTGCTCTGGAACATATAGGAAAAAGAATGAAAACGGAATGGAAAGATCAAAAACCGTGGTTGTGTGTGGACGAAACAACAGATCGTCAAAAACATTCTGTGGTTAATGTAATGGTACGTACAATGGAACTACATCGACCGCCATCCTCCTTCTTACTTGCTTCCAAAAGAGTTATAAATTGTACTGCCGATGAGATTTTAAAGGTGGTGTTGAACTTTTAATGTTTATGAGTGATGGTGCCGCAAACATGCGTTCCTTGGGCCGAACTCTTAAAGAACACAGTGGTAACTTCTTACATGTAACGTGTAAAATCCATACTCTAAATTTTGCGGCACAAACGATTCCTACATGTTTTCCACTAGTAAATGCATTGATTGCTAGTACAAAGGCAGTGTTTCTAAAGTCCCCGAAACGTACCCGACTATTTCACAAACTGTGTCCTGATTTACCTGAACCACCACAGCCGATTGTTACACGTTGGGGAACATGGTTGCAGGCTACGTTTTACTACAACAAATATTTTGATCGAGTAAAGAAGGTAGTTTTAAAATTCAATCCGACAGAAGCTGCAGCGATCAAGAAAAGCCAGGAAATATTTCTAGATAGTCAGGTTAAAAGAGATTTACAAACTATTCACAACAATTACTTCGGACTAGCGGAGGGAATAGAAAAATTACAAAATGTTTCGATATCGCTAGTGGATTCTGTTCAACTTGTGAATGGTGTACACGCACAGTTATGCGCTGTAGAAGGCGAAACAAATTGGTGTGTAATACGAAAATTTAAAAGTGTTTTAGAGAAAGACTCCGATTTTCTTAAATTAAGACAAATTTGCAAAGGTGCGTGTGAAGATGCATTAAGTTGTTTCAAAGATTATTTTAAATATGCAAATATAACATCGCTAGATGTCGAAGGGTCGTTTTCGGCATTAAAAAGACATTTATTCCGCACGTCGTACTCACTTGACTGAAACGGCTGTGGAAACATATCTAATGATTCAAATATTTAACTGATGTTACCCAGTTTGTGATTTCACGGAAGACTTTTAAAACGGTGAGTATTTCAGCACGTTTTATAATTTATTTCTTACCTTTTATTTTATGTGTAAACTTTAATACGCTCGTCACGTCTCTGGCTGTTACCGCATATTTCCCCAGGTTATTCATCATTAAGGTTGCAACGACTCCATATTTGTGCATGGAGTATGTGAAGATATACTACAGGAATGATCCTGTGAAGTGTGACCTTTTAAATAACCATTTATTTTTCATTTCTAGAGTTTGTTTTTGTAATTATTGTCAGTGAAGTGATTTTGTTAGCATACTTACGCTGTTTTATTTTCTTATGAAGTGTAATTCAAGTTATGTTATTGAGATAAACTTCTGTCTTCTTTTGATAAAATTAATAGTTGTATGTTTCTATTTATTCACTGTTAATTTCATACCAAGTCCGTTTCTAAGTTATCAAATTAGCAACAACTTTTTTCCGCATTTATACATCTACTAATTTTAGCACATAGTAGCCATTTATGTGTCATTGTTTATTCAAAATTGCTAAAACAGACTACTAGGAATATTTTCCATTTCATGACACTCTATGACACATCCTATCGTTATTTCTGTTTGGTATATTCTCCTGTTTGTGTATTTTATTATTTGTCAGCAAATACATTTTCTGCTTGAAACGAAATTTGTGATCAATTAAAAATCATAAAGAAATACGTTTTTTTTTTTTTTTAATTTCAGTTTCAAGTTTTGGATATTTAAATATCGTAAATGAATAACATAGATATTAAATGATCTATTTCCGTTAAAATAAATAATTATATGCAATATCCTGTAATTTTGTAAGGAAACATTCCCAATCCGGACTCACGGGTTTGAATGAAATTTGGTAGGTACGTAGATCTTATTGGAATATTATATAAAAATCGTTTTTTTTTTCGGATAGAAGCTAAACGAAAAATGCACTAACACACGGACATGTTTCTGCCTACCCGGCGTCATCAGCGTGGTTACGAGCACTCCTTGCTGCCTGCATTGCGTTTACCTCTCAGTTTATGCTACCACTCTCCAAAACCGCACTGAAAATATCTCTCGGCGCTACCTAGCCCCAAAAGACAGTTATACCGTCCTAGAATGTAGCGACACAAACCAGAGTATAGATGCCCGCCACCTATCGATCAATTCATGGACTGCTGAACACGAGGTGCACATACAAATGATTCCCCAGGCTCATCATAATGTACAAAAATACACATGAAAAAAAGCCTAGTAATAAAAACCAAAGATAATGCAGTTGCCGTAGCGCTTAGGCGCAACGCCACCTTGTGTTCAGTAACCCATGAGCTGCTCGATATGGTTGCCGTTTCTTGGCTCATCCCACAGAAACTCAGCGCGTGATGAGTAGAGTTGCTCAATTTGCGTCAATAGCCAGTGGCGGGCGCATAAAAGTTTAGACAAAATAAATGGTCAGAAATAAAATATAATAAAGAGTCTTCCGTGAAATCACAAAGTGAATAATGTCTGTTAAATATCTGCAACATTAGATATGTTTCCACAGTTGTTTCGGCAAACCGAGTGCGGCGTGAGGAAAAAGTGTGTTTATATGCAGAGAACGAACGTTCTACATCTAGTGGCGTTATATTTGCGTAATTAAAATAATCTTTGGAACAACTTAACGGTTCTGTTGACGCACTTTTCGCAAATTTGTCTTAATGTGCCAAAATCAGAATCTTTCTCTAAAACACTTTCAAACCTTTCTAGAACACATACATTTTTTGCGTCTTCTACCGCGCATAGCTGTGCGTGAACATGTTGCATTATTTGCAGAGATTTCACTAACGACGCCGAAGTAATTGTTCTGAATAGTTTTTAAATCCGTTTTAACCTGACTATCTTGAAATTTCGACTGATTTTCCTTGATTGCCGCAGCTTCCTTTGGATCGAATTGTAAAACCACGTTCTTAATATTCTCAAAGTGTTTATGATAATAAAACGCGGCATGTAACCATGTTCCCCAACGTGTAAGAATAGGTTCTGGTGGCTCAGGCATACGGGGGCCCAGTCTGTGAAATTTGCGAATACGTTTTGGGAATTTGACAAACGCTGCTTTTATATGCGCTATTAAAGCGTCTACCCCAGGATAACATTTTCTAATACTATCTGCCACATGACTGAAAGCATGAATTTTACACGGAATATGTAACAAGTTAGCACAATGTTTTTTAAGAGACCGGCCTACAGGTAGCATGTTTGTGGCACCATCACTCATAAACATCAACAGTTGGTTTGTTGAAAGTTCAAACTTTTCCAATGTATTTAACACTAACTTTGAAATTACTTCGGCAGTACATTGTTGTACTCGTCTGGAAGCTAATAGAATTGAAGGTGACGATTGATGTGGTTCCATTGTACGTACCATTACATTAACCACAGAATGTTTTTTACGATCTGTTGTTTCGTCCACACATAACCACAGTTTTTTATCTTTCAGCTCCGATTTAATTCTTTTTTCAACATGTTCACGAGCAGATGGCACACTTCTTTGTAACGATGCCCGACTTGGTAATTTGCAATCCGAATATTTATTCCAAAAGAGGACATATGCTTCATGTCTAGTAAATTAAACGGTAGATTACATACAATAAAGGTAACACATAAATTAAATTTAAATTTGTCATAGTGTCGTGTGCGATTTTTTTTTTGAAGAACACGACAAAGGCAGTCGTATTTTCTTATTGCATTTGTATATCTAGGTATGCTGCGCATGACATAATTATTTCTATGTATTATTATTACCAACCAGTTTATCTTCTACTATTTTCCTTCTTAAAACTTTTCGAATTCGGAAAAAAACTTCAGCTAACGCAAATCTCTATTTGCGTGTAAAAAGTATTCAACTTGTGGAAAATCCATGCAATATCGAAGAACCTTGCGTGTTGGAGAATTGATGTCATGTTAACGGTATAACATCTTGGAAGTTTCAACAGGGTTAAGTAGTCGAAATTTATTGCGTTTCTCGCATTAAGCTGAAAAATAAATCATGATTCATGGCGCATGTACATATACTTGTGGGTCGAATTTATTATCAGTCATGAATCGGAAATCCTTGGTCGCTTGGTATGATATCTATGCGAAAGCGTTTATATTTTGTATAATTCGATACGGAATATCTATCAACAACCGGCGGATCCGTTCAATTTACTATGGTAACGTAACAAACAGTAACTCGTAAGCTTTTGTTTTATTGATCAAACAAAATCTTTGCTGTTGCCACAATGGAAGAGTCCAGCTTCGATTTCGTTTATCTGGGAGATTATAAGATTAGAAGTAAATGGAGGACTGTTAAATTAACTTTTGAAAAGTCAAGATAAATTCTTTATTTTTAATTTTCCAAAATACTTAAGAGATGTGGGGATTTTGCCAACGTTTGCACCATAAACACTGGATGCAATGACCTTTCGTTAAAATTAACTCCTAAGATGGAGCTAGTTCCGGTGAATCTTCTCATTCCATGTCCAGTGTGCGGTGTAATAGGTTGAATCTTCCACTAAGATTCGAGGTCAGAGCTTGTATGCGAATAAATTCTTTTCTGATTGCATCAGGCATTGCATATCGAGTCAGTATATCATACTTCTTTATGTTGCTAATTTTTATTTTACATTTTAGTGTAATTCTTGGAAATAACAAATCTCCTAGCTCTCTCATTTACTTCCATACTTCATCACTGACTACAATTGCTTTAATGTCTAACATTCTCTTGGTCTTAGGTCCATATTATCCCCGTACCATTAAGAGGAGAACAGAAGGATCACAGCTTCGTACTTAAATGGTACATTATAATGTCACCAGTTGAAGTTTGAAACAAAGATGAGCTACTACATATATTGCATACTTATTTCACACTTAACCTCCAACTAACTTCGACCCCTGAATTTGAGTTCAACAATGGCAACAGGTGAAGATGGAATAAACTCCTTCCTCATAAAAAGATCGTTATCATGTACTGTAGATGGTATTGTTTATCATTTCAATCTATCGGTTGAACAGGAAATCTTCCCTTCTACACTTAAGACCGCTTTGATCATCCCTGTATATAAAAAGAAAGACAATCCTAACGAGCTAAAAAATTATCGCCTTCCTTCAATTTTTTCAAAAATGTTTGAATATATAATCAATGACAGATTAATGAACTTTTTTCAAAAACACAATTTGTTTAGTATCAGTACAATTACCTCAATAACAGAAGTACTGATACTACGCTGTATCATATGACTAAAATTATTTACTCATCACTAAATAATAGAACACCGTACTTAAGTCTACCTATTAACTTAAGGAAAGCATTTGATTGTGTTCACCATAAAATTTGACTTCACAAGCTATGTAGGCTTGGATTATGAGGAAACGTATTTAATCTTCTTGATAGTTATGTTTATGATGCAATGATGAGCACAAAAAGTAATAAATAATGGATGCATATCAAAAAGTATTAATTTGAAGTTAGGTGTACCTCAAAGATCTATATTGGCTCCTATTTTTCTAACTTATTTAACCATTTCCAATGATCCCGTTTCCGTTTCCAACGATATTTTATCTTGGAGATTTGTAATTATTTATTTCCTTTTTTGTATTTTGTTTGGCTAACAATTCTAATGATTCTTTAATTGGTTTTCTTTCTTTTTTTTTACGTTTTTTCATGCCTGTGCGCGATGTTTTTTTTTGGATTCGTGTATTTTGAAATAAATCATTATTATTACTGTAAGATTATCCAAGAAAGTATTAATTATATCTTGTCTTTGTGATGCCCGAAATATGCTTACTTAAAATATGAAAAAAATACACAGGCTGTTCAACTTAAAAAACAACTTTCTGCTTAAGTTCTTAAAAGCTAATCATGAAAAAATTACAAAAAGTAAGCTCTATACAAAACCGGCATAAAACTAAGAAAGTTTTAATTTACCGCTTCTTTAGGGTTAAGTTTCGTTTAATGTGTCCTAGTAATAATGAGTGAAAATCAAAGTAACAAATTGCCAAAGAAAAAGCCAAGATTAGGAAGAGTTCAAGATGTGATGAAAAAGTTGAAATTGTCGTCTCATGAAGAAGGTGAACCGCATACTTGCAAAGTCTTAAAATGTTTTGATAATGTACATGAAGTTGCACGAAAACCAATCGTTAAAAATTTCAATAACTTAAGCAGTAATGATCAAAGACGAATGTCGGAGGATCGAGGCGTGTCTGAGAGCGCTACAACAATAGCGTTAGTACAGGCAGAGAGGTGGCATCACATCTGCATTGCTAGGTCACGTACATCATTCCATCGTTCTCTTAGAAAACGATAGAATGCATATGCGATGCCGCCTCTCTGCCCCTTCCTGACGCATTGCTAAATCACGCCTCGATCCTAACCGACTTTCGTCTTTGATAATGATGAACAGAACGGCTATTTATGTGGACTGATATCTGTTACTCCAACCCAGAGAAGACGTAATCGAAAACCGGAAGAGGGGGCAATTTTCCAGCACAGCATTTTTTCTTATCGTGTTAGAGTGAAAGAAGATGATGGATCTGTAAACGAAATACCTGTTTGCTTCAAAACATTTTGCAGTATCCATAGTAGTCTTCACGATTCTAAAAGACTTTATCTTCCTGAAGAATTAAACATTAAAAAAATGCGTGAAATGTTGAAAATAAAATCCTGATGTGAATATTGCTCAAGAAACGTACGAAAAGATTTTTAATAATAAATTTAACAAAGTTTTGGACATCCTCGAACTGACCCTTGCTCAGCCTATACAAAAATTATTAGATTACGACTAGAGCAACGCAAACTGCGCTGAAAGCCAGTGGCGGACGCATAAAAGTTTACACAAAGTAAACACGGCCGGGACAATTCGGTATAAGCGTCAGTATAACTGAGACTCGAAAGCCGATCTGTTGTGTATGCATCTACGTGTCGTATACTATATCGTAGTCCTACGTTTGTTTTGAAAATGTTTCCTACGTCGCGAAAACGACCAAAGTTGGACACAATAAGAGAATTTATTGCAGAAATGCCTGATTTAAAGTGTGATGTGTAGTGTGTAAAATAGATTTAATGTGTTGGTCGAAAACTGTTTGTCTACGGCACGTAAATAGTGCAGGGCATGTTTCAAAAAAAAATTCCACACGAGATTATGACAAATTTAAATTTAATTTGTGTTACCTTTATTGCATGTAACTTACCATTTCATTTATTAAGGAAGAAAGCATACGTCTCATTTTGGAATAAATATTCGGACTTTAAGTTACCAAGTGAGAGAACATTACAGAGCGTTGTGCCGTGCCGTCTGCTCGTGAGCATGTCGAGAAAAGAATTAAATCGGAGTTGCAAGATAAAGTAACAGTGGTTATGTGTGGACGAAACAACAGATCGTAAAAAACATTCTGTGGTTAATGTAATGGTACGCAGAATGGAACCACATCGACCGTCACTTTCTATTTTACTAGCTTCCAAACGAATACAACAATGCACTGCCGAAGTAATTTCAATGTTGGTGTTAAATACATTGGAAAAGTTTGAACTTTCAACAAATCAACTGTTGATGTTTATGAGTGATGGTGCCGCAAACATGCTTGCTGCAGATCGATCTCTTAAAAAACATTGTGCTAACTTGTTGCATATCACATGTAAAATTCATACTTTGTTTCGTAGCAGATAGTATCAGAAAATGTTATCCCGAGGTAGACGCTCTAACAGCACATACAAAAGGTGTGTTTGTAAACTCCCCAAAACGTATTCGGGAATTTCATAGACTATGCCCCGGTGTTCCTGAACCACCACAACCTGTTCTTACTCGTTGGGGAACATGGTTAGAGGCTGCATTTTATTATCTTAAATATTTTGAGAATATAAAGAACGTGATTTTAGAATTCGACCCAAAGGAAGCTGCGGCTGTCAAGGTAAGCCGCTTGAAATTTCAGGATAGTCAAGTTAAAACGGATTTGGAAATTATTCAGAACAATTACGTGGGACTAGCGGATGCGATAGAAAAACTACAAAATTCTTCGGTGTCGTTAGTGGAATCTTTGCAAATAGTGCAACATGTTCACGCACAGCTATGCGCGATAGAAGACGCAAGAAATGTTTGTGTTTTAGAAAGGTTTGAAAGTGTTTTAGATAAAGACTCTGATTTTGGCACATTAAGACAAATTTGTGAAGGTGCGTCAACAGAACCGTTAAGTTATTTGAAAGATTATTTTACTTACGCAAATATAACGTCACTAGGTGTAGAACGTTCGTTTTCGGCATACAAAAACACTTTTTCTTCACGCCGCACTCACTTTGCCAAAACAACTTTGGAAACATATCTAATGTTACAAATATTAAATAGACATTATCCACTTTGTGATTTCACGGAGGACTCTTAAAACGGTAAGTGTTTGAGCACGTATCACATTTAATTTATTTTGTGTAAACTTTTATGCGTCCGCCACTGGTTATCAGCGCAGTTTGCGTTGCTCTAATTACGACTACAAGGAAATTCGAACGCGGAGATTCGACAACTAGAAGTCGAAAAAGAATTGCATTTGCGAAATGTAGAAAAAGAAGGGAAAAAGCGGACTAGAAAAGCTACTGATTTCAGAAAAACGCTTTTCTTTTCTAACTTCTCAACTAATGACGTAGATTATTTTAAGCAGCTCTCTATGTATTCTTTAAATATTATATATGGTTGCATCAGGTTCTGCACTACTTTATACGTATCTAGAACATTTTGCAAAAAATCCGATGAAGTGTGTTCATTTCTGCTTGACTTTATAATGAATCAGCTTGATGAGAAAATTAAACATCTACACATATTTTGCAATGCAGCAGGAGGACAAAATAAAAATTATACAATGTTTAGGTTTATCCACTACATTGTCTACACTACGAAACGTCTTAATTCTGTAGAAATCATATTTCCCATAAGAGGACACTCATGTATGGAATATGGCTAACATATGGGTCTGATTAATTTAAAAGGTAGAATGGGACTATCTAATGATTGGTATGAACTGCTAAGAATTTCTCGTGAGAAACAATCTCCTTTTGTGGTAATCGAAGTTCAACAATCTATGGTTAAATAATGGGCAAACTTTCTCCATGGAAAATTTATGGCAAAATGCCTATTTGCAATACAAAGCATCAAAGAATTTGAGTGCCAAAAGGAGGATTGTCATTTAATGAGTTACCGGACAACATGCAATGGACATTGGTTAAAAGTTCCTCTTTCAAAAACTGCAAGAACTTCATTTACACACCTAAGGAGTTTGAACTTCCAGGAAAAAGCTATATATACATTTAATTTTGAAACTGATTTTTGTAAATGTTTTAGGATACGTTCCAATAAGCGACGAAAAGTATTTAAATTTAATTAAGTTAAATACTTTTTGCCAAAATCCTTATATACGAGAACTCTACGAGAGCATACCTTTCGAAAAAGAGACTTCTTCCAAAGCAAAAGCTAGAAAGAATAAAAAATAAATAATGTTAATAATGACTTTACTAATATTCACAGTATTTAGGTATATTAGAAATAGTAACATTGCATGTTTTAAAAAAAATACTAAATTGCGGTATGAAGCACTCAGGCATTCTAAATATTTATCTAAAATGGAATTACCTTGTTTTGTTTTTGTTGTGTTGTTTGAAGTTATTTTTATTTTTGTTTGCAAATATGCTTGTGGTTGTCATTTGAACAATAAGGTTTTAAGTTTATTAGGGCATAAGCAGTGCTATACGAAAGAATCTTTTCAATAATTGTAACGGTTTTTGTATTAATAAAGAAACAAACCTATTTTTCTCATTTTCTCAAAACAACGATTTTACAACTTTCCCTGTTTTATTCATGCCCCCTTCGTACGTTAAATGTGAGACGTTTTCTGGGACAAGATTGATTGCAGGACAGTCCCGCACAATCCGGGACGTTTAAATTCTAACATGAACTTGCACCACTTCCTAGCATCTAGGAGATACGTATTTTGTAACTCGCGAATATGATAGAGCTTTCATTTTTTTTCAGGGCGTGGTGAATTTGGCTGTGGCATAGATAATGGTTTGGATTTCTCACAATTAGAAGACTTCATCAATAACGACGCTTCTCAGAACAATGGCAACTATTTTGGGGAATCTCTCGGCACTCCATCTGGTGGAAAACTCCTTAACGTCATTGTGGAGCCAAAGCGACCCACAGGGTAAGTTGATGAATAACTAGTGATTTCTATGATCAACAAATCCAAGGGATTATAACTCGACTTAGCATTTTTTGCATTATATTACATGCTGTCCAAGCTCAATTATTACAATTATTTGTACCTTGGTGCGTGTTCTTTTGTGTTTTAAGAAGTTACACTACTGTTCAAAGTTCGGGCAAGCAAAAAAATGTACGGAAATCAAAGAAAATAAGAGAAATATTAAATGGCCATGTATTTAATACTTATTTACATGATTTTACACATTTTCAAACACAAATTTATTAAAAAGAAAAAGTTAATGTAATACAAATAATTTAAATCCGATTTTCATTGAAAAATCCACCTTTTGCCTTTAGGACTGCTGTCACTATGCTCGGCATCCGATTCACTAATTTTGCTAATGTTTCATTGGGCAAGCTTGTCCATACCTCCTGGGGAATGGCCCACAAATGTTCCTTCGATTTTGGACACTTTTTCCTAACACATCGATCTAATTCTTCCCATAACAACTCTATCGGGTTCAGATCGGGGGACTGTGGCGGCCATTCCATAATTTTTAGGGTTCTTTCATTTTCTTCTTGTTGCCGGTAATTTGTGCATAATTTTGGGGTCATTGTCCTGCATAAATTCAAATCCACGACCAATTAATCGGACTCCTGACGGTATGGCATTTTCCTCCAGTATTTTCTTCTTTTTCATTATGCCCTCAATTTTGAGCAAGTCCCCTGTTCCGATTAAGGAAAAACAACCCCAAACCATTACAGATCCGCCTCCATGTTTCACCGTAGGAACTATACACTTCCGTAACATTCTTTCCCCTCTTGATCTGCGTAGGAAAACTCTCCGTCTATTTCCAAAAACCTCAAACTTGGATTCGTCAGTCCACAAAACGTTTTTAAAATCGTCCACTGTCCAATCTCTATGAGCTCGTGCCCATTTCAATCGTTTCAGCCTATTTCCTCTTCGGAGTAACGGTTTTCGACAACCCACTCGCCCATGCAACCCAGCCTCTTTCAGCCGACGTTTCACAGTACTCACAGAAACTTTGGAATCTCGCTCATTATTGAATTCAGCAGCAATTTCCGATGCTGTTAGTCTTCTATTGCGCTTACTAATTATTTTTATTCGTAAATCTTCGGCAGGAGTCGTTTTTATTGACGGTCCTGGCCGATTACGATCTTGCACGTCACCGGTTGTCTTAAATCGAACTATAGTATTATGTACTGTAGATTTTTTTATTTTTAATTTATCCGCAATCCGTCTTTCTGCGTACCCTTCCTGATGCAAGGTAATAATAGCAGATCGTTTTGAAACAGCTAGAGGCTTTCCACGGGGCATTTTAAGCAGTCAAACCGAAATTATTTTATTTTTCACTTGCACAACCACAGATACAGTTAATATAATTTGTCAGCTTGCCCGAACTTCCATGAACGGTACTGTACATATGGAACAAAAGTTTTCATTGAATAAAGTTTAATCATTGAACTTAACGTATGTAAACTCGGAGCAATTGCTTGTCAACAAAATATGTCAAAATTCCTTAGTTTTTACTTTGTAACGCTCTCGATTCACTTCATCCCTTCAATAGGCACTCTTTGCCGGATTCTCCACCAGATAGCAGTTCAGAACATCCATATAGTCCACAGGAGAACTGCGAAAGTAACCTAAATACTCCAGATAACATATACTCGTCGTTAGGACAACAAATTTATAAGCCAACGCTTCTGAACCCAATTCTTGCAGATAATCTAGTTATCGGATCTCATATAATTGTTTCTGAACCGAATGCCGAATCTCATTTATTAGAAAATGGCAACATTTTACAAGACAATAGACTCCTAGACGGAGAAGAACTTAGAAGCAGCGCAAACATATTGAACGGTAGATTACTGCAAGAGAATGAATCGTCTTTGCTTGGAGATAGGATCATTTTACAAGATGGCAGTATAGAATCGAATAGACAATTGCTAATAGGTAGTGGGAATAGTGAAAATAGCCAAAATTTCGTCGAGAACTGCCAGAGAAACGATAATCTGTTAAGGCGGAATACCAACGAATTATTGCTGGTTAAAAATGGCGACGATTTTGATAAAACGCAATTGGTGCATCTCGGTTATAACACGAACGTTGAAATGCCTTCCATGTCGCAAAATTGCGATCCACCCATGGAGAATATCCAAGCGGTTTATGCAAATTTACAACCGAAGAAACGTAAATTATCTCAAGACGTTCCTTTAGTAAAAAGTGAACCTGGTAAGGTTAATTAATTGGAAGCTACAAATTTATTAATTTAAATTGTTTGGAATCTTTTTTTTATGTTTAGAACATTGTTCACCAAGTCAACTCAGCCCTCCAAGCAATCTAACCTCACCCTTGGATGATGAATATTCAGCCTCAGAAGGTTGTCTGACCGAGACCCAATATCAGTGCATAAGATTCACCCCGTTTCAACAGACTGCGTGGCATGCATTGTGCGATCAAAACTTGTCAGAATTGTAAGTAAACATAAACAAATTCCAACCAAAATATAGAGTAATACTCTAAAATTGACTCCAGTAACCTTGTAATAATTTTCATTAATACTTTCTATTCCCATATCTGTGATTGTCCTATGAGAGGTGCCTTTCACACCTAAAATTCTTGAATCATGTTGAGGAAGTTATAGGGTTTAATATCTCTTTCCTTTTTCAATATGTTAACGACAAGTTTGTGGCCTTGTCCAGTGATAAAATAGACTCTCAATGTTTTTAATAACTTTTCCCATAAACCCAACTTCACTGTAGGAAAGAAAAACGACAACAGCATCCCCTTTTTAGGCACCAGAGTTGTAAGAGATTGTAACAATGTCATCAAATTAGATATAAAATATCAACAATACTACTAGCTAATAGATAGTATAAATATTAGATTTGACTGGGATTCTAGTAGAAAATACGTTTAATTCATTCCACGAAAACCTAGAAATCTTACTAAATATTAAACAATATCTGTGGTCTCTTATTTACTAAAACGCTATCAACTAGTTTTGAGAGTTTCAAATGTTATCAATACAAGTAATGTTCAAAATTATACACATTATCTTGCTCAAATTTGATAAAAAGTTTGCATCTTTGTAACCTTGGTTTCTACAAATAGCCAACGTTGGACAATTATGTAAATTTACATAAAACTTCGTAGAAGGAATACTAAAATGGTTTATGGTTAAAGGGCTGTTAGCATGTTATCTTATGGCATTATTATAGTTAAATAAGTAGAGAATGAGCCACCATAATGGAGGCAGAAGACATTGAACACTCTAATTTGCTGAAAATTACTATAATGTCTGCTATCTTTATACGTAATTAACATTTTTTAATTTGTAGGTACTAATAAGATATACTTGACAAACAAGAAACACACCAATACGTTTTAAAACTTTATGTCATCTTACACACAACACATAACTATGTACACTCCCTAATACATGCTCATTACGATCCTTATTTCATAGCCAATATACAATAATACCAAATTAATTCAAAACATTATAACTGTGAGAAAATGTAGGGATTTTTCTCTATTATAAGGGGAAATCGTGAAAATAACGTAGACTTTTTGAATGATAAATGAATAACTTCATTACAGGCATAGAATTGTCAATACACACAATATTGGCAGGTTTTTATGCATTAATACCAATTGCTACAGTAGAAACTCGGATTGAATGGGACCGGGATTTCCTCGGTATATGGAAGTTTACCAAAAAAAGAAGAAGAAAAATTAACAATACTAATTTATTTCATATATTAATGATTAAGGTTCGACAAACGAGTGCAACGTCAGAGGCGTATCGCGCAAAAGTAGGTACGTGAGATACAATATTATTAAAAAATAATATATTCTTACCTTTTATTGACGTCTTGATGTCCACTGCGACAAAATACTACTGCCCCGGTAAGCCGCGTAAAATTGCAACATAAACAACGCTTCCATTGTCGATTCACTTAGCTTTCGACGTTGGTCTGACAACGTTTTCGTGTCTTTCGAAAATGATCGTTCTACATCTAGCGAAGTAGGATTTGCGTAATTCAGATATGCCTTTATCTCTTCTGTGCACTCTTTATTTTCAGTAATAGACCGAACCTTTTGTAAATCGGGATTTTTATTTAAAACTGCACGAAATTTTTTAGCGACATCTAATCCTATAGGATCCGTTAAGCCTTCTAGAGCGGCTTGTAAATTATCTAAGGTGTTTAATGAGTCTCGTAAAGATAAGTGACTGTTTTGTAACAGCGATATAGCTTGTACAACTGCAGATTAGTTTATGGAAATTTCATCTATTTGTAGTTGAACGTCCGAATTGGAAAAAAAGTTGCTGACTCTATTGAATCGCTGCAGATTTGATTTAAGTTTTAAAATCACATCCTTCACATTTGCGAAATATTTATGATAATAAAATACTGCCTGGAGCCATGTTCCCCATCGAGTTATTACTGGCTGAGGTGGTAATGGAAGGCTCGGACATAATTGTTTGAAAACGCGGATATGTTTGGGAGATTTGACAAACGCTTTTTTGGTAGATGCTATTAAATTATTCACCATCGGATACTTCTTTCGAATGGTTTCTGCAACAAGATCATACGCGTGTATGAGACATGTTATATGAAGAAGAGTCGGAAAGCATATTTTCAATATCCTACCAACTTTCAGCATTGTTGCAGCTCCATCAGTAACTTACATTGTGACTTGGGCTCCTGTGATACAAAATTCTCTTAACGAATCTTTTATTATCTTCACAACGGTTTCAGCATCACTTTTTTCAATCCTTTTACTGGTTAATAACAAGGAAGCTGCTGGATCATTACGCGCTACAACATGAATCACGCTGTGTTTCTGTGCATCAGTTGTTTCATTCACACTTATGCAAATTTTCTTATTTTTCAACTCGTCTACTATACAGTGTTTTACTGTACCCTGCAAATGTGGTAAATTGTATCGCAATTATCTATTGGTTGGTAGTTTCCACGAGGGAACATATTTATTCCAAAAAAGACGAAAGTGTTGATTGTCTACTAGGTGTTGTGGGATGTTGCACACACTTAGCATAAAAATAAAATTATACAGAAATTCCCAGTACGGAATATTGTTGCTTAAATTCAGTACATGACGTTTACTTTTAATATATCTTCTACAGTGAAATGTATTGCGACCTGTCAACCGTATATTGCAAGTTTTGCACTGAATGATAGTACTCGTATATTCCAATCCAGGGAAACGGCTAATATATTTATTCACATGCAATGCTAAAGGTAAACCTGGCTTACGACGATCCATGTTTTAAAAGATGCACGCCGATAAACCGATAATTATCGAATGAGCCTTCACTTCCACGCCTATCGAATGACTAAACTCTCCACCGGCTTCGCATCGACCTAAATCCCCTCGGCGCTTCTGCCATAGCACGCGTTTGTCGAATCTTATTAATGGTGTAAGAACAACAAATATTTATAATTCACATAATAATGAAAATCTGAGTTTAATTATTAAAGGAATTAACTTCAAAATATTTACGACATAACTGAAAGTACTGTATTACAGAATCATAAAATAAATTACTGTATTCTAAACAATCGTTTGTTACTACTTAAATCTTACCATCTAAAATCTAGGAAAGTAAATATTTCAAATGAAAACTGAATTGTGAAATAGAAATTAAGTTTAAATCGAACTGTATCGTTCATCCAATAGAAACAAGAACTGTAACTATTATTATAAACAACTCATAAATAACAAAGAAAAATGTTCTTTATACGCAAAACTTGAATTTCTAAGGAATGATTTATATAAATAAATTAAATCAAATGCTTAAAAAATTCCCCCGTTTTTTTGTTGACAGTATCCTAATCTGTAGTAAAACTCCTGTCGTACATTTGAAAATTCACCTTTTTTCCTTTAATAAATGAAACTGCAATAACGCTGTTACATAATTTCAAGGTTAAATACAATATTGTGGGTGTCCCAGATTCAACGTTATAAGCGATATCTTCCTTGTTTGTGGAGATATAAGATCGAGCAAGGTGTCGTCGGAAATGATTTGCAGAATACTAAAAGATATACCCTCTAAGAAACCACCTTCTATAAAACTTTCCCCAAACCATTTTTTTTTAATTGCACCGCTCATCTTTTTGACTTTATGGCTGAAGTACGAAAAGATTGGGATACAACCAAAATTGCATTCAAGAAATAAAAAAGAAATAAAAAAATTCTTACATAAATTTAAGGAACATTAAATGCATTAATAATTCATAAAATTAATCACTTACAGATATTGTTCAAAATGACCACCATTGGACGCAACACACACTTCAAATTGATCAATTAATTCCTTGAAGTTGCTGCTGCGATCATATTCATTGCAACGGAATTACATGCACGCCGAATCTTAAGTTTCGAATCGCTCAAATAAATCAAGTTTGTAGGCGGAGTAGAATACATAACTTCTTGCAAATACCTCTACAAAAAAAAACAACTATTGGAATATACGTCATCTAAATACTCTACAACCAACCGCGAGTTACGAGGCGGGGTGCCATCCTGTTGCTACCGCAATTCATTGCGCTCTGCGAATGGAATATCTTCCATTAACTCGGGAAGGTCTTTTTTTTATAAAAAATGTAAATTTAAGGTTGTCTAGTCTCCGTTCAAAATCTGTAGACCTTAATGCTTGCAGTAACTGCATTTTAAAAGGATGATATTTGTGAAACTTTAGTATCCTCTGTACTGTTGATTTATTTATTCCCATATCTTCTGCCACAGTTCTAATTAAAGTATTTTTCTTAGACCGGTACCTCATTATCGAGTGGATGCTGACAAGGGTTTCAATTTTTCAAATGCAGATGACGCTTTTGTTTGCCAAAAGAAAAATCACTTTCAGGTAAGTTTATTTCTACGATTTTTATGTATATTTGTTTATTGTCTACTTGTCTACTACGAAAATTAAATTTATTTTTTGCGTTTTGTCATAATTTGATGGATTTGATATCTTTGTAATTTGAACATTTCTGCTGCAGATTACTTGCCACGTACAGTTATTGGGTGATGCACAGTTCGTCAAGACAGCAGAAGGTTTTCAAAAAATATCCAGCTTTCACCTGCACTTCTACGGCGTCAAACATGATTGCCCGACTCAAACCATTAGAGTGGAACAAAGTCAGAGTGATAGAAGCAAAAAACCCTTTCATCCCGTACTGTAAGTTCTTAAATAAATTGAAATCCTCGAATTTTAAATTAAATATCAACTTATTTCTAGCGTGGAGCTAGTAAATTCGCAAGTTACAAAGGTTACAGTTGGCAGGCTTCATTTCAGTGAAACTACTTCGAATAACATGAGAAAGAAGGGTAAGCCAAATCCTGAACAGAGATATTTTCAAGTAAGTCCTTCGAAAAGATTTAATTTAGTATTCAAATATTTTATTTCTACTTAAAGTTGGTGGTTGGACTCCATGCTCATACAACCCATGGCAATTTCCCCGTAATTAGCCATGCCAGTCAGAAAATTATTGTTAGAGTAAGTGTAGTGTGTATCTTGTGCAAATCTGTATGCGTTCTAGTTCTGATGTGTTAATTTTTTAGGCTTCGAATCCCGGTCAATTTGAAAATGATGTGGAGCTATGCTGGCAAAAAGGACAAACACAGGTAATTATAGATATCTCTTTTATCAAAAAGTTATTGAGCTATTTCTTGGTGTAACAAGAAGTATTGATATATTGTCAGTTATCCAATTATACTTATGTTTAAAATTTTTATTTAGGATTCAATATTTCATGCCGGTAAAGTTGGTATAAACACAGACAGACCCGATGAATCTTTAGTGGTTCATGGAAATCTCAAGATAACGGGACACATCATCCAACCCAGCGATATAAGAGCTAAGAAGAATATCGTGGAATGTGATACGAAGGAGCAGCTGAGAAACGTACAAAGACTTAGAGTTGTAAGGTATGTTACAATGTTAGCGGCACGGCAGATAAGAAATTATTTGATAGTTATTGTAGAACGTTCGGGTTTGGGCGTTGAAAAATAAATAAATACTTTCTCTAGCATATACACGAGTCGCGCGGAAATTCTGCTAAATCTATACAGGGTACGGTGTTTTGATTTCATATAGCGAATATAGATATTCGATTATACGAAGATTATTTAAAATACTGCGACAAAGGGAGCTTTGTGGGGGGGTAATAAGATTAATAGTGTTGGGCGATTATGAAGGATATAATCGAGATATATCGATTATACCCGAATAATCGATCATTCGATTATGGTTCAGAAATCATTCATTATTCGTTTCGACTGCGCAGGAGCACACAGACGGATTACGATTTAAGATCTGTATTCGAAACTTCGAGGTTTCGAGTTTCGAAATAATTCACTCGTCACTCGGATTCTGTCAAATAATCGTGGAAAATAATCGAAATCGTTAGTAAATTTCGAATGATCATTCGATTATTGAAATATATCGATTATGCCCAACACTAATAAATAATCACACCTCGTCACTTACATGGTCTTTATTATCGTATATATACTTTTTTCTATATAAAAGTACTACTGCTGCAACTACGTCGTCCCCCTTCTAACGGTTCGCCTGTCCATTCCCGCGACGCCACGGTTCTTGATGATACAGCAAGACTTGCACTTGGAGTAATGTTGTAATTGTGTTACATATGCAACGTAATACATTTCCGACAGTATTTTAGAAGACATATTACGTCCGGTTATACCGGAAGGTGTTGTCAACTTTCTTATTTTAAATGGAAAGTATTATTTTACCACACCATTTGAAAACCTTAAACAATAGTGTATGCAATTGCCTATACCTAAATTTTACAATTTTGTAAGAAAATCGATTTTTCCAAAAGAATAAATTATGTTGGCGTTAAAATTCAATGTGTAGTTTGTAATATCCCTTTAATGTGTTGGTCCAAAAGGGATTGTTTACGTTACGTAAATAGTGAACAGCATTCTTCAAAAAAAAAATTGCACACGACGCTATGATAAATTTAAATTTAATTTATGTGTTACCTTTATTGCATGTAATCTACCGTTTAATTTACTAGACAAGGAAGCATATGTCTTCTTTTGGAATAAATATTCGGACTGCAAATTACCAAGTCGTGCATCGTTACAAAGAATTGTGCCATCTGCTCGTGAACATGTTGAAAAAAGAATTAAATCGGAGTTGAAAGATAAAAAACTGTGGTTATGTGTGGACGAAACAACAGATCGTAAAAAACATTCTGTGGTTAATGTAATGGTACGTTCAATGGTACCACATCAATCGTCACCTTCAATTCTATTAGCTTCCAGACGAGTACAACAATGTACTGCCGAAGTAATTTCAAAGTTAGTGTTAAATATATTGGAAAAGTTTGAATTTTCAACAAACCAACTGTTGACGTTTATGAGTGATGGTGCCGCAAACATGCTTTCTGTAGGCCGGTCTCTTAAAAAACATTGTGCTAACTTGTTACATATTACGTGTAAAACTCATGCTTTCAGTTATGTGGCAGATAGTATTAGAAAATGTTATCCTGAGGTAGATGCTTTAATAGCGCATACAAAAGTAGTGTTTGCCAAATCCCCAAAACGTATTCGCAAATTTCACAGACTGTGCCTCCGTATGTCTGAGCCACCAGAACCTATTCATACACGTTGGGAAACATGGTTACAGGCCGCGTTTTATTATCATAAATATTTTGAGAATATTAAGAACGTGGTTTTACAATTCGATCCAAAATAAACTGCGGCTATCAAGGAAAGCCAGTCGAAATTTCATGATAGTCAGGTTAAAACGGATTTAAAAACTATTCAGAACAATTACTTCGGACTAGCGGAGGCAATAGAAAAATTACAAAATCCTTCGGTGTCGTTAGTGGAATCTCTGCAAATAGTGCAACACGTTCACGCACAGCTATGCGCGGTAGAAGACGCAAAAAATGTTTGTGTTTTAGAAAGGTTTGAAAGTGTTTTAAAGAAAGATTCTGATTTTGGCACATTAAGACAAATTTGTGAAGGTGCGTCAACAGAACCGTTAAGTTGTTCCAAAGATTATTTTAATTACCCAAATATAACGTCACTAGATGTAGAATATTCGTTTTCTGCATATAAACACACTTTCTCCTCACGCCGCACTCGGTTTGCCGAAACAACTGTGGAAACCTATCTAATGTTGCAGATATTTAACAGACATTATTCACTTTGTGATATCACGGAAGACTCTTAAGACGGTAAGTGTTTGAGCACGTCTTGTATTTTATTTCTGGCCATTTATTTTGTGTAAACTTTTATGCGCCCGCCACTGACTGTTGGCGCAAATTAAGCAACTCTAAATTCATTACTTCTGTATCGTTGTCGTCAACATATGATTTTCGTTTTGTTAATTTCCTTTTATAATTAATCTATGTGAACTAATTGTTTTTTTCTTATCCATCTTTTTATTATACACAATTAAAATAAATGTCTGACAGTCTGACATTTAATACTATTTTCCACGGCAGCTTAGATTACCATTGCAGTAAATTTTTTAATTTACTGACACAGCTATTAATAACACGGACCTTCTAGGTACATTAAGTTAACGAAACAGTTCTTCCATCACCAGCACAATTTATAATAAACAAGTAAAGGTAGTGCAACTGTCATTTTTTTGGAAAAAATCAATTTTCTTAACGAAGAGCGCAAAGTAGCCCCTTAATTTGAATCATCCTGTATAGTAATTAGTGCTTAACCACAGCACTTGTAAATAGAACATTCTGTATAAAATATAATGTAGTAACATATTTTGTTGCTCTATACATTACAAAATGTGTAGAATAAGTCGAGAAAAAGTAAAAGGGCCTTGGTGTAATGTTTAAAGGTGTTATGCCTTGATACTTCTGAGATAAAGCGATAAACCGCTTCAAGCCTAAAACATTAGGCTTGAGGCTTTAAAGAATATTTAAAAATATGAAAAATTCTCTTCGATTTGGAGTAATGTGCATGAAATTGTTAATTACGCCGAAAATTGCGTCTGTTTTATAATACTTTCATCGTTAAAACAATCATCAATGACTAGGCCTGTCGCTTCTTTGTTCATTTAGATCGTATGATTTGTTCATAAATTTTGGCAGTTCTATAATGCGATACCGTTAAAAATTAATTTCTTTTAAATTCTAAAAAGGGTGGTATCACTTTCTTACTTGAATTAAGTACACTTGGTTTTGAAACTATCTAAACTCAAATGTCAATGCTTTTTAAAAACAACAAAGGTGGTAACCGCATCCTTGCGGCACTCCAGTTCCTTTATTTATTTATAAAAATCTTCTCTTTTTAATAGATACGAATATGAACCTGAATTCGCATCTCAACTCCGTCGACCTGTGGATGTGGGAGATACAGGCGTAATTGCCCAGGAAGTTGCAGAAATTCTACCGGAAGCTGTTAGTCCGGCAGGAAATTTGCTCCTAGGTGATGGGACATTGATCGACAATTTTCTAGTAGTAAACAAGGTATTATATGACTATCGTATTAATGCAATAGGTTCTCAAATTTGTTAATTTTTCTTCAGGAAAGGATATTTATCGAAAATATCGGAGCCGTTAAGGAACTCTGCAAGGTCACCGATAACCTAGAGACGAGGATCGATCAATTGGAGAGAATTAATCGTAGATTGAATAAGTTGAAGAGAGGGGATAGTGTTAAGTCCACAAGTACAGGTCAGTTATACCAAAATTGATAAAATGTTTTCTTTTTGCTTATACGTATCTTACATTTGTTTGTGGTCTCTTGCAGTGAATAGCGTAAAACACATCCACACGAAGAAGTGCTTCAAACACCATACTTGTTCTGATGAATCGGAATTATGCTCGACTAAATTTATACAAATAATAATCATAGTTCTGGTGTTGATAATGGCTTTCTGGTGAGCGTTTTCTTGCTTTTAAGGTTATATCCTTTTGTAAATACATTTTATTATCTTTATTCTAGTTTGGCCGCTATTACAACTTTGTACCTTATTGATGCATCCAGGCATAGATCACTCGATAGAAGTAATTACCAATACAAGCAACATTTTTTAAGTACAAATGCACCCACTAAATTATCGAAGACACGTACCTGGCCTACTATTCACAGCAGGATATCCACAATGGCTCCTTTTAAGGAACCTGGTATGTTTGACATTTTTCTCTTTTAATACAAAGTTTAATTACAAAATATCTTATATTCACTATTGTTGTATTTCGGTTCGATGAATAAGAGATACTAAACATATCTCGTTTCCGAGAAAGGTAAAAATAAAACACTGGCCCAACTTCTCACAAATTCTATTACGGGAAAAACAGGCGATCGGTTTCGTGCCTCTACAGACACATTTTCAGGCCAGCTAAGAGGTACCCAGACAACAAAGAAAAACGTAACAGTATAAACGTAATGTAAAACATCAATCAGCATGCAACAGTGAAAAAATATGAAGAATTGAAATTATGAGTATAAGTTGAGACACCAGATTATGTAGTACAAATGTAATTAGATCATTAAGTATGAGAATGTATAAAAAGAGACATTTCCTCCTTGTGTCCTTTTTCCTCGTTTTACAGATACCTTCGTAGACTGGTTGGCATCTCGTTAGCGAAAGAATCTTTCAGCAAGGAATTTGTTATTATCAAACATATCGCAAAACTTAATCATTATGATCGTCGTACGGTGGACAGATTCCTTGATAAGGTCCAGTGAAAAAAGAACGAGAATTCCGTTTACTTAAACTATGCCAAGGTTGTAACACAACTCCCCCCTGTATTGGTCCCTTCAAAGAATTGTTACCTTATTTAAAGACTATTTTTGTGTATCTTTTCAAACCATACATCCTTTACGCAATTAACTTATAAATAATAAAGATCAGACAGATAGGATCAAAAAGAGATGTGTATACATGCTCACTTGCAGTGACTGTTGTTGCAATTACCTTGACAGAACCTATCGGGACTTCTACATACGTATAAAAGAACATTTGTAATGCAAGATAGTGTTATAGTATGAAGGATCGTAAACATATACAAAAAAGAGTACAAGAGCAATTTTTTCCAGTTACGCAGTCTCTGACCTCTTATGCAGCGAATGAAAATTAAATCAAAATCTCTTTAACTCAACTGTATAAAGAAAAAAATACAGTAGTGTCCGGATATAACGAACCGCAAGGGACCGAGAAGTTCACTTCGTTATATGCGGAGTTCGTAGTAAATAAAACGGATGAAATACTATACAACTATGCATATCATGTCTTCTTTTAAATCTTTCAATCCAGCTTCGACTATAAATAAACTCTTTCCTAGTTCTGTAGCTTTTATTTGTAATACTGAACCGCTTATGGGCACATTATTGTTTCTTTGTTGTTTAAGCCATTGTAAAAGTACACTATCGATATTGTCTTTACTTGCTTTTTTGATTTTTTTAAGTGTTACATGACCATGCTCAAAAGCCTCTTTAATTTTAGTTTTATTTTTCCAAATGGTTCCTACAGTAGATTTAGAGAGATTATATTCATGACAAAGGATACTTGGGATTTTTCGCGGATCATTCTCTCGACGCTAGGTGGCGCCGGGTATTTTGGTGCTGTTTGTGGAGAATAACGATATAAACCCGAGAGGTGAAAAACTGGCGAGGAAAGGGCAGTATACGGAACCACGCTGATGATGCCGGGTACGCAGAAACATGTCCGTGGGTTAACGCTTTCCCTTTCCTCGCTTTGTTTTTTGCCGGGAATGATTCCACCAATACCATGAGCATTGAAGTGTTGAATATTCTCTTATACATTCATTTTATTAGTGTTTTAACACTCTTTGTTGTTGTAGTGTAGCTTATTAGATATTCAGAATGTTTTATTTTTAAGCATGTTATTCTTGTTTTTGTTCCTTCTTATTTATTTTCTTTTTTCTTTTGTTCAATCAGGTATCACGCGGGCTAGCGTAGAGATAACGTCCATTAACAAAGAATTCTCGCATATTTTAGGTAGACCGGCAGACTGCATTACAGAACCGGAACTCTACGATCCAACTAATGCATGTCAGGTAACTAAACAACTAACAAAATGTTAGTTCGCAATTCCTAATCAAATAGATTCGACGTTCTAATTATAAAAAAAAAATCGTTTAATTCGTTTTAGGTCTACTGTTGTGGATCTCTACTTTACGATAAGTCCAACATAATCGGTGCTCCCGTCTTCAAAGAGAAGATTCCCAAAACAACGCATCCCAAGAACAAGACGATTTCCATTTCCATTCTGGACAAGAATAAGAATGTCAAGGCGCTTAACAATAATAATATCGAGAAACATCCAAGACAGAAACGAGAAAATGATGATATTAACGATAAGGATAACAGTTTTGATACTACAGGTTAGTGTCTATTTGATATTTTGTTGGTGCAAATTACATTTTCAAACATTTAACATCAATGGTCTTCTTGTCAAAGTGACATTTACGATAGCCGTAGAGAACGTAAGAGAGAATAAGCAAATCTATAGGAAAAAGTAACATCTTTGCGTTACAGCACATTTATTGGGAACTGAAACGCATTATATCCGTAGATATTACAGGTATCTACAATCATAATAGGCGCGAAATATGCATTTTAATATACATATATGGTTTCTAAATTTCTTTGCTTACTACCTAATGGCTAGAGTAACCTAAACTTGCGGACTCGCATAGGCGTTGGTATTACGGGTTAATATAAGAATACGAAAAATTCATAAATAAACTAAACCGGTAGAGAAGCAGGCATGTAGTGTCGACCTTGAATATAAATCACGTTAAACCGCGCTGAGAGAGATTTCGTTTTAGTACCGGTTGAGCTGTTGCAGAGATTAGTCGAACGGTCAAGGTTATGTACTTACGTGTCGCTTTTGAAAATATAGCTGTTGTTTTTTGTGTGTTGTAGTATTATACCAAGTACATAATTAGTGTATCGTTTCATATAGAACTAATATTTACATACCTAAGAAAACAATGCCTCGTAATAGATTTGCTACTAATGTACATAAGTATGTGTCACTTTTTCCCCATTTAAAATATGACGGTAGTGCAGTTTTTTGCTTAATATGCAATGTTCGTTTGGCTGCATTGGACAGAACTGATTGCCAAAGGCATGTCAATGATATTAAGCATATGAGAAATGCAAGAACTGAAATACCTTATACACTATTCCTCATACATTTATTAATTATGTTTACCTCCTGTAATCTTCCGTTGTCGTTGGTGAGAAAAGCAGCTTTTAAAACGTTTTGGCGACAATACGTTCCAAAGTACCCATTACCCTCATAAAACACAATTGCAGAATCATTTGCCGCGAATGAAAGAGATGCTAGAAAATGTGTGTAAACGTGATTTGTGTTCCAAAAAAATATGGATTACCGTGAATGAGACGACCGATATAAAGAAAAACAGAATTGTGAATGTAATAGCTCGCGTTTTATCCAGCGAGAACACAGCATCTCGATATTTGTTAGCTTGCAAACGTGTTCAACAATGTACCGCGGAAAATATTCAAAAAGTGATAATGAACGCTTTGAAAAAATTTAAAATTGCCCAAGATCAAGTTGTGATGATTGTGACAGGTAGTGCAGCAACGATGTTAAGTGTTGGGCGATCCTTAAAACATATATTTCTTAATTTAATACATATAACCTGCGTGCTGCATGCTTCGCATTTAGTTGGTGAAGTTGTTCGACAACATTACGGAAACGTTGATCGGATGATTGGAAGTACTAAAGCAGTGTTTCGTAAATCTCCTAAACGTTTAAAAGAATTTCGTAAATTTTGTCCAGGTATTCCAGAACCTCCTGAACCAATTTTAACGCGATGGGGTACTTGGCTAACAACAGCTTCTTACTATTTGATTCATTTTCAACAAATTCAATCAGTTATAATGCGATTTAATCGGAATGAATCCAAAGCAATTAGAGAAAGTCAAAGAGAATTTCAAATTCCTCAACTTTTAGAAGATTTAACAACAATATGTACCAATTATACAGTATTACTAGATGCCATCAGAAAACTACAATGTACTGAATTGTCATTGCAGGAATCATTAAACATAGTGGAGTGTGTAAAAAATAAATTACACACATTAAATGATACGCCAGGATTATGCGCTAGTCAAAAGTTGGCAGATGTTTTAAGGAAAAATCCCGATTTTAATACTTTAGAGGCGGTTTATAATAAGTGTAAGAATAATTAACTTTTAAGTGATTTTGAAAAAAAGTTTCTACATGCAAATGTAACTTCCTTAGATGTGGAGAGATCGTTTTCTATGTATAAGAATATTTTTTCTTGTCGACGAACAAGGTTTAAAGAAGTAACTGTGGAAACATATGCAATGATGCAAGTTTACAGTAGTTAACATCCTGATGCCTCTAATTTGTTGAATAATTAGCAAGTAAGTTTATTTATGAATTTTTCGTATTCTTATATTAACCCGTAATACCGACGCCTATGCGAGTCGGCAAGTTTTGGTTACTCTACTAATGACACAATATATCTTAAAAAAATACAACTTCCAAAGAAATAAACAAATTTATTACAAAATAACGGTAATTTTTATTAACAATACAAAATTATAGAAGTGCCGTCAACCGGGGTGAAATGGCCAGGTGTTTGGTAAATTTCTATTCATGCATTTTTCTCTTGTAGGAATTTAAGATCATGAATCGCTACACCTACGAAATATCTAATAAAATGAAACTAAATACACAATTCGAAATATAGTTTAATAACACCGTTTACAAAATGGCGATTTTACGCATGCGTCCTCAATTAATTTTCGATTAATTTTTGGGTGTCGTATCTGTGGTATGGTTGTATATAAATCAGTATAAACTAAGAAATAAGGTTCGACAAACGCGTGCTACGGCAGAAGCGCCGATAGGGGATTTAGGTCGATGCGAAGCCGGTGGAGAGTTTAGTCATTCGATAGGCGTGGAAGTGAACGGTGGTTCGATAATTATCGATTTATTAGTGTGCGTCTTTTAAAACATAGATCGTCGCAAGCGAGGTTTACCTTTAGCATCGCACGTGAATAAATATATTAGCCGTTTTTTTGTTCAGTGCAAAATTTTGCAATATACAGTTGATAGGTCGCGATACATTTCACTGTAGAAGACATATTCAAAGTAAACGTCATGCACTGAATTTAAGCAACAATATTCCGTACTGGGAATTTCTGTATGATTTAATTTTTATGCTAAGTGTGTGTAACATCCCACAACACCTAGTAGACAATGAACACTTTCATCTTTTTTGGAAACTACCAACCAGTAGACAATTGCGATACAATTTACCACATTTGCAGGGTACAGCAAAAAACTGTATAGCAGACGAGTTGAAAAATAAGAACATTTGCGTAAGCGTGGATAAAACTGATGCATAGAAACACAGCGTGATTCATGTTGTAGCGCGTCCTTTAAAACATAATGATCCAGCAGCTTCCTTGTTATTAACCAGTAAAAGGATTGAAAAAAGTGATGATGAAACCATTGTGAAGATAATAAAAGATTCGTTAAGAGAATTTTGTATCACAGAAGCCCAAGTCACAATGTTACTTACTGATGGAGCTGTAACAATGCCGAAAATTGGTAGGATGTTGAAAATATGCTTTCCGATTCTTCTTCACGTAACATGTCTCATACACGCGTATCATCTCATTGCAGAAACCATTGGAAAGAAGTATCCGATGGTGAATAATTTAATAATCTACCAAAAAAGTGTTTACGAAATCTCCCAAACATATCCCCGTTTTCAAACAATTGTGTCCGAAACTTCCACTACCACCTTAGCCTGTAATAACTCGATGGGGAATATAGCTCCAGGCAGTATTTTATTATCATAAATATTTCGCAAATGTGAAGGATGTGATTTTAAAATTTAAATCAAATGAATCTTCAGCGATTCGAGAGAGTCAGCAACTTTTTTCCAATTCGGACGTTCAATTACAAATAGATGAAAGTTGCATAATCTATTCTGTAGTTGTACAAGCTATATCGCTGTTACAAAACAGTCACTTTACGAGACTCCTTAAACACCTTAGATAATTTACAAGCCGCTCTAGAAAGCTTGACGGATCCTATAGGGCTAGATGTCGCTAAAAAATTTCGTGCAGTTTTAAATAAAAATCCCGATTTACAAGAGGTTCGGCCTACTACTGAAAATAAAGAGTGCACAGAAGAGATAAAGGAATATTTGAATTACGCAAATCCTACTTCGCTAGACGTAGAACGATTATTTTCGAAATACACGGAAACGTTTTCAGATCAACGTCGAAGGCTAAGTGAATCAACAATGGAAGCGTTGCTTATGTTGCAGTTTTACGCGCTTATGCTTACCTGGAGAAAAAAGTTAGTATTAGTTTTGTCCGCACGTGTCGGTACATCAAAATACGTTTAATTTAGATAAGGTAAGAGAAACTATTATTTTAGATATATCACTGTTAACTCAGTCCCTTTACTTTGGCATACCGACTTTGCACTACTTTCAAGACTTTTTATAAAAAGTTTTCTTCACATCCGTTATTTTGGGAATCACGTTCTATTGAAAAGATTGATTATTAACTAGATATACACTTCTAAAAATCTATAGTTTACTTAAAAACCCATTGGTGCATTCCACTTTGCCTACTTCAAACATTTTTAGTAAATATTGATTTCTATCAACATCCGTAGCTGAATCTTTTTTAAAATTATTATTCAAACATAGACGATCACCATCTAAGAATCTCGATCCAAGGGAAGAACTTCAGCACCGATCTGGGTGCAGATTACCTAGTCGAAAGCAGAACCTCACCAGCTAATTACACGTACAACATACCGATCTCAAAGTATATGCCGGATCCTTTTATAAGGGTCGTATTTAGGTATTTATTTCACCTTTTAAAACTCTAACCATCGATTTTCTACACAATTTTCTTTTTATTAATAGGTCAAACAAGAATATAGTCATGGAACATTGTTCCAATACTAGGGTGCATCCTTGTCCTTTTGTGGGATTACCTTACACCGATGAAAACAAAACACAACCAGCGTACAAAGTAAACGAGAACGTTCCAATACAGCATATTGATTATAAGTTCACCTTCGAAGTTGATGTATTGGATTATCAAACGAAGATTATGACATATAGATATACTTACAGACAGAATCAGGTAGGTGACGCAAAATAATATTGTTGATTTTATTTAAAATTATAAATAAATGCAATGCTTTTAATCGTTACAGAACACATGCAAAATTTCTCCATCCAAGTTGGGTGTGGAATTTACAGAGTACAACTTTATCTTCTACAGACATTGCGACGAATAGATAAACACAAATTAGATTATATTTTCCCCAGAACTAGGGAACCCTTTTATAATTTACTTGTTGTAGCAATCTCCTAAGTAATATTTTCTTTCATGCCTTATATAGAAAGGATTAAAAGAAAATTGACAAGAAAAAGAAACTCTATTTTAATTAGCAGTAACAGAAACTAAATATGAAACTAAAAATATATACAAACGAAAAAAAAAAAAACAAAAAACAAATACAAATATAAAAAGAATATAGTGCAATAAAAAATTATTTACTTTAAGTGAAATCTCACTAAAAACAAGATGTGTAATAATAATAATAATAATACTCAAAAATATGAGATATAAATGTAATTTTTTCCTCTATTGATACGTACTTAAAGAAAAGGAAGACGTTACAAGAAAGAAAGAAGTGTAATAATTATATATTCCGTCCTATTTGTAAACTCATAGAAAAGATTATTATATAACATACATATCTAAGGTATTCTATAAATATTTTTAAACGTTAAGATTCCAAGAATTCCAATACTTTTGTATAATGATATTTCCAATTTAAATTTAGGTATTTCGGGTGGTTATTTTATATTTTATTTTTTAATTTATTATTTGTATATTTTTATTCCAATTATAGCAGATTTTTTTTTTAATTTAGAGTAAAGTTGTACATTCCTATAATTAATTATTTTAATTACATTGATAAAAAAACACAATTCGTTTTTGGTGCTCTGTATGTATTATGTAAATTGGCTTTATTTGAGCTAGTGTGAACGTCACCGTTATTGTTGGTTCTGTAAACGTTAAATCTATTGAAGCTTGGCAGACCAGTGCAATTTCTACGCAGCCGCAGCCCGGAAATCACTCCACTTTGGACAATTGTCGCGAAAGCCTATAGCAATCTAATAGTTGAGGGAAATATTTTAAAAAAAATAATTAAAATACATTTATGAAATATCAAGTAGGCGTTCGAAACTTTTATAAACCATTTCTTACGATATTTTGTACATTCCACAGATTTATACAGGGTGGGGCAGAATGGAAGAGCGTTTTTTAAATGAGAAAAACTATTTTTTAACTCTAACTAGTCGTTCCTCAAAGTTCCGCATCACCCTTTCACACAAGCCGACGTCAATTGTTCTAACTTGTGCCGTGATGGCTTCTTTTAACTCTTGCAGATTTCTAGGTTTATCGATGTAGACCTTCGCCTTTAGGTGTCCCCATAAAAAATAATCAGCAGGTGTGAGGTCAGGGGAACGAGGTGGCTATGGCACATCATCGAAAACGGGTGATTACGTGTTCAGGAAAAATGCGACGCGCAACTTTCATTGAGGCTCTCGTTGTATGTGCTGTGGCACTATCTTGTTGGAACCAAATATTTCTTGTGTTAATTCTTCATCGTTGCAATTCTGGGATCAAAAAGTTTTCCAACATGAAAACATATCGCTCGGAGGTTACAATTACACTTGCTCCTCTTGCAACTTTGAAAAAATAAGGTCCGATCACTCCAAGACGGCTCACGGCGCACCAAACCGTGACTTTCTCACTGTGAAGTGGGCGTTGATGCAGTTCACCCAATATCGATAATTCTGTTTGTTAACAGAACCGCTCACATGAAAATGAGCCTCATCGCTCATCATTATTACTGGTTCATTTTCATCAGCAAAAATCATTTGCATTCTTTCAGCGAGTTGCTGGCGTTGTGCAAAATCTCCTTCGTTCAGTTGCTGGACAACCATAAGCTTATAGGGGTGAAAGACCAGATCTTGGTGTAAAATTCTGCGAAGTGTTCGACTACTCATTCGGAGTGTTGTAGCCCGTTTCCGCACAGAGCGCTCTGGACTTTGATTTACTGCTTGTCTCACCCTTTCTACAGAGGCTGGTGTCCTGACACTTCGGGATTTTGGTTTTGGATTCATTGTCGATTCCGTCAATCTAAAATTTTTTACTTATCTGTTAATTGTATCGCGTTTTGGAACTAAACCGTTATGACCAATATTGAAACGTTGACGAAAGCGCCGCTGCACGACAACAGACTCACCCGATTTTAGATACTCCTCAACTGCGAACGCACGATGCTCCCTCGTCCAGATAACCATTGTAACGAACGGTAAACTCTCCTGAATCGAACGACGCATACTGCAATCCTTCAGCCCCTCCCCTTCGTATGTACTATCCGTTCTAAAAACACCCTTCCATTTTGCCCCACTCTGTATATATAAAAGCGGATTCATCATCTCTTTCTGTCATATATTACGAAAAGATACGGGAAAACTTTCCGAGCTATCTAAAGGATGTCCCAAAATTCACGCAAGAAGTAATTTTGATAGAAAACACAGGTTTTGCTGGCACATACGCACTCTTTTGTTGAAATTTTCCGTGACCGTTTTGCATAAATGTGGCTGAATTTCGTTGATACAGCGCTCAATTTCCTTCTTCAAGGCGTGGGTGGTCGTGGGCTTGTTGGCATAAACCTTAGACTTCCAAAAACCCCAAAGAAAAAGTCCAACGGCGTCAAATCGCATGATCTGGGCGGCCAATTCAGATCAAAACGGGAAATTACACGACCAGGAAGTGACTCATGCGGTAATTGAATTGTTTCTCGGGTTGTATGGCATGTGGCACCGTCTTGTTGAAACCACATGTCGTCCACATCCATATCTTGCAATTTAGCCCACTGCTGTTCAGTTTGGTATTAGACGATGTGATAAAAGATCGTCAACGGAGACTAAGCAACTATTACGTAGGCTACAGAAAACTGCAAGCAATAGAACTAAATGAGATTGCGTTTGTAGACGATATGGTACTAGTGGCAGCAACAGAACGAGCCTTGCAATATAACTTGAATATTTACATAACACAGATGGAAAAAAGAGTGATGAAGCTGAACGTCGATAAAACAAAAACAATGATAATAGCAAGACAACATAGTGTACACCAAATATACGTTAAAGGTACAAAATTGGAACAGGTCGATAAATATAAGTACTTTTTTGCTATGCTATTTATTAATTAAATTGCAAAATTGATATCATCTACGAAACAGTCAATTATTGAAGTTATATTTACTAAAACTTGTTTCTTTGTCAAAACAAGATAAATGAATAATAATAAATGGCTTAGATCCCCCCTCCTGGGGATTTCGCCGCTTCATATGAAGGTTTTCTAGATCCCTCATTAAGGGGAGGATCAGTCCCTGTTCCTTCCTATTCCACTCTTTCGCATATCCTTCTCCACTCCGTTCTATCTTTAGCTTTTTCTTTTGCCTTATCAATCCCTATCCCCTTCAAGTCTTCCCTCACTTCACTCATCCAGCTAGATCTAGGTCTTCCCCTCCTTCTTTTTCCCGATGGCTCCCAATTTATTATATTTAATATCTTGTCCTCTCTCGCTCTCCATATATGCCCCAACCACATTGCTCTTTGCTGTTTTATCTTCTTAACTATATCTTCTCCACATTCTTTCGCTACTTCCTCATTTGTTCTTATCCTATATTCCAAATTTGTCATTCTAACTGGTCCAAGTATTGATCTGAGTATTCTTCTCTCCGCGACTCTTAAAATTTCTTCATCCCTTTTTGTCATTGTCAGTGTTTCCGCTGCGTACATTATCACCGGTCTTATGGTTGTTCTATAAATTTTTATCTTTGTAAGATAAATGAATACAATATCTAAATATATTTTTATAACACCCTGTATTGTTTCGTTGGGTATCATATCGAAAGATCGGTAGAAATGTGAACGATATAAAACATTGAAAATTCAACGTAAAAGAAAGGTCTGATTTCTCAACTAAGGGATATGAATTCTCCCGTAATTTAACAATAACGTCATCTCCGAACATCACTCTCAAATAAAGGCAACTTATAATCCCTGTAGATAAATTATTTACCTTATACACCTACTATTATTATCATTATTAGTACTATGTAATACATACAATGCAAGATATAAACTCTATGTTTGTATAAATCCTCCATATTTGTTTAATTTAGCTGCTAGGGTTAACGAATACTCTAAAAATGTAGCGTAACATTCTATTAATGATACTATTATTAAATTTATTACTAGAGGTAATAATATATTTTCACAAACTAGTTTGCTGAATATTGAATGAAATCTCAGAAAGAAATCATCACAGTAGTTTTTCAAGCATTCTATTTTTATTTGTTTATTTTACTATAATAATTAATTTAAATGTTTCAATTTTTTTATTTTAGATGTATATGCTAACGTTTAAATTAATTTGATATTGTATAATCTTGAATATTCGGTTAATTTTAAAGAGAATATAATACAAATACAAAAAAAAATACGTTAGATTAGATATTTTGCTTTATAATTATATATTTTAATAATAGTAATGCTATTATTTTGGAAGAAATTCAACTGAATGTGGTTAATAATAATAGTTATGGTACAATTTTTGTTGAATAGCTATTTCAGTATTGATCATCTTTGAAGCAAATCGAATTTGCTTTTGATGGGATCGACCTTATTTGTTGTAAATTTAACTTTTCAACTTCATTCTTCCATCGGGAGCACTAACCATTTCGTTTACGGGTAATAAGCGCCCTCGTTATGGGTTATTTGAAATGTAATTGAATTCTTATCGTAGCAATACTTTATTAGCTTCACTTTAATGAAACATGATGATCCCACGGAAAACGTCTAGTTTTAAGCATTTAGGAAACAATTTCACGCCGCTTCAAATCATGACTAAAACAAAAATAAATAAATAAAAAAAACCGCTGTTCAATATAATGCGAACTTTGGGGTTATATTAAACACCATCAAAATTTATAGTAATTGGTACATTTCTTGCATATCCTGGAACCTTTATTGAACGCCTGCTAGCAACAAAAAAAGAAATAAGGTAAGCTTGGTTAACTGGGCATTGGTTTTATAACTTGCGCTCTTTAAAAAACTGCAGATAATTTTGTATTAAGGTTAAGTTCTCTCAGTGTTAGAATACATTTCTATACTTATTAGTTAAACTATTAATAACAATGAATACACAAAAATCGCTTTAGAAAAAAAGATGGAAATAATTTTTGAAAACAGTGTAAGTGGACCCAGTTCCCCAATAATTGGTTTATTTTATTACAAATCATAAGTACTACAAAATTATAAAGAATAGAAAGCAATATTAGTTACTAAAAAAAATTAAGTACTTATGTAATAAACTTTAGAACAACATATAATGGTATTTTAACTAATTTTAACGTGAATGTGGTATAAAAACTGTTATAAAACTAAACAATTGTACATTATGTTAAATAGTTAAAAGTAGGCACAAACGAAAAGGCATAAAAATAAACAAGTAAACTATTTTTACCGATTATTTATTGTCACAGGTTTTTAGATAGTTTACTATTTCCTTTACTCTAAAGAATCCACGATTGTTAGTTGGTAGTGGTGAAAAAATAAGTCTTGCTATTTCATCATGAGAATACTGCAGCTTATCTTCTTTTTCTGGCCATTTCCAAATATTACTCAATTTCCCAGCTTTTTCCATACATTTAACTGTAACATATTCGTTGGAATAATTCAGAATCTGTCCAGGATAATAACTCCCATTATAGAGGATAATTACAAAATCTCCTTCACCAGCTCCTAAAATGTGTTTCTCCTCCTCCTCACTTTCAGAGATATATGTAGCAGAATCTATATCAGTTTGGTAATTTTATTATGTGTATATTGTGTTCTATTGCTTTTTGTATTAATTCACAAGTAGTGTGAGTGGAGTGGCCATCAAAAACGAGCAAAATTAGTCTCTCTGGTGGAATATTGAGAATGAAGCACTTCATAAACCATTAAAAAAAAACTGTGCTTTCCATCCATCCCCTTTTTGTGATGGCATATGCAGTTTCATCATGTACATCGTCACTGAACCAGATCTCTATATTATTTTGCCCCTTAAACACACTTAATGGAGGCAATTTTTTCCCAGCAGCCGAGCAACATAATAAGATTGTTGTATTTTCTCTGCCACAAGTAGCAGCCATACGGATGCTTCTGGTACCTATTGCACCGACCACTTTGGTTTTACTGGGGTCATGACATAGGGACGATTCAACGCAATTATATATTTGTTCAGGACAATCTCTTAAATTTAGTTCATCAACTGTTTTTTCTAGCAAATCGTAGAATCCGTAGATTGCAAATGGATTTATTTGTTTCATGCATGCACTTTCTAGAGCCTGCGGTTTTTTTATTAATAATTTATTTCGCTTTCGAAAATTAATGAACCACTCGATTACCTTTAAAGCGTGTTTTAATATTATTTTGTTGAACAAAACATTGAACAATGTCTAAAACTTCCTCACGTGCAAGCCCAAAACCCCACCTTTCCATTGTGCGAAGACCGTCTGCTAATTTTTTTTCGTTTTCTACATATATTGTGGTTTTTCCGCCACCCCCATGCCCGTCCATCGCCACTATTCCTCGTCCTCTGGTTCCCTTTACATAGTGCTTCAATGTACTGCGTGGTATGCCAAACTGCTTTCTTGTACCTCGCACAATTTTTCTCCCTTCGCCGCAGCTACAGCTTCATTTAACGAGTCACGAGAATATTTAGGGCCCTTCGCTTTCCGCTTGTATACTCCCACCATTTTAAGGTAAGTGGATCCCCTGGGATCCTGTTCCCCAGAAGAGCTGGACCCGGTTAACCAAAATCCCTAAATTTTGAAGGCAACTGGATCCTAACCTCCAAACTCTTCGTAATAATAAATCAAATATTTTCATTCCTTATACACGTAGACACACCTTTGACTTACCCTTGAATCAAATGTTAATAGAGCTAATTCAGTTTACGTTAAGATAATTGCAACACGCATTGTTTTACGCATTTACCTTGAATTCTCAAACTGCGCTTACCAGTGATCTAGCGCTTTTTATGTGAACTTTCGTAGTTGCTACAGCTCACTATTGGGGTATAGATTACTGTATAGTTTATTTCAAATTATAAGAATATAACTGTAGACTTACAAGGCCTTTAATACTTTTATTGCACCACAACAGTATAAATTTACATAGTAAGCAATTCGATGCTACAAGTAATGAAAGAATTTACATATTAAATGAGATTTAAATGTACAAAGAGGTAGTTACGCATATCGCAAATCATAATTCCATTTCTATTCAATTCACTTAAATTTTGTCATTACGGTCCTCAGCAGTTTGTTTGCGTATCCAGGTAGTTATTACCGCAGGTGGTGCAATAACAGCATTTAAGCCGTTCAAAGTTATATTCTTATAATTTGAAATAAACTATACATACAAATTTTATACCAGTAATTTATAAAAGAAGAAAAATATTGCCGGTGGGTCCAGTTACCTCGTGGACCCAGTTAACCCAAGCTTAGCTTAGTCCAGGTTGACTAAAACTCAAAACTTCTGAAGATAGTGGTTTTAGGAAAAATAAAACGAAAAGCCTTCTAGAAAAACGTAAAACACTTATAAAAAAAAAACAAAATAAATAAACAATACAGAAATAAATTGTAAGTTCTCAATTAATGGTAAAATAAGTTGGTTAACATCTGAATTGCAAGTCACAAAACAGGAAATAGTACAAATTAAACTCATTGAAACACGTTTTCATCAAAAGTGTGTGTCGTTCTGGAGACTATTGGATTTTCCAGATAATATTTTATTTGTGAAAAATTAACAATTACAAAGTTTTTGATATTGGGGAATGTGAATTTTAAAACTAGTGATCATATACAATACCTCTTAATGCTGCTGCACATGTTTGTGCTTACGAGACATAATTTCTTCAATATAACCATTTTGGCAATCAGCGACGGCTGGTGAAAATGTAGATAGAAGGTGTAGGGTAAGGCTTCGATTCCCTCGTGCGTATCGTGTACATTGACTTGACAACAAATACACGAGGGAATTGAAGCGTTGCCCTTGTATGTTCTGCAGGTCCGTAACCACAGTGCATCAGCTGCTCCTGTTTGCAATAATTAACTTTTTCCACTAGCACAAAAGTAAAAATTAATCAAAACCATACGCAAATATTAGCTGAGGTAATGCAGTAATATTAACCTCATTGGATAGTGTATCTACCTTGCATAGAATGTTCGCACTAGATGTAGCAATTTAGACATTAAAAAAAATTACAAACATTATAGTTAAATTGATAATTTTTTATAAATTACCTACTTTTTGCTGAATCAACACTGGCAGTAAAATTTCTTTGAATAACTATATAGCATCAACCTTGTAGAATCGAAATCTAGGTAATAGCGCAACATACAAGAAAGAACATTTTGTTCAATGTAAACCCCGTTGTCTAATATACAGATCTTGTAAAGCGAATGCGTACAACAAAAAATAGTGCCACCCGCTCAGCGATTGGAGATCACAAGTCAATCGCGCCGTTGCATCCTCTCCTCCGCGTGTAAGTATGTATGCCCTTACTTGCTCGGTATAACGCCCATATTTTTTGTTGTACGTGTTCGCTTTACAAGACCTATACACCGGTTCGACGATACTTATAAAAAATTATAAACACACTACGGATCGGGACCGCCTCTAGGGGTATATAACGGGGTATCGTGCCCCGCTCTGTCCCAAGCGTCGATGATAAAGGCGATCCCGATCTGCAGTGTGATTATAAATTACAACGATTTTTAGAAACATAATATAATAAAAATGACCTACATAGTCAGTCATTTTATATTTTATACCATTTTCATTACTATGATTGACTAATCTTCTCAATGTAATCATATTGTTCTGAACATAACAAGGGTTTTACACAAAACAAAAGAAGAATGTTAAAACCTTCATCGTCAAGTTGATGTTTTACGAGAGTGCTTTGAAATGTTCGCGAAATGAAAGGGAAAATGAGAATTTTTTTTTTAATACGTTTTATTTTTCTACATAATCTCCTTTAAGTTGAATACACTTCATCCAACGATGTTCCAAAGCCATTACGCCATCACGAAAGTGTGATTCTTAAAGTCCTCCAAAATAGTCGTCGAAGGCTGCTTTTACTTCTTCTTCTGTGGAAAATCTTTTTCCCCCGAGGAAAATTTTTAGTCGTGGGAATAATTGGAAGTCAGAAGGAGCCAAATCAGGCGAATAAGATGGATGTTACAACAGATCGTACTTCAGTTTATTCAATTTTCCCATTGCTGTCGCACTTGTATGGGGACGTGCATTGTCCTGATGGAAAATGATCTTCTTATTCAAGCCAGGTCTTTTTTCATTAATTTTTTTATTCACTTGGTCTAGAAGTTTAGCGTAATATTCACCGTTTATTGTTTGGCCCTTGGGAAGATAGTCAATTAGTAATATTCCCTTAGCATCCCAAAAAACTGACGCCATAACTTTTCCAGTCGGTTTCACGGACATTGCTTTCTTTGGTGGTGGAGAACCCCTATGTCTCCATTGTTTTGACTGTTGCTTGGTCTCGGGGGTATAATAATTAACCCAAGTTTCGTCTGTTATAACAAATCGTCGGATTTAATCGGTTTTATTTAAGTTAAAAGGGCCTAGACTCTCTTGACAAATTCTCATTCTCTGAAGGTTTTGATCCATTGTCAATATGCGCGGAACCCATCTTGCCGAAAGCTTTTTCATTCCTAATTCCACAGTTAGGATATGAAATGTTCTTTCATCTGAGATGCGTATATCCTTAGCAATTTCGAAGATCTTTAACCGACGATCCTGCATAACCATATCGTGGACTTTTTCGACGATTTCAGGCGTCGTGGTAGTTTTTGGTCGTCCACTGCGCGGGTCATCTTCTAGGCTCTCACGACCATGTTTAAATTCCGCCACCCACTCATGCACAGTCGTAAATGATGGAGCAGAATCTCCTAAAGTATATCTTTGTGAATTTTCGTTGGCTTCCAACCTTTATTTCACAAAATATTTGATAACAGCGCGCGTTTCAGATTTATCCATTTTGCAAAACGCACACAACTAGCTTTATTCACAACGGCACAAAATTCATACTACTTGACAGAACAATATCATATTTGACATTTGCGCACAAAACAATTGACGCCATCCATTGCGCATGTTTTAATCGAAGTGATGCTGCCATCTGTGGTTCATTTCGCGAACATTTCAAAGCACCCTCGTAATTTTACGAGACGCAACAAAGAATGGAGAATAATTTCGAATCAAATAGATCCAAATGTAAATAACATTAATTATTGCACTTATATTGAAGTGAATAAATTTTGAAACATTTCTAAAGCACTTTTTTAATATAGATATTGAATTCCTCGTAACGCTGTAAATGATAGACTCACATGGAGTGATTGTTGAAATTAGGTAATGTAACTAGATAAGATGAAATTAAGCCGGTTTGGGTAACATATTTTGATTTACAAAGCTTCCTTGTAACTGACGTCATACCACATACTCAATTTTTTCACAATTGAATTATTTCTTCCTTAAATCAAAATAAAAAAGAAAATACGAAAAATTAATCTTGTTTATAACGGATTGATCTAAATATTAGAACTTTATTTGTATATATTGGAAAATAAAAAACATTATTTACTAACCGAATAATCAAGATTTTCAGTATAAAAATATATAAATATTATTATATGTACATTTTTATTAGAACTTCTAGTCCACGAAGAATTTTTTTCCATAAAGTTTTTAACAGTGAGAAGGGTGTTTGATATATTCTAATTTTATAATTAATTTTATTATGTTATTAAGTTGGTTTTTAATTTTAAGAAGATATTTCACCATCACGTCATAATTTTATTATCCTCATTTAAGGAATAATTTTAAAAATCCAATATAATAGAATGACAACGATGAATGTGACGTGATTGCGTAATATCTTAAGAATATATACAGTCCGTTCTAAATTAATATAACTTCAAGATATTCGATTTTTTATTGTTTTTGATCGATTAAGTTTTACTATTGTTATTCTCTCCCTGGCTAGTGTCTTTTTTTACATTTAGACCGGCCTGTATATGTAGATACATACAGGAAGTATCTGTATAAATGAACGTACTATACTACAAAAACCTATTACACATAAACTATTTTATACATAGATGTACAATTATGAATGAATTATGAACTATAATTATAATATTGTATTGAATATATAGTAGTGTAGATTTTGTTTTCTTTGTCTCTTTTTTTGGTCATTCTTTTTGTCTCACATTTTTTTATCTAGTAGTTTTATTGTTATGTCTTATTGGAACTATATGAAGATAAATTAAAACAACTCGATGTGCATAGATATTTTTTGTATTATCGTGTTATTGAAATAAAGTATTTTAGAAACTTCGTAAAATTTTGTTTGCTTCTTTTTACACAATATCAATATATTTCCTTTATAAATACTGCCAAATTCGACCACAAGATAAAAGGAATAAATCGTGATGCTCCATACGGATTTGCTTTCAACCATTTAGGACATGTACCTGTTATATTGTTCCCAGATTTTACAAAAGATGTCCATTTAAACAAGATAGTGTATAATCGTACAATTCTCCAATTTAAAGACTCCATACAAATCTTTACCGATGGTGCTAAAAATGAGATGGGCACGGGTTGTGCAGTTCTTATACCGCAATTGCAGTATAATAGAGGGTACTCATTACTAGGGTAACCAAAACTTGCGGACTCGCATAGGCGTCGGTATTACGGGTTAATATAAGAATACGAAAAATTCATAAATAAACTTACTTGCTAATTATTCAACAAATTAGAGGCATCAGGATGTGAACTACTGTAAACTTGCATCATTGCATATGTTTCCACAGTTACTTCTTTAAACCTTGTGCGCCGACAAGAAAAAATATTCTTATACATAGAAAACGATCTCTCCACATCTAAGGAAGTTACATTTGCATGTAGAAACTGTTTTTCAAAATCACTTAAAAGTTCACTATTCTTACACTTATTATAAACGGCCTCTAAAGTATTAAAATCGGTTTTTTTCCTTAAAACATCTGCTAACTTTTGACTAGCGCATAATCCTGGCGTATCATTTAATGTGTGTAATTTATTTTTTACACTCTCCACTATGTCTAATGATTCCTGCAATGACAATTCAGTACATTGTAGTTTTCTGATGGCATCTAGTAATACTGTATAATTGGTACATATTGTTGTTAAATCTTCTAAAAGTTGAGGAATTTGAAATTCTCTTTGACTTTCTCTAATTGCTTTGGATTCATTCCGATTAAATCGCATTATAACTGATTGAATTTGTTGAAAATGGATCAAATAGTAAGAAGCTGCTGTTAGTCAAGTACCCCATCGCGTTAAAATTGGTTCAGGAGGTCCTGGAATACCTGGACAAAATTTACGAAATTCTTTTAAACGTTTAGGAGATTTACGAAACACTGCTTTAGTACTTCCAATCATCCGATCAACGTTTCCGTAATGTTGTCGAACAACTTCACCAACTAGATGCAAAGCATGCAGCACGCAGGTTATATGTATTAAGTTAGGAAATATATGTTTTAAGGATCGCCCAACACTTAACATCGTTGCTGCACTATCTGTCACAATCATCACAACTTGATCTTGGGGAATTTTAAATTTTTTCAAAGCGTTCATTACCACTTTTTGAATATTTTTCGCGGTACATTGTTGAACACGTTTGCAAGCTAACAAATATCGAGATGCTGTGTTCTCGCTAGATAAAACGCGAGCTATTACATTCACAATACTGTTTTTCTTTATATCGGTCGTCTCATCCACAGTAATCCATATTTTTTTGGAACACAAATCACGTTTACACATATTTTCTAGCATCTCTTTCATTCGCGGCAAATGATTCTGTAATTGTGTTTGTGAGGGTAATGGGTATTTTGGAACGTATTGTCGCCAAAACGTTTTAAAAGCTGCTTTTCTCACCAACGACAACGGAAGATTACAAGAGGAAAACATAATTAATAAATGTATGAGGAATAGTGTATAAGGTATTTCAGTTCTTGCATTTCTCATATGCTTAATACCATTGACATGCCTCTGGCAATCAGTTCTGTCCAATGCAGCCAAACGAACATTGCATATTAAGCAAAAAACTGCACTACCGTCATATTTTAAATGGGGAAAAAGTGACACATACTTATGTACATTAGTAGCAAATCTATTACGGGCATTGCTTTCTTAGGTATGTAAATATTAGTTCTATATGAAACGATACACTAATTATGTACTTGGTATAATACTACAACACACAAAAAACACCAGCTATATTTTCAAAAGCGACACGTAAGTACATAACCTTGACCGTTCGACTAATCTCTGCAACAGCTCAACCGGTACTAAAACGAAATCTCTCTCAGCGCGGTTTAACATGATTTATATTCAAGGTCGACACTACATACCTGCTTCTCTACCGGTTTAGTTTATTTATGAATTTTTCGTATTCTTATATTAACCCGTAATACCAACGCCTATGCGAGTCCGCAAGTTTAGGTTACTCTACTCATGAGTCTCCAAAACTTCAATCATAAGTCGTCTGCAGTTATTGGCGAAGTAATCTACTTAGATTATTACTTAAGTTATTTGGGTTACCATATCAATTATGTATGGATAAAAGACCATTCAGAAATTCAATTTATTGAAAAAGTAGATATTTTAGCTAAGAACGCATGTGGGGAAGATATTTCCGAAGAGTGCCTTATCCCACACACGAATATTTTTGCAATTTTGAAGCAGAAGATGCATAGAGATTGGCAGACACTATATACCAACTCCGATATAAACAAATCTACACAAATTATCATCTGCTCTTCCCTAAAATCGGTGGACAGCGATGGTATAATAAAATCCATGTCAAAAAGAGAATGCTTGCTCAAATTCTAAGGACTACATTTAATCATAGGAGGTTTCCGGCCCATCTGCACAGAATTAATTTGCCTGAGAACGACACTTGTAGGTTTTGTCGGAAGGAGTGTGGAAACATCAATCATTTCCTTCTAGGATGCGAAGTGCAGATAAATGAAATTAATAAACTAATAGGTGATCTAGTAAAATTGAACATGCAACTTCCACTGAATGTTAATTACCTAATTGCCCAGGAAAATATCGATGTATATTATAGAATGTACAAATATATGCTCGACACCAATATTACGTTTTGTGTCTTTCCTGTGTGGGTTTTCCCTTTTTCCGTGGCCTACCTGTCTTTGTGTTTGACATGTTAGTCACCTGATCGGCCCCAGGTGTGAAGCATGTGTTCTGTTTGTCCTGGTGTCCGTTCGGGTGGCTAAGAAAGTATGTATGTAGCTAATGATTTCCAGTCGAGGCCAATAATAATAATAATAATAATATATTTCATTAAAGTGGTTTTTGAATTGGGAATCATCGACACTGAGCAATAACAGAATTTCCCATCGGGAACTGCAAACATCGACACTGGGAAAAAATATGTGAGAAATACGAAAACTTAGTAAATTACTAACACCATTAAGGCCAACTCACTAAAATGATTTGTTCTAAAAGACATTTTTTGAGAAATTTATTAATACCAATTAATAATACCACGTTCTATCCCTATTCTAAAAGATATTCCCAAGTATCTACTTTTACCGCCTATCTACCCTAAAACTAAAACATGCGAAATACTCGGAACTAAAAGAAAAAGTGCTGATCTGTAACACAACGTGAGCATGTGTTTGTTTTACCCCAATAAATTCATCAACGCAGAGTGATTGAGAGCTCCTTCTCGGTTTAACAAGTTTACATTCCTTATCATAGAAATGGTTTCGCAAACGTGTAACACTCGCGGTGAAATTACTTTCTGAATTAATTTGAGGTTTAATAATTTAATATTATGCCTGGTTTCGTTTATGTGTTGTGCTACACTTGACGATTCAGTTTTCCCATAGCGGTAATGCGCAATGTGTTCTTTGGACTTCATACAGACACCCGAATAAGATGCGAACGTCTGTTTTAATTCACGAAATACACTCAGAAACCTAGGCAATCCAAAAAATAAACCGGATATAAGAAAAGGTTGGGAATATACAAAAATATATGCGGTGATTGTGATAAAGCCTATATTGGACAAACAAGAAGGCCTATGGGCACCAGGTTCAAAGAACAGATTGCACATTACCGCTATGGAATCATTGAATCGTCAAGTGTAGCACGACACATAAAAGAATAATTAAATAATTTGTGTGGCGCGAAGTGTGCCAATACTTCAGTGTTTGCAATGCCAATCAGCATTAACCGCACAGTAAGAAAATATTTGCTTTAGTAAAATATAAAGAGGAAGAATGAGATATTCAAAACATTTAGCTGTGATGTTTTTAGAGATAACCGGATGTTAAATTTGCTTTCGATAAGGTTTCTATCTACTTACTTACTCATTGCTAACTATTTCACGCTAAAAAGCAAATTAATATTGAAACATTGGTATTTCCAATGCCAAAAGAGCAAACACATTTATTACATCGAAAAATTATTATATCCCCTTTAACAAATTTGAATTTTTAACTAACAAGGAAACACAGGTAAGTGCCGAAGTCACCGATTTAAATGAAACTTGTGTGGGTTTATAGACTGATCTACTGTAAGAACAACTGTAACTATTCTAGCTGCCCAATCGCCCACTGGCGGGGTGTAAAGCACCCCAAGCTCAACACTACCCTTCGCTGATTGACTCAATAGCTCAGAAACTATGAGAGATATCAAAAAAAAGTTAAGACAAGATCTAAACTGTTTTATATGCTTTTAACGATGACGTAATTATTTTCTCTATAATGAATATTTATTTAGGGAAACAACCGCCGACCACCTTATTTTTTAGCAAATTTCAGAATTTTTGTATATTACAGAAATATGGAAGCTACGTGTGTGTGTGTGTGTGTTATATACTATGCTCTTTTCAAGACTTTTAATCGAATTGATACCTCTCTGCTCATCAATAAATCGGGTATTGGATTTTCGTCATCGCTTTTATCATTATTTAGATCATACCTTGGCGACAGAAAACATATTTGGGCCTTAATTCTCGTTGTCCTACACCGACATCTCGAGTTCCTCAGGGGGTAATTTAGGACCACTTTTGTTCTTAGTACAGTCAACCCTCCTATAAGGCGATTAATTCGTACCGCCTCATATGGAAACCGCGCTATAAGAAACGCTGATTTAACCTGGTACAAACCAGATTGCACTTAAAACAAATAACAAAGAGAGGAGCTGTGACAGCGGCAGTTCGGCAGCGCTATTGGATAAAGAAATTCACGCACATATGCAACAGCCCATCATAGGGTAGGTTTTTTTCACTTATAGGGGAATTTTTCGCGTTATAAGAGTACCGCGTTATAGGAGGGCTGTCGCAGTTTAAGCTCCACGTTATATGGAAACCGTGTTATAAGAATACCGCGTTATAGGAGGGTTGACTGTATTTATTAACGACTTGTGCCCCCAATTGAGTTGTTCAAAGTTATTTTAAGCTGCACAATATTATTAATTATACTCTAGACTGCAATTGTTTGCAAAGTTTAGATATCTCCCACCTGTGGTGTATAAACAATAATCTAACAATAAATAGCAAATACAAAGTTGTCACCTACACTCGTAAGACAATACCAATTATCCCCACTTACTGCTTAGCTGGATCTTTTTTACTTAGAGACTATTTCATGGGCTACATTATACGTGTCACTTGTCAGTTTTCTTCTAGAAGAGCTGTTTTCTCTTTACTTCGCTTTTGTTCAATTGAAATTAGAATATGCTTCTTTAATCTTGTCGTCTATCAATAATTATCAGATAATCCTAATTTAACAAATACAAAGAAGACGCTTTAAGTTCCTACATTACAAAAAATGTAATACTTACCCGGGGCAAGGTTTTAGTCATAAAACTTTACTTGCAATATTTAATGTTCCTAAGTTTAATTTACTCAGTAAAAGTCTTGGTGCTCCTGAGTTAACACATATTAATTTCCTTGCTCCTCGTCCTGCGTCTAGACAGACAAATCTACTTTATTGTCCTGCGCGCAGGACCAAATATTGGCATCAACTTTTCCTTACACAGGGTTTGTAGTAATTCGAACTCTATTATTCCTTAATAATAGAGTTGAAATTCACTTTTCTCTTGAGAAGAAAGAACAAAGATTAGTAAGATATCGCTCGTGGTACTGGTCATGACCTAAAGCACTTGTCAGCGATGTTACTTAAGAAGATAAAAATTCAAGTAAGAGTTATTAGTCGGTAAAATGTTACTGATGAAGGTAAGGAATACCATAAATGATTCATTTGTCAAAACTTCCTCATTTTGTAAGATAACAATATAATAATTTCATTTTAAATATGTTTATTTAGGGAAATAATCTTGTCTAAAGCTGTTTTCTTTTTATTAGCAATTAATTGGTATTACAGATATAAATGTAATGGATAATGTTTAATGATAAATATGACCACGCGGATTACTAAGTTGAAATCGTCTCATTTTATTCAAACACTCCGATTCGATATTGTTCATATTCAAATAAACTTTGCAGCCATGATCTACACAGCTCAAAGTTTCATAACTCGGGCACTTCAGGTTATTGTTGATTAGCAGCAAGGATTTCAATTCTCGCAATCCGGCGAAGGCTCCAATTTCGATGGTATCAATTTGGTTGTTGTTTAGACCAAGCGCTTTCAAATCCCCCAAACCGGCGAAGCTGTCACTGACGAGGACCTTCAACTTGTTCTGCTCCAAATTCAATACCTCCAATTTGTCGAAACGTTGGAAAGCTAAAGGTTCAATTTCTGCTATTTCGTTGATTGAGAGATGCAATTCTTTCAATTTTCTACAATCCACGAACCAGTTAGAATTAAAATTCTTAATCCGATTCTTCGACAGTATTAATCTCTTCAGGTGATGCAGATTCTTGAAGGCGTAATCTTCGATGTATTCGATTAAATTCTGCTCAAAGGATAAGGTTTTTACGTTTAAATCGTCAAAAACACCAGCAGGAATTCCTTTCAAACGATTCTGATTTAAATATATATGCTTTAACTTTTTCACCTTGCGAAAACAACCCCGTTCCAGTTTTTCCAAACCCACCTCATTTAAACTTAATTCTTGCAGATGCGATAGATCTTTGACGTCGTTTTCCTCCAATGTTTTAATAGTAGTATTAAAGACGACTATGGATTTATATTCATCCAATTTATTGATTGATTTGTCGTACACCGTTTCATACGCACTCGCCCCAATTTTTGTTCTAACGAAAGCGCTTATATTACTCAAATCTGCTTGAGAATATCTTACGAGGAACAATAATACAAGAATTTCTAACATATTTGACGTGTTTTGTTGATCAAGCTGTTGTAGATTGAATACTGACCAAGATAAGGCTTGCATAAAGTAATATTATGTTATTTTGACCTCAAACTTGATAACTAGAGTGAACGACCGGGTACAACCCTGTAAATTATCTATTAGTGCCGTTAGTGTAGTTTTCTCGTTAATAATTTAGTTCAGTAATTAATACAAGTAGATACGAGGATTATTCAACAGAAACAGTGAAAAAAGTAATGCTAATATAGCTCATGGTATTGGTGTAATCATTCCCGGAATATCGTTAGCACACGGACATGTTTCTGCCTACCTGGCGTCATCAGCGTGGCTACGAGCAAGATCCTTCCTACATAAATCGTCTTTGTCCCTCAGTTTATCTGCTGATCCTCAAAATGAACATTGAATATGTGTCCCGGCGGCACCTAGCGCCAGGAGATACAATCATGCCATCCCAGAAGGTAGCAAGACAACCATCAAAAATTTTAAATGATGAATATTTGAAACTGTCTCAAATATGCCAGCGAAATCTCTTCTGAAATATTTTACGAAAGATTGAAACCCATAAAATCTCTAACAAAGAAATGGTCCAATAGTTACGAAAATTTTGAGTATTGAAAAGGAAAAAAAGTGATGCTAACGGTCTTCTGGGATTCTCAAGCAGTGGTGTAGCTACACCCACGCAATGAGTAGGGGCCCTAGACGCAAGGGGGTCCAAAGAGCCTTCCGATCTCCTATGTTTTTACCCCTGTTATGATAAATAAATCTTTGAAAGATCTTGCATGGGGGACCAAATTTGGTAGTTATGCCACTGCTTTCAAGGCCCAATTTTTTGTGACTATTTAGAAGGACAACGTACTATGAACAATGAGTACTATTGTAACTTGCTTCAAGATAAAGTGGAACCTGCGTTAAGAAGAAAACACCAGGGTGCTCTTTCAAAAGGTGTGATTCTGCTGCACGATAAAGCCCGGCCCCATGCTGCTCAGAAAACGCGAGAGATGATCGAAAATTTGGGTTGGGAGGTGTTGCCACATTCTCCTTACAGTCCCGACCTCGCACTGTCCGATTTTCATCTGTTCGGCCCACTCAAGAATTTTTACGCGACATCAAGTTCGAAGACAACGAAGCGGTCAAACAAGCTGTACACAAGCGGCTCAGACACCAAGGTCAAGAATTCTTCGGCACTGGAATTAGAAAGCTTACAAAGCGATGAGAGAAGTGCCTAAATGTTGGTGGAGACTACATTGAAAAATAGTGTAAATTTCATTGTCATTGAATAAATTGTTTGTTTTTTCACAGCTATTTGTCTCGTTAATTACCGAACGTCTCTTGTAATAGACATGGTAAATTTTAGCTAATATTAAAAATGTTTGCAATTAATCTGCGTTCCATACATTCCATAACTAAATAGCATGTTTCGGGCCTAAGGTATTTCATTATCTCTCTTGATTCTTCTTATATTCTAGAATTTATTGATATACGTGGAACCAGCGCCGGCTACGGATGTATTCCCTATATTAAAATACTTAAGAATAATCTTCCGTTGTCGGGAATATTGAAGGAAGATACCATGGATTGAAGAGAGGCATCGAATCGTAATTATACGCATGTTGTATCGTGCGCCGCGGAAATTGAACATCCTGTATATTTGAACACAATTTTATTTTATGTCTGTGAATATTTTCTATTTGAAAGCTTTTCCAGAAATTAGAAATTAGAAATTAAAAAAACTCCATTTTCTTTCTGTTTCTTTTACCATTTTATTTCAGAGAAAAAATCATTATACAAATTCTCTAATTTAATTCACCTTATAGTTGTAATTATAACAAAGTACAGTAGTGAGGAACTGATTTAGGACACATTACTTGATTCAAAACTAATAAAAAGAGGACACAAAATTACTACTTACATAAAAATTATTGTATTCAACTATATATATGTACATTTTAATATTTCCGTAAGCATATACATAATTCATTTTTTGTCAATAGTACATTACAATATACGGATATTCGTTGAGGAACTGTCTAAACTTATCTTTACATTCTTGTCCAATCATATTTCTCTTCAAGAAAATTCTCGAGCCATGCACAAAAGATTTCAGCACGTTTTCACTTAAGCACTCCAGATGGTTAGAGATCAATAACAACACCTTCAAATTCTTCTGGTCTTTGAATGTTTCATCTTTAACCGTATTGATCATGTTTCCCATAAAGTTGATGATTTTCAACTTCGCCAAGTTGGCAAAATAGTGCTCCTCCAAAGATTGAAATTTATTGAACGATAGATCGATGTTTATCAAATTTTTAATATTGTGAAATGTTCCAGATGGAATTCCGAAAAGTTTATTCGACGAGAGGTTGATTTCCACTAAGTTTGGTGTATTGGAGAACCAATTTGAGTTGATGGTGGTTAGTTGATTGTTTGATAGATCCAAATTCTCCAGACGGGACATATTCTTGAAAGCATTAGCTGAGATGTTTTGAATCTGGTTTCGGCTGAAGGATAAGGTGGTAATTGTGAGATTATCGAAGACTTTCGCTGGTATCACCCTCAATTTATTTCCAGTAAAATAAATATATTTTAAATTCGGTAAATCACCTATACAACCAGGTTGTAACACTTGCAAATTGATCCCGTTTAGTTTCAATTCTTTTAGAGCCGGAAGACCTTTGACATCGTCTTTCTTCAATATCCTTATCGAAACTTTGAAAAGACTTAAAGATTGATATTCTTTCAAATCGTTAATATCTTCATTAAAAAGCGTTTTGTAGTTCTTTTCACCAACGTAGTTTCTAGCGAAGACATTGATATTATTGAAACTTGCCGAAGAGGATGACACAAGCATTAAGAACGCGATAAATTTGAAAATCATCTTTGCGACGAAGGTGTTTAACTTGAACTGGCGTAGTAGACGATAATGTTAGCTCCTTATTAGGAAAATAAAGACAAGGTTACGCATATTTGCGTGTGTACGTCATATAAATTGATAGAGATTCTCGATAATAACACTAAGTTTGCTGTAATATTGTTAGACTTCCGTTAGGAAGTGACCAAATCTATATTTGGATTGTGGGATGATTTACGCAAAAAAAAAAACCATGAAACCGCAAAAGATTCTGATATTGTGACATTTTTCGCAATCGTCACAACAAACTACAATAAATACATAATTAAATTTAATAGAAGAACAACAAACATCTAAAAGTTAGGACGCCAAACTAAATTAATACAACAAATATCTCTAGTAGCTTACGCGGTTCTAGTGTTATGATGAAAAATGTTTTTGGGGGTAATTTCACCCCCTCAAGGTGAATATCAGCCGATAAAAAAATACGTGTTCTTTATTTTTTGATGATCTACCAATAAACCAAGTTTCATTGAAATCGGAGGGGGCCAGTTCTGTCTGTTTGCTTATCAGTGTAGTGATATAAAATTGTTCACAAAGTACTTTTAATTCACGGTAATGATATGTAACTGCTAAGTCTGATATAGTTTCCCTAAAATATGAAATCCAAACGGTAAAAGTAGAGGGGTGACGAATCCTAAATTTTCTCGAATCCGAATCCTAAAAGGTTCTCGAATCTCTTGAATCCTTCATATACCGTATGTTCCCGGATTGAGTTACAAAGAGGGAAAAGTTTGTTATTTTCGATCTCACAAAAAAGTATATACTTAATGAATTGCTCTGCTTGTTGTGAAACTCCCAAAATACATTTTACTTTTACTCTGACTGATACAGTTATTTTTTTATTATAAAAAAATTAAATAATAAAAATAACACCTACAGACAATATTTTAAATCAGAAACCAGACGATACATATTTTTCCGAAGGCTTTTGACGGGCTGAACCTGAATCTGACCTCAGAATTGCTTTATCACATCAGATTTTCAAAATATCCTAACCTGCTATATTTGAGGTTGTGTTAGATCACGAGGTAATTTAATCCACAAAAGCCGTTATGTAATCTAAAAGTACTACTGCCCCTTCAAAATCCACTTTGAATCGTTTGAATATCTTTTTTCCACTCCAAGAAATCCTTTTCTCCTGAAACTGTACCGAACACGTACCGTAAAACAAGTGATACTCCGTGTTCCGTTACACTAGGCGTATAGTAAAAATAGACTCATAAATAACCTGGGCAAATATGCGGTAACAGCAGAGGCGTGGCGAGCGCATAAAAGTTTACACATAAAATAAAAGGTAAGAAATAAATTATAAAACTAGTACGACGTGCGGAATAAATGTTTTTTAATGCCGAAAACGACTGTTCGACATCTAGCGATGTTATATTTGCATATTTAAAATAATCTTTGAAACAACTTAATGCATCTTCACACGCACCTTCACAAATTTGTCTTAATATAAGAAAATCGGAGTCGTTCTTTAAAACACTTTCAAATTTTCGTATTACACACCAATTTGTTTCGCCTTCTACAGCGCATAACTATGCGTGAACATCATTTACAATTTGAATAGAATCTACTAGCGACATCGAAACATTTTGTAATTTTTCTATTCCCTCCGCTAGTCCGAAGTAATTGTTGTGAATAGTTTGTAAATCTCTTTTAACTTGACTATCTTGAAATATTTCCTGGCTTTTCTTGATTGCTGCAGCTTCTGTCGGGTTGAATTTTAAAACTACCTTCTTTACATGATCAAAATATTTCTTGTAGTAAAACGCAGCCTGCAACCATGTTCCCCAACGTGTAATAATCGGCTGTGGTGGTTCAGTTAAATCAGGACACAGTTTGTGAAATAGTCGGGTACGTTTCGGGGACTTTAGAAACACTGTCTTTGTACTAGCAATCAATGCATTTACTAGTGGAAAACATGTAGGAATCGTTTGTGCCGCAAAATTTAGAGTATGGATTTTACACGTTACATGTAAGAAGTTACCGCTGTGTTCTTTAAGAGATCGGCCCAAACAACGCATGTTTGCGGCACCATCACTCATAAATATTAAAAGTTACTTAGTTGAAACTTCAAATTTGTTCAACGAGTTCAACACCACCTTTAAGATCTCATCGGCAATACAATTTATAACTCTTTTGGAAGCAAGTAAGAAGGAGGATGACAGTCGATGTGGTTCCGTTGTAGGTACCATTACATTAACCACAGAATGTTTTTGAGAATCTGTTTCGTCCACACACAACCACAGTTTTTTATCTTTCAATTCCGTTTTCATTCTTTTTTCTATATGTTCACGAGCAAATACACTATATTTCGTATCGATGTCCGACTAGGTAATTTACAGTCCGCATATTTATTCCAGAAGGAGACAAATGCTTCTTTGTCTAGTAAATGAACGATAGATTACATAAAATAAGAGTAACACATAAATCAAATCTAAATTTTTCTTGGTTTCGTATGCCACTTTTTGCAGAAGAATGCTGTTTGCTTTCGATGTGACGTTGGGAAAAATTACAAAATGTTTCGATGTCGCTAGTGGATTCTGTTCAAATTGTGAATGATGTTCACGCATAGTTATGCGCTGTAGAAGGCGAAATAAATTGGTGTGTAATACGAAAATTTGAAAGTGTTTTAGAGAAAGACTCCGATTTTCTTATATTAAGACAAATTTGTGAAGGTGCGTGTGAAAATGCATTAAGTTGTTTCAAAGATTGTTTTAAATATGCAAATATAACATCGCCAGATGTGTTTTCGGCATTAAAAAACATTTATTCCGCACGTCGTACTCACTTGACTGAAACAGCTGTGGAAACATATTTAATGATTCAAATATTTAACAGATGTTACCCAGTTTGTGATTTCATGTAAGTGTTTCAGCACGTTTTGTAATTTATTTCTTACCTTCTATTTTATGTGTAAACTTTTATGCGCTCGCCACGCCTCTGGCTGTTTCCGCATATTTGCCCAGGTTACTGATGACTGTAGATCATTGTCATCTGCTTATATACTGGTATATGAAATTTCATTGGCCAGTATTGCTTTAGCTTGCTGAAAGTTTTCTGTTCCCAAAAATACGTTTCCTTTGAATCGAGGATCTAATATAGTACCAAGAGCATACGATTTTTCGGACTCAACAGATTGATACCGCTTTTTACGATTCGAAGGATTTAAATTTTGAAAAAAGCGCTAAGATTCGAGTTTTCAAATCTCGAATCTTTTCCAAGTTTCGAGAGCAAGTTAAAAGCTTCAGCCTATATAAGTCGTACTTACGGATAAATTGAAAAGCACGTTTGATTTATTTTTGCGCTGGCGTTTAAAAAAAAAATACTCCAAGATGTATTAGCTAATTTTATTCTGTAACACATTTATACAAAACGTAGAAACAAGAAACACCTTTTAGTAATAAAAGAAAGTTCTTATATTAGTAGTGAATATGAATATGTGGATTATCAATTTTAAATTGTCTTAGCTTAGTTATACATTCCGATCCAAGATTGTTGATATTCAAATAAATGTTGCAACCATGATCCACAGAATCCAAAATATCATCACTCAGACATTGCAAGTTATTATCGATCAATTGTAAAGACTTCAGATCTCTTAAGCCTGTGAACCCTCCTTCTTCAATGGTATTGATTTTATTGCTATTCAAGCTTAACTTCTTCAAGTCTCTTAATCCGACGAAGCTATTGCTGACGATGGTTTTCAGCTTGTTCTGTCCCAAGTTCAATACTTTCAAATCGTCGAACTGTTGGAAAGCCATCGGTTGAATTTCTTCTATTTCGTTCGAAGAAAGATCCAATTCTTTCAATCTTCTGCAATTTACGAACCAGTTAGGGTTGAAATGTTTTATCCGATTGTTCGATAGTTGCAATGTTCTTAAATGGCGTAGATTTTTGAAGGCATTTTCTTCAATTTCTCCGATTTGGTTCTCTTCAAAGGATAAACTCGTTACATCCAAATCGTCAAAAACACCAGCTGGGATTTTTGTCAACTGATTGCCCGCAAAGTACAGATACTTTAACCTCCTCACATTATGAATGCATCCCGGTTCTAACTCCTTCAAGCCAACCGCGCTTACGCTTAATTCTTGTAAATGCGACAGATCCTTAACATCGTCCTTTTCCAATGTTTCGATCGTAGTATTAAAGAGCACTATTGATTTGTATTCTTTCAAATCGTTGATTGATTTTCCATGAACCAATTCGTACTCCTTAGCGCCAACCTTTCTTCTAACAAACGCGTTTATATCAGTCAGGTCTGCTTGGCAGTTGGTTATGATCAACAATAATACGATTAATTTGAACATTCTTTAGAGCTTAAGAGTGTTTTCTTGACTAACTCGTTGTAAATCGGATACTGACCATTATAGGATTTGAAAAACGAGGTCATGTTGTTTTAACCGTATAAAAATCAATTGAAAATTTCGCAAGAGGTTATCTTGAGCGTGCTCCTGACTACGTAATAATTTTGATACCGTTTGATAATGCATATAATAAATATTTTATGTACTACGTAATTGTGTATGTTGATTACAAACGTTCGTATGCTTTGTAAATGACTACATTTCCGTTTCTTTTATGTTAAAACGCGACATGATTGTTAAAAAACCTTTTACCATGGGTAGAGTTCCATTAAAATAGAAAGACACCTCATCCGCGCGAACCACGTGACATGAGTATCTATAGACTGTCTTGGAAATATATAAGGCCTGAGCGCTTTGACATCAGCAAGCCGTGACGTATTTTGAAGTAGGTCGTCGATCAGCCATAAACGTGTTTACACGTTCAGATCGTCTCTGCGTTTTGAATTAGTTTTTACAACTTATATTGGTTTTATTAAAAAAAATACTGTGTAGTGATATTTCCGTACTTTGTTGATGATACCTGTAATGTTTTTCTAGTGTTGTATAAGCGATAAAACCTTTTATTAAACGATAAAAACGGAAAAACCTAAAAACTGTTTTGTATGTTTTGTTTGTAAGTTACACTTTCTAAAAGAAGATATTATTTATTTTTCAACAGTTACAGATTCAAGGACCGGTGAAACTAAAAAATCCTAGGCTTAAAAAAATGCTATTCCAACTCAATTCCCTAACTGTCCGCTGTATTTGACAAAAACGTTAAGATTTTACTGTTCAAATAGTTTTATATTCTATAAACGTTCTGTTTTATTACAATATATTTTAAATTATGTCACTGAACCTAGCTATTTGGACACTGATATACGTAAATGTCATATTTACAGCAGTGAGCGTATTGCAACAATTATAATAACTTGTTCTACAAAAACCCTGCTTAAAAATGATTGTGGAAAAAGTAATGACAGATTAGGTAAAACACCACATAATAGGAAATTAAAGACCCTGGTTAAATAGCATGCCTGTAAATTTTCTCGTGAAATTGAAGGAAATTTCAAATAAAATTGCAATTAATGTATCATTTCAACCTTAGTTTTGTCCAAATACATGTATAATTACAAATAATAATAATTAGTCGATTAAATATCACCACAAATACACCTTTCACGAAAACGGTGCTCGGTTACGTCTTTGGTTTTTGCTTTGAAACTTCGTTTTTCCAAAATAAAATCGAATGGGATGCGAAGAAGGAGTCAGTTGACGATTGGCATCCTCTGCGATCATTTTTGAATATGTGTGGAGACGACCCGAAACCGATTTTGGTTTGTGTGGATTGTCACAGGAGATGAAACAATGGTTCTGTATTATGTTCCGCCGTGATGATCTTTTTCGTAAATATTTATTTTTCGTTTTCTCTATTTTTCCTTTATCTCGCTTTGAACTTTCGTTCTTTCCGCTCGCGAAGATTTCCCGTAACGCGTGAAATGTCCTGCCAATATTTTGCCACATTTTTAATTCTGTTAATATTATAAATTGCGCCAGCCAGTTTCTTCTCAAATTCATTGTTCGGATGTCTACATGTCATTCATGCTTCCGGACCATTTTAGTTTGCTGTCAACGTGGAGACCTAGGATCATGACACTACTGGTAGGTTCTTATTTATTTAGTGTAAAATCTATGTGTTGTGTTTTAGTAGCGTTCAATAGAATTTGGATCTGAACCATTGATCTGTTTCTTCCATTATTGTTTCATTCTTGCTCCGTAACTCATTCTTAATTTGGACTTTTGTTACCAGGAAAGTGTAATCGGCATATTGTCACGGACTACCGTGATAGGGGTAGCTCGGGGTAGATACTCGCACAAATACTACGCACCAAAATTCACCTACCTGTTAGAAAGAGGTACTGGAGAGGTACGTGTATTCCAAAAGAAAACAGGCACTTCACAATTTTCATTTTATCTGGAAAAAGACCTTCACAGGGGCAATGATTTCCGGCGCAACTGTTTTCAGTAATTTTATACAAAACCCGCATGGTGTCAGTTTTGATTTTGTCAAATATTGTTTCAGGTTCTTCACGGGTTATTGGGGTTACATTGCATGATTTTGGATTTGTATTATTGGATTTCCTCAACAAATCAAGCTGATTTACTAATTTTGCGTCGGTTTTTGTATATTGTGGTTTGTAAAGAACAGATTCATAGTGTCAGGTGGTATATCTGCTTTGTTTTGATGTTGACTACTTTTCCCTGTTAGTGTTCTAATTATTTTCCATATTTCTTTTGTCTTTTTGTTGAAATTTTCGATTTATGTATTATAATCTTTGCTAATTGCATTTTCCAGTGCTGTTTTGTACGTGGCTTTATATTCATAATACTTCAATTGCTAATATGCCTAATTTATTTTTCAAACTTGTATTCTTTATTTTGTTTTTGTTTCCTTTCCTTTTATTTGATTGGTTGATCTTTTCTTGGTTTTTTTTGTTTGTTAGAATTTTTGTATTCGACCATTGATTTTACTATCCTTTCGGATACTTTTAATCAATAAAGTATTATTATGTATTGGCCCACTTCGCTAAATTATATTCCTTTTGCAGAAGCGAGCTGTAAAAATTCTGTGTAACCTGAAAAGTAGTATGTCATGCAAATAATCATTTATAGATCAGCGCATACTTACCGTGTTAAGCGTACAGTTCCTGGCGATCGAATTAGAACCATTTAAAAATATTATGATTTCCTCTGAGTTTTATTATTTCCTCAATCCTTTACGGAATATTGCCAATGTAGCATTTTATTATTTTTTTTTAATTTCGTCGATATTCCACACATTTTCAGTTGGGTTTATGTCTGGTGAAATGCCTGGCCAAGGTACTACACGCAGATTTTTAGATTGAAGGCATCGCATTACATTTCCTGCCTTATGACAGTGCATTGTCTTGCATGGAAGTATGTATGTGGTCTTTGAGTTGGATCCAATGAATCAATATAATGTATTAAATAGTTTTGTAAAACTTTTCTATATTGTTTCTGTTCCATTGTTCCGTTAACGAAATATAATGGTCCCGGTCCTTCTGTCGTAATACTCGACTACACTCTTAGAGATAGGGAGGTATTTAATAGATTTTATTGTACGTGCTTCTTTATAACGCTCTGAAGCACGTCGACGAATAAATTGGCTTCTCTCTGTCAGCACTTTTAGACGTGATTCGTTGCTATAAATAATTTAGGAAAAAGTAAAAAATGTAGAGAACCATTAAACGAATTATGGGGATGAATTTGACCTAAAATACAGATGATAAATGAAACTTACCTTTCCCCAATCGCCAACAGTATATTTTTATATTCTTTAGCCTATTGAAATCGTGTCACTTTCATGTTAGATGTTAGTTTTTTTAAGCCTTCTTCATGAAGACGTCTACGGATTGTTCGGGCTGATATTTGTATACCTTCTCCACTAAGCATTTTATGTACACCTTTAGTGGATAAAAAATGTTCCGTAGACACTTTTACTACAGGACGATTATCTTTTATAGTTGTTTTGCAGTATGTTCTGCCAGTACATGTACTAGGAATATTCTCCTTAATTAATTTCGCGATTCTCAGAACAGTTTGATGTAATACGCCTTCTTTTTGTGCAACTCCTCGTTGAAAGAACTCTCCCATACCTAGAAGAGCAAAAATTCGAGCTCATTTTTCTCCGTGGTTATATCCTTCTTCTTTCCCATTATGGATAATAATTGACCGCGAAAATAGACGCACACAAATAAAATTAAAGCTCTTTGAAATATAATTGAAAATGTATGGAATGTCTTGAAAAACATTGTAAGTACACGAAAGTCAATTACAAAGGAAGAATCACAACAACATATTGAAGACGTATGGCATAATAGCGATGAAATTAAAAAAAAAACAAAAAGCTGCGTTGGTAGTATGCCAAAAAGGATTGAGGAAACAATAAAACAGAGGAGGGACAAGCAAAAAATATACTTTATCACTTGAAAAAAATCATTTTTTGTAAATTTCCAAGATCTACTTGATTTTCGACAATAAAATTATGGTATAAATTAAAGATGAAATTTTAACTCCCTAATTTTCTGTCTGCCTTACCTATCCATACGTTAATCCGGGGACACTATTAAGATTAATCATACCTATAGATAGATGTACTACTGTATTTTGAAATTTATTGACATTTTATTGTAATTATTATTACGATAAATATACATATATTATTATTATTAATAATAGGCTTTTATTAGTAGTAAAAGTTTTCCAGGCATTAAAAGCTACACCCTGTATAAGTCATATTTGCCGATAAATTGAAACGTACGATGGATTGATTGTTACACTAGTGTTTTTTTTTCCAAAAAAGATACTCAAAGACCTATTAGGTAATTTTATTCTCTAGCGGAATTATACAAAACACATACCCTTTAATACTCAAAAAGGATGTTATTATATAAGTTAGTAAAGAATATGAATATGTGGATTATTCATTTTGAATTGCCTTAGTCTAGTTGTACACTCCGATCCAAGATGATTGAGACTCATATAAATATTACAGCCATGATGTAAAGAATTTAAAACCTCCTCACTCAGACATTGCAAGTTGTTGTTGACTAAGCGTAAAAACCTCAGACCTTTTATGGGTGCGAACGCTCCATCTTCTATAATATCGATTTGGTTACTGCTCAAAGTTAACACCTTCAAGTTTTTTAATCCTACAAAGCTATTGCTAACGATGGTTTTCAGGTTGTTCCATGCCAAGGTCAATATTTTCAAATCTTCGAACTGTTCGAAATCCTTCGGTTGAATTTTGTCTATTTTATTCGCGGAAAGATGCAATTCTCTCAATCTTCTGCAATTGACGAACCAGTTGGGGTTGATATTTCTTAACCGATTATTTGATAGGTGCAATTCTCTTAAATGGAGCAGATTTTTGAAGGAATAGTCGTCAATTTTTCCAATACGGTTGTCTTCTAAAGATAAGATAATAACACGCAAATTCTCGAAAACACCAGCTGGAATTTTATTCAATGGATTCTCCACAAAGTGTAGATACTTCAACTTTTCAACATTATGAAAGCAACCCGGTTTTAATTCCTTTAAACGAACCGTGCTTAAGCTTAATTCTTGTAAGTCCGACAGATCCTTAACATCATCCTTTTCCAAGGTTTCGATCGTAGTATTCATGATCAGTATTGATCCGTACTTTTCCAACTCGTAAAGTGATTTTCCGTGAACCACTTCGTATTCCTTATCATCAAATTTTCTTCTAACAATTGCGTTTATATTAGTTAAATCTGCTTGGCAGTTGGTTATAATGAACAATAACGCGAATATTTTAAACATTCTCTAGAACTTAAGAGTGTTAACTAACTCGTTGTAAATTGGATACTGCCCATTATAGGATTTCAAAGGTAGAGCCAGGTTGTTTTGACCGTTTAAATCGATTAAAAAGCGTGCTCGTAATTACGCGATAACTTTGATATGGTTTGATAATGCAAATAAAAAATACTTTACAGTCCCTGGCCATTGAATTAGGACTTGAAAATAATATGATTTTGGGGTAAAATTTAAAAAAATAGTTGGTAATGTTTTCAATATTATTATTTAATTACATATAACATGCAAGTACAGTCCCTGGCCATATTACTTGAAACATGTCGTAAATCAACCCTTTTACCTGGAAATTCCCATCCTATTATAGTGATATTCTTTTGCTTTGAATCCGATCGTTTATAGGGTGACTAGATTATTGTATCAATAAATAAAAATACCAGAGAAATGATATTTAGAAGAGTAAAGTACGTATATATAAATATTTCAGTTATCAACTTACATTTAGCGAGTTCACAGTTTAGAGAATGTATCGATATTTTTTAAAATATTCCGTCATAACCGTATAGAAGCTAAGTTGTGGAGTATCGTTAAGTGTTTTGTGTTGATATATCGTTATTGCAAAGGTAAAATTGTTATTCTATCTCTCTCTTAATAATTAATTATTTGGATTTTGAAAAAAATTGAAATATTTGGGGTTTTTTGTAGAAAATGCCCGGGAAAGATTTAACAAGTGAACAAAAAGCGGCTATACAAGCTCTTCTACAATCAAACAAACATTCACAACGACAATTGCAAAATTACAGAAAGTATCTCCTTCTTCCGTATCGCGTTTAGCTAGAAACTTAAACGAAGGAGCTAGCACATCGACACAAAGACGGGCAAAGTGCGGTCGGAAAAGAAAAACTTCGAAGAGATCTGACCGTGAAATTGTTCATCAGGCAATAGATTTGCTACAATTAAAATGATTGAAAAAAATTTACAAGAGAGAGGAATAGAGATTTCGAGCAGAACTGTCAGGCGCCGATTGCGCGAAAATCGCCTAATGGGCCGAAGACCTGTAAAAAAGCCTCGTTTAACAGAAAAAATGAAATCTGCTCGTCTCAACTTTGCAAGAGAATATCGACATTTCACAGACGAGAATTGGAAAAAGGTGAATAACTTAGCAACATGATTTTTACTGAATTAATGTTTGCATTATTTAATAGGTTTTCTTTAGTGACGAGTGCTCGCTCTGTGTGTTAGTGCAGCGAGCACAATTTGTTCGTAGACGGCCTGGCGAACGTCTCACAGAGTCCACGGCTTTTCGAACTGTAAAATACCCTCCGCAGGTAATGATTTGGGGAGTGATTAGCGGAGACGGACCCGGCCCTTTGTATTTTGTAGAAGGTACAATGCGTCAAGAGCAGTACATAAATGTGTTAAAAAACACGTTATTACCGTATTTTAAGCCAGGACGTCGCATACCGACAGGGCGTATATTTATGCAAAATAATGCTCCTTGCCATGTGGCAAAAAAGATTAAGAAATTCTTTGAAGACAATCACATACCTCTTTTACGTTGGCCCGGAAATTCACCGGACCTCAATCCCATCGAGAACGTATGGAATCGACTAAAAAGTAAGGTATATGAAAGAGAAAACCCTACAAAGGAAATATTAATGCAGAATATAAAGGATGTATGGGAGAACGATGAAGATATAAAAGAGACAATCATATCTTGCATTGAAAGTATGCCCCGAAGAATTAAGGGTGTTATTAAAAATCATGGGTTATGGACTAAATATTAATTACTTATTTAATATTTACACATGTTACATATTTTTACAATATATTTTATAAATAAAAAATATAATACATGTATAGTTTATGTTTTATTATGAAGAAACTACAAAATATTTAGTGTTTCAAGTAATTTGGCCAGGGACTGTAAGTATAATTTGAACATATACTCAAACGCCTTCGAAAAATTGCACAAAATCGAGATAGGACGGTAATTTCCCACATCAGCAGCATCCCCACTTTTAAACACGGGACATACTTTCGATATTTTCCATATTTCTGGGAATTTGCATTCCGTGAGCATTAGGTTGTAAAGATGACACAATGGGCCAACAAATATCGCAGCACAATCCCGAAGAAGTAAGCCTGGGATTCCATCAAAGCCCATTAATAAACTGTTCTTAGATTTTTTTAAAGCCATCAAGACCTCATCCTCAATAATGTAATTCACTACAACACTCACTGTAGCCCCATCCTCGGCCATTAAATCGCTAGGCTCACGCCCATCAGATACGGAGTATACACTTTTGAAGTATTCAGCAAAAGCTGTCATGATTTCTGAGGGGGTATTGAGCTTAGTACCGTTGCATCTCATATTTCCTGGGATTCGTGTACACCTACGTTTTCCATTGACAAAAGACCAAAATCTGGTAGAATCCTGAGCAAGCGAATTCTGAACATTCAATATATAATTATCGTAAGCGTCCTTTATAAGTGTTTTACATAATGTACGGAGATACCTGAATCGTTCATAATAGAAGCGAGATTTGTATTTTGTGTAATTCCTATGAGCATTACTCTTATCATGGAGGTATCGTATAATAATGTCATTAAACCAAGGTGGATACGAGCGTTTCGATTTTTTACATGAATATTGAGGTATGCAAAGTTCAAATGTACTAAATAGAATGTCATACAGCGCATTACATGAATCATCCACAGTATTAACATTTAAAACAGGTGACCAGTCAGTTGCTGATAGCATATTATACAATAGAAGAAAATTAGCTTTTAATGCACCTGGCTAAATGAATCAGTATATGATAGTAAACTATTTAGTAGTAGTTATGTTTTACGTAAAGGTAGAGATTTTGCTGAAGTTAATCGCTCTGGAGGTGGTGGAGTCCTAATTGCATTTAAAGAACATATGCCCTTCACTGTTATTGATACCAAACACACTGATACTTCGGTGTCCCCTGACATCTCGTCATTATCTTCATTAATGACATTTTTATGCTTATTGGAGATTTCAACGTCCCTAATTTGTATTACTCTACTCATCACAAATGTAATAAAACTTCAGTCTTTTTAGATTTACTTAATGTTAAGCAATACAATAATATAAAAACTGTGATGGCAAATTACTAGATTTAGTCATATCTAATTTTAATCATGATCTTGATGTACAACAATCGGATAAAGCGATTGTATCTGAAGATCCTTATCACCCTAGTTTGGAAGTTGACTTTTGCTTTCTACGTTCCTCTTCATCGCAACGATGCCCTTCTGCGAACAATTTCCGATACAACTTCTACAAAGCTAATTACTTCTTACTATACAATCATTTTTTGAACATCGTTTTTTATCCACTAAAGATATTCATAAAATTCTTAGTGGAGAAGGTACACAAATATCAGCCCGAACAGTCCGTAGACATCTTCATGAAACAAGCTTGAAATGCAAATATCCGGAAAAGAAGCCAAGACTAACATCTAAAATGAAAGTGACACGATTTCAATGGGCTAAAGAATATAAAAAATATACGGTTGAAGTTTGGGGAAAGGTAAGTTCCAAATTCATCCTCACAGTTCTCTACATTTATAACCTTTTCCTAGATTATTTACAGCGACAAATTACGGCTAGAAGTGCTAATGGAGAGAAGCCAATGTTTTTTTTCAGAACAATTACTTCGGACTAGTGGAGGCAATAGAAAAATTACAAAATTCTTCGGTGTCGTTAGAGGAATCTCTGCAAATAGTGCAACATGTTCACGCACAGCTATGTGCGGTAGAAGACGCAAAAAATATTTGTATTCTAGAAAGGTTTGAAAGTGTTTTAGAGAAAGATTCTGATTTTGGCACATTAAGACAAATTTGTGAAGGTGCGTCAACAGAACCGTTAAGTTGTTCGAAAGATTATTTTAATTACGCAAATATAACATCATTAAGTGTAGAACGTTCGTTTTCTGCATATAAACACACTTTTTCTTCACGCCGCACTCGGTTTGCCGAAGCAACTGTGGAAGCATATCTAATGTTGTAGATATTTAACAGACATTATTCACTTTGTGATTTCACGGAAGACTCTTACGACGGTAAGCGTTTGAGCACGTATTATATTTTATTTCTGACCATTTATTTTGTGTAAACTTTTATGCGCCCACCACTGGCTGTTGGCGCAAATTGAACAACTCTAGTTATAATATTGTCAACAAGGAATTTTCTGTTAATTAATATATCGCCTCTTTTACACACTTCCTAGAATTCTTTCATTGTTCTTTCTCTACTCTAATAATTTATGTATTAGAAAATTGTAACATTTTTCGAATTTAGAATTATTTCAAAATCGACTTTTGCACAGATAGATTATCAATTTCGACCAGTGTTCGTTGGTTCCACGCGCGGATGGTCTTTCCCGTAAACGTTTATTTGCAACCCGTTTTCCCAATCTTTTATTTATCCCGCTTTGAATTTTCGCCCTTCTCGCTCGCGAAGACTTTCCGTAATGCACGAAGGGTCCCGTCAATAGGGGTTTTATCAGTAGTAGTAATTTTCCAAACGTACACTCTGTTAAAATACTTGTGGATGAATTGAAACGTACGATTGATTGATTGTTGTACTGGTGTTATTTTTCAAAAAGGATACTCAAAGAGCTATTAAGTAATTTTATTCTGTAACTCAATTTATACAAAATATAAAAACAAGAAAGCACCTTGTAGTACTCAAAGAAAAAACATATTCTTATGTAAATTAATAATAAATATGAATACGTGAATTATCGGTTTTAAAATGTTTTAGTTTAATTTTACACTTCGAACTAAGATTGTTGAGACTCAAATAAATATTGCAATCATGTTGTAAAGAATCTAAAACCTCATCACTCAGACATTGCAACTTATTATTAATCAACTGTAAAAACTTCAGACGTCTTAAATTTGTGAGCGCTCCTTCTTCTATTGTATCAATTTGGTTGCTACCCAAAGTTAACACCAACAAGCATTTTAATCCTACGAAGCTATTGCTACCGATGGTTTTCAGCTTGTTCCATGACAAGTACAATTTTTTCAAATCGTGGAACTGTTGGAAAGAATTCGGTTCAATTTTTTCTATTTCGTTCGAGGAAAGATGCAATTCTTTCAAGCTTTTGCAATTGACGAACCAGTTAGTGTGGAAAATTTGTATCCGATTTTTCGATAGGTGCAATTCTCTTAAATTGTGCAAATCTTTGAAGGCATTTTCGTCGATTTTTTTAATTTGATTTTCTTCTAAAGATAAAGTCGTTACATTCAAATTGTCGAAAACACCAGTTGGAATTTTAGTCAATGGATTGCTCACGAGGTATAGACATTTTAACGTCCTCATGTGATGAAAGCAATCCGGTTTTAATTCTTTCAAACCAACCGCGGCTAAGCTAAATTCTTGTAAGTGCGACAGATCCTTAACATGGTCCTTTTCGAATGTTTCGATCGTAGTATTAAAGAGTACTATTGATTTGTACTCTTTCAAATCGTTGATTGATTTTCCATGAACCACTTCGTGTTCTTTAGCACCAATTTTTCTTCTAACAATAGCGTTTATATTAGTTAAATCTGCTTGGCAGTTGGTTATAATGAACAATAACGCGAATATTTTAAACATTCTCTAGAACTTAAGAGTGTTTGCTAACTAGTTGTAAATTGGATACTAACCATTATAAGATTTGAAAAATAGAATCATGTTGCTTTGACCGTTTAAAATTCGATTAAAAATTATCTGAAGCGTGCTCGTAACTAGGCGATAACTGATACCATTTAACAATGCAAATAATAAATATTTTAAGTACTACGTAATTACATAATAACTAGAGTTTGTTAAAATGGTGGTACCGGCAGTGGCGCACCGTATAAAAGTAGGTAAGTAATATACAATATTAGTGAGAAATAATATTGTTACCTTTTCCTGTCGTCTTGATGTCCACTGTGGCAATTGGCAACCGCCCTGGTAAGCTGCGTAGAATTGCAACATCAGCAACGCTTCCATTGTCGATTCATTCACCCGTCGACGGTATTTTGAATACGTTGTCGTATACTTCAAAAATGATCGTTCGATCCAGTGAAGTAAGATTTGCAGATGTCAGATATTCCTTTTCCTCATCTGGGCACTCTTGATTTTCAGTTATAGACCGAACCTTTTGTAAATCGAGGTTTTTCGTTAAAATTGCACCAAATTTTTGAGCAACATCGACTCCTACAGTGTTCGTCAAGTTTTCTAGAGCGGCTTGTAAATTGTTTATGCAATTTAATGCGTCTCGTGCAGATAAATGACTGTTTTCTAATTGCTGAATAGCTTGTGCAACTTCAGAATAGTTCATGGAAATTTCATCTATTTGTTGTTGAACGTCCGAATTTGAAAAAAGTTCTGACTATCTCGAACTGCTGCAGAATCATTTGAATCAAGTTTCAAGATGACATTTTTCAATTATGAAAAATATTTCTCATAGTAAGATACTGCCTGGAGCCATGTTCCCCATCACGTTATTACAGGCTGAGGTGGTGGTCGGAGACAATTGTTTGAATACACGGATGTGTTTGGGAGATTTGATGAACACTTTTTCGGTAGATGCTATTAACTGATCCACCATCGGATCTTCTTTCGAATGGTTTCTGCTACGAGGTGACATGCGTGTATGAAGCATGTTATGTGAAGAAGAGGCGGAAAGCATATTTTCAACACCCTGCCAACTCTCAGCATTGTTGCGGCTCCGTCAGTAACGAACATTGTGACTTGGGTTCCTGTGATACAAAATTCTCTCAATGAATCTTGACAACGGTTTCTGCATTAGTTTTCTGAATCCTTTTACTGGATAACAACAATGAAGCTGGTGGAACATCACGTTTTAAAGGACGCACTACAACATGAATGACGCTGTCTTTCTGAGCATCAGTTGTTTCATCCACACATAGGCAGATTTTCTTATTTCTCAACTTGTCTTTTATACATTCCTTTACTGTATCTTGTACACGTGGCAAATTGTATTGTAATTGCATAGATGTTGGCAGCTTCTATGAGGGAACGTACTTAACCCAAAAAAGACGAAGGTGTTCATTAGATACTAGATGTTGTGGGATGTTGCACACACTTAACATAAAAATAAAATCATATAAAAATTGCCAAGAGATTTACAAACTATTCACAACAATTACTTCGGACTAGCGGAGGGAATAGAAAAATTGCAAAATGTTTCAATGTCGCTAGTGGATTCTGTTTAAATTGTGAATGATGTTCACGTACAGTTATGCGCTGTAGAAGGCGAAACAAATTGGTGTGTAATACGAAAATTTGAAAGTGTTTTAGAGAAAGACTCTGATTTTCTTATATTAAGACAAATTTGTGAAGGTGCGTGTGAAGATGCATTAAGTTGTTTCAAAGATTATTTTAAATACGCAAATATAACATCGCTAGATGTCGAACGGTCGTTTTCGGCATTAAAAAGCATTTATTCCGCACGTCGTACTCACTTGACTGAAACAGCTGTGGAAACATATTTAATGATTCTAATATTTAACAGATGTTACCCAGTTTGTGATTTCACGGAAGACTTTTAAAACGGTAAGTGTTTCAGCACGTTATTCATTAACTTTTCGGTCCTAATTTTTCCTTTCCGTCCCCATTTCACATTTCCGTCACACTAGGTTGTTTAACAAAAATAATTATATTAAAAGAATTATAAGAATTTTTTTGTTTTTAGATACAAGAAAACATGGTTCTACTAATCCCACCGATTTTCTTCATATGTTTTGCAAAAAAAGTGAAGTTTTTTTTTTTAATTTTCAGTAATTTGTTGTATTTCTCTCTACCAATTTCTTAATTGCGTTATTTCTATGGGATCTAAAATAATTTTTTGAGTAAAAAAAGTATTTTTTTTTGGTTTTTTATGCGTGACGGAAATGTTAAAATGTGTAAAACACTAACACAAATCCGTGAATAAAAAATATTCAAGGAAATTTTTTCGATTTTCAAGTTTAAAACCGTATTCTACACCGCTGTAGAAATTTGCAAAAGTTTACAGGCTACTTAGATCTTTAGATCAGTTTTTTTAAAGTACTGAAGGATAACAGTTATTGAAAATGACCCATATATGTTACTTATATAATTGTCAAACTTGTGAATGTCCGTTATGTATTGACGCTTACTGCTCTATTAATGTACTATTTACGCCCCTAGGCGCAACAAATGTAAACAACTCGTAAATCGCACTTACGTCACTCCAATCAGGGCAGTAACTAATGATTGGTGACGGTAGTAGGAAAATTACTATTCTTTATCGAACGTGTTTGTTTTGTTTATTTGCATTCTACGCAACTCGATTAAACTTGTGTATGAGCGATAGTGTACACCAAACATGTAATTAAGTCAATTTTCTGTTTCTTAGAGTAATTATACGGCAGAAGTTTTATGTGCAATAAAATGCAAAATTTTCTTTGTATTGCATATTAGTTAAATTGGTTATTGTTAACGGATCAAAGCGTAAGTTCTGTACAAACACCTTGCAACATTTAAATCATTTAAAAACCTCCCACGCTAGATAAACACGCTGTATAGTACTTGCAAATTAGGTTGTTATACTTGTTTCTATATTTCTTGTAATAGGGAACTTGACAAAAATTTTAAATAGGAAAAAGCTAGTATAAATCATAAGTATATATTGTATTAAAACCTGTATCAGCAAAGAAATTAGTTTTTTTTGTCCCAAACGGCACCTATAAGGAATTGAAAATGCAGCAAAATTCAGATTATTCCAAGCAGCCCTAAAGCGTTACCACTGAAACTCGAAGGGCTTACCACTCTTCGATGACGTCACCCTGTTTAGGTGATCTATCGCCATACACGATATCAGCCTAAGCAGTAAAGGAATCATTTCTTTGCATTTCTTTTTTGAGTTTTAAAGGGCTTCCGGTTTAAAGAGGATGCCAATCGTCAACTGAGTCATTCTTTGCATCCCATTCGATTTTATTTTGGAAAAACGAAGTTTTTAAGCAAAAACCAAACACGTAACCGAGCACCCTTTTCGTAAAAGATGTATTTGTGGTTGATATTTAATCCACTAATTATTATTATTTGTAATTGTACATGTATTTAGACGAAACTAAGGTTGAAATGATACAGTAATTGCAATTTTATTTGAAATTTTCTTCAATTTCACGAGAAAATTTATGGACATGCTATTTAACCAGGGTCTTTAATTTCTTATTATGTGGTGTTTTACTTAATCTATCTTTCCTATTGTGTGGTGTTTTACCTAATCTATCATTACCTTTTCCTCAATCATTTTTACAAATCGTTCTACAAATACTCTACTTAAAAATGATTGTGGGAAAAGTAATGACAGATTAGGTAAAACACCACATAATAGTAAATTAAAGGACTTGGTTAGCATGCCTGTAAGCATGTCTGTAAATTTTCTCGTGAAATTGAACAAAATTTCAAATAAAATTACAATTACCGCATCATTTCAACCTTCGTCCAAATACATGTAAAATTACAAATAATAATAATTAGTCGATTAAATATCAACGACAAATACATCTTTCACAAAAACGGTGCTCGGTTACGTGTTTGGTTTTTGCTTTAAAACTTCGTTTTTCCAAAATAAAATCGAATTGGATGCAAAGAAGGGCTCAGTTGACGATTGGCATCCTCTTTAAACCGGAAGCCCTTCAAACGTGAAAAAAGAAATGCATTCCTTTACCGTTTAGGTTAATATCATGCATGGTGATACATCACCGACACAGCGTGACGTCATCGAAGAGCGCTGGGGGCTTCTAGTTTTGGAAGTAACGGTACGACGTTCTATGTGACAAGCAGGTTACAACTTTCGCGGGTATTTCTTTGATTCTAGGATTAATAACTCTTATTAGAAATTCTTGATAATTAGCTTGACTCGTGGTTGATGTCCATAACATACCTACTATGACTATCAAGAAGGATATTCCAAAGGTTAATCCAATAAACTATTGATATGTTTGCGGTAGCAAATTTTATTAAAAATGGTGAAAGTTTCCCTCTTGGAGAAGCTCGTGGCGTTACAACAAATAAGTAAGTATAAAAGTTGTAAAAATCTATTTTAAAATAAATGTACATAAGTAAAAAATACACATCATAGAAATTTTTTAATCTATTACTACCTTTCTTCAGGTTTAGATCTTTTTTTAATTTCCAACAAATTGTATCCACGCCGTCATCGTACAGTAACGTATGACTGAAGACCAATGTTCTGAAGCTGCTTTAAAAACCGTGTCAGTCTAACACTAGTTTATGGTTTGATTTATGGTATGGCAAAATAATGTTTATATGTCCAAGTAAGCAGCCGAGTCTAACCATCCTCTGGTTCGGCTCCTACTAGAGCCTCAGGTTAGACCACATGGTATGTATGGTATAACACTTTGGTGTGATATATGGTGCGCAAGGCTCCTTTTCTGTCGATAGTTTTTTTTTTAGTTTGTCTACGTTTGAACCGATCGTCTAAATTATGTACTAAGGTACGGATTTCATGTGGATCTCCCTTTTTGGACCTCGGTTAGGCCTCCACACCAGAACGAATTCTCCACAATCGAGAGAATTTCCACTCCTCAAAATGCGTCAGATCATCCCCATACCAACAGCGTGCCCTGTCCGATCGTTCATGTGAGTTAGTCTTAAGCTATTTCTTTGTGGAACAGCACAAGCTATAATCAATATCTTTTGTGGTTAGTTTACGCCGTTTTGTACGGCTATTTGTTGTCATTTATAATTGTATGATTGTTAACTATAACTCGTTCCATTTTTCATGCATGCTCGATCGAGTACTGGTCACTTGATATTTGTATTTTCTTTGAATTTTCATTTGTTCTATTTGGTCAATATATTAAGCTTGATAAACGTTTTAAAGTTTTGCTGAAGTATATATACATATTCGTACGATCTCTTCTTACCTCTCCCTGAAAACTCTGAATAGTTCCCGCGGAGATTTTACCATCCATGGAGACGATCGAAATTGCATTCAGTGGTCTCCAATTCAACATCGTATATTATTAACCAGGAGTTCAAGTACCGGGTCGTCGTCGTCGTGAAGAATACGTGCGAATACCACTTACAACTTCAGCAACAGTCAAATAAAAAATTACAACTGTGTTGTTTTTATTACTTCTTTGTTTTACCATTCCCATAAATCGTACCGTCAATGACTAAAATTAATACTCAATACTTTCGAAACATCAACATTGCTATATGTATATATACAATTTTCTAACTTGTCTGTATTATTTGTTTGTAAATTTTCCTTTGTACTTTAACAATAAATATGTTTTTCTTGAAATTACAGTTTTCAGTATTAGTTATTTGTTGAATGTATCATGGTCCCAATTCAAAATTTAGAAACTGAGCTAAGCCTCACTTGTTAAGAATCTTGATAATAGAAACTGAAATCGTAATAAAGGGCATCCAAAAACGTAATAATATACAGGATGTTCTATTTAAAACGCCAAACTTGTATAGACTGCTGCGGAAACTGGATACTTTATATACTTGAGTCTAATTTTCTGATGTGCAGCACATGTCTCCGAATATTTCTTATCTGAAAGCTTTTTCTCTAAATTACTCAAAGAATCTTCGACCCACGTACTAGGTGGAGACGCTCTATACTTTATACCTTTTTATTTCGTGACTAATTTATTGATTGATTTGATTGATTTCTCTACCAGAGCAGGACTGGTCTTTACATCCCCAACACTGAAGCTTAGTAGCTTATTGTATTATTCCTGCTTCGGTTTTGTTTTACTTGAACAGGTTAGTTTCCGCAATCAAGTTTAAGAGCCTATGTAGTAAATCTTTCTCCATTGGTAGTTCAATTGTGCTTCGCATAGCGAATCTGCGTTGAGCTAACGCTGCACATTCGAAAATAATATGAGGGGCTGTTTCCTCCTCCTCATTGCAAAATCTACATAAGGGCTCATCTTTGTAGATCCCCATCTTATGCAAGTGGCCTCTCAAACAGCCATGTCCTGTTAATAGACATGTCGCTGCCCTAAGCTGAATCTTGTTTAATTCAAGCAGGTCAGCAGTCAGATGTCGCGACGGTCTTCCCATCATCCGTTTGTTGTGCTTTTATCCAGCTGTATGGTTCTAATTTAATTGGTGTTGTGTTATGATCCACTCATTAATTGCACCACGCACTGCACTCTTGGTAATACATAGACCCATTCAGGGCCTATATAATTCATTTTCGCGACTAATGCTAACACTAATTCATTTATCGATTTTAATGACGAAATTCTAACGGGCAAGGTCTTCGTTTCAATTAAGTTTTCATTGCATTTTCTGCATTTCTATTGACTCTTCTTCAATAACTCGTTTAACTTTGTCTATAATCTCAGATGCGCTATTTGTAGAAAATTCTTCAACGTCAAGAAATTTTAGTTGCCCCATATCAGACAGTAACAATTCTTCAGATATTTCATGTTTATATCCTTTGTTTTCCAATAACGTTCTAACCATCGGTCGATTTTCTTTCAGCGCAGCAATATGCAAAGCCGTAAGGCCGGACTTCCCTATTTTGAAATCAATATCGGCACCTTCTGTCAACAATACCTTAACAATCTCTATATTTGCAACTATTACGGCGTGAAAGAGCGCTGTTAAACTATTAGAATCTATTGAATTTATAGCAATTCCATGTTCCAATAACATTTTAACTATATCGGTATTTTGTTGACGTACTGCAATATGGAGAAGAGTCGTATCATCGGATGTTAAACTCCTCACGTCGGCATTTTTCAAGATGATCTCAATAATTTCTTTATCTTCCAATTCGATGGCAGTTCGAAGAAACTGAAAGCATTTTACACGATGTCGCAATAAAATTCTGACAATATCTGAGTTGCCACAGCTTGCAACACTGCAAATCTTCATCAAGTTTTCGATTTCGTAATTGTAAAAATTACCAAAGAAATCATCATCCACCTGCTTATTATTCATTTCGTTAACAAGATAGAAAACTGCTTTCCAAAATTTGTTCTCTATGTGCATTACACGTCCATATCCCTTTAATATTTCAAAATTGATAGATTGCTGGTTAACGGCAGTACAAAGTTCTTCCGGCAAATTAATACAGGGCCAATTTTCTGCAACCAATTCAATAACATCTGTGGCTGAACTCTTAGACGGACTTGGTAAGGGGCCCGCGGTAAAATTTTTCAGTAACCACACAACCACTTCGATTTTCCCTGCATTTTTTGCTTTACGAAGTATCTCTTCGCCGGATGTTATAAAATTTACATCAGCACCACGCCGCAATAATAATTCAACCATAGTCACGTTTCTTTTAAATGCGGCAGCATAGAGAGCCGTAATGCCGTATTCGTTTTTGAAATCTACGTCGGCTCCTTTGTCTAATAACATTTCGGCAATTTGCACACTTCTCGTTTCCGTAGTGATTATAAGAGGCGACAAACCGTATTCATCCACGGAATTCACATCAGCCTGGTGGTCTAACAACATTTGAATGATATCCGTGTTTTTTAATTCAATTGCCGTACATAGAGGTGTTACTCCATGCTTTCCCTTTAAATTAACACCATCCAATAATATTCTAACAATATTCGTTCTTCCTTTCATAATCGCATAAATGAGGGGTGTCCAACCTCTAGAATTCAAACAATCCAAGCGAGCTCCGTTTGTCAATAGTAGTTCAACAATTTTCAATTTGTTTCTTTTTATTGCCATGCACAGAGGTGTTTCGCCATCTTCACCTTTCAAGTTAACGTCAGCTTTATAGTTCAATAATATTTCAACAGTCTCCTTATCAGCGCCCCAGGAAATTGCCTGCGTGAGAGGTGTCCAGTCGCGTCGATCCATATAATTTGCGTCCTCTCCATGTTGCAGTAGCGATTCGATAGTCTTCATGTCTCTTGCAAGTATGGCATGATACAGAGGTGTTCCAATATGGTTCCCCCCAGTGTTGACATCGGCACCGTATTTTAATAACGTCTGAATGATATTCCCATTTTTCGTCTCAGAGGCCGACGCCAGAAATGAATTAAGATTTCTTTTTATGCGGTTTGGATTTAATCTATGTAAAAATAGTTCAACCATATCATTATTTTCGTATTTTATCGCTAACTGGACAGGAGAGTACCGCGAATGCGTGTTCCATTCTTCCACGCTGTGGATATTTAACCGTTCTAGAACCATCTTGGTTATATTCACATCATCAGTTCTTATGCACATATTGAGAATTGTAGTATCGTTATGCCGACCGGCATAGGGATTTGCAATCCCATAAGTGCATAACAATAACTTTACCATCTCATTTCTTTGTTCTGCCATCACACTGTAATGTAAAGGAGTACAGTTAAATTCATCAGCTTGGGTAAAGTCAGCTCCGCTTTCAATAAAAACCTGCAGAACCTCGATGCTACCATAAATGCACGCCAGATGCATACCTTTAAGTTTTTCTTCCGACAGCTCTATCTGGTTCATCCTTATCTCATGCGAACCTAAGCACATTTGGCGAAATTCTAGAAACGTACTGTTTTTATGATACTTTAAGAATAGCAAATCACGTACCAAACTTATGGAAGAGTGGCACACTGCTTCATCGTACAATTTGATGAAATCTTTACTTAGGGAATACCGGCAGGATTTCAGTTCCTCAATATGGATCGCATAATAATTTAAATAAGCCTCCTTGATCGTCGTATGTACATTTTCGTAATTGTTGCGGCTATACCATTCGTAATAATCTATCCATCTCCATTTCCTTAACTTATCGCGCGCATGTATGTCACACCCCTCATTGCGCATACGCCGAAGGAGGAAAGCGATAATTTCTGGAGAAGACGCGCATAGAGGTGAAATTATGGTTAGATGAAGAGCGTTTCTGCCGAAGGCATCCGTTTCCAGCAAGCACCTTTTATCCTCCTTACACAAGCGCCGCACTTCGTCAATATCGTCTTCTAAGACAGCTGTGTGTAACGGAAAATTTTCTGAGTACATATTTAAGATACGCATTTCGTTATTATAAAACATGTGGCTACAGATACCTCCCGCAATTCCGTGATCAACGTTCTGAATTAGCCATTTCACAGCGAAAAATTCTGCGAACGTACGATGAACAAAAACGGGGTTTTCGTTGTTAATGCGAGTGATGAAACCCAGTCTTATAAAATTGAAATTATTCAACTGCCCTATATGCTCTACCTTCTTCTTAACTATATTAATACCAAAAATAACATCCAGAGCCAACTCACTATGCTTTGCAAGAAGAGATTGTTTCTCATCTTCGTCTAGATTGTGTCGTTGACTGTACTCTTTCATTTTAAGTTCTAGCACGCTTTGATAAAGATTCCATCTATTGACGACTATAAGATTTATCCCGTTTTCAGAGAGATCCCTTAACATGTTTAAATACAGAGGAGTAGTTAGAAGTTCTGATGGTATGTGACGCAAATTGTTAATATCTAAATTCCAATCGTCAGTGTAGCGTTTATCGGATTGTTTATCAAGACCTTCCATTTTGAAAACTTTAGCTTCAAGACTATCGATTAAAAGATTAACGGTTGTTACTCTCGAGGCAATGATTACATTCTGAAAATCAACGCCTTGGATGCTTTTTACAAGTTTCAATACCTCTTTTTTGCACGTAGGCACTATTTCGTCGAACGAGTCCAGCATTAATACAAATCGGTTGGTGTGACCATGTAGGGTGTTTAAGAAGCAATTGTTCCGTAAAGAGCGGCATTTGTTGCGTGATAACTTTAAAATGTCCTGAACCGATTTCAGTTTGCCATTAAGCAAATCACCTCGAATCCGAGCCAAATCGACAAACAGAACGTAATACTTAGACTCACAAAAGTCGACCAAAGAATGTAAGAGTGTGGTTTTGCCCATTCCCGGTTCTCCGGTTATAACGTTGACTTTACTACCACATTCTTTGAAAAAATCCTTCTCTGCTAACATTTGCTTATTATACCCTATGCTTCTGCCTTTATCTTTAATAACTTCGCGTAAATGACGAGGTATATATTTCCAACGGAAATGTGTATCTGTACGGATCGGAATTTTACCAATAACCGGCACGATGGTACCGTTCGCCGTATAATAGACACTTTCTCCATTTTGATCCACGAAGGAACACTCCAACCCACGATATTCTTCATCATATTGCCCCTTTATCCTAGGTATTAGTTTTAGCTTGTCATTGTCTATCGATCGGATACGAAGGATTCTATAATTCTTAAATTCAGTGTTTACCCTTTTCTCGATGTAATTAGACTCACTTTCATTAGGCGCGCAATATACTACGATGTTACTCCCGGTAGGACCATGCTCGTCATCTATAGGCTGTTGGAAATCTGTAGTTTCCACAATAAAGAGGGTATACTCACTGTTCTCCAAGCATTCTCTCTTGAGATATAACTCCCTCGGTTTCATAAAGTTGATTACGTCAAGACATGTTACATCCTTCTTTAATTTTTCATCTTCATTAATAATCGCGTATAGGGAAGTCGGTTTCCTACCTTGCACTGATACCGATATACTCTTCATAATTTCCGTGGTCGCTACATCATCTAAATGCTTAAACACCTTCAGCCCGTAACTCTCCATTTCGGTTGATCGATTCTCAGGATTCGAGTCGATTATGATGTACTTCTTCTTTAAGTGTGCGAATTCCTTTAGAACTGGGAGCGGGGCATCAGTTTTTAGAATAAGGGGTGCCCTGCTCTCTTCCCACATTTGTACTATTAGATCTTTTATCGTTTCTGGCTTATAAGGCTTCTTAAGTTGATTCTTAAAGTCGCTATCTAGTATACCTTCACTACAAGCAATGATATTCCACTTTTCGATGTTAATTATATCTGGAACGAGTTGTAGAATGCAGCCGAATAAGTATTGCTCAATATTGAATTCGTTGCGTATTATGGTAACGTCATATCCTAAGGTTAAACGATTCCATTCGTTAACAGCAACGTGCTGAATTTCGATTGCTTTCGTTGGGGTCGCTGTATAATTCCCAAGGCGAATTTTTAACAATTCGTGTTCGAATGATTCTTTGTCTAAGCCTCCCATACTGTTGGTAAAGTATTTTTCGATGTATAAATGTGGAGAAGTGTCGATTTTCCATTCTTTTTTAATTTCCTTTTGGATTGCCTCACTATCGGCTTGATCCAGATACAGATAAAAGTTGTCGAGGAAATTTCCGTAATCAAAGTGGTTTGAATTTTTAGGCGTTAATTTGAAAGAAGGAGTATTATAGAGAATGTCTTTAGGGTTCGCTGGTCTACGCACTTCACACGTTAATCTTTGTTTCTCAAACGGTCGGCTGAAATATTCGATATTCTTAACAGCAAAATACCAGAACTGTATTCTCTCTTCATCTTCAGTTTCCATGATTTTCGTGTATGGTACAAAATATTTATCTATATCGAATTTGTCATTACCGCTTTTTGTTTGAACGACGTATGTATGAGCTTGTTTCGATCCATTGAAATGCACCTTCGCGACTACATCGTCAAAAGGTTTGTATTTTGCTGCATTGGAATAAATACGGTAGTCGTCTACTTTTTCATTTAGAGAAAGAGCGGAAGCAAAGAGTGCTATGACACTGAATTCATACTTTAGTCCTTTACCAGCATCCGCGCCAGGTGTTCTTTCCATCGTCACGTATTGCGGAAGAGTAGTGCCGCAGACCTGAAAAGGATTTTGGTGTTATTCGTGAAAAACTGTATTAAAATAATTTCCAATGAAAAGTATCCGGTACGAAATTATGTCATTCAATAAAGGAGAACTTATTTACTAAAGGGAAAAGAAACAACAATCAAAGTAATTTGTTGTTCAAGCAATTTATATAATAGCGCACTATAAAAATATGAAGACACTTTTGCGATATTTCTGTGTTACATATGAATAGTTTATGTATTTTTAGAAAGAGACTGAGTAACATGTGTATACATTCTGACAAGGGAACACTGGCGACTCGCACTTCTCGATTTCGATGGAACTGCACAGACTGAAAGAGTATCTTGGTATAAGAACACCATTTTTTTCTTACCTAGCACTTTTATACTGACTACCATTACTGTAATCATTACGTAGCATAATTACTAAAGCTGGCCACGAGCGGTACCGCGCAGTAGCGTAAAGTCGACCAGGCCTCGCGTTCCACTAGAGTTATTCTGCTAATAGAGATGTTTGCTGCCGCAAATAATTTCGCTCATCTTTTAAATAAAAATTAAATAACACGTGCTTAAACACTTACCATTTTAAGAGTCCTCCGTGAAATCACAAAGTGAATAATGTCTATTAAATATCTGCAACATTAGATATATTTCAACTGTTGTTTCGGCAAAACTAGTACAGCATGAGGAAAAAATGCGTTTATATGCAGAGAACGAACGTTCTACATCTAGTGACGTAATATTTGCGTAAGTAAAATAATCTTTTAAATAACTTAACGATTCTGTTGACGCACCTTCACAAATGTGTCTTAATATGCCAAAATCAGAATTTTTCTCAAAAACACTTTCAAATTTTTCTAGAACAGAAACATTTTTTGCGTCTTCAATCGCGCATAGCTGTGCGTGAACATGTTGCACTATTTGTAGAGATTCTTCTAACGGCACCGCAGGATTTTGTAATTTTTCTATTGCATCTGCTAGCCCGAAGTAATTGTTGTGAATGATTTTTAAATCCATTTTAACCTGACTATCTTGAAATTTCGGCTGGCTTTTCTGGATAGCGGCAGCTTCCTTTGTATCGAATTGTAAAACCACGTTCTTAATATTGTCAAAATATTTATGATAATAAAACGCGGCCTGCAACCATGTTCCCCAACGAGTTAGAATAGGTTCTGGTGGCTCTGGTATACGGGGGCACAGTCTGTGAAATTCGCGAATACGTTTCGGTGATTTGACAAATACTGTTTTGGTATGCGCTATTAAAGTGTCTACCTCAGGATAACATTTTCTGATACTATCCGCCACAAGATTCAGAGCATGAATTTTACACGTAATGTGTAACAAATTAGCAGAATGCTTTTTAAGAGACCGGCCTACAGAAAGCATGTTTGCAGCACCATCACTCACTAACATCAAGAGTTGGTTTGTTGAAAGTTCAAACTTGTCCAATGTATTTAACACTAACTTTGAAATTACTTCGGCAGTACACTGTTGTATTCGTTTGGAGACTAATAGAATTGAAGGTGCCGATTGATGAGATTCCAATTTGCGTGCCATTACATTAAGAACAGAATGTTTCTTCCGATCTGTTGTTTCGTCGACACATAACCACAATTTTTGATCTTTCAACTCCGATTTTATTTTTTGTTCAATATGTTCGCGCGCAGATGGCACAATTCTTCGTAACGATGTTCGACTTGGTAATTTGCACTCCGAATAGTTATTCCAAAAGTAGATAAATGGTTCCTTGTCTAGTAAATTAAACGGTATATTACATGCAATAAACGTAACGCATAAATCAAATATAAATTTTTCATTGTCTCGTGCGCAATTTCTTTTGAGACATGCTTTTCACTATTTACGTGTCGTAGACAATGTTGTCTGGACCAACACATTAACGGGATTTTACAGATTACACATTTAATTTTAGCACCTTTATATATTAAGTCTGGAATTTCTGCAATAAATTTTCGAAGTTTGCCCGACCGCGGTCGTTTTGCTGACGAAGTCATAATTTTTCTAGGACAGATAAACAATTGCGCAAATGACCGGCAGCGAAAATGTCCGTACTGCTCCGCAGACGAAGTAATACTACCGTTCCTCTCGGTCCGAACTGATTCTACGCCGATGCGCGGTACCGCTCGTGGCCAGCGTTAATAATTACTATATGTATAATACTACCAGTCACAATTATAATTTCAATAATCACATCATACAGTGTGTAGTGTATTGAATGTTTCCTAAGCATTACACTTTCTTTTTTATTCTGCTCCACTGTTTTCCGAAAATGTGTTAGTTACAAACAAGTTAGTCATATGAATATTGCTCTATAGAATATGCCGAGCTGTAAATTTACACTGCACGAAAGAACGCTTCTCATACATTATTTCAAATTGCCACCAGTGGTCATTTCAATCACATTATATTATAGTATTTCTTAAAGCATGTATCGAAATAATAAATAATTTCTAAATAAATATATATTTATAACGGCAATCAATGACAAGTAAAGTTTTATTATCGTCTTTTAATATCTTTATTATTAACTGTTTCAATTTGACTGCATAAATATTCTACATAAAACCGACTCTATTTGTGAAAAAATAAAATATAAAAATTTAAAAAAATGGGGGTATGGGTTACCCGGTCCCCCGTTATTAATTTTTCCCGAAAATAATTCACGCCATTCTTTAGACTATGTAATATACTTTATTTGTGAAAAATAAAGAAAAAAAATTAAAAAAGGGGGGCGGAGGATCCCCGGTCCCGCGTTATAAATTTTTTCCGAAAATAATTCGCGTCATCCTTGTGACTATGTAATTTACTTCAAATTATATTCTAAAAGGAAAAATATATCTGTTATAATTTCCGAGATATTTACACAAATAAAAAAAACAAAAATCTTTGGAGGGGACTGTATCCCCAAATCGGCGAGATACGCTAGCTAAGAAAAAAATCGTCTTCTTATACCAAGGTACTCTTTCAGTCTGTGCAGTTTCATCGAAATCGAGAAGTGCGGGATGCCGGTGTTCCCTTGTAAGTGAAATCCACATAAAAATCTTTACTAATACACGAACTAGAATACTAAAATAATGTTGTCCTCCTAGATTCGTGTTTTTGCCCACTGTGGGACAGAATGAAAAAGAAATTTTATAAATTAAAACCGTTCTTTCAATACGCACCTCTAACAAGCTGTGATGAGAGCTTTTTCATCTTTAAGGACATATATATTAACTACCAAACGACTAAATTTTATTAAAGAACATGATTAAATGATTTAATTAACGTGAACAAATCACGTAAGACAACAACCTCGTATTTACCTAATATTTATTTAATATTAATACGTTATTAATATATCTAGAAATGAATGCATTATTACCTTCTTCTTTAAATATAAAATAAAAAATCAAATCGCCACTGTCGCCGCACCAAAGGTCCTCAGACACGTTTACAAAATTTCACACAACACTGACGTTATTAGTTATTAATGCTATGAGTTTAGAATAGAAAGTGTGATAAGATACAATACCCAAAATAAATTCGCCAGGTTTAATCGTCGAGAGTCGCAAGTATTCGTAATACATGCGTGTTGGATTTTTTTGTTATGCATTGACAGTGGTTGAAGCTAAAATGATATTCAAATTAGCTTGGCATGAAGTTTGCAAGTGCTTTGAGTTGAAGTAAGATTGATTGAAGTTATATTTAAGTCTCATAAGGAAATCATAAAGTTACAGATGGTTTTTCTACAGTTAACTGAGTTGTTGACTTTAACAGGAATTCCAGGAACGTCGAAAAAATCTAAAAGGTGGAGCACCTATGAGTCGAAACTGATGCACGCCCTCAATATCTGCTCCACTTCCTGCAATTACACATATTCTCGCTCAGCATTTGGTCTAATCTATTCAACACAATATTGTGTGTATATTTGTTAATATAGAATAGGTTCCGGATGTGTTTATATCAGCTAGGAAAGTTTTTAAGGTATCGAAAGTGAGATTTATTGGTATAATCCTCTAATTAATTTAATACAGACAATTATAGAATACATAGTACGATGAAAATGTAGTTTGCAAGATTATCCAACTACAGCGGTGGTTCTGTGCACTCTTAAGACAAGAAAATGTCTATTCTGTATTACTCTTGTTGCAGCGTACGTACATACACTACCGTTCATGGAAGTTCGGGCAAGCAAAAAAATGTACGGAAGTCAAAGAAAATAAGAGAAATATTAAATGGCCATGTATTTAATACTTACTTACATGATTTTACATATTTTCAAACACAAATTTGTTAAAAAGAAAAAGTTAATGTAATACAAATAATTTAAATCCGATTTTCATCGAAAAATCCACCTTTTGCCTTTAGGACTGCTGCCACTATTCTCGGCATCCGATTCACTAATTTTGCTAATGTTTCATTGGGCAAGCTTGTCCATACCTCCTGGAGAATGGTCGACAAATGTTCCTTCGATTTTGGACATTTTTTCCTAACATATCGGTCTAATTCTTCCCATAACAACTCTATCGGGTTCAGATCGGGGGACTGTGGCGGCCATTCCATAATTTTTAGGGTTCTTTCATTTTCTTCTTGCTGCAGGTAATCTGTGCACAATTTAGATTTATGCTTGGGGTCATTGTCCTCCATAAATTCAAATCCACGACCAATTAATCGAACTCCTGACGGTATGGCATTTTCCTCTAGGATTTTTCGATATTCTTCTTTTTTCATTATGCCCTCAATTTCGAGCAAGTCCCCTGTTCCGATTAAGGAAAAACAACCCCAAGCCATTACAGATCCGCCTACATGCTTCACCGTAGGAACTATACGCTCCCGTAACATTCTTTCCCCTCTTGATCTGCGTACGAAAACTCTCCGTCTATTTCCAAAAACCTCAAACTTAGATTCGTCAGTCCACAAAACGTTTTTAAAATCGTCCACTGTCCAATCTCTATGAGCTTGTGCCAATTTCAGTCGTTTCAGCCTATTTCCTCTTCGGAGTAACGGTTTTCGACAAGCCACTCGTCCGTGCAACCCAGCCTCTTTCAGCTGACGTTTCACAGTACTCATAGAAACTTTGGAATCTCGCTCATTATTGAATTCTGCAGCAATTTCTGATGCTGTTAGTCTTCTATTGCGCTTACTAATTATTTTTACTTGTAAATCTTCCGCAGGAGTCGTTTTTCTTGACGGTCCTGGCCGTTTACGATCTTGCACGTCACCGGTTGTCTTAAATCGAACTATAGTATCATGTACTGTAGATTTTTTTATTTTTAATTTATCCGCAATCCGTCTTTCTGCGTACCCTTCCTGATGCAAGGTAATAATAGCAGATCGTTTTGAAACAGCTAGAGGCTTTCCACGGGGCATTTTAAGCAGTCAAACCGAAATTATTTTATTTTTCACTTGCACAACCACAGATACTTTCACAATAACAATCTCTTCAGAACTACTGCGTTTACAAATGTTATAATACTTTATAAAGGGTATACGAATATTTCCAGGTAACACGAGTGAATTAGCTAACCTTCCTAGGGATTATTATAAAGCTTATTGTCACTGTAATTATTGAGGATTTCCAACATAATTATATATTTTATGATAACGGTAATATTTGTCTATTATAAACAAATACTACCTGGAAATTGGTAAAAGGCTTCCAGAAAAGGTTAGTTTTAATAATTCCTCACAGAAATGTATATTATATAATTTATATAAAATTTTTTCCTAAACAGTTAATATAATTTGTCAGCTTGCCCGAACTTCCATGAACGGTACTGTATACATAAGCCATATATTACAAAATATGTCATAATATGTATTTTATATGTTAATTTGAATAAATTTTTCTACCACTATGAATTGAAATATCGACATCCGAAAGGCATGCAATATTATTCTATTAATTCGTTTTTATCTATATTTCTGTTTTCTAAAACATATCTATCTAAAAACCAAAATTTATGTTACATTCCTTCAGAGTCTCTAAAGACGACATTAAATATCATTTTCCTCATTTTTTTAATAACTGTTTTACAAAAAGTGAAGTACATTTTTGAAACTGCTTGAAGGGCTGTATAACATCCACAATATTGTATTTGAATAGGTTCATTCGTGAAAGGGTAGGGGAAGGCACCACTAAATTTTTAAGTAGAAATACTATGCCATTTTCACATATGTAATAGAGCTCAAAGAGACGATTATTTTGATATATAACTTTGATGTATTTGGTCCAACCGTTATCGAATTATTTTCAAAAAACCGAAAATCAAGTAAAATTTCAGGGGTGGTTTCACCCTCTTAAAACGGAATTGGGCCGATAAGGAAAATGGCTTCGAACATCTTGGGGTGAGGACTACTTGTCCACAAAGTTTCAATTTTTTTGGAATTTACGGGTTCGGCATGTTCCCTTGTTAGTATGTCAAGTCAATCAGATTTTTTTTATTGGGGCAATGATGAAAACTACATATATATACATACATAAATAATAGAAAAATTAAATTTATTAGTAATTCATTCAAAAAGTTCATACGTAGAAATTAAGTTCATTCATTAGATTAATTATAGGAAGTTATAAAAATTATTATTATCCTATTCAAACGAACAATTACACAAATAAATAAATAAAACAATTCATATTCTTGTTTACAGCAGATCTCACAAACTACAATATTATTCTACACTATCGCATCTTTCAATAATAAATATTGATATGCGGATGTTCACCTTTGAACCGTTTTAATACATTCCTACATTCCTGATCGATGCTGTTCGCCATCAAGTAGGTAGTTGAACCGTCATTTAAAGAATTTAAAATATCATCACTTAAACACGTTAGCTTATTATACACTAACATTAATGAATTCAGACTTGGTAAATCTTTAATGGCCTTACCGTCAATGGTTTCTATAGCGTTGTCCCCTAGATCTAACGAAGATAAATGATTCAATCCTTCAAAGTTGTTGGCATCGATAAATTTAATGTGATTATGGGACAAACTGATCTTCTTTAAGCTTTTGACGTTTTGAAAAGCGCCATCTGTAATCTCCTCTAATTGGTTTGATGATAAATGCAGTTCTTGAAGGTTGTTACAATTCAAGAACCAATCCGATTTTATTATGGTAATTTTATTCTCTGACAGATCGAGTTTCTTCAACATCTCCATGTTATTAAAGGCTTGAGATTCAATATCGGCGATTCTGTTGCGTTTGAGCCATAAGTTGATTACTGGGATTCCCTCGAACACACCTGTAGGAATCTTCTTAAGCTTGTTTCCAAGAACATAAAGATATTTCAAATTCGGAAGATCACCAAACGCTTTCGACTGGATTTCTTCTAATTTCACGCCGCTAAGGCTCAATTCTTCCAGGAAAGGAAAATCGTTGACATCATCTTCTTCTAATACCGTAACTGAGGTGTTAAATAGGACAATTGAAGCGAACTCCTTTAAATTGTTGAAATTTTCATGGTATACTGCCGTAAAATTTCTTTCGCCAACGTGGTGCCTAACATAGGCGTTTATATCACTTAAATTTGCAAAAGTAGAGGCGAAAATTGATACTAAAAGTGTGCTGAAGAACATTTTCGTTATAGCACTGCAAGGTCGCAAAGTATTTACTTGCACCAACTGAGTCTGGTCAACTCTACATTCACTTGACGATAGCGTCCCGTTATATTTAAACTCTACAGAAGCAGATTAATGTACACAAGGTTAAAAGATAACGGAAACAGTCCCAATCATTTATACGAATTAATCTCATTCATAAGCAATAGAATGAGGTATACGGTTCTTGCTAAGAATGACTAGAGATTGTGGAAACGAATTTGTTATATTACCGTGTACATACGATTAGTCTCTCAAACTTACTGGAGTGCTTACTAAATGATACTATTAGGAATCAGTGCAAAGTTCAAGAAGGTTGTGAAAATCCATGTAATTGTTGTGGAATTTTATCGAATTAACGGTTAAAGTAATGATTAATATGTAAACAAATATTTAGTTTATGGAAATAGTGTACAGGGAAGGACAAGATAAAGCTAACATCATTAATTTTATTTTAATTTTCTTTTCTGTTCCTGTATATTATTGCAAGTACTTGATATGTGTACAACCGCACGTGATTGATCGCCGGGTTCTTCAAAAATGTTTTCACCGTAGCATTATATGGAATATACAAGGTGTTTATTAAACACACGGCAAAAATTTAAAGGGGTTATTCCATGATTCTAAGAATATTTTGTCCTTTGATGATTTTTGAAAAGACCCTTTGTTTCGAAGATACAAGGCGAGAAACATTTTCGACAAAATCAACATTTTATTACCAAAAATTACATTTAAAGTTTCTTAATCTACAAGAACTGTTGAAAATGACCTCCAGCTAGGATGCAAGAATCCAATCTTCTCCTCATTGACTGCCGAACTCTTTCAAAAACACTAGGGTCGTTTCTTATTGATTTACACCCAGCAATTATCCGATTTCTTAAATCTTCCACATTTTCCACTGGAGTAGAATAAACTAATGATTTTAGAAGGCCCCATAGGAAATAATCTAGGGGATCGAGCAGGCCATAAGTGAAGTCCACCTCGACCAATCCAACGATCTCCGCATGTTGCTGTTAAAAATTCACGAGCAACCACACTAAAATGCGCTGGTGCACCATCGTGCATAAACCACATTGCATTTCTTGTTGCCAATGGTACATCCTCCAAAAACAGAGATAGTGTTTTTTTCCTAACTAAACGTTCAACGAGAACTGATGTTGAAAACGATCTTCAAGTACCTCATGTGGATTTTTTTCAGCCCACACATGGTTATTGTGAAAATTCCTTATTGCATTTCTTGAGAAATTCGCTTCATCGGTAAAAAGAATCAGTGTCAGTAGTTGAGGGATTTGAACCAATGTGTGCAAAAGCCACTGACAGAATGCAATCCGTGGAGGAAAAACAGCAGGAAGAAGTGCCTGAACGCGTTGTATGTGGTTGTGTACAACAAATACTCCCTCAGAATTTTCCAAAGAGCCCCATTACTTACATTCAAAGTATTTACAATTTTCGAGCAGAAGTACTTGGATCTTCCTCTATCATGTCCAGCACATTCTCTTCTAATTCTACCGTTCTTACTGTCATTGGTCTTCCTGGTCAATGTGCCTGTTTCATGAAGACGTTGATGAATACTTTGGAAGGTTTTTCTATCAGGAACATTACGGTCAAGAAATCGTTCAATGTACAACCATTTAGCTTCTAATGAATTGCCATCAGCAAGTCCATAAATGAAATGCATGTCAGTCATCTCCGCGTTCGTATAGCGATTCATGATAGAGGACTTCACTAACAAAAGTTTAAGTATTAAAAGACAAAAAATACACGTCAATCAGTCTCAACAAATTTGACACATACAAAATGATCAATCACGAAACGTATTCAAATGAAATCCACGTTTTAACTGATTTACTTTTCTATGTCTGCACTTGCCTATTGTTAGTGGGTAAAACAGCCGTTCTTTGTCATCGGAATTTTTTTATACTCGGTAAGTCCAGTGTTGTACGCCATATTTTTATTTCGGCTACATTAATAATTTCAAAAATATCAAAATTGGTTTTGTCGAAAATTTTTTTCGCCCTGTATCTTCGAAACAAAGGGGCTTTTCAAAAATCATAAAAGTATAAAATATTCTTGGAATAGTTCATGGAATAACCCCTTGAATTTTTGCTGTATGTTTAATAAAAAATAACATAACTGGGAGTAGATATAATAATGGTCTAAATTTTCAATTGAACATGTGGATTTTGAAGATTTAAAAATTGTAATTGTCAGTGCTATTAATAATATTAAATTGGGCCTCATCTGTCCATAATATTTTAGTTAAAAATATCGGATCTTCGGCAATTACAGGCCTCTACACGCTGATCGTAATTTTCCAGTTGTAATGCTTGGACGCGTTGAATGCGATAAGGGTGTAACTGTCCACAATGTAGTGTCCGCCATACAAAGTTTTGAGAAACACGAAACTGCGCTGCAATGTGTCTAGCGCTCAGTGGAGTTGTCTAACACTGCATCAACTACTTTTTCTTCTTTGTTTACATTATTTTCTCTAGCTTGGTTACCTTGATTATTACGTGAAGCAAGCAAACCAGTGGTGAGGAGGTTGATGTCTATCAGGAAATCTTCGGCAATACCCTTTAGATACCTGAAGACTGTTACCATCACAGTATCCATACACATAAACAATATTTGCATATTCAGTTGCACGAAATTCATTCATTTTGAAAACTATCTAATTAATTTTTTCACAAATTATGTTCGGCTTTCAAACATAGACTACTCTACATTGTCTAATCTAAACTAAAAAGTGCATTAAACTCGTTTATTTTGACAACAGTCAATTCCATCTTTTCAAACTATGTATATTGTTTAGTTTTTAAACATAGGCTAAGTACTAGATTACCTAATCTATATGCATGCAATAATAATAATATGAAACAATGTCATCCTGGAGTACCAAGACTTTTGTCGTCGGACATAACCCCAGCTGGGGGATCTTCCTTGGTATCCACGGCCTACGTTCCCGGCGATTATATGGTTTTGCGATTTAGTCGCCTTTGAGGAAATCGTCGGGAATAACGCTTTATGCGGATCTGGACATTGATTTCCTCCATGGACTTCCGATTTTGGAAATTGACTTCTTCCGTAGAGTTACGGGATCTGGAAATCTATTTCTTCTATCGAGCTGCGTTCATCCGTTATCTACTACCCAATGCTCATCCCACATCACCCATTTCCCCGGTCTATCAGCACAGCGTCTTTCCGAAGCAACGCTGTCGAGAAAGTTCTACCACCGTAACTAGCTGACCAACCTCCTCCTTTCGGCGTGTCTACCTGAACCTTTTTCTTATGTAAGTTAACATAAGATATTCTCTGTAACGCTACGAATTATAATTAACATTTTGCCATCTTGGTCGAGTCACTTGGCGTATTTAACGGTCATTCTTTTGGTTAATTATAATTCGTATTTTAAAATTTAGTCGTGAAGGTTCTTTGTATTTCTTCGCCAAGACGACCACCCGGTATTTGAATTCTTTGGCAAGAATTCCGATGTTTATAGGACGCCACTGAATGTTTTGTTTAACTTAGTCGCCTCGCTGATGGTCGATAATTCCGTTGAAAACCATTCAGAGTTTTCGAGGGAAAGGAAGAAAGGAGTGTACAAAAGAAATTCAGAACGTAGCAAATATTTGAACAAACTGTATATTGAATGAAAGAGCACTATTAAAAAAAGATAGACAAAATGTTACAAAAAGACTAATATCTCTCAAACAATTACTATAAATATTAACAAAGTTAAAGAAATGAATCAAAGCTTCAAAGAAACATTCAAAGATTAATACTAGTTTAAACAACAAAGTTAATGAAGTGATTTACCAAATTTCAAAATATAGGGAGCAACATTTGCGTGAAGCGCAGTTCTTAAATCTTAAAATACGAATTATAATTAACCAAAAGAATGACCGTTAAATACGCCAAGTGACTCGACCAAGATAGCAAAATGTTAATTATAATTCGTAGCGTTACAGAGAATATCTTATGTTAACTTACATAAAAAAAAGGTTCTTAATAAAGATTATTAGCGGTGTAGAATTTTGAAAAGATGAATATTAATGGCTTTATTAAATAATAAAGATCAAAACATAGGACAAATTATGCGAAGTTAGCTAAAACATACACACAAATATTAGATACGCATTATAGACGCGATGATGTCATCCTTTGCAGGTATTCAGTTTCGTTATATATTCAAATAGAGGAATTGGTGCGAAATGAAATGTTTGAAGTATTTTAAATAAGAATTTAAGAAATTTGTAAATTGGGGTGTAACAAATAATCATTTCTAAATCAACAGGTTATGTTTATATAACATCTTTTGGTTTAAATGACTTCCTGAACAAGATGTCAGCGTCTTTTACATCTATTATAAATCATCCTGTATAACCTTAGCATATAACAATATTCTCGTACTGAATATTTCTGGCAACGACGTCTTCCGGAAATGGAGCGAGGAAAACATTCATAAAGAGTTCGTGGGATTCGTTGATGTAGGCTAGGCAACAAATTTTCTGAATGCAATATATTGCATAAATCTTGCACTTCGATTCTGTGGCTTTCTAAAAACCCAGTCTAAACAATAAATATCACGTACAACATTCAAGTTCTTGAATATCAATTCCAATATAGAATATTCTTTTTTGTATCTACCTAACGAATAATTACATTTTACCATATCTACAGACGTTAAGACCGCACGATTGTGGTATTCCTTCCGAACTAACTGATTATTTTTAAAGCAATGAACATTTAATACTTTAAACTCGGTTTCTAAATGAGTCGAAGTACAATCATTTCATCGCAAACATGTATCTAAAACCAATTCTTTTAATGCTGTATTTTATACATAATTCTTTGGCTAATTTGAGTAACGTCAATGCTTTCGTAAGACACTTTGTTGAAGAAAGAAATTATACAACTTTGAAAAACGTAAATGTTAATAGTCTGACAAGATACAGATCTTTGGTGTTATTTAACACAACTGTGAAAGTGTTGGAAAAAGATTCTATTGATGATCTTCCCATTCTGAGTCAACTAAGTATAAGTGCAGTGAATCTTGAAGAATTACACCCGAAATGTTTTGGCCGTTTACTCAGCTTGCAAGATCTGTATTTGATTGGAAATAATCTTAAGCGAATACCTGCAGGTGTATTCAGCAATCTTCAATTGAGAACCTTGTCCTTGAAAGAGAATAAAATCCAAGAAATCGATGCCAATGCTTTAAATATAGGTACGTTGCTTACTTTAGATTTATCAAACAATGAAATTGACGACATTAATTCAGATTGGTTCTTGAACTGCGAGAATTTAACCGATTTAAATTTATCGTTGAATAAATTGAGCAAAATTCCCAATGGGGCTTTTAAAAAGGCCAAAGCATTAAGCACCATCAATCTTTCGCAAAACAACTTGAAAATTATCTACAGCCACTCGTTTTTGGGTCTCAAGAATCTGCGAATATTGAACTTGGGTAGGAACAAGATCAGCACTATAGAAGAAGGTGCTTTCGACAAATTGACAAGTTTGAGCATCTTGCAATTAATTGATAACGAACTGGAGTGTTTGAGTGATGGTATATTGGATTCGTTTAGGAATGGTGTCTGTGTTCATCTGAAGATGAATAGGATTGATGAAGTCTGTGGGGAAAAAATTAAATATTTTAAATTGGTTCATCCAGGCATTGATATTTACTATTGAAAATTGTATTTGTTTATTTTTGTGTCTAAACGTGTTTTCATAAGTACATTAAAAATATCATAATCTTTTGAGAAATTCTTAGCGGTTCTATAAGAACCATTTAGCTTTTAAATCAATCAGACCTGTATTTTCGTCACATATGGGTGTCCTCTTATGGGAATTATGATTTCTAAAGAATAAAAACGTTTCGTAGTGTGGACAATGTAGTGGATAAATCTAAACATTGTACAATTTTTGTTTTGCCCTCCTGCTGCTTCGCAAAATATGTGCAGATGTGTAATTTTCTCATCAAGCTGATTCGTTATAAAATCAAACAGAAATAAACATACTTCATAAGATCCTTTTTTTGCAAAATGTTCTGGGTACGTATAAAATACTGCAAAACCTGATGCAAGCATATGTAATTAAAATACAATTTAGGTCATTAGTTGAGACGGTTAGTAGATAAACGTTTTTCTGAAAATCCATTACAATGGTTTCCAAATCAATAGCTTTTCTGGCCCAGTTTTTTTCACCCCTTTTTTTTTCTGGTGTAGTTGTCGAATCTCCACGTTTGAATTTCCTTGCAGTCGTAATCTATTAATGTTTGCAGTAAATTCATCACAGGTTGAGCAAGAGTCAGTTCGAGGATACCCAAAACTCAAAAACTTAAATTTATTATGAAGAATCTTTTGGTATGTTTTATAGGCAATGATCACATCAGAATATTTTAATTTAAACATTTTATCCATTTTTTCTCTTTAATTCTTCAGGAAGATAAAATCGAAGTGTTCACAAATCGTATCGTAAGTTTTATGTGGCAATTGTTTGATTGTAGAACTATGCCTTCCTCTCTGATCTTTCGGAGCCACACCTGAAATTCTTAAGGAATTTCGTAAATACTTTAACTTTCTCTTAGATCTACCATGGATACTGCAAAATACTTTGAAGCAAGCAGGTATTTCGTTTACAGCTCCATCATCTTCTTTCGCTCTAACATGATTAGAAAAGCTGCTATGCAGAATAAGTGCTTCCTCTTCCGATTTTCGATTACGTCTTTTCTGAATTGGCATAACAGATATCAATCTATATAAATAGCCGTTCTGTTCATCTTTACTACTTAATTTTTTTGCGATTGTTTTTCGTGTAACTTCGTTTATATTATCAAAACATTTTAAGCATTTGCAAGCACTCGGTTCACCTTCTTGATAAGATGACAATTTCAACTTTTTCATCACATCCTGAACTCTTCGAAATCTTGGCCTTTTCTTTGGCAATTTATTACTTTGATTTTCACTCATTATTACTAGGACACATTAAATGAAATTTAATCTTAACAAAGCGGTAACTGTCTCGATAATAAAATAGTTCGAACCGATTCAAACAAACTGAAAGTTAAATTAAAACTTTGAATGGATTTTCCTAGTTTTATGCCGGTTTTGAATAGATTTACCTACTTTTAACCGCGTACAATAATTTTTATTTTCTAAATTTTAGCGGACTCTTCGGTGTGATTTGTACGAACCATGTAAAACCTCATAAAATGAACTATAGATGGCAGTTATAATTCTATTATGTGAAAAACATATACCCTTCATATGATCTCTCTCTTTTTTGAAAAATAATGAATATTGTTGTGATAAATATAGTTATTAGTACTTACATTTGAAATTCAGGTTTTTCATATTTAATTCTTTATGGTCTCCTCAAGGAATAATAAATAGAGGGAGATGGCTGACTGGCTATCCTGATCCCACTTCGTCTGATTATTATTTGGATCAAAACTCATTCACAATAGACTCCACAATGAAATAGCAAATATAAATATGGAAACATTACGTGATATGTTTGAAAATTTAAAACGTGGCGTTCAGATGTGCTTGGATAATAACGGACACCACTTTAAACATAATTTGTAACAGTGAGCAACTTGTTAATTTAATCACATGCACTTGTTACACAGAATGTATTTTATCTATTCATATTTTTGTTGTATAATAAAATGTTAAAATTCTTTTTTACTATAATAAATAAAGGTTTTGTTTTATTCTACAACTAAAGTACAGTCCGTAGTGCTTTTACTCGTTACCCCCGGTATAACAAGGCCTACCTGCTCTGACGTCAGCAAGCTGTGACGTATATTGGTTTAGGTAAACGTTCAGCCATATTTATCGTCTTGACATTTACACGTTCACACCGTCTCTTGCGTTTTGAATTAATTTATCCAAATTATATTGGTTTTATTAAAAAAAACTACTGTGTAGTGATATTTCCGTACTTTGTTGATGATACCTGTAATGTTTTTCTAATGTTGTATAAGCGATAAAACTCTTTATGAAACGATAAAAGGGTAATTCGGACGGTCTATTTATAGTATTGTGGGGTCGGCTGTTTTCCAACAATGTATACTAGGCTTTTTGAGTTACACTTTATGAAAGAAGATATTATTTATTTTTCAACAGCTTCAGACTCAAGGACCCGTGAAACTATAACTGTAAGTTTAGAAAATCCTAGGCTTAAAAAAGATGCTATGCCAACTCAGTTCCCTAACTGTCCATTGTATTTGACAAAAAACGTGAAGATTTTATTATTCAAATAGTTTTATATTCTTAGGTTATATTTAGAAAACGATGAGATGTTTTTAAATGTGTATATATTTTAAATTATATCACCGAACATAGCTACTTGGATACTGACATATGTAAATATCATATTCACAACAGTGAACGTATTGCAACAATTATAATAACTTGTTCTACAAATACCCTACTTAAAAATTATTGTGGAGAAAGTAATGATAGATTAGGTAAAACACCACATTAAAGACCCTGGTTTAATAGCATGTCCGTAAATTTTCTCGTGAAATTGAACGAAATTTCGAATAAAATTGCAATTACTGTATCATCTCAACCTTAGTTTCGTCCAAATCATGTACAATTACAAATAATAATAAGTCGATTAAATATCAGCCATAAATACATCTTTCACGAAAACGGTGCTCGGTTACGTGTTTGGTTTTTGCTTTCAAACTTCGTTTTCCCAAAATAAAATCGAATGGGATACGAAGAAGGGCCCAGTTGACGACTGGCATCCTCTTTAAACCGAAAGCCCTTCAAAATTTAAAAAAGACATGCAAAAAAACGATTCCTTTACCACTTAGACTAATATCATGCATGGCGATACATCACCTAAACAGTGTGACGTCATGGAAGAGCGTTAAGACCTTGTAATCTCGGTGGTAACATTTTACTACATTTCAATGTATATACTCAATAAATTAAATAATTTAAATCATTTCCCATTACATAAACACGCCACTGGAAATACCAAAATAGTGTGAACTTCATTAATTTCAATGACAATTTTTTAGGTATACCAACACAATCAGTACCTTTTGATCACATTGTAGTAATAAACTTTCCATGTATTTATTTTCACAATCCGCCAATTTACGTTAACACAGAATTCGTTGAACTGAACGACCGGGCGAACTAAGTATATAATATCTCTTGTAAGATGACATTGTCGAGCTAAATAACACATGCGATGTATTGTGAGGATTTTCACAACCATCCACTTCTTCCACAGCCATAACATCCAAATTTTTCAATAGAACTTTTAAAATCATTTCGGAATTGCATTCCAAAGTATTTCTACAGATGTATAGTTCTTGCAAACTATTTCCTAGATGCTTAAATGCCTCTTCATTGACGGTATTCAATTGGTTGCCAGTTAAATCCAACCATTTCAAGTTATTCACTCCATTGAAGGAATTATCTTCTAATTTGCGAATTTTATTATCTTCTAAGTGAAGACGCTGCAATTTTTTTAAACCCTCAAACGCCGAATCTGAAAGAATCTGTAATTTGTTGCCAGATAGATCCAATCGCTCCAATTTTACGAGATTCCTGAACCAATTAGTGTTGATTTTGAAAATTTTATTCTGGGATAAATCCAATTCTACCAACGAAGTCATATTTTCTAAGGCATTACCTTCAATCTTTTTTATTAAATTATTTTTTAGACTTAAATGTGTTAAAGACAGATTATTAAGTACGCCACTTGAAATCTTTGTTACCTGATTGCTTTCTATGTATAAGTACTTCAATTCTGGTAGATTCACAAAAGCTCCCGGCAGTATTTGACGCAATTTCGTATTACTCAAACTTAATTCACGCAGACTTGGTAGATTACTGATGTCGTTTGCTTTTAGCACTTCAATTGTTGTATTTGAGGCTGTGATTCCCATACAGTCTTTTAAACTATTGAAATTTTGATCCTGTGCTGTTGTACAATGAGTGAAATTATCACATTCAGAAGTTAAAGCGTTTTCTGAAACGAAATAATTGACTTTCACCGTTAGATTCGCAAATTTTGCTGTACAATAGTTTGTAATTATAATAGTAAGCACTAAGTAGTACATTTTGATACAAAGCATGTTTTCTTTAGACTGATATATTAAGTCAGCAGCTGTTTCGCTTTATTTCTTTTTTTTTCACATTTGTGAGTGTTAAGGTCAGAAGATTAAATATTAAAATAAACAATGTAATACTTCAGCCGCAGTAGTTTATGTTTTCATTTATACTTTGTGTGTGACGTTACCAACTCCTAATTCGTTCTAATTAGTCTTGGAAACGAAGATAAGGTTTAATAACAGTTCAAAGTGCTATCTCTTTAACTCTTAACAACGCTGATTTGGATTAGCAAAAATATAGGGTTATTGAAAAGTAAGTTTCCACTTTGAAAAGGCCCTATCTTTTGTGTGAATTAACAGTTTGGTTACATACAAATATCGTTATGGTTTATTATTATTATTATTATTATTAAATGGCTTTGGCGGACGCCACTGGCCAGTTACCCCAGACACCTAACAACCGAATGAACACAGGTATCAAAAACACAGACACACTTCACAGACGGGGCCGATCGGACTCACAAAAAAACAACACGGGTAGGCCCCATAGGGTAAAAGGTAAAACCCACAAGGGATAGAAACACATAGGAGTATCAAAAGCTATATCATAATATTTTCACTACTTAAAAATGTGAAAAGAGTTTACTTCAAAGCTATCCTGGGCGAGAATATAATTAACGTTAACGGTAACTGCAATTTTATCACAAATTTAGTTTGTTACGACAAAAAGTTATCCATTATGTAACGTACAATCGGTATAATATACAATAAGGTAATACAACAAAACCAAAATGTCAACTTTAAGCAACTGACAGTTAACAGCCGTGACATAATACATATTTCAGTAATGAATAGAGTAACCTAAACTTGCGGACTCGCATTGGCGTCGGTATTACGGGTTAATATAAGAATACGAAAAATTCATAAATAAACTAAACCGGTAGAGAAGCAGGCATGTAGTGTCGACCTTGAATATAAATCATGTTAAACCGCGCTGAGAGAGATTTCGTTTTAGTACCGGTTGAGCTGTTGCAGAGATTAGTCGAACGGTCAAGGTTATGTACTTACGTGTCGCTTTTGAAAATATAGCTGGTGTTTTTTGCATGTTGTAGTATTATACCAAGTACATAATTAGTGTATCGTTTCATATAGAACTAATATTTACATACCTAAGAAAACAATGCCTCGTAATAGATTTGCTACTAATGTACATAAGTATGTGTCACTTTTTCCCCATTTAAAATACGACGGTAGTGCAGTTTTTTGCTTAATATGCAATGTTCGTTCGGCTGCATTGGACAGAACTGATTGCCAGAGGCATGTCAATAGTATTAAGCATATGAGAAATGCAAGAACTGAAATACCTTATACCCTATTCCTCATACATTTATTAATTATGCTTATCTCTTGTAATCTTCCGTTGTTGTTGGTGAGAAAAGCAGCTTTTAAAACGTTTTGGCGACAATACGTTCCAAAGTACCCATTACCCTCACAAACACAATTACAGAATCATTTGCCGCGAATGAAAGAGATGCTAGAAAATGTGTGTAAACGTGATTTGTGTTCCAAAAAAAATATGGATTACCGTGGATGAGACGACCGATATAAAGAAAAACAGTATTGTGAATGTAATAGCTCGCGTTTTATCTAGCGAGAACACAGCATCTCGATATTTGTTAGCTTGCAAACGTGTTCAACAATGTACCGCGGAAAATATTCAAAAAGTGATAATGAACGCTTTGAAAAAATGTAAAATTGCCCAAGATCAAGTTGTGATGATTGTGACAGATAGTGCAGCAACGATGTTAAGTGTTGGGCGATCCTTAAAACATATATTTCCTAACTTAATACATATAACCTGCGTGCTGCATGCTTTGCATTTAATTGTGAAGTTGTTTGACAACATTACGGAAACGTTGATTGGATGATTGGAAGTACTAAAGTAGTGTTTCGTAAATCTCCTAAACGTTTAAAAGAATTTCGTAAATTTTGTCCAGGTATTCCAGAACCTACTGGACCAATTTTAACGCGATGGGGTACTTGGCTAACAGCAGCTTCTTACTATTTGATCCATTTTCAACAAATTCAATCAGTTATAATGCGATTTAATCGGAATGAATCCAAAGCAATTAGAGAAAGTCAAGGGGAATTTCAAATTCCTCAACTTTTAGAAGATTTAACAACAATATGTACCAATTATACAGTATTACTAGATGCCATCAGAAAACTACAATGTACTGAATTGTCATTGCAGGAATCATTAGACATAGTGGAGAGTGTAAAAAATAAATTACACATATTAAATGATACGCCAGGATTATGCGCTAGTCAAAAGTTGGCAGATGTTTTAAGGAAAAATCCCGATTTTAATACTTTAGAGGCCGTTTATAATAAGTGTAAGAATAGTGAACTTTTAAGTGATTTTGAAAAACAGTTTCTACATGCAAATGTAACTTCCTTAGATGTGGAGAGATCGTTTTCTATGTATAAGAATATTTTTTCTTGTCGACGCACAAGGTTTAAAGAAATAACTGTGGAAACATATGCAATGATGCAAGTTTACAGTAGTTCACATCCTGATGCCTCTAATTTGTTGAATAATTAGCAAGTAAGTTTATTTATGAATTTTTCGTATTCTTATATTAACCCGTAATACCGACGCCTATGCGAGTCCGCAAGTTTTGGTTACTCTACTGATGACGTTCGAGTAAATTCTGTAGAAATTCGTGGGTCTATTATTATTTATTCCATCATATCTATCTTGCCAGCATTGTTGTTGTAGCTGCCGGATTTTTAGTAAGAAGTCAATATATGGAATTTGTATGCCATCTTTTGGTGTTCCATTGCAGGCACTTTTAGCTAACAAATCCATTATTTCATTATTGCGAATATCTGAGTGCCCTTTCACCCACACGTATGTAATTCTTTTACCCATCAGATGCAGCGTGTAGTCCAGATGCAAAATTTCTAAGATGATCGGAAATGATCTGTAATTTGTATTGTTCAAACCAAGAAGAACGCTTTTGGAGTCGCTGAAAACAGCATATTTAATTTCATCTGTCTGAAGAATATATCGTTATGGTTTAAAGGGATTGAGGGTTTCTTCTATATATGCATGTAGGGGAAATGACATACCCAAATTATTTTAGACAAAAAAACAAAAGAAACTAAATGACATTAAATATTTTATTGCAATGTGTAACTTTAGGTAACATCTTATTTGCGTAAAAAAAAATCCTTTCTAGAAGGAATAATGTTTTACAAAATGTATCACTTTTCACTAGTAGCAAATACGTTGCAAGTTAATTGCAATAAACGCAACTTATTCCAAGTTACTTACCCAAGTTATTCTAATTTGTAAAGTGGAATCCTTTTGGCCTATGAATTATGACATTGGGAATATTTTATCCCTGGCAAATCTCACAAAGTAATTGCTTGGCGTCTTTACTTATATCGGCGCATTCTGTATGGGCCCACTTTTTCAACATCTGACATCTAATCCAACCTTCTCCAAGTAATCGGGTACTCTAAATCTGTGGCACTGGAACACTGAAACAGTTCACTAAAAACCCTTACCACAACACTTAACTCGTACTGGACGCACGTTTCGATAGACAAGCTATCATCATCAGCAGCAAAATAGTTCAGTCTTGCTGCTGATGATGATAGCTTGGCTATCGAAACGTGCGTTCAGTACGAGTTAAGAGTTGTGGTAAGGGTTTTTAGTGAACTGTTTCAGTTCTCTAAATAATTTATTTCTTTTTCACTGCACACAGAGAAATGGTATCTTGCGCCAAGAGAATAGATTTTCTTGCAAAAATCAGTCTCTCTTCAAGAAAATATTTTCATCTCAAGACAATAAAATTGTGTAATATAAGAAAATAATTTTCCTGAAATTTTGTTTGGATTAAATAGTTATTTTCTTAGGGTTAGAAAATCCAAGACAAGAAAAAATATTACATTAACCGGTATTTGTTGAAAATGTTTATGAAACGTGGTACGTTAAAGATTATATCTTGCATGAGTAAGTATTCCATCTATATTTCGGTTTCTATATTCGCTATCCTCTAGCAAAGTGTATACATATATGTATCCTGTCTCTAGGACGGTATGACTATAACTACTGGCATTACGTGGCGCCAGAAAACATTTCATTTGTTGTTTTTGAAGATTAGTGGCATAGACTGAGAGATGTAAAAGCAATGTGGCCAAGAGTGAGGAGCTTTAATGCTTTTATTCTACTAATATTGTGTTAGCAGTTAGTGATTGCATCAATACCAAGAGTTATTTATTAGCATTATCTGTCTTGGTTATTGTTTCTATGCATTTCTTTCATGTGTACTTCTACGTTAAGTTCACTTTTGTTTGAACGTTACTCTGTAGATAACCTCTGCTTTTAACCTTTTTAAAATCACAAGGAATGTGAATAATTATTCTCCTAGAATCTACATGCTGTTTCCTCTATCAGGCCTAGGTTGCTTATATGTTTCTTGTACATACAATGTCCTGTTAGCAGGCCTACTGTTGTTCTAACGGACTTTCTGTTCCTGCTTAGTAGGTTTGCTGTAAATTTAGGCCTGTATCCAATCAAAAATTGCTTGGCCTGTCTCTGGCATGGAATACTGTTCCACCAATCTTGAGATTTCTTATCTTTCCATTGTTTAGTAGTTTTTTTAACTACCGTGTATGCTATGCCTAGAGAGTGCATTGGGTTTTTGTTGGCAGTTGACGAGCCTACTCGGGATAATTCTTCTACCTTGACATTCCCTCGATGACCTTCGTGTCTTGGTACCCAGACTAGGGTTACCTTAGTCCGGCTACCCAGCCTATTTACCGCATTCATGCAATCCGGCACCAGTTTCGACTTCGCCTGTGTGGAGCCTGTGTGCTTTTATCACTGCTTGATTGTCTGAATGACAGCAATAATAATAGTAATAATAATAATAATAATATTTGTTTATACATGGATATACAAAATGTAAATACATGGGAAATACGTCAAAAATACAATTCAAAAAAATCTTGAATGGAATAGCAACTAATATTTAACAAATATTCTTTGGCATTAGACTTAAATTTACAGTAATCGGTGATACTTTTAATTATTATAAGCAATTTGTTAAAGAGTTTACAACCCATAAACAAGAGTTGTTTTTAAAAACAGGTCGTTCTATGTTGAAGTGGTAATAAATAATCCAAATTACGAGTCACATAAATATACTCAATGACATAGAAACTGCAACAGCTAGAAGGGGTTGGAATTTCCGGTTGAAATTTGGTAGGAATATTCACCTATATAAAAGTAATAAATGATCAAAATTTGGGAGGAAAATTTTTATTAGTTAAACAAAATTTTATAATAATTGTTAATAATATGTGGGGCCGCCTCTCTGGGAGAAAGATCTGGAGATCTTGGAGGCCAGGGCAAAAGATTAATCTGAGCCTGTTCAAAGAAGTTCAAGGAAAACCTTGCTACATGAGGACGTGCATTATCTTGCTGGAATAATGGATCTCCGAGCCCTTGTAAGTATGGCAGAAGATGTGTTCCAATCACCTCCGCAATGTACCGTTGTGCTGTCATATTGCCTCGAATGAACACCAAGAGAGACCTGCTGCCATAAGTAATCGCACCCCAAACCAGAACATCCACAGTGCGGTGTACGTGGCTCTCAACGGTAAATCGAGGATTCCGTCGTTCACCTCGTCTTTTTCTGACTCTCTGACGACCGTCGTGCATGCCTAAACAAAATCTTGATTCGTCACTAAATACAACACGACGCCATTCAAGATTCCAATGAGATCTTTCATTGCACCATTGTAACCGTTGCTGATAATGTTCCGCAGTCAAACGAAGCACAAGTTGCGGACGATATGATGTTAACCCAAAACTTCGGATTCGGCAACAACACAAATCAGGAAAGTTATAAAAAACATTCAATATCAGTGCTGAGAGAGAGGTAAGAACCTCAATAACAACTTTATTGCTTCACTAAGAGGATTCAAACTTTGATCATTTGTATTACTATTACTTAGGTGAATATTCCTACCAAATTTCATCCGGAAATTCCAATCCCTTCTAGCTGTTGCAATTTCTATGTCACTGAGTATAGATCAATAATTAACTTCTTGCTTGTCTAATTCTTCAATACATGTACTTCTGTACTGCTGTTATTTGAGCTTGAAATACTGTGGTGCATTGAATTAGGCTTAGTGATTTAGTTATTTTTGGTCCAATCTCGCAAATTTCGGCTCCGACTTCAATTTCCGTCTTTGAGCCGTCTGTGTATCAAATAGATTCGGCTTTAATAGGGGGGTCTCTTTTCCATTCTTCTCTATCTGGTATTACCGTTTTGTAGTTCTTATCGAAACAGTATTTGCTGTATGGCGTCACTGAGCCCGCTTGTTATCGGCTCCACCTTGAGTTCCTTCAACAGTTTCTGTTGATTTGCACCATGCGATCTAATTATGGGAGATTGGCCAATCATTAGTCTGTAGCTTGTTAGTCTAGCCATGGAAATGCGCTTACTTATGCCGTTCCTAATTTAAAAGAGCGGTTTCGTGTTTTTAATTTTTGCAGAATCTAAATATTTGGAAAAATTACAGCTGCTTCAAGCTGGGAACTTACTTTTAAAAAGCCCTATATATTTGAAAGAAACGCTTTCTTCTATTCTAAATTAATTCAAGCGAAGAGATGTTCAATCTACTTCTTTATTAGATAAATATGCTTATACAAAAGATACAAAAAGCGAAATCTAGACTTAAGTACTAATAAAATCTATACAATTTGGTATACCTAGTTCTAGTATTATGAATACTTGGATGTATTTTCTAATAAAATACATAGGTACTGTTGTATGATCTTGAGAATGATAGTCAAAGAATTATTAGGTATATAACATCGCTAAATTAGTGGTTTGCAGATTGATTCAGATTAAATGCATTAGTAGATTTTAGTTTCAAAAGAAATTGATTTAACATTATCTAGATACAATACGGAAAGATATTACGGATAAAAATGCTTGCTGATTATTATGATATTTTGTATAAGTTCTCATTCCGCCAACACAATTTAAGAGCAGCATTACAACGTGGATGTCTCTAGAACTGCTCATAATTTGAAATACTTCACTAAAACCCTTACCACGATACTTCACTCGCACTGGACACGCGTTTCAATAGCCAAGTTATCATCATCAGTAGTAAAACAGAATTAACAGCGAAAAATTAACCTTATGTTATAAGTTTCAAATTATGCAAATCCCAAATTATTCAAAAACTTTAAGTTACGGTTAATTAACTATACATGATATAACAAAGGATAAAGGCTGGAATTTAGTGGTCCTAAATCTGAATTCATTAAGTTATGTTTGTTTTTGTAAATTTCCATGCCTTCATAACAATTTATTTGAACAATGCTGTTCACGTTCTTAACTTAAATTATCAGCTTTATGATTATTTCCCAGCATATGTAGGGCAACACTAGATTTATCAAACCTTCTGAATTTGAGATGAATCAAATGTACTTTGTACCTAGCTCTGTTCGATCTTTTTGTCCGCCCAATATACACTTAATTACAATCTGTAAATTTGTAAATCTCTGATTTATCCATGTTATCTATTGGATTTTTAAAACTTCCTAAAAGGTTTTTGAGGTAATTGTTTGAAGAAAAATTAGTTTTCCGGTCAACTTTAGTAAAGGTTTTTTGAAGACCTTTCGTGTAACTTAGATAAAAGTGTAATTTAACATATTTCTTATTACTCCCGTCGATATTCGAGTGAAGACCCGTCGCCCAGCAGACTTCTTCGCTGAGCAACGCCCAAGGCCCCCGACGACCATCCAAGACCCCTAACACGGCACCGTCATATCATCACTAACATGACGACCCACCTTGCGTGTTTTTACATCTTTCCCCCATCCAAACCCCGAGCTGCGCGACCAGAGCCAGCTCTGATATAAGAAGATAAAAGGGTTCAAGGTCCTTCAGACTGACCCTAGCTTCGATTGCAGTTGCCAGGCCAGGCCGTCGATACGTTCAAATGCGCTTATACAAAGCACGTCCAGAAACTAAGTTCCGTTTGGTAATAAAAATAAAACTAGTACAGATACAGAAAAACTATTTATTGAAAAAAAACACTACAAACCTTTCTTTCTACATAACATAGCTCACACCATTTTGCAGGCACTTGTCATAGCGTGGCACAAGTTTTTGTATGCCTTCTTCATAAAACGTTGCCGCCTGCGTTGTCAGCAATGAGGTAACATGTTCTTTGAGCTCTTCAGCGTTCTTGAATTTTTGACCACCAAGGAAGGTTTTCAGGTGATACAACTGCGTCGCGCAATACAGAATAAGTTCACAAACGGTATTGTTTTGATTCATGATAATGCCCGACCTCACACTGCGAACAAGACACAACTCTTACAGGACTTTGGCTGGACCCAGTTTGACCACCCTCCGTACAGTCCTGACCTCGCTCCTAGTGACTTCCATTCCTTTTTGTACCTGAAAACGTTCTTTGATGGTCAAAAATTCAACAACGATGAAGAGCTCAAAGAACATGTTATCACATGGTTGACAACACAGGCGGCAATGTTCTATGAGGAAGGCATATAAAAACTTGTGCCACGCTATGAAAAGTCCCTACAAAATGGTAGGAGCTAAGTAGAAAGATAGTTTAAGGTTTGTAGTCTTTTCTGCGATAAATGATCTGTATTTGTTCTGTTTTTATTACCAAGCGGAAGTTTGATGATTTCTCTTACTTCATTTTGATACTTTGATCTTCCCAGTTAAAGGAAAATTGAGTAAACGATGTACCAAGAAGTTAATAGCCGAAAGTTTATGTTCACATGAATGATTAGAATCCTGTAAGATAAATCTATTATTACTAGTAGGTTTTCTGTATATGTACGTCTATTTCTAACTTATTTTTATTTCTTATTGCTAACATATCGAGGAATGGAATCTTGTTGCCTTTTTCATCTTTATGAGTAAATTTAATAGAGGTAAATTTTGAGTTAAGCTTTTCTATGAAATCAGTCATTGAACATTTACTGGTATCAAAGATGCAAAAAATATTATCGACGTATCAAATCCAAAACCGAGGAAAATAGGCCAAAGTATTCTTAAGCCTGATCCAAAACCGAGAAAAATATTCTAAAGTATTCGTAAGATATGTCAATGATATTTTCGCATCTTTGGCACCAGCGAATATTCAATAACTGATTTCATAGAACATCTTAACTCAAAATTTTCCACTATTAAATTCACCCATGAAGAAAAAAAAGGACAACAGGATTCCATTCCGATTCAGTTTTGAAAAATTTGAAGTTACGTATTTTAAAATTGTTTGTTTTAAAATTGCTTACTTTAGATTTGGAAATTTTTGGACTTGCATAATTTCAAATTAAAATATAAGGTTAATTTTTCGCTTAGTGTTTTACTGCTGATGATGATAGCTTGCCTATCAAAACATGCGTCCAGTGCGAATGAAGTATTGTGGTTAGGGTTTTAGTGAAGTGTCTCAAGTGTTCCAATGTCACACAATTCGAGTACTTGATTAATACCCATAATTTGCACATCGATATTCAGTTAGTTTAGTGTTTTCAAAACTTTTATTTCATTTATTTCAATCAACAAAATAATTATGAGATTATTTTGTAATACTTCAGCATACACTGACGACTAGAGCAACGCAAACCGCGCTGAAAGTCAGTGGCTGACGCATAAAAGTTTACACAAAATAAACACGGCCGGGACAATTCGGTATAAGCGTCAGTATAACTGCGACTCGAAAGCCGATCTGTTGTGTATGCATCTACGCTGTCGTATACTATATCGTAATTCTACGTTTGTTTTGAAAATGTTTCCTACGTCGCGAAAACGACCAAAGTTGGACACAATAAAAGAATTTATTGCAGAAATGCCTGATTTAAAGTGTGATGGCGCTAAAATTCAATGTGTAGTGTGTAAAATAGATTTAATGTGTTGGTCGAAAAGTGATTGTCTGCGGTACGTAAATAGTGCAGGGCATGTTTCGAAAAAAAATTCCACACGAGATTATGACAAATTTAAATTTAATTTATGTGTTACCTTTATTGCATGTAATTTACCATTTCATTTACTAAGGAAGAAAGCATACGTCTCGTTTTGGAATAAATATTCGGACTTTAAGTTACCAAGTGAGAGAACACTACAGAGGAGTTGTGCCGTCTGCTCGTGAGCATGTCGAGAAAAGAATTAAATCGGAGTTGCAAGATAAAAAACTGTGGTTATGTGTGGACGAAACAACAGATCGTAAAAAACATTCTGCGGTTAATGCAATGGTACGCACAATGGAACCACATCGACCATCACTCTCAATTTTACTAGCTTCCAGACGAATACAACAATGCACTGCCGAAGTAATTTCAATGTTGGTGTTAAATACATTAGAAAAGTTTGAACTTTCAACAAATCAACTGTTGATGTTTATGAGTGATGGTGCCGCAAACATGCTTGCTGTAGGTCGATCTCTTAAAAAACATTGTGCTAACTTGTTGCATATTACATGTAAAATTCATACTCTTAGTCTCGTAGCAGATAGTATCAGAAAATGTTATCCCGAGGTAGACGCTCTAATAGCACATACAAAAGCTGTGTTTGTAAAATCCCCAAAACGTATTCGGGAATTTCATAGACTATGCCCCGGTATTCCTGAACCACCACAACCTATTCTTACTCGTTGGGGAACATGGTTAGAGGCTGCATTTTATTATCTTAAATATTTTGAGAATATAAAGAACGTGATTTTAGAATTAATAAGCCAGTCGAAATTTCAAGATAGTCAAGTTAAAACAGATTTGGAAATTATACAGAAGAATTACGTGGGACTAGCAGATGCGATAGAAAAACTACAAAATTCTTCGGTGTCGTTAGTGGAATCTTTGCAAAGAGTGCAACATGTTCACGCACAGCTATGCGCGATAGAAGACGCAAGAAATGTTTGTGTTTTAGAAAGGTTTGAGAGTGTTTTAGATAAAGACTTTGGCACATTAAGACAAATTTGTAAAGGTGCGTCAACAGAACCGTTAAGTTATTTGAAAGATTATTTTACTTACGCAAATATAACGTCACTAGATGTAAAACGTTCGTTTTTGGCATACAAAAACGCTTTTTCTTCACGCCGCACTCACTTTGCCGAAACAACTTTGGAAACATATCTAATGTTACAAATATTAAATAGACATTATCCACTTTGTGATTTCACGGACTCTTAAAACGGTAAGTGTTCGAGCACGTATCACATTCAATTTATTTTGTGTAAACTTTTATGCGTCCACCACTGGCTTTCAGCGCAGTTGTGTTGCTCTACTGACGACACGTATTCATGTTCTATACTATCTTGCCCATGAATGAAAGTTATAGGCATATGCGGAATTGAAATAAAAGATAAGTCTCGGAATTCTGAAAGTTTAGTTTCTAAGTGCAATCTGAAAACACTGCGAACAACGGACAAACTTTAAAACTAGTCAAAATTTGGTATTACTGCATTTTTAGATTCTTTGAGGTAATATAAAGCAAATTCAAATGTAAGTGCTATGGATAAGAATAATTGCTTATTATATTTTATTTAGTTACAATTTCTGTACGATGTTTTGAATTTCACATGAAAACATTCATCAAGTTAATAATCCAAAAATGCAGTAATATACCAGTCGCGAGATAGTCATAATGTGTATTTAATGTTGAATCAATAATCAATGTACCTAAATATACTAACAAGAAAGTCATTTTTGTAAAAATATCTAAATTGTAGTAAATACCATTGAGATAAGAAAAAAATATGTAGGTATGTACAAGTTTCATAAACTGTATACTTTATTAATCTACATTTACCTACTGATTAAAATTTTAACACAGAAACGTTTTTGTCCTGAATCATTTTCTTTTATCCTTCTTTCAATTCTGAGTATCTCAGCGAGAAATGCAACTATCGATATCTAGCATAGTATGAAGCAGAAGAATCTTAACATTTGACAGATTACTAATAGCAATGAGACCAACTCGCTTAAAATATTTTGATACGTTTGTGACTTCCAGTTATAACGGAAGTCAATACCAATTTGCTTATTTTAAGGTTGTTCGGCACATAAAATAAGAAGCTGTTTTAATATATTTGTTAACATAGTTATGTTTAATGTTGTTATATAGTCAACATTTCAGAACAAAATGTTTGTTGTAACCCATAATTTATTGTAAAAATATTAGAAAAAGATCGAAAATTCGTGATCTTAATTCATCATTAACAAGGAAAAATGATGAAAAAAATTCTTGTTTTTTTTTTTAATTAAAAGAAAAAGGTAAGTACAGAGGCATCCTCGATGTCAATCATAAAGAAAGAATAATTGTTTTCGAATAAATAATAATTGAATTTGACTAAATAAAATTTCCTGTTTTAGCAACGAAAATAAACATTTTTTTTTCTCAACGACTTTGCATAGATATAGCGGTATTTAACTTGTATACGTAAAATAAAGAAATTCTTTTTGTTAATAACAGCGTGAATGATGAAAAACAAATTAGCGCTCCGCCCCTTGCTTAACTCTTCCCACAATTTTGTAAAAGACGAATGAGGGTTAAACCAACCCCCAAAATCGTTGAAGTTGTGAATACACAATATCTATATGGATATCGGTCCCAAATTTTCAATTCTGTGCGACTACTCCATCTTGCTCTCAAAAAAACGCGTCATTGTTTTTAAATAGTGTTAGTGAATGTGGTTCTGCGTTAGTGAAGTTTTAAAAAATGCCAAAAAGTAGAGCTCATCCGTCAAGAGTGATGAAGAAGTCAGGTAGATCGAGACTTATGAAAAGTCTTACAGAAGCAAGGTAAGTAGTGACGTTATTTAATTTTAAATGAGTGCTTTTTACTGAAATTGAAATGGCATGTAGGAGAAAGGCGCTAGTGAAAGACATAGCAAATGTGTTTGCTGTAAACGAGCCACCAGCCGAAGTTACCAGCAAAAAAGACTTGGGAAATTCAGTCATAGAAGATGCCTCAGAAAAAGATATTTTAGAGTAAGTGTTAGTTTCTTTAATTAATTTTATATTTTACTTAATTTCCCTACCAGTATTAATTGCCATTGTAATAATTTCTATATTCTTTTGTCATGTTAGAGAACGTAATGAAGAGCCGTCACTTCCACTGGAGCGTGAGATAGATACATCCTATAAATCACTAAGCGATTTATTGCAAGGGCGAAGGATTGTTGATCTTGGCCACGTTCTGCAGGAGTATGAAAAGGTGTGCAGACATGAAGTACGTTGCACATTAGGCAAAATGAAATTTGTCAAGGAAACAAGGATAGGTCTTCTATCGAAATTACATTTCTTTTGTGATAATTGCGACAAAAGATTTACCATTAATACTGACCGAAACGGCAACGACGTCAATATGGCAGCAGTCTGGGGAAGTTTGGCTATAGGAATTGGTCACAGGCAATGCGAAGAACTTCTTGGAGTGTTAAATCTTCCTTTCATGGGTGAAAAAACCTTTGCGCGAGTGACTACACAGACCAAATAGGTAAGTTCTTTTTAACTGTTTAACTGTACTCGTAACATTTCAAAAAACAGGTATGGGAAAGTCATTTAGAGGACGAAATACAAAAAGCAGGTGCAGAAGAAAAATCTATTGCCATTCAAAAAGGAAATGTTACTGCAGATGGTAGAATATTTGCAAGTGTCATTGTTGATGGAGGTTGGAGCAGAAGAACATATGGACATGGGTACAATGCAGCATCTGGAATGGTCAGTTTAATGAATATGCATTCTTGATTTCTATACGTATAATACATATCACTTTAGGGTATTATTATTGGTGTAGAAACGAAGAAGCCTTTGTTTCTTGGCATTCCAAACAATACGTGTTCCTCGTGCTCGTATTATAGAAAGAGAAAAATAGCACCAAAACAGCATGAATGTGCCAAAATTGAATGCGCAAATCATATGACCAGATGCGTTAATGACAAACTGCACAAGCTCTCGCGCAATACAACATATTCACTTGCAACAAGGAAACTTCTGCGCGATAAAGTAGGAACTGTTTCGAGAATAGAAAAATTAGTAATGGGCGTGAGGACCGCTGTAAAAAATAATGCTAATAATGCGGCCAAATTACGTGAGCACTTATCAAATGCACCATATCATATATTTGGACACCATAACAACTGCAGGTGTTATAAAAGGAAATTATGTTAGACGTACTGGATTAAGGAATTGTGTTTCTTTTAGCGACATTTTCTGTACAAAGCAAGCGTAGGGTGAACTGGATTTAACAAAAACTCTGGACACGCGATTCTTTATGGAAGTAAAGAAAATTATTGAGCCTATGATCAGTAAAACTAATAGATTAGCATATAATGAAACTACTAATCAAGCAGAATTGAGGCTTACAGGTACATGACATTAATTGCAAAATGTACAGGAGGAAAACGTATCATTTTTCGAAGCGTCTGTCATACACAACTCGTGCTTATGCAGCAGCGATTTCGCACGTAAGAGGTCCTAGCTGGCAACAGCTTGTATATCATTTCGTATTTGGATTCTACATAAAATTTTAAGTCAAGTCTTTCTTTAGTAAAATCCATTTATTCTCCAAAGAAAGATATTTTATTAAGTATTATTTATTAATGTAGACGATACCTCTGTGGTTGTTACAAGGAGCGATCCTATCGACGTACAAAAAGGAGCAAATACTTTATTGTTACAATTGCATCAATGGTAATAAATTCTGCTTAAATCTTTTAGAAATTAATTACATGTTCATTCACATAGTGAGATCTAAATTAAATTTTAACACCAATGTATTCTTAAACAATTTTTCTTTATCGCTGAAGGCCGACGTAATTTCTTGGCATTTATCTTGACGAAACTTTAAATTAAGGGAAACAATGCACTGATGTTATCGTTAAAATGAATAAAGCCTATTACCAGATTGGAAATTTAAAAAGTTTGCTACCATTAAATTCCATCTTGTCCTTTTATTATATTGAGTTTTACTCTAGACTGATATAACACATGGGCTGAAAAGTCCCGGGCCTAACACATAGATGGCGCTAGTTTTATTGCATTCACCTGTTTTGCAGTTAGTATTAACCTTAAAAAGACAGCTGTTAAAATTTCATGATATTCTATTCATTAGTTTGTGAGTTATTGTGCTAAGAGTGACGCTACTTTTGTTATTTCCAAAACAATGGATCAAAAACAATTTCGTGTTTTAATTTTACACTGCTTCTTGATGGGAAAAAATACCGTTCAAGCGAAGTAATGGCTTGAAAAGTGTTATGGGGACTCCGCTCCATCAGAAACAACAATAAAACGTTGGTTTGCTGACTTCAAACGTGGTCGTAGAGACACCGATGATGCAGAACGCAGTGGACGTCCAAATGAGGCGGTAACACCAGAAAACATCAAAAAAATCCACAAAATCGTTTTGAATGATCGAAAAGTGAAGTTGCGTGAGTTAGCTGACATCGTAAAGATATCAAAATAACGTGTTGGCTTTATATTGCATGAGCATTTGACTATGAGAAAGCTCTGTTCAAAATGGGTGCCGCGTTTGCTCACTGTTGACCAAAAACAAGAACGTGTTGATGCTTCTGAGCAGTGTTTGGCCATGTTTAAACGTAACAAACCGGAATTTTTGCGTCGATATGTGACAACGGATGAAACATGGATCCATCACTTCACTCCGGAATTAAAACGATCGTCATCTAAGTGGACAGCAACTGGTGAACCTCGTCCGAAGCGCCCGAAAGCACAACAATCGGCTGGAAAGGTTATGGCCTCGGTATTTTGGGATGTGTGTGGTGTAATATTCATCGACTATCTTGAGAAGGGAAATACCATCAACAGTGAATATTATATAGCGTTACTGGAGCGTCTGAAGGCCGAAATTGCAAAGCAACGTCCGCATATGGCGAAGAAAAAAATTTTGTTTCATCAAGACAACGCACCGTGTCATAAGTCAATCAAAACAATGGCAAAACTACATGAATTGAACGTCGAATTGCTCCCACATCCACCGTATTCGCCAGATTTGGCTCCCAGCGACTACTGGCTGTTCGCAGACCTAAAAAAATGCTCGCCGGTAAGAAATTTCGCTCGAATGAAGAGTTTTTCGCTGAAACTGAGGCATATTTTGAGGCAAAAGATAAATCGTTTTACAAAAGTGGTATTGAAATGTTAGAGCGGCGCTGGAATGATTGCGTTGTTCTTGATGGAAATTACGTTGATGAATAAAGCTAATTTTGAACAAAAAAAAACGTGTTTTCTTTGTCAGGCCCGGGACTTTTCAGCCCATGTGTTATAGCATTGCTTTCTGGAGGTAATCTAGTCATGCACACGGAGTTTTCCTGGCCCTGAAAAGAATTACTAGATGTCTCGCTAATATTAAAACAAATCTTGTCGATCCTTTTTTCGTAAATTCAAAATACTTCCTGTTCCAGCAGTTTATATTCTCGAAGTTCTCACTTATATATTTTATAATAAAAACGAGTTTATAAAAAATAATGAAAATCACGGTTATAAAACGAGGAAAAGAATAATTTCAAACTCCCCAAGCTTAATAAAACGAAGCGAACACCATCTTCAGTGGGAGTCCGATGCTTTAATCTACCTGCAGAGGTTTTAAAATTGAATACCGAAGAAAGGGCATTCAAAAGTAAATTAAAAAACATACTGCAATAAAATTATGTACATTTTATAGACGAATTCGTTAGCTTGTTCAACAATTGAGCTGATTTTTCGATGTATTTGTGTTTTGTATGTTGTTTTTGTAATGTATAAATCAGTATTGAATTTTCTTAATCCGATAATTAGGGATCCAGGTAGGGCCATAAAAAAACCCAAAATGTTATACAATTATCCTTCACTAATAAATATTTGATGTAGGGCAGGTAAAGATGGCAATTCCCTATTTACCCGAATTATGAATTTAGATTTAGTGGTTATTGTTCTTTTAAACAGTGAATATCCTTAAGAAAGTTATCCAAAATTAGTGTTAAAATGCCGAAAACAAGAGAGTTGCCTTTAGAAACCCGTACAATGATTGTTGCTTTACATAATCTCGACAGAAAGTAACATAGATGTCGCAAGAAACTGTTGACTAGAGTCTAACACATTATTAAGTAGGAAACGAACAGAACGACGGAAAGTGACAACACCAGCGGAAGATCGTCGAATAATTATGACGAGTAAACGGAATAGATGAAAAACTGCACCTGAAATAACGACTAAAATAAGTATTGAGCGTGAAAAATGAGAGTTTAATCACTGTGAAGAGGAGGATAGAAGTGGGTAGCTAATTTGGCCGAATAGCGTTGCGTAAACCACTCCTACGCAAGCAAAATAAAATAAAACAGCTGCAATGGGCTAGAGAGCATCAACATTGGACAGTTAATGAGTGGAAAAATGTTTTCTAGACCGATGAGTCCAAATTTGAACTCTTCGGTACCAAGAGCACGTTCATTCGAAGGTCGAAAGGAGAACGAGCAGCAGAACCATGTGTAATACCTACAGTCAAGCATGGGGGCGGATTGATAATGGTTTGGGATTGTTTTGGCGCCGCATCCGTACGAGACTTGGTTAAAATAGATGGAATTTGAAGAGAAAAGAACGCTACCGGGAAATTTAGGAAACAAATGCTATACCATCTAGAAAGAGAATAATCGGTGACTATTTTATATTTCAATGATCCGAAACACACCTTTAAACTGTGCCGCGAATATTTAGAATCGGTGGAATGCGAGAGCAATATCAAAATAATGAAATGGCCTCCTCAAAGCCTAAATGCCAATCCCATAGAGGTTTTTGTAGGGGAACTCGATAGGTATTGCAAAATATCTCAAAAACGACTAACTTTAGGTATAAGGAAAGTTTTACGTAATTAACGCAAAATATTATCAGCAATTCAAAAATGAAAAAATATACAGGGTGTTCTATTAAAAATAACGACGAAAACATCGCTCGAAGAATCAAATTTTTACCACGTTGTCGAAGTTGGCCTTTAATCAAGAAGTTGTCTTGTTCTAAGCGAAAATATTCCTAGCTCTATAAGCTATTTAATACCCAATATGCAAAGCAAAATGTCAAATATTATACAAACTACAGCTATTTCTGGAGAGAATTGCAAATATAATTTTTCGTAAAATATTTCGAAAACAATTGAGTTTAGGTATAGGTAATCTTATACAAAGTAACCTTAGATTCTCGAGTATAAACGAAATATGTACCAATATACAGGGTGTTCCATTTAAAAAAACATAACTTTGATATGTAACATTTTTTTGGTTCACGCTGTATATGTCAAAATAATTTTTTTAGCGTATGCTACTAATGTATATCCATGATTTTTGTATAGGATATTTTTTTCTATTACCAATAGTAAAGGTGCTATCGAAGAATCTCTCACTATTGCCCCACCCTGTATGTACGAGGGATGATCGTAAAATAAGGTTCCCATATTTTTTAAAAATAAACAACATTCCTTATTTCCTTGACATTACACATCGTTTTAAAGGTAAAAACCTAAGCTATTTTTCGACATAATCGCCATTTCTATCCAAGCATTTTTGCAGACGGCGCTTCTGTATCCCCATGTCGTAAAATTCTGCCGCCAGTCAAAATCTTTTCAATTGTGGTGTTGGAAATCTCAAGAATCCGAAGAGCGAGTTGACGAATGGCGACCCTCCGATCTTCAAGCAGCATGCTCTCGACCTTTTCAACGATTTCCTCTAAAACTGATGGTCTTCCACTACGCTCTTTTTCGTGAATTTCCGTCCGACCTCCAGTGAATTCCCTACACCATTTGCGGACGTGTTGAACAGCTATACACTTTTCTCCATAAACTTCGGTTAATTGACGATGAATGTCTATAGGTGAAACCCCTTTCGTGTTTAAAAAACGTATCACAGCGAGAATTTCACACCTGGCGGTAGCGGGGATCGGGAGGAGTTCCATCTCGGACGGCTGCTTAGCCAACACTGAGCGGCATAGCGAGGCGGGAGTGGTACGTATATAGGGTGGGAGAGCTGCTGCACACGCCAATGTTGTCGGATTTCGCCTAACGCGTCTTATTACTGCTGTAGGGCTTTAGGAACCTTATTTTACGATCATCCCTCGTATGTACATACACATAACAGCTGTAAGACGAAAATCAACATTAATAAGTAAACTATAATGTAATAATAAGACGTTGTGGTAATTTGATTTCAAAATACGTTAAAAAAATAAAAAAAATTGTCCCCCATTTTTTGATATATTCCCTATATTTACAGGAATTTTCTAAAATAGGTTCTCAGAACAATAGCAACCGACGAATATGTCAAAGTAGCCCCATTGGTGATAGTAAATTACCAAATTTTCCAGATTTTTCTACTTGATACTTTCCTAGATATCCCTAGTTGCCTGTTCACGATAGGATACTTTATATATGTGTATGTATGTCACTACGAAATACACAGTTTTTGTGTTCAAAATACCTGGAATATTGTCGAATTTATTTACAAAATCACAACGGTTGGTAATAAACAGACTTATATTTTATCATCTCTTAATCACCTACTCTATTTCTTTCCTAGAATACACTATGATCTACCCTACTTATATTTTACTATTGCCCCTCTTCTTTGACACTTTGCTTCTTTGCTACAATATTTTGTAGGTAATTTTTGTATTTACTTAGATATTTAGAAGCAAAACTGTTTCGATAATATAATTATTCAACTGCTAAATATTTTTTCCCAACTAAGGAAGCAGTTCTGCACCCAAATATTGATATGTAATCTTATTTATGAAAAGAAAACCTACTATTATATTATTCCTTAAAATATTGTACATATATCATAAATAATCGTAATAAATTACAGTTCAAGCGGCCTTAAACCTAACATATAAATATCTAACAATTTTCCGCTTCCTCTCTGTTATTTATGACGTGAAATTTCAAGTCCCCCTTCTGGAATTTATCTACAAAATCGCATACGGATTCCACATTGATTTCCACTCCATATTCCATAACCACGTACCGCCTGTTAGGGATATCTACCCCTACGAGTAACGGTACGACGTCATCCAGCGCTATGAGATCTCTTAAGAGATCGCCAGCTTCAGAATCCACCGCGATGAGGAACTGCAGATAATGGTCTTCCTCGTACGACGATAGTTCTTCTTGAGGACTGTTAAAGTTGATATTGTGCTTCTTGTAGTATAAATCTGCAGCTGGTGTGAGGACGTTTTCGGCAAACTGCAATTCGGTTTCTTCGGTATCTGTAAAATGAGATGAAATAGATGTAAGTATAGGTATAGGATTATAGATCATTTTGGAAAGCTACGTTTGTATTAATCTCTAATATACTGATGATAATGATAATTAGTCTGGGCAAACAGCGATAACAGTCAGTGTAGTAGATATGTGGTGCGGAGTTGGCGATTATTTATTTCACGCGTTCACAGCGTCAGTACTAAATCGATGCTGTATGCGAGTAGTTCTGTATATATGCAGGCTGTCGTAACTTATTTCGTAATTGTACGCTTATGTTTGCTTTAAAAATGTCGCAGTTAGGTACGTCGCGAAAACGACCAATGGCAGACACAGTTAAAAACTTTATAGTGGACATGCCGAACTTAATTTTTGATGGCGCTAAAATTCAATGTCTAGTTTGTAAAATCCCTTTAATGTGTTGGTCCAGAAGCCATTGTCGACGTCACATCGAAAGCAAACAGCATTCTTCTGCAAAAAGTGGCATACGAGACAAAGAAGCATTTGTCTCCTTCTGGAATAAATAGTCATACAGAAAAAAGAATGAAAACGGAATTGAAAGATAAAAAACTGTGGTTGTGTGTGGACGAAACAACAGATCGTCAAAAACATTCTGTGGTTAATGTAATGGTACGTACAATGCAACCACATCGACCGTCATCCTCCTTCTTACTTGCTTCCAAAAGAGTTATAAATTGTACTGCCGATGAGATTTTAAAGGTGATATTGAACTAATTGAACAAATTTGAAGTTTCAACTAAACAACTTTTAATGTTCATGAGTGATGGTGCCGCAAACATGCGTTCTTTGGGCCGATCTCTTAAAGAACACGGTGGTAACTTCTTACATGTAACGTGTAAAATCCATACTCTACATCTTGCGGCACAAACGATTCCTACATGTTTTTCACTAGTAAATGCATTGATTGCTAGTACAAAGGCAGTGTTTCTAAAGTCCCCGAAACGTACCCGACTATTTCACAAACTGTGTCCTGATTTACCTGAACCACCACAGCCGATTGTTACACGTAGGGGAACATGGTTGCAGGCTGCGTTTTATTTCAACAAATATTTTGATCAAGTAAAGAAGGTAATTTTAAAAATCAATCCGACAGAAGCTGCAGCAATCAAGAAAAGCCAGGAAATATTTCAAAATAGTCAGGTTAAAAGAGATTTACAAACTATTCACAACAATTACTTCGGACTAGCGGAGGGAATAGAAAAATTACAAAATGTTTCGATGTCGCTAGTGGATTCAGTTCAAATTGTGAATGATGTTCACGCACAGTTCTGCGCTGTAGAAGGCGAAACAAATTGGCGTGTAATACGAAAATTTGAAAGTGTTTTAGAGAAAGACTCCGATCTTCTTATATTAAGACAAATTTGTGAAGATACGTGTGAAGATGCATTAAGTTGTTTCAAAGGTTATTTTGAATATGCAAATATAACATCGCTAGATGTCGAACGGTCGTTTTCGGCATTAAAAAACATTTATTCCGCACGTCGTACTCACTTGACTGAAACAGCTGTGGAAACATATCTAATGATTCAAATATTTAACAGATGCTACCCAGTTTGTGATTTCACGGAAGACTTTTAAAACGGTAAGTGTTTCAGCACGTTTTATAATTTATTTCTTACCTTCTATTTTATGTGTAAACTTTTATGCGCGCGCCACGCCGCTGGCTGTTACCGCATATTTGCCCAAGTTAATGATAATAATAATAAAAATAATAATAATAAATCGGTTTATTTTAAAAACATTCACAGTTAAGTAAATGTTAAGTCATAAAAAGCAAAAAGAACATAATACTTAAAACTAAAAATTATGTCTAGATTAACTAACTATTAGACAGGAAGTCGCTAACATTGTAACAGTTTATCTCTAGCAAACGACATTTTGGATTTGTTTTTAATAAATGAAAGTTGTTAACATTTATTTTGGATCGTAGACTATTATAAAATTTACAACCAATGAAACAAGTACTTTTTTGATAAACAATCTTTTTGTGACGAGGCAGTAAAAGGTAGGTAAATGTACGGATATAGTATTCACCGGGGTAATTATATTGGAAAAATTCGTTCCTGTATTTAAAAACAAATAGCAGTGTTTTATAAATAAAAAAATCGTAAACTGTGAAGGTGGAGTTACCTTTGAAAATGTTCTTACACGAGTCTCAGTATTAGAAGTTACTTTCAGCTGTCTCAAAATATAACAAACTTTCGAGAGCGTTTTACAAAAACTTAGCTTTGTCTTATTTATAAGAAATCTAATGAATATCATCCACGTACAAATATTAGAAAATATGATTTGCACCTTACACAGCAACTCAGCTACATTAGAAGAATTTACAAGTATGCTTACGTCATCAGCATAAAGGACTATTTGGGAATTGTAAAATTGCGCCCCTTACGTAAATAGTAGGAAGTTAAAATGACATAATAGACTTTGTTATTTTAAATAGAACACCCTAACCAAAAATTAATGCTAATATAACTCGTGGTATTGGTGGAATCATTACCGGCAAAAACAATGTAGCAGAGGAAATAGCGCTAACACACGAACATGTTTCTGCCGACCCGGCGTCATCAGCGTGGTTCTGAGCACAATTTTCTGCTGTTGCAATTGCGTTTGCTTCTCGGAACACCCTGTTTATTATTACGTTTTTAGCTTCGTATATTCGATTGTAAATTATAAATAGTAAAGTAAAAATCATATTAATAGAAAGAAAAACTAACCTCAAACATTGACGCTAATCGCGCGCTCTGCGGTAACGTGTCACGTAAGAAAAGCCCCACGTATTTTTGAATAATCAAACTTGAATGAAACTTGTAATTAAAGTAAATTTTATGCATTACAACACTTAAATTTATTTTTAAATTAAACACATATTTGCGGCGATTTGAACTAAACAGGCGGATCATCATACCGTTTTTTCTCTTTTTTGTTCCCGATAACATTTGTCAAAACTTACTGACACATACAATATTAAAGCTTCATGAGATGAGCTTATCTTTGGAAATATAGAGTTTTACCAATGGAGGTTGGTGAGGATCATGTCAAGTACAATATACACGATATGCAACGGCAAAATACGAAGGAATCAAAGCCTTGTTCTTGACTTCCCATTGACGTCACTACCAACCACCGCTGAGTTTTACTGTGAGCAGCAAATAAACTATCAGGGAAATAATATTATACGATGTTGCTCTTGCATGCATTGGTTACAAATTTTAATAAAAATTGCGATCAAAAATAACAATTAACATGTATACTTTTCTAAAAATTAAAGTTTAAATTGGTTTCTGGTGGTGTTAAAATCGTAAAATTCTCCAAAGTATTCAATATTAGTATATTCATGGGCGTTTAATACCTTTTCTAACTCTACTTACCAACAAATAATACGATCGCTGGGTAGTCATGCAGTTTTGATACATATCTTTCAGTCAATACATTCACCGATCTGGGTTTCCATGGAAAATTCTATAATACAAGAAAAAAAAACAGAAAAATTTATAAAAAGGCATTATACAAACATAAGATCCGTTTAAAGAAGTTGATATAATCGTACTTGAGCTAATGGATCTTCTGCAATTTCTGTCCTTGCATCCATAGTGATGACATGTCCATTACTATCTAGGAGAAGCAGTGTTGGAATGCCTCTGATACCGTATAACTCTGCCAGCTCTGCTCTGACACCTGCTTGTTGCCAGGGTATGCATAACCATGGCATGGTTTCAACATATTGTTGATATGAATCTTGACTCCTGTAAGGAAATAAGTTTTTACTAATAAATTGATTGTATCAGGTGTTTTTGTTACCATCAGATTGCCATGAATATTTTTTTAAGTTATTGATCGATAGCACATGCTTGTTACCTATCGTCTACTTTAGTATTAATCCTTCTTTAATTGGACAATTGTTTAATTCATATTTTAAAATAATTTAAAATGGCAACGAATACAACTTTAATTCGAGGTTGTTTACTCTATGAGTGCAAAAGCGGCTAACTAAAGGAGATAATGCTGTAAACGTTGGAACAGCACGGAAGTGGTTCAAGAAATTTTCTTCAGGAGATTTCAGTTTGATCGATGGAGCACGCTCTGGGCGACCGAAGATCATTTACAACGAGGATATTCAGATTATGCTTATAGATTGCAGAAAGGTTCAATGTGAGCGATGAAACCATCCGTTTCCACCTTCACCAGCTAGGAAAGACGTGAAAGTTAAGCAAATGGGTCCAATATGAATTGTTAGATGGTAACAAATTCAGCCGTCTTATCATCTGTTCGGCAAACATTTCACGTAACGATAATGAACCTTTTTTTGATCGGTTGTTAACTTCTGACTCTAAGCGTTCCAATCATTTGTTGTCGTCAACTGATCCAATACCACACACTCCCAAGTTTTCCTTGCACCCAAAAATATCTTATTGTGCGTTTGGTGGACCACAGCCGAAATTGTCCATTGTGAGTTTTTGGAAACCTCTCAAACCGTTACTACTAACTTGTATTGTGAACACCTTCAGCGAATGCAAGCAGCATTCATCAAAGTGTTATTCTTACAGGACCACATGAGTGACTCGGGAAAAAATTTCTGAACTTGATCTTGACAACTGTATGAGACATAGGCAGTTCCAAACTCGAGTTGATGTAATACATGCAGTCCGTCAATTTTTTGATTCAAAATCCATAGAATTCTACAATACCGGCATATAAAATTGGGGTCACGTTGGCAAAATTATTCCTTCTTAGAAATATCTTGTATTGTCCTTTAGTTTCTTTATAAAAGTATTAAACATCAGATCCTTTTTAACATGTAGTGACGAGGTAGAATACTTTACAATCCTAATACAAAAAATAGTGGATTTTTTGGTCATCATGAAAAGGAAGAATCAAATTTTAAGACAGGGGTTTTGATTTGCCAGTACCAAAAAAGGAAAGCTAATGTTTCTATTTCTTCCGCTTATAACGCTGGATTCTATATGTTTGGGCAACACGTTTAGAACTTTAAGTGAAATTCTTAGTGATTCCTCGCAACAGAATCGGAGTCAGACGCATGGGCCGCGTATTATTTATAATTTTACACTTTACACGTAACATGTAAAAGTCGCTCACACTTTTTTTTAAGAGAACGGCCTACACTACACATTGTTGCTGCACCATCGCTCATGAACATCAACAGTTGACTAGTTAACACTTGGAATTGTTGTAACGTATCGAGCACTACGGCCGTAATTGCTTCACCAGTACACTCTTTTAGTCTTTTGCTAGCTAATAATATTACAAATTTCGGTTTAACAGGATCTAGTACTCGTACTATAATATTCAAGGTAGATTTTTTTTGCAACCTGTCGTCGCATCAAGACATAGCCGCAGCTGTTTATCTTTTAATTCTGCTTTGATCCTATTTTCGATATCCTTACGTATACGTGGTAGATCTCTCCGTAACGCTGTCTACTCGGGATTGTATGTACGCCAAAATCTTCGAAACGCTTCTTTATCGAGTACGCGAAGCGATAGACCATATACAATAAACATTAAAAGTAAATCCAACTGAAATTGGGTTTGAGGTGGCACGCCATTTTTCTTATTTTTGTGCTGTACACTATTAATATATCTTTTACAGTCGCGTTTGTTCCAGCACATTAACGGGATTTTACAAACGCTACACATTTTGGTTCCACTGTAGTAAATCCGGAAATTCACTGATAAATTTAGTAACTTTATTAGTTAATGGCCGATTATTTTCCTTTGCGTACGTTAGACATAGTTACATATATAAATTATATTCATCTATAATAAGTACGACTAACGCTGCGAAGGGTTGAAAGACTGTTGCAATAAATCAATAAATCGAAGGTCGTGCCGACTCCTCTGTATACATACATATGTGGCGTCATGGACCCGGCAAATTCATTTCTACCCTGGCGCGGGACTCTTTTGGCCCGCTCTAGTGATTACTAGAGTAACCTAAACTTGCAGACTCGCATAGGCGTCGGTATTACGGGTTAATATAAGAATACGAAAAATTCATAAATAAACTAAACCGGTAGAGAAGCAGGCATGTAGTGTCGACCTTGAATAGAAATCATGTTAAACCGCGCTGAGAGAGATTTCGTTTTAGTACCGGTTGAGCTGTTGCAGAGATTAGTCGAACGGTCAAGGTTATGTACTTACGTGTCGCTTTTGAAAATATAGCTGGTGTGTTTTGTGTGTCGTAGTATTATACCAAGTACATAATTAGTGTATCGTTTCATATAGAACTAATATTTACATACCTAAGAAAACAATGCCTCGTAATAGATTTGCTACTAATGTACATAAGTATGTGTCACTTTTTCCCCGTTTAAAATATGACGGTAGCGCAGTTTTTTGCTTAATATGCAATGTTCGCTTGGCTGCATCGGACAGAACTGATTGCCAGAGGCATGTCATATGAGAAATGCAAGAACTGAAATACCTTATACACTATTCCTCATACATTTATTAATTATGTTTACCTCTTGTAATCTTCCGTTGTCGTTGGTGAGAAAAGCAGCTTTTAAAACATTTTGGCGACAATACGTTCCAAAGTACCCATTACCCTCACAAACACAATTACAGAATCATTTGCCGCGAATGAAAGAGATGCTAGAAAATGTGTGTAAACGTGATTTGTGTTCCAAAAAAATATGGATTACCGTGGATGAGACGACCGATATAAAGAAAAACAGTATTGTGAATGTAATAGCTCGCGTTTTATCTAGCGAGAACACAGCATCTCGATATTTGATAGTTTGCAAACGTGTTCAACGTGTTCATGATTGTGACAAATAGTGCAGCAACGATGTTAAGTGTTGGGCGATCCTTAAAACATATATTTCCTAACTTAATATATATAACCTGCGTGCTGCATGTTTCGCATTTAGTTGGTGAAGTTGTTCGACAACATTACGGAAACGTTGATCGGATGATTGGAAGTACTAAAGCAGTGTTTCATAAATCTCCTAAACGTTTAAAAGAATTTCGTAAATTTTGTCCAGGTATTCCAGAACCTCCTGAACCAATTTTAACGCGATGGGGTACTTGGCTAACAGCAGCTTCTTACTATTTGATCCATTTTCAACAAATCCAATCAGTTATAATGCGATTTAATCGGAATGAATCCAAAGCAATTAGAGAAAGTCAAAGAGAATTTCAAATTCCTCAACTTTTAGAAGATTTAACAATATGTACCAATTATACAGTATTACTAGATGCCATCAGAAAACTACAATGTACTGAATTGTCATTCCAGGAATCATTAGACATAGTGGAGAGTGTAAAAAATAAATTACACACATTAAATGATTCGCCGGGATTATGCGCTAGTCAAAAGTTGGCAGATGTTTTAAGGAAAAATCCCGATTTTAATACTTTAGAGGCCGTTTATAATAAGTGTAAGAATAGTGAACTTTTAAGTGATTTTGAAAAACAGTTTCTACATGCAAATGTAACTTCCTTAGATGTGGAGAGATCGTTTTCTATGTATAAGAATATTTTTTCTTGTCGACGCACAAGGTTTAAAGAAGTAACTGTGGAAACATATGCAATGATGCAAGTTTACAGTAGTTCACATCCTGATGCCTCTAATTTGTTGAATAATTAGCAAGTAAGTTTATTTATGAATTTTTCGTATTCTTATATTAACGCGTAATACCGACACCTATGCGAGTCCGTAAGTTTTGGTTACTCTAGTGATTGCTCAGTTTCCCTAAATAAAGCAATCAGGTTTAGGGAAAGTTGTAAGTTTTCTTCAGGAACTGATACACTTAATTGAATTGTTGTTAGATTTGGGACAGAAACTTCTGACAAGTATTCTGGCTCCGAGGCAATTGTAAATACCACTAGGAACTATATGCACGTCATGACAAAATATAGCTTCATATAGACTTACAATGCACGCGAGATGCATGTATGCAACGTATGTGAATACCATTGAAACCATTTTTTAAAACCACCCCTACAAACAGACTGCATTTAGTTTTTTTTATCTAACAACTTCGACGTTGATTTATGGCAAAAATTACGTTCGAAATGATTAAGCTTGCCCATTCAATTACGGAAACTAATGGAAGCATATCCCCCCTACACATCGATGGAACTAATATACGAGGAGGGTTACTATGCCTATACACTTACACCAACGGTAAAACCTCATCAGCCGAAAATTGTAGCGCGTGAATAAAGTGCTTTACTACAAGCGTATAGAACTCGTGGACTGCATCTTGTAATATTAGGGTTGCCGCTTTCTCTCCGGCAATTCTTTTTTAAACGAAAGCTAATTTTGCGTTAGATTACAGTTGGATGGGAAGTAATCTTCTAGCGCTGTATCAAATGGCCGCCTTTCTAGATTGGAATTTAATACGGCGGAAACTCCATTTATCCATCGATCTTGTTTATTGGCCATATTTTCGTGTGCTTTACTCAACTATAATTAGCTCTTAGTTAGAAATAGATACCGAGGAGACACGTATATTTGAAATAGGAGGAAATACCAGTTAGAAGAGTTGCTATCGTCCAACTATGTGTAATTTATTGAATGGATTCCGAGGTAAAATTGGATTCTGTTCTTACTTTTTAAATATATGACGCAAAACAATATTTTCTCAAGGATCGTAAATAGTTTTCTTAATTCAAGAAAGCGTGTAGGTATTGTTCATAAATCAATAGTTTCCTTTTCCTAAAATAAAAGCATTTATCTACTTAGAATTCTTCAAATGCATATTATTTATATCCACATTATTAATTGCACTTACTTTGTTTAAAACAGTACAACATATCCGTACGTAATGCAGTAAATTATTCTCATTGTTTGTGATTTAAAAAAAGGTCAAAGAAGTGATTATCTACAGAATAATGTTCAAACAAAATGTAAATGTACACATGAAAAAAATGCCTAGAAACAATAACCAAAATAATGCTAATAAATAGCTCATGGTATTGATGGAATCATTCCCAGCAAAAACAATGTGAGAAAAGAAAAGCACTAACGTTTTTTGCTCCTGCTCACATTGCTGCTCATCTCTCAGTTTATACCACTAATTTTCAAAAACAGTACTGAAATATTTCCTGGCGCCACCTAGCGCCAAGAGTTGTAGCCATGTCGTCCTAAATATCAACTCATACTACATAAAGATAATCCCTATTTTATCATTAAAGAAATAATTTAATGCAAAAGTATATTTAGTTTCTTTTATTGTCTTCTTCAGAATATATATGTCCAAAACTGTAACAAGTCAAATAATTCGTTTTTAGTAATACGGTTCTTTGTTTGCTTTTTTTTGAACTAGACAACCTTATTGTCACGTAAGTATAATTAGTAGTAAGTGGTAGCAGTCAATGTTAAACAATATAAAAGATATATTAAAATACGTTTCAGCTAATAAAATTACTACTAAATTAATCTAACATTGCTGTTCAAAAAAATTTCAAAAAGTAATGTTATGGTAACTTTCCAATATGCTGCTTACAATAATTACATATGCATCATTATAAAATTTTACCGAATCATATTTTTTTGTAATAAGTATTCCATATAAATAACAAAAAATACAAATACAAAAAAACGAACATCTACCGATTTTGTCAGGTGTGGGGTTCGAACCCACGCTCCCATGTGGGAACCAGAGCTTAAATCTGGCGCCTTAGACCGCTCGGCCAACCTGACTTACAAAAATATAATTGTTATATTTATATTTGAACGTCAATTTTTATGAAATTTTATGAAATATATAATTAAATAAGATATATATATATATAAACATACATTTTTATTTATACTATCGTAAGTATAATCTCAAAATTAGTAGTTTTTATCCTATATAAATAAAGCAAAATTTAAGCATTAATTTGGATGTAAAATGCATTTAATCTATATATCTTGAGTTACATAAATTGAAGTGAAGAATAAGGTAATCATGTAATCAATTTGTTGTTTTAACAAAATTCTATTCCTTTATTAGAATTTTTCTTCTTTTTAATAATAAAATAGATGTTAATAATTAACGTATTATAGTTAATATTCATAATTATTTATTCCTGTACACTTATACATGGAAATTAATCGCTATAAATAGAAACAAATTGAAATTTTAATATTTACTGGGAATCTTTTGTTTATATCTCTCCTATATTCTAGCATCATTTGTTTTGAGCTAATACGTCATCAGATTTTTTAAATAATATACATTTTCTTGCCTTATGGAAAAAAAATCTATCTGGATAAATTTCTTGTTTTGTCAACTGTAAATAGTTAATAAATTTAAGTGGCTGTTGAAAGTTATTACCATTCCCGGTTGAATAATGACCGATGCGGTCGGAAGTAAAGCTGTAATATCTGAAAAAATTAAGTGTCCATTTTAAATTTAGTTGTTTTTGTTAATTAATTGCCAAATTTTAATTCTAAAATTAAACAAAAAGTTCTTGAAGAAATAAGGAAATTTTATTTTTGAATATTATATTAGTCCTCCTCGTTGCTGGCACTCTTGAAGTCTAGCACGGAAGTTTTGCATCTCCCAGCCTAACATTTCAATTGAACCAGCAAATGGCCAAAGTACTGGCCCAGCAACGTATTACTGAACCGCTAAATACCCAAAACATTTGTATTTGTTGGGAACTATCGAAAGCCGTTTGTAAAGTCGATAGCACCACCCATAAGGTATGTTGGTACAATACCTATTACATATATGACACAAATGTCTGTTGTATATATTTGTACACTACTCTTGAACATCTAGATTTTACAACTACTGGAAGTATTCCTCAGAAATAGACTACATGCCAGGTTTCGTGCCTTTCAATGACTAACTGGATGTCCAGTGTCTGACTTCTAGTATAGAAAGACATCTCATGGATATTGAATTATCTTCTAGATATACAAGATGTCCATGGATGGAGTTACAAAGAGGAAAAACTTTTTTAACATGCGTTCTGTAGAAAAAGATCATTCTGTATGAAAAATTCTACTTTCCTCAAAACGTTCAAAAACATAATTTAAATTTGACTACAGACACTTGTAAATGCAATGTGATGCAGCTGTTACTTTTATTTTTCAATCAAACAACAATCACTCTTAACTCAAAACAGATCTAACAATCGCTATTCAATATACATAGCTGCCTCCAACTTTTTCAACTCTTTTAATAAATTCATTTGTAAACTTTGCGTATCGTAGCAGGCACATTAATCTCATCCACCGCATTCCTTATTGCTTGTTTTAATTGATCAGAATAATGCTCGACACCACAAGCATAGTTTTTCTTTTAACGCTCCCCACAAAAAAAAATCCATTGGTGTAATATCAGCTGACTTAGCAAGCCATTAAACTGGGCCATTTCTGCCAATCCATTTCCCAGGAAATTGACGTTTTAAAAAAAAATTTATCAATACAATTGAATGAGGCAGGGTTAGTGTTGTGCAACCGAGATAACGCAAACGTTTCTACCCAATCCAAATAAGCGTGTTGAGTTAAATTTTGTTCTCGAAAAGTTTGTGCTGTATGGGTTATTAGTTGAAGATTACAATGAGTACTATAAATGCATTAATTTGGCCAAATAAACACAAAATTTGAAAAACACCTTAGTCAAATAAATGCATTCTATAATATAAAGTAAATTTTGTCGCATTCATCATGTTCGCTTTTGGAATATTTTTAAGATTGATGATTTTATGACGTCACATGATGGATGACAGACTAAAAAAAATTAACCACTAGATGAATGAAAAGCAAAGAGGTGTTAACACCAAACATAATAACGTTGGCTAATTATATAATTGATTGCCTGAATTGAATATAGGTATAAAAAGCCAAAAGCAAGATAAGCACATTAGCTATAGCGATTAATTTTTGTTTAAATATAGTTGAGGAAATTGACTGATTTTATTTTTGAAAGAATTTGAGACATTGAATCGCATAGCCTACTTATTTCATACTGTTTCAGTAGTGATCTAAGTGCGTTTGAAAATAGAAAACTTACCATCTACTTTGTGCTTGATTCTTTTGGCTGTGTAAGTCTACAAATTCTTGTCTAGTTTATTACGAGAAAGACGTATTGAAGGAATAATGTGTAACAGAGAAAATGTAAGGAGAGTAGAAGGGATAGGAAGATTTGCTATGTATTTCAAAGATGGAGTATCCAAATTTCTGATTTAAAAAGAATCGTGACGACCCAATATTTCGTTTTAACTAGGGACTAATTGAAATACACAGCGTACCTTCAAAAGAATCAAAAAAAGGAATCGGTACCTCCTTTTTAAATATGTATGTATATAATCTTATAATAATTAATGTAAAAAAACATCATGAGGTTGCCATCACCTTTACTATTGTATTAATTAGTAACCTGGGCAAATATGCGGTAACAGCCAGAGACGTGGCGAACGCATAAAAGTTTACATATAAAATAGAAAGTAAGAAATAAATTATAAGACGTGCTGAAACACTCACCGTCTTAAAAGGCTTCCGTGAAATCACAAACTGGGTAACATCTGTTAAATATTTGAATCATTAGATATGTTTCCACAGCTGTTTCAGTCAAGTGAGTACGACGTGCGGAATAAATGTTTTTTAATGCCGAAAACGACTGTTCGACATCTAGCGATGTTATATTTGCAAATTTAAAATAATCTTGATGCATCCTCACACGCACCTTCACAAATTTGTCTTAATATAAGAAAATCGGAGTCTTTCTCTAAAACACTTTCAAATCTTCGTATTACACACCAATTTGTTTCGCCTTCTACAGCGCATAACTGTGCGTGAACATCATTCGCAATTTGAACAGAATCCACTAGCGACATCGAAACATTTTGTAATTTTTCTATTCCCTCCGCTAGTCCGAAGTAATTGTTGTGAATAGTTTGTAAATCTCTTTTAACCTATCTTGAAATATTTCCTGGCTTTTCTTGATTGCTGCAGCTTCTGTAGGATTGAATTTTAAAACTTACTTTACTTGATCAAAATATTTGTTGTAGTAAAACGCAGCCTGCAACCATGTTCCCCAACGTGTAACAATCGGCTGTGGTGGTTCAGTTAAATCAGGACACAGTTTGTGAAATAGTAAGGTACGTTTCGGGGAATTTAGAATTTAGAATTTAGTTTACTAGTGGAAAACATGTAGGAATCGTTTGTGCCGCAAGATTTAAAGTATGGATTTTACACGTTACATGTAAGAAGTTACCACTGTGTTCTTTAAGAGATCGGCCCAAAGAACGCATGTCTGCGGCACCATCACTCATAAACATTAAAAGTTGCTTAGTTGAAACTTCAAATTTGCTCAATGAGTTCAACACCACCTTTAAAATCTCATCGGCAGTACAATTTATAACTCTTTTGGAAGCAAGTAAGAAGGAGGATGACGGTCGATGTGGTTCCATTGTACGTACCATTACATTAACCACAGAATGTTTTTAACGATCTGTTGTTTTGTCCACACACAACCACAGTTTTTTATCTTTCAATTCCGTTTTCATTCTTTTTTCTATATGTTCACGAGCAAATGGCACTACATTTCGTATCGATGTCCGACTAGGTAATTTACAGTCTACATATTTATTCCAGAAGGAGACAAATGCTTCTTTATCTAGTAAACGAAACGATAGATTACATAAAATAAGAGTAACACATAAATCAAATGTAAATTTTCCTTGGTCTCGTATGCCACTTTTTGCAGAAGAATGCTGTTTGCTTTCGATGTGACGTTGACAATGGCTTCTGGACCAACACATTAAAGGGATTTTACAAAGTAGACATTGAATTTTAGCGCCATCAAAAATTAAGTCCGCCGTGTCCACTATAAAGTTTTTAACTGTGTCTGCCATTGGTCGTTTTCGCGACGTACCTAACTGCGATATTTTTAAAGCAAACATAAGCGTACAATTACGAAATAAATTACGACAGCCTACATATACACAGAACCACTCGCATACAGCATCGATTTTGTACTGACGCTGTGAACGCGTGAAATAAATAATCGCCGACTCCGCACCACATATCTACTACACTGACTGTTACCGCTGCTTGCCCAGACTATTAATTAGTAGGTTACCAGTTTTTGGGTGGCCAGGGTTTCATATGTATAAGAAGAGATAATGTTATAATAATGTTATTTTTTTTATTTTGTTTATTGTTTTTTATATCACTTATATCAATCAATATATATCGAGACAAGCAGAATAGTCCAGATGGGCCAAAAGTACACATCGTCGATGCAGCTTATCGACGATGACATCTTTAGGCCATGCTACGAGGACCTCAGTACCTTTGGCAATTTGTTGGATGACTAAAAGCCAGTACTACAAACAATTTAGTCTGCCAACCGGAGCTTGTAGTAACCAGAAAAGGGGCAGTAAGGGTTCTCACATCAAAAAGAACCTTGGACCCTTGACACCATCCATGCCGACAATATCCATTACAACAACCAGGCAGTTGTAGTGTGTATATGTCACTAACACCTACATCTCAACTGAAATTATATGTGGAACTGGTCACCGTCGATCTTGACGCAACATCATCAAGTGTGAACCCCCTATGAACCCCAGTACACCAGCCCCAAGGAAGGACTGCTCACTAATGTTACTACCCACACCGTCTCATACACATTGTTTTAAGCAGTATAATCGCAAAAATAACATTCTTTTTGCATTAAAAATTGTTTGATTTTGATTTAACTCTATTCGAAAAATAAGAAAATTTAGTTAGAACCGATTTATGTAATATTTTAATTAACGTTTATCCCTGTGAGTTTTATTTTCTTCAAAAGAGTCTCATTACAATTTATTCACTAACTTGGGAGACCAGTTTGGATTAATTAATTGTGCATTTTCAACCGGTTAATTTTAATCCATGTACCTTTCTAGTAATGTTTTTAAAACTAAAACTTTTAATACTTGAACATGGAGTAAACGAATCTTTAGAGTTTCTCTTTCTAGAGATAGTAGAAGGTCTGAATGACCCTCTATAACCAACTCAACTTTTTCAAGACATCCTGTACACACACAAACGCAATATAACGCATGCATTTACGCGGTCTCCACTTCCTTTTTTTCAAGGCGACGTCATAAATTCAAGTTCGCGTCTTTATTTAAGCAATATAAGGGTTCCCACCCTCCTTCAAGGGAAGAGACAAAGACGCTTTAAATCCACGACGTACTTACGAGAGTACGCAGCCAGCTAGGATATATTTCGAGGAATAAGTAATGTCGCGCACCCTCTCCTCCGTCGGAATAACCTAATCTACAGTCGTAAATTGCGAGTCGTCTGCGACTGTTAAGCTTTACTGTTATTGCACGGGAGAAATTAACATAAGAAGTTGAAATTGTAAAATCGATACACTTGTATATATACGCGCTTTCTCGGACTCTGCTTCCAAGATAAACTCGGCATTACGGACGTGTCGTGAATGTGCGCTATTAGAGAGATCTTGATACGTATCCCACGGTTAGTTTGGAGCATTGATATCACAAAGAGAAACGGAGAAAGGGAGAAGTTCGACAAATGTAGGCAAAAGTTAGGAAATTTATTTGGAAAATACACTCCGAGGAGGTACTTGGTTAAGAGCAGAGCTTTTGTACAATGCCAAAGAGGACGATGTTTGGGCAACAGTTTTAAGACTTTTAACTTTTTATATGTTGAAATAAGCGATAAAACATTTACAGAAGAGTTTACTTGTTTAGCGAAATGATTAAATGCACCGTTTCTGATTTTTTTTTGGTTACGAGATAGAATTAGCATTTAACATTACCTAGCATAATCGGTCTTCGCGACAGAGTCGGATCATTATGGACAATAGTGAAATTTAGAAATTAAAGCAAGAATTTTGTTCGAGACCTAGACAGACATGTCTGTTAGGAGCTACGCCACTGTTACTGGCATTTTTTCCCTAGTCGTAAAACACCAAGTTTAAAAATATAAAAAACTTGTTTTTATGTTTTAGAATAGAATAGAATATATATTTGTTTAACAAACACACATTGTGTCTATAAATCGTCATAAAAACAAAATATAAAATTCTAACATAGTTTATACTTAAAAAAGATCTTATTATTAAAATAAGGCCACCAAAACCAAAAATAAAAGTAACTAATAATTGGAAAAGGAAAAATACAAAAATCCTGAAGCTGAAGTAATTCTAAATACAAACACAACAGAAGAAATGAAATTCTAAAATAATCAACTAGAAAAGTATATTCGAATATATAATAAATGTTAAAAATATCAACCAATGTAAAAAAAGAAAGATTTAGACTTTATGTTTACCAATATTTCTAGCGACTGTCTGCTACCTGCGCCATCTATCACCAAGTAGCACAATTTCTTCTTTGTTCTTCGCGTTTTACGGAAGTTTCCACCATATTCGAGAAAGTGCTAGATGGCACTGAAGCTTTCTAGAAGTTTCAGATTGGCTTTATATAAGCAACGAAGCGCGACGAGGCATCATTTCCAACTTGTGTGCTGTGTTGTTAGTTACTAGCTAAAAAATCATTACCATCTACGTCTGGAAGTGACAAATATAAAAAGAAAAACAGATCGTACAACGATGAATATCTTAAATATGGTTTTACCGTTATTTCCAATGAACCACAGTATGTTGTATGTGGAGAAGTCTTGGCAAAAGAAAGTATGAAGCCATCAAAAGTACTTCGACATTTAAATAGACATCCAGACAAAAAAGAAGCTCGTGGAATTTTTTGAAAGAAAGTTAACTCCCTGCAAGATGGTGATGATCATTTATGAAAGATAGTGACCAGGGATGAGACTTGGGTCGCATGTGAAACCCTTGAATCGAAACGACAATCAATGGAATAGAGATACACTTCGTCACCAGAAAAGGCTAAAGGCAAGCAAATCTTGACACCTCTAAAAGTCATATGCACCGTCTTTTGCGATAGATACGGCATTCTACTGGTGCATTTTTTATCGCGAGATGAAACAATCAACGTAAAAACTGCGTCGCGCAATATAGAATAAGCGTCAAGGATTGCTCACAAACAGGATCTCGCCCCTAGCGACTTCCATCTCTGTTTACACCTGAAAACGTTCCTTGGTGGTCAAAAATTCAACGATAAAGGGCTCAAAGAACATGTTACCACATAGTTGACAACACAGGTGGCAGCATTTTATGAGAAAGGCAAACAAAAACTTGTACCACGCTATGACAAGTTCCTACAAAATGATGGGAACTATGTAGAAAGATAGTTTAAGGTGTGTAGTCTTTTTTTGCAATAAATAGTTTTTCTGTATCTGTACCCATTTTGTTTTTATTACCAAACGGAACTTGGTTTTCCACAAGACGATAGGATTTTGTCACTATTTTTCCCGTAATTAACGCTCAAAAAGCTATAAAGTTCACCTATTTGATACATAATGTTCTTTATAATGATATTCACTTCTCTTTTGATTACACATTGCCCAAAAAAATTTTCAACCAACTGCGTGTATTCAATTATTCTATAGTTTTTATTTCATTTGCATAGTTGAGCAACAAAGATATTACATTCTTTAACGATAATAAGTAGAGTAACCAAAACTTGCGGACTCGCATAGGCGTCGGTATTACGGGTTAATATAAGAATACGAAAAATTCATAAATAAACTTACTTGCTAATTATTCAACAAATTAGAGGCATCAGGATGTGAACTACTGTAAACTTGCATCACTGCATGTGTTTCCACAGTTACTTCTTTAAACCTTGTGCGTCGACAAGAAAAAATATTCTTATACATAGAAAACGATCTCTCCACATCTAAGGAAGTTACATTTGCATGTAGAAACTGTTTTTCAAAATCACTTAAAAGTTCACTATTCTTACACTTATTATAAACGGCCTCTAAAGTATTAAAATCTGGATTTTTCCTTAAAACATCTGCCAACTTTTAACTAGCGCATAATCCTGGCGTATCATTTAATGTGTGTAATTTATTTTTTACACTCTCCACTATGTCTAATGATTCCTGCAATGACAATTCAGTACATTGTAGTTTTCTGATGGCATCTAGTAATACTGTATAATTGGTACATATTGTTGTTAAATCTTCTAAAAGTTGAGGAATTTGAAATTCTCTTTGACTTTCTCTAATTGCTTTGGATTCATTCCGATTAAATCGCATTATAACTGATTGAATTTGTTGAAAATGGATCAAATAGTAAGAAGCTGCTGTTAGCCAAGTACCCCATCGCGTTAAAATTGGTTCAGGAGGTTCTGGAATACCTGGACAAAATTTACGAAATTCTTTTAAATGTTTAGGAGATTTACGAAACACTGCTTTAGTACTTCCAATCATCCGATCAACGTTTCCGTAATGTTGTCGAACAACTTCACCAACTAAATGCAAAGCATGCAGCACGCAGGTTATATGTATTAAGTTAGGAAATATATGTTTTAAGGATCACCCAACACTTAACATCGTTGCTGCACTATCTGTCACAATCATCACAACTTGATCTTGGGCAATTTTAAATTTTTTCAAAGCGTTCATTATCACTTTTTGAATATTTTCCGCGGTAGATTGTTGAACACGTTTGCAAGCTAACAAATATCGAGATGCTGTGTTCTCGCTAGATAAAACGCGAGCTATTACATTCACAATACTGTTTTTCTTTATATCGGTCGTCTCATCCACGGTAATCCATATTCTTTTGGAACACAAATCACGTTTACACACATTTTCTAGCATCTCTTTCATTCGCGGCAAATGATTCTGTAATTGTGTTTGTGAGGGTAATGGGTACTTTGGAACGTATTGTCGCCAAAATGTTTTAAAAGCTGCTTTTCTCACCAACGACAACGGAAGATTACAAGAGGTAAACATGATTAATAAATGTATGAGGAATAGTGTATAAGGTATTTCAGTTCTTGCATTTCTCATATGCTTAATACCATTGGCATGCCTCTGGCAATCAGTTCTGTCCAATGCAGCCAAACGAACATTGCATATTAAGCAAAAAACTGCACTACCGTCATATTTTAAATGGGGAAAAAGTGACACATACTTATGTACATTAGTAGCAAATCTATTACGAGGCATTGTTTGCTTAGGTATGTAAATATTAGTTCTATATGAAACGATACACTAATTATGTACTTGGTATAATACTACAACACACAAAAAACACCAGCTATATTTTCAAAAGCGACACGTAAGTACATAACCTTGACCGTTCGACTAATCTCTGCAACAGCTCAACCGGTACTAAAACGAAATCTCTCTCAGCGCGGTTTAACATGATTTATATTCAAGGTCGACACTACATGCCTGCTTCTCTACCGGTTTAGTTTATTTATGAATTTTTCGTATTCTTATATTAACCCGTAATACCGACGCCTATACGAGTCAGCAAGTTTAGGTTACTCTAATAATAATTCCATCCATATTTAAATTATCGTTGAAAAAATATGTAACTTTTACTGCACATACAACCAGCCGTAATTTCGCTCATAAAGAAGCATTTTCAGCGTAATAATGTATAACTGAAGCAGCACGGCTTTTCAAATTTATCAGTGCAACGCTTAGAACAGAGCAGAAAGCTGTAATTCATGACGGTTATTGTGTTTTCGTTGGAAAGCGCACAGAATTTAACCTCTGTCCGTTATCTAAAGCTTGGTCGTTCGTATCTCCCCACATCGTCGCCGACAATAAGCGATTTTATTACCTTGTTGTTTATATTTCCTGGGTGGTAAACGTGATGCCGTAAAAGGGCGGTAATTTCGAGCATCATGGAACAGTACACCGAATGGATATGTCAAAATTTCAGGAAAAATTTTAGTGAAAGGGAATACAACAAAGGAGACTTTTTACATACAAAATGTTTAAAAGTTAACTGCTCTTTACTTAATTACAAATTTTATCGGAGACATGAGATCGATTTCATTAGAAATTTTAAGGATCTTCTTCTCTAGACTGGATACTTTAAAAAATAACAATTTTTTTTCATTTTTAGTATAGATCTCCAAAAACATTATTTTCCCCATTACATTTCTAAGCCTTATAATTAAAATTAAATTATTGGATTAGTACCTACCGTATTTACTTTCCGTAACTCGTAATTTTTTAATTCCCCAAATATAAACACATCAAAATGGTGTAACGGACAAACGTAAACTACAAAGTGATAAAGAAAAGGAAGAGGAAAGGCGAGAAGAAAATCATGGAACACGAAAACGAAGAGATGAAAGCAGGTAAGGAGTATCAAAGGATCCGTCATTTTTTCTTTTATCAATGTTTTGTTAGAAGATTGAGTCAGAGTTTAATTGAAAAATGCATGCAATTTTTTGAAAATATACTTTTTCTTTATTTTACAAAAAAGGTATCTCAAATTTGGTGCCTTTCCTCTATACTTAAGCAGGAAAGAAATGTTTTAGAATAAGTCAATTCGCACAAAAAAGAGTAGTTTTTAAACAAAAGCATTTTATTCGAAACTCTTAAGAAACGCTATAAATTCTGGTTCTAGCATCATATACGCCACTGGTTTTTACCACACCCTTACGCAAACATATAACACGAAAAAAAGGGAGCCGAGGAAGAAAAACGAAACGCTTCGTGTCCTCGTATCATTATGTCTTCATTTACGCCGCATTTTAAAATTAATTAGTATTTGGTTTGTATGACGTGAGCTCATCGATTTTCTACGGCACGAAGAGAACAAAACGAACAAGCATGTACGAAGGTCTGTTCGCATTTATTCATGAATTCACGAACATACGTGTATATGCATACGTTAATATGGATTAAGAGAAGGATATTCGCTGATAAAAACGTTGTACCTTCCGCTTTGCTGAGTCATATTACGCTCCAACCGTTTTAATTGCTCCTGTCAGGTCATTTGTAAGCGATTTAAAAAAAACACGTGTAAATCATATTCGCCTTTGAAAAGGTAAACGAGTTGTAATTACAGGTTGGAGGAGGTGTGATCAATTTCGTTAGTAATTTAATTTTAATTGTTTGATTAAAGGGTAATTAGCGATTCGCCTATAACACAAAATTTAAATTTTTTTCTTGTCCGGCAAATAAGTATATGTGAACCTTGCAGCATTTTTTATGCTGAATTCAATTCTTTTTTCAAAAATATTCAGACAGGGTTTCTAAGTGACAGCCCAATAAATAGTAGAACAACGTGTATAATGTGTTTATTTATAAAACAACGAAAATGTTTCTAAAATGTACAAATGTATGATTTTCTGCCATATTTAGCGACAGGAACGTCTCTCATCCGTGTCCAGCACTTGCCTTGCTAGTGCTTTTCGATGTCCAAAATACCTTGGTGAAATCTTTCCCCATGTTCGTCACTGATGGCACCAAGATTGTCCGGGAAAAAATCTAAATGTGAGTCTAAATAAGGAATTTTTAGACTCATATTGTACCCCAATGTTTCATACGAAGTCAAAAGGTCTTTTACAATGTTCTTGTAGTCTTCGGATTTGTGATTGCCTAAAAAGTTCTCACAAATATTCTTAAATGACAGCCAGGCGGATTTTTCAGCTCTATATCGAACTTTTCGTCTCGAAACAAGTCCCTGATCACTGATTCTGGGGAACTTATTCCTCAAATACGCGAATCCGCGACCGTTTTTGTCCATTGCTTTGACGAAATTTTTCATAAGTCCTAGTTTTATATGTAAAGAGGGCAGATAAATTTTCTGAGGATCGACAAGAAGGAGTTGAACAACTTAATGCATCTTCACACGCACCTTCACAAATTTGTCTTAATATAAGAAACTCGGAGTCTTTCTCTAAAACATTTTCAAATTTTCGTATTACACACCAATTTGTTTCGCCTTCTACAGCGCATAACTGTGCGTGAACATCATTCACAATTTGAACAGAATCCACTAGCGACATCGAAACATTTTGTAATTTTTCTATTCCCTCCGCTAGTCCGAAGTAATTGTTGTGAATAGTTTGTAAATCTCTTTTAACCTGACTATCTTGAAATATTTCCTGGCTTTTCTTAATTGCTGCAGCTTCTGTCGGATTGAATTTTAAAACTACCTTCTTTACTTGATCAAAATATTTGTTGTAGTAAAACGCAGCCTGCAACCATGTTCCCCAACGTGTAACAATCGGCTGTGGTAGTTCAGTTAAATCAGGACACAGTTTGTGAAATAGTCGGGTACGTTTCGGGGACTTTAGAAACACTGTCTTTGTACTAGCAATCAATGCATTTACTAGTGGAAAACACGTAGGAATCGTTTGTGCCGCAAGATTTAAAGTATGGATTTTACACGTTACATGTAAGAAGTTACCACTGTGTTCTTTAAGAGATCGGCCCAAAGAACGCATGTTTGCGGTACCATCACTCACAAACATTAAAAGTTGCCTAGTTGAAACTCAAATTTGTTCAATGAGTTCAACACCACCTTTAAAATCTCATCGCCAGTACAATTTATAACTCTTTTGGAAGCAAGTAAGGAGGAGAATGACGGTCGATGTGGTTCCACTGTACGTACCATTACATTAACCATAGAATGTTTTTAACGATCTGTTGTTTCATCCACACACAACCACAGTTTTTTGTCTTTCAATTCCGTTTTCATTCTTTTTTCTATATGTTCACGAGCAAATGGCACTACATTTCGTATCGATGTCCGACTAGGTAATTTACAGTCCGCATATTTATTCCAGAAGGAGACAAATGCTTCTTTGTCTAGTAAACGAAACGATAGATTACATAAAATAAGAGTAACACATAAATCAAATGTAAATTTTTCTTGGTCTTGTATGCCACTTTTTGCAGAAGAATGCTGTTTGCTTTCGATGTGACGTTGACAATGGCTTCTGGACCAACACATTAAAGGGATTTTACAAAGTAGACATTGAATTTTAGCGCCATCAAAAATTAAGTCCGGCATGTCCACTATAAAGATTTTAACTGTGTCTGCCATTGGTCGTTTTCGCGACGTACCTAACTGCGACATTTTTAAAGCAAACATAAGCGTACAATTACGAAATAAGTTACGACAGCCTACATATACACAGAACTACTCGCATTAGTACTGACGCTGCGAACGCGTGAAATAAATAATCGCCGACTCCGCGCCACATATCTACTACACTGACTGTTACCGCAGTTTGCCCAGACTGTTAATAAGTTAGCATAAAATTACGTACTCTCGTCATTATCTTCTTGTTTTGACTCAACTTGAGAAACGATATCAATATTATAAAGAAGTAGGTCAATAATGAATTGTATTTAACATTATCTCATGTACGCAAGTGGAATTTTTCCTCTTGATTTGTTTACTAAAAACCCTATCCTTTTGGTTTAATTGCACTATCAAAGCACAATTTCATTGTAGATACTTCTTTCTTGATACTTCCAAGTTAAAAATAAAACAATAAGAATCAGCTTACAAGCAGCAAATGATGAGGGAACAAGGCATCAGAATTTTATGTAACGAGAGGGATAAAATCAATGGCCAAACTGAGAAAAATCGTCCAACTATATATTAACTTGAAGTTATTAACCCCGTGATACATCCGCAAATAAACACAATTTGTAAATGTTTTGTTGCGCTAACAATTACTTCTGCCTAAAAGCACACAAATTATATTTGCATCCTGGGACTATAATCTTCACATCTATAATTATACCCCACATTGCATATTGCTTGGTTATATGCAGAAAAAAACTCATAAAAAAAGAACTCCGATTAAAACAAAACCACCCCTAGCTAATAAAGTTGTGTGAAACAGGTGCTAGTAAAGAGAAAAGTTTGCAGACGCACTTTACTTCTAGGAGTATCTTTCCACAAAATGAGGTTGGTTACAGGGAGTAAAAGTACTAAATTGTAGTCCCAGTAATTGAATTTTCGGCGCGCATTTTAAGCATTTTTTATGCTCAAAATTCTATTATCAAAGCGGTCACCAACAGCTACTATTTTGCTGCGACGAAAACAAAAACAAAATTCATATATTCCATGCTAATTCTAACCGAGTTCAATTTAGCAAGTTAATTTATTCTGACCAAGTGAATGAAAGTTAATTACGCCGTGCTGCTTTCATATTTAAATTAACGAATGAAAATAAAGGGCGTCTTGAATGGTTTTCCTCAATGTAATTGAGCGGAGTTGTCAAGTTAAACGGCTGTTTGCATTTCAATTCTATTTTCGGTCTTTATTTACTCATTTTATTCATTGAAATACCTACAATAACGAGACAAACACAAGAAAGATTGAAATATAGAGTAACCTAAACTTGCGGACTCGCATAGGCGTCGGTATTACGGGTTAATATAAGAATACGAAAAATTCATAAATAAACTAAACCGGTAGAGAAGCAGGTATGTAGTGTCGACCTTGAATATAAATCATGTTAAACCGCGCTGAGAGAGATTTCGTTTTAGTACCGGTTGAGCTGTTGCAGAGATTAGTCGAACGGTCAAGGTTATGTACTTACGTGTCGCTTTTGAAATATAGCTGGTGTTTTTTGTGTGTTGTAGTATTATACCAAGTACATAATTAGTGTATCGTTTCATATAGAACTAATATTTACATACCTAAGAAACAATGCCTCGTAATAGATTTGCTACTAATGTACATAAGTATGTGTCAGTTTTTCCCCATTTAAAATATGACGGTAGTGCAGTTTTTTGCTTAATATGCAATGTTCGTTTGGCTGCATTGGACAGAACTGATTGCCAGAGGCATGTCAATGGTATTAAGCATATGAGAAATGCAAGAACTGAAATACCTTATACACTATTCCTCATACATTTATTAATTATGTTTACCTCTTGTAATCTTCTGTTGTTGTTGGTGAGAAAAGCAGCTTTTAAAACGTTTTGACAACGTTCCAAAGTACCCATTACCCTCATAAACACAATTACAGAATCATTTGCCGCGAATGAAAGAGATGCTAGAAAATGTGTGTAAACGTGATGTGTGTTCCAAAAAAATATGGATTACCGTGGATGAGACGACCGATATAAAGAAAAACAGTATTGTGAATATAATAGCTCGCGTTTTATCTAGCGAGAACGCAACATCTCGATATTTGTTAGCTTGCAAACGTGTTCAACAATGTACCGCGGAAAATATTCAAAAAGTGATAATGAACGCTTTGAAAAAATGTCAAATTGCCCAAGATCAAGTTGTGATGATTGTGACAGATAGTGCAGCAACGATGTTAAGTATTGTTTGTTGAATAATTAGCAAGTAAGTTTATTTATGAATTTTTCGTATTCTTCTATTAACCCGTAATACCGACGCCTATGCGAGTCCGCAAGTTTTGGTTACTTTAAATATAAGCCACCAAGAATAGATACACAATTTTACGTAAAATAGATTCTATTATTTATTTTGGGAGGTCCACTAATACGAGTTTTACGTTCCTATAGTTGACTTTTTACCGAAAGCTTGAATTTCTTTAGCCTATGTGTACAATTGGAATAAAAAAAATAGAAAGCGTCGCTAAATTTACTGATACATTAGATATTTTTTATTGCTATGGTTTACAATGGAGGATTTTCAACCATCCGAAGAGCATATTCGTCGTTCTATGATGTTTAATTTTCATGAATTTGTACTAGCAGTACATATTTCCGGGCTGATATGCCGAAGTCGACATTTCGCCACGGAAACCTACGGACCAATAGGGTTTGTTGTTCGAACGCTTCCATAAAGATGTTGGTGACGAAAGGAGACAGAGGAAGTCCCATAGCTGCGCCTGAGACTTGCTAGTAGTATTTACCATAACACTGGAAATAGGTGGAGGAAAGTCAAGCTTCAACGAAGCCGGCCAGATCATCCGGTTGGTCATTGGAGATGAGCAAGGATTCGGCATCAACGCTGACAAGTAAATCACCAGGATCTACCATCAACTCTTGCAGTCGTTTAACGAAATGTTGGGAATTTTGGATGAAAAAGTCGCTGTGTCCAGCGTAAGGTTTTAGAAGGTTAGAAAGGTACTTCGGTAATTTGTAGGTAGCGCTATTGATAGTGCTGACAATAGGGTATAAGGGGCTATTGGGTGTGTGAATTTGGGGGAAACCGTATAACTTAGGGGCTCACGAATCACTAGGGAGAAGTGACCTCTGGGTGTCGGTAGATATGACCTTCTAATAAAGTTAATAATGAAACGCTCAATTCGGGAAGTAGGATCACGTTTCAGAAGTTGATAGAAAAATCAATGAGGATGTCGGTCAACATTACATATAATACCTGGCCTGTAATAAAGTCGTTGATTCACAAGATTTACAGTCTCTTTTTAAGGAACACCTGTCAAAGTTGTTGGTTTGCAAAATACTAGTTACTGGTTTGCAAAATACTTTGAGGAAGACAATGCGTGGATCTAGATCCTTTCCGTGCTCAAGCCCCACCAGAATTCACTTCGCAGGAAGAAGAGAGTCCAACTGAACTCTCTTGTGATGACAGCCTGAAAACAGAATTTGCTTCTTCCGGTTTAGTAGAGTTTTGGATATCAATCAAAAATGAATATCCAACTCTGAGTTCAAAACATTTAAAGATCCTTATTCCCTTTGCGACAATCTATTTATGCGATGCAGGATTTTCAGCTATAGCTGTAATAAAAAGCAAATATCAAAAGTCGATGTAGAGCGAGAAATTAGAGTGGCAGTGTCAAACCTCAGATATCCACAAAATACCACAAATTTAGCAAAATTTTCGACGTCGATTCAACTTCCACAGAGCTGCATTGCAATAAATTCCAATGCATTATTCCTTTACTTCTAAACACTTCGATTACTTCGAAGTTCGTTTACACGCTATCCCAGACAAATAAAGAAAATATATTTACCTCGAAAGATAACACATCGGTTAAACGCAAAAATTACCACATTTCATGTGAAAAAGGTATTAAAATTGCGCGTTATGTGTTGGCAAACACATTTACTTAATCGAGTTTATAATCTAGAAATAATAGACTATTTCCAGACATGAAATGATAAAAGGTAAATCGATAGAATTAAGTAACATCTACACGCTCCCTTCAATAATACAATACACTAACCTCCACGTAGTGTTTAATGGTTGTGTTGGCGATATATCATTCCCTAAAATGAATTGCCTCTCTTCTAAATAGCGGAATCTTCTGTATACATTGGGGGCAAGAGTCTATTAATGTTATTGCTTTGCTTCTCACTATTCTCGTTTAATCAATTTTTGAAGCATCGTAAATAAACGGTGCAACACCCTAAGTATAAATCTCAAGTATGAAACAAGTTACAGACTCGGTGAAAGTATCAAATTTGCCTGTAATATTTAAGTAATGGAAATATCGTTTTGAAATTTTAGTGGGTGATACTAAAATATATCACATGATTGTTTGTGTGCATATAATTTGATATAATTATTAAGTACAAACAAATGGCGATGTCGAAGTTTACCTACAGAGTGTCACAATCTTCTGGGATTGTAAAATTGTGGTTTTTGTGTAGATAGTAGGAAGCTAAAATTTTCATATTATATAATAGACCTTATAGAGTATAACCAAAAATTAATGCTAATATAGCTCATGGTATTGGTGGAATCATTCCCGGCAAAAACAATGTAGCAGAGAAAATAGCGCTAACACGTGAACATGTTTCTGCCTACCCGGCGTCATCAGCATGGTTCTGAGCACAATTTTCTGCTGTTACAATTGCGTTTGCCTCTCGGTTTATGCTGCTAATCTCCAAAACAGCACTGCCAAGAGACACAGTCACGCCGTCCCAAAGGGTAGCAAGACAAACCGGAGTGTAGATGTCCACCCCCTATCGGGCAGCTCCTGGGCTGCCAAACGCAAGGGGACGTTGTGCCTAGGCACAGCGACATCTATACGTGCAAATGACTCTTCAGATCCTCCGGTTTGTCTTGCTACCCTCTGGGACGGCGTGACTGTGTCTCTTGGCGATAGGTGGCGCCGAAAGACATATTCAGTGCTGTTTTGGAGATTAGCAAATAGGGAGTTATTTTTGTGGAAGACCTACCAAATTTTATTAAAATCTGAATTTCCAAATTAGAGTCAGTTCGTTTACTCAAGAAAAAAACCACGACTTATTACCTCAATAAACATTTATTAAATTAAACTCTACATCAATGTTATAGAAATAAATCACTTTCTTGAAATAATAAGTATTTGTTTTCTAATTAATACAAGTAGAACTAAATTAGAGTCATTATAATTAATATCACAATCACACAAAGGTTAACGAATTAGCTAATCTGCCTGACATTAAACAGCTTACAAGGTTGAATAAAGAAATAATTGCACTCTGATGATCTTCATGCATTTACAAATTAGTTCTATCAATCGTTTGTCACGCGAAAATTTTTGTAATACCTACTTATTTTCAAGTAACAGTAATGGTACATACGACTCTTCGAAAGCCACACTTCTTTTATCTTACTTAAAGCTTGTAAAACGTTATCGTTGAAACAGGTAACATCATTTCTGGATAGGTCCAAAGCAGTTAACGTTGTAAGATATATAAAAGTCTCTCTGTCAATGAAATGTATTTTGTTATTAGTTAAAACTATTGTTTCTATTCTTTGTAATCCCCAAAATGCACGCGGACAAACGAAACTAATCTCATTATTGTCTAAACTTAGATATTTCACATTGTACACATTCCTGAAGACCACTTTAGTTAAGGAACGGATCTTATTATAGCTTAGGATAAGTTCCTCGACGTTATGGGAGTTCTTGAACCATCTAGAAGCTATTTTCCTTAATCTACCGTACGTGAAACTCACTTCCGTTAAATTGGGCATGTTGTCCAAGGCTTTATTATCGATCCTCTTCAATCCACTAACATTGATCACTAATTTCTTCAAGTTGGAACCGTTTAAAACACCTGCTGCGATTGCTTGAAGATGTCTTGCATTACCAATCACTAATTCTTCAACGTTGTCCAAATTAGATAAATACGGTGGTCCCAAAATTGTAACATCGGTGTCCAAAATATACACCGACGTGTAATTTCTTGGATTCGGAAGTTTAACAGGTATCTCATTTGTGTACGCTATATAATTGCCTTCGTTTATTTGTAAGGCGCAGCTAAATGTTACCAGAGCTACTTTAAGTAACAAGAGACTCCCAAACATCTCTATTGTTTGGTTTGTTAATGTATATTGATCATAGGAAGTAAATTGTATATGAAATTGTCGTGTTCCAGTAAAACGAACTTTAGATAAAAAAAGGTTATCGCGACAGCATAATTTTGGGGACTGGGTTATTATAAACTTCCGGGTGTTTTCTGTGTTGAATATTACAAATAGGAAATGTGTGCATATTTACGCGGTGAAGACACAAAGTTATAATGTGTTATCGATAAGTGTAGATACGAGGGTTATTACAAAACCAATTATTGCAGCTTATATTGCTGCAAATGTTAACATAAACTGTTCATATATCTCTCGATTCATAAAAATGTAGAAATTGGACAGAGATATATGAGCATATTATAATTCAATATTTCAATATAATCATTAGTTGAATATTGGCATGTTTTTAGAGAATAATTTGAAGGCAGTTCTTCACTTAGGACTTCTAAAGAAGCTGATACCATAATAAATAAAACGTTAGATTTAAGAAAACCACCATGACAACGTCCAGTTACCATTTCTTCTCATTGATTTCTGTAATTTATTTTTTTTATCTTCAGACTAATTCATGTGGCAACGTGGAAATTACCGTCAATTGAGTGAATTCGACAGAGGTTAAATTGTTGGCTTGCGAAGGTTATTTTTCGATCAAGGAAATTGCAACCATCATGCGCTGTTATCAGTCATGGAGTAGGAAGGGCCAGGAAAGTCACCGAAGAGGAACCGGGGGCAGAAGAAGAATTAATAAGGTGCAGGACCGCGACCTTCGCCTTATTGCACTAAGAGATCGATTCTCCAGTACCAGGACAATTCCTAATCTATGGATGGGAAATGAAGGTCGTCCAGTGACCCTTCGAACAGTTTATCGCCGAATCAACACCGACAGCAACATTTGGACTGGTGTAGGTTGCGAATCCACTGGAACGTGGAGTGGCATAGGGTGGTGTTCAGTGATGAATCTCGATTTTGTATAGGGGTGCATGATGGCCCTGTGAGGGTCAGACGAAGTAGAGGACGTGGCGATACTCAATTTTCTGTTGTAAGGCGTGCACAGAGCCATGGGAGTTGTGGTATAAGGTGCTATAGCAGGAATAGGTCTCCGTTGGTGTTCATCCGAGGTCAGTTGTTGAGGTAGTGGAACCCCATATCCTTCCATATCTTCAGCAGCTCGAACACCCACTTTTCCATCCGACTAATGCCCGTCCCCACGTAGCGAGAATTTCTCTAAACCAGTTCGAAGAGACCTATGTCTTCTCGCCAATCGAACACGTATACTTATCGAATCCTCCACAAACAACGGACGTTTTCCGTTATGAATTACAGGTTACTTAGTACACCATATCTCAAGAGGACATCGATGACCGACAATGCCACAAAGAGCGAGGGAATATAAAGATAACGGGAGGGGGGGGGGGGGAGGACACTATACTGCATAAAAATAAAATTAAATTGTGTTAATACCCTTGAATTGTTATACGTTCCTGCCACGTTTGGTCATGTAGTATAATTTGTTATAATAGAGTGGACGCGCTTACTGCCTGCTACAAATTTTCAGTTCTAAGCTAACATGCTAACTGCGAAAACTTTTAATGAACGGGTTGTATGGAAAACCCTGTATATTTCCCATCCTTCCAATAAAATTAATTTCTAGTTAGATGTATGTCACTACCACGTTATTGAAATAAAAGCTACTGGCCATGTCAAGGCAAAATATAATCTGACCGTATAAATGTTTACTGTCAATAATTTTTTAAACAACGGTGCTCGTCCGTTACCCTCAAGGCCTAACTGCATTGACGTCGGCAGGCTGTGACGTATATTGGTTTAGAAACGATCAGCCATATTTATCGGCTTGACATTTACACGTTCAGACCGCCTCTTGCGTTTTGAATTAGTTTCTCCAAATTATATTGGTTTTAATTGATCTAATATGACTCTGTGTGAGAAATACATATTAATGGTGGTTGAAAACAAAGTCCACTCTCTCACAATAACAAGATTGCCACATTTGACTTGTTTTTAACATGTTGTGTCTGTCCAGTTTACAAGATTTTAAATTTCCTGACTTCAATCATAATACAAGCAATCCAATAGTTGTTGAAAATTATATAGACAGTGTTAGTAGTATTTATTGACTAGTTTGACAATACTTCCTGCTTTTACTCGAGCCTGAAGATGGGATAATTATCTCGAAACCGGTCGCTCATTATTTATGAAACGGATTAGTGTGAGAGAGTGGACTTTGTTTTCAACCACCATTAATATATTGGTTTTATTTGAAAAAATACTATGTAGTTATATTTCCGTACTTTGTTGGTGATACCTGTAATCTTTTTCTAATGTTGTATAAGCGATAAAACCTTTTCTGAAACGATAAAAGCATGGCTCGGGCGTTCTATTTATAGTACTGTGGCGTCGAATGTTTTCCAACAATGTATAGGGTTTGCGAATTACACTTTGTAAAAGAAGATATTATTTATTTTTCAACAGCTACAGAATCAAGGACCGATGAAACTATAACTGGAAGTTTAAAAAATCCTGGACAAAAAAGATGCTATTCCAACTCAATTCCCTAACTGTCCGTTGTATTTGACAAAAAACATTGTTCAAATAGTTTTATGTTCTTACATTATATTTAACAAAATTATTTTTGAACACGAAGAGATGTTTTTAAATGTCTATAATGAACGTTTTGTTTTAATACAATATATTTTAAATCATATCGGCGAATATAGCCATTTGGATACTGATATACATATGTAAATGTCATATTTACAGCTGTAAACTTATTGCAACAATTATAATAACTTGTTCTACAAATACCCTACTTAAAAATTATTGTGGGAAAAGCAAAGATTAGGTAAAACACCACATTATGGAAAATTAAAGACCCTGGTTAAATAGCATGTCTGTAAATTTTCTCGTGAAATTGAACAAAATTTCAAATAAAATTGCAATTACTGCATCATTTCAACCTTAGTTTCGTCCAAATACATGTACAATTACAAATAATAATTAGCGCGATTAAATATCAACCACAGATACATCATTCACGAATACTGTGCTCGGTTACGTGTTTGGTTTCTGCTTTGAAACTTTGTTTTCCCAAAATAAAATCGAATGAGATGCGAAGAAGGGCTCAGTTGACGACTGGCATCCTCTTTAAACCGGAAGCCCTTCAAAACTTAAGAAATGCAAAAAAAAAGATTCCTTTACCGCTTAGACTAATATCGTGCATGGCGATACATCACCTAAACAGCCTGACGTCATCGATGAGCGCTGAGGCCTTGTAGTCTCGGTGGTAACTGCTCGTCACTGTTTTTCTCCCAGAAGGGCAAATATAAACTAGATCAATTTGTTCCTGATTATTTCGATATTAAAAATAAAATGAAGCAATAGGCATAACATTTTTATTAAGTTCGTTTAAAACTATATCGACATTTAATGAAATACTCAAAATTACAGCCGCTTCTTTTTCACTTTAAATCCGATAATACCTTCTCAATCACTAACACATAACGTCAAATTACATTTTCTATACCAATTAATTGAGGATGCCTTTTCAACTTTATCACACAGTCATCATCTAAAGGATTAGACGCAATTGAGACTTCCTGAATGTTTTGCAGTGACACCAACACTTGATCGTTGAAGCAAAATATACTATTATGGCTAAGTTCTAACACTGTCAAGTTAGGTAAAGCCCTAAATGTTTTATGACTTAGCACTCTAATTTTATTCATGGATAAATCTAAACGTTCCAAAGCGTTTAAATCACGGAAAGCCTGCGGATGCACGAATTTGATCAAGTTCTCACTTAAATTGATATCAGTCACGTTTCTTATATTCCTGAAGGCCTTTTTCGGTAAGAAATGTATGCGATTTTTGCTTAAATCTATGCTTCTAACATTACTGGATCTCCTAAACCATCTATGGTCGATTCTTCTGATATTCCCAATTGCCAGGATCACCTCTTCGAGGTTAGGGATGTTGTCTAAAGCTCTCGAATCGATCTTCTTGAGTTGGCTGACGATTATCTTCAATTTCTTCAATTTTGGCTTGTTGTTCAATACGCCAACTTTGATATGTTCAAGTCCAGAAGGTGCTACGATCAATTCTTCCAGGTGATCCATGTGATGGAAATCAGGAGGTTGTAATGTCGTAAATAACAGATCACTAATGTATAATTTCTTCGCACCATCACTCTTTGTGGTATCAGGTATCTCGTTCTTAAATTTTACGAATCCTTTCTCGCTTTGCATGTAACTTTCGGCGAAATTTATACAAACTACGGTTACAAAAATGATTTTCAAGAACATCTTCGCATCGAGCGAGCTAATTTGTTAATAAATCAAATCAAACAACATTGCTCGGTTATCTTGGCGTCTCGTCTGTTTTGGATCAACGACTGTTGAATAAAATGTTATCCAAACATCTCTTTTTCCGAAATAAATATGTATAATATCCAGTAACAATAATATTATGATCGGTTCGTGATTTATTAAAACGTGATCGTTATATTTTTGCAAATATAGTGAGATTAGATGCGTCTTTTTTTTTTGCGGGCCACAAAATTAATTACTGCGATGAAATTTTCAATAACAAGATAATTTATTGCTGGTTTACTAAAATCGTCTGCGAAAAATACAAATAATTAACCTTGTCGTCCTATCAGTGGTAGAACGAGAATATTATGTTGTTTTATATGAATCCGTGTAAGTTCTAAGAGATGGCGCTATTGAAATGCCTTCGAGTGTCACTGGGTGTTATAAGTAAAGCTGGCCACGAGCGGTACCGCGCAGTAGCGTAGAGTCGACCAGGCCTCGCGTTCCACTAGAGTTATTCTGCTAATAGAGATGTTTGCTGCCGCAAATAATTTCGCTCATCTTTTAAATAAAAATTAAATAACACGTGCTCAAACACTTACCATTTTAAGAGTCCTCCGTGAAATCACAAAGTGAATAATGTCTGTTAAATATCTGCAACATTAGATATGTTTCAACTGTTGTTTCGGCAAAACTAGTACGGCATGAGGAAAAAATGCGTTTATATGCAGAGAACGAACGTTCTACATCTAGTGACGTAATATTTGCGTAAGTAAAATAATCTTTCAAATAACTTAACGATTCTGTTGACGCACCTTCACAAATGTGTCTTAATGTGCCAAAATCAGAATTTTTCTCAAAAACACTTTCAAATTTTTCTAGAACAGAAACATTTTTTGCGTCTTCAATCGCGCATAGCTGTGCGTGAACATGTTGCACTATTTGTAGAGATTCTTCTAACGGCACCGCAGGATTTTGTAATTTTTCTATTGCATCTGCTAGCCCGAAGTAATTGTCGCGAATGATTTTTAAATCCATTTTAACCTGACTATCTTGAAATTTCGACTGGCTTTTCTGGATAGCGACAGCTTCCTTTCTATCGAATTGTAAAACCACGTTCTTAATATTGTCAACATATTTATGATAATAAAACGCGGCCTGCAACCATGTTCCCCAACGAGTTAGAATAGGTTCTGGTGGCTCTGGTATACGGGGGCACAGTCTGTGAAATTCGCGAATACGTTTCGGTGATTTGACAAATACTGCTTTGGTATGCGCTATTAAAGCGTCTACCTCAGGATAACATTTTCTGATACTATCCGCCACAAGATTGAGAGCATGAATTTTACACGTAATGTGTAACAAATTAGCAGAATGCTTTTTAAGAGACCGGCCTACAGAAAGCATGTTTACAGCACCATCACTCACTAACATCAAGAGTTGGTTTGTTGAAAGTTCAAACTTGTCCAATGTATTTAACACTAACTTTGAAATTACTTCGGCAGTACACTGTTGTATTCGTTGGGAGACTAATAGAATTGAAGGTGCCGATTGAAGGAAGTGTATGTCACAGTTGCTGTTAATTATTTGAATTACTGATTTTTTGCGTAAATACATACATTAAGAAAGCAGCCCCGCCTATTGAAATCTTCTCATTTCATAAGAAACAAATTTACGAATAACAAAAACTTTTTAGCTCAAAACCTCGCGTTAATTCTTCCGGAAAAAGCCTCCGTCTTAAGAAAAAAATACATCCTTTTATCTCATCAAGTAAAGCTTAATAACGGAAAAAGAGGAAATTAAGGCGCGCACGACGACGTAAAGCTTCTCGTATATTCCCGAGTTGGTCCGCATAACCGTATCTCAAATCCCGGATCGCCGCGCAAAATTTAATAAAACAATCCGGAAAGTGGAACATAAACAGTTCCACACACACAGAGGAGAGTCATTCCGAAGAGTCTGCATATCTCGCCGGAGATATTTAATTAAGATAAATATTGGGCGAATGAGAAAGACGGCGAACAGACCGAGAAGGGTGGTCATCAGAATAAGCGTGCTATGCTGTCCCTTATAAAATGCACAACCTGAAGTGAAGGGGATATTTTGCTTTGAAAATGAGATGTACACAAAGCGTGGAAAACATTTAGTTTTTTAGCATGGCAAAACGATTCAATAGTTACGAGGGAGAACAAAAATATCTACAGGAAATGCTGCAGTAACGAGATAGTTTATATATGTTTGTGTTATAACTAGAGCAACGCAAACTGCGTTGAAAGCCAGTGGCTGACGCATAAAAGTTTATATCGGTATAAGCGTCATTACAACTGCGACTCGAAAGCCGATCTGTTGTGTATGCATCTACGCTGTCGTATACTATATCGTAGTTCTACGTTTATTTTGAAAATGTTTCCTACGTCGCGAAAACGACCAAAGTTGGACACAATAAGAGAATTGATTGCAGAAATGCTTGATTTAAAATGTGATGGCGCTAAAATTCAATGTGTAGTGTGTAAAATAGATTTAATGTGTTGGACGAAAAGTGATTATCTACGGCACGTAAATAGTGCAGGGCATGTTTCGAAAAAAAATTCCACACGAGATTATGACAAATTTAAATTTAATTATGTGTTACCTTTATTGCATGTAATTTACCATTTCATTTACTAAGGAAGAAAGCATATGTCTCGTTTTGGAATGAATATTCGAACTCTAAGTTACCAAGTGAGAGAACATTACAGAGAGTTGTACCGTCTGCTCGTGAGCATGTCGAGAAAAGAATTAAATCGGAGTTGCAAGATAAAAAACTGTGGTTATGTGTGGACGAAACAACGGATCGTAAAAAACATTCTGCGGTTAATGTAATGGTACGCACAATGGAACCACATCGATCGTCACCCTCCTTTACGGAGGACTCTTAAAACGATAAGTGTTTGAGCACGTATCACATTTAATTTATTTTGTGTAAACTTTTATGCGTCCGCCACTGGCTTTCAGCGCAGTTGCATTGCTCTAGTTATAACTATTTTACACAAATGTTAATAATATTCACTTATTTATACTTGTTTTTCTTGAAAAATAAATTTAGTTTCATCTAAAGATGTATCTTCAATTCAATACATATCAAAAGTCAGTTTTCAAAGAAAAACCCGGGCCAACTTCGGAAGTTTGTCCTGTGGCCCACGCAGAAAGTGTCTGCATTTATACTACGTAGTAAATGTAACGCATATTCAACTCACGAAACGTAGAATTCAGTCCAAAGTTGGAGTTCTATTTAACTCGCGCAACCTCTTCACCAAACACAGCGTGAGTTAAATCTAACTCACGTGTAAATCAATGTGTTAAGTATATGTTGTAGATGCGCTTGTACATGTACTTTTCCAAAGGAAGATGACGCTACGAGGTGTTTCAAAAATCTATTCCAAAATTGAGAACTTTTTTATTACCTAAATTCCTTTTATTGGTAAAATGCAGAAACTGCACGCAATATAAACCTCATCGTTCCCTGACATAGCATAGGAGTTCCACATAGCACTACCAAACTGACATTTATGTATGTATGTACGTGCGCTGGATATATCCACCTACAGACCCTATCTATCTGCCTACTCTCGTATCTCACGACAAGCATATAGCAAGCACTTGACTCGAGAATAAATAACTCTCGCTACCATCGCTCTCGTCGTCGGTTGAGCCGAGCACGACGACGTTGATTCAATTTCGTCGACGCGGCAGCGATATGCAGCGCCATCTTTACGAACGCGCCATTAATTAAAGAATTAATTCGAAAATGTGCTATACAAAGTAATTCGTCAAAATGGAGAAAAGCGTTACACACACAACAATGGTTAGATGGCTAGAAGCTTAGAATGATTGAATAAAACTGCTTACAATGAAAGGCAATTACACGGTTTGGTCAGGTTAATGTTTAGAATGAACTAGACTAGAAAAAATCTGACGAGGAATCAAATTCGAAAAAAACAATTGGCCTATAAATTACGATCAGTCGACTACTGTACGTGCTCGACATCAGTGCAGATTTTAGGAAATGTGTAATATATCTTATTTGATATTTTTTCATCCCATTAATAGACTCAAACAACAATTATTACACAATTCAACAAAATGTTACTTTTTTATTACCACCTGAATGAAATATATTTTTTGTAGATTCCTTGGCGCTAATTTCAAATCTGGAACACAGAATTGCTCTAGCACGTCAGAATTTCAAGATATCCTAATCTCAAAATGCCAAAACGACGGTTTTCGATGATAATCGATGAAATATCATCGATGTTTATAAACCGCGGCCCGTGCGACTGATCCGATTCTGTTGCGAAGACCGATTGTGCCCGGCTACATTTAGCAAACTCACCATTTTTTATTTCCCACGTTTATTCCTGTAGGATTTATAATTTACGGATATGCAGATGTTTTTCCAGAGCAATCTTAACACTTCAATACCGCACCGAAGTCAAGAAAAATATATAGGAAAGTACACCATTATACTTTCGTTTTAAAAGCAGTCTTGCATTACTATAAGTGCGGGGATGTGAGTTAAAAACGCTTCGCCCGTGAGTTCATTTCTTCCTTTGTTTCGTTACAGCAGCGTCCCCTCCCGTCATCCCACCGAACGGTGTGAATACGTACTTTCGCAGGAATAGCAGCATCACCATCACCACCACTAGAAGTAGAAATCTTCCAGGACCGTGCGATGGTTGTGCTTTTCTTCGTTTGTTTCCCACCCGCAAAAAGTGCTGAGGGCGTGAAGGACTGTGCACCCTTTACGAGGTGGAGAAGCGTTCTAGCGGGCGAGCGTTTTTTTTGTTTTGTTTTCCCGTTTCTCGTTCGTACTTTGTTTATTCGGTTCGTGAGTTTTTGTTCTCGGTCGTGCACCTATGTTGTATACCTAAATCTTTGTTGCTGTACAACTCGGGCTTTGGTGCGAGGTTTTCTACGTTAAAAAATTTAAACGATCGTTTTCTCTAAAGAGAACTAGTCGTAGGAACAATACTTCTCGATGGAGTGGGCGCATATAACCGCTAAGCTTTTTAGAATTCCATTTCTTAGCGACGTTGGATGGAAGTTCTTAAAGAATAAGTCTTAATGAACGATTTCTTAAAGTACACAATGCCTTCGAGGTTTTCCTTGTGTTTCGTAAATGGGCTGCGCAAAGATTTAGACTTGTATTCGTAGTTATAAAGCAGCCAAAGAGATCTCTACAGCTTTCAAGCGCTTTTCCGCAACATGCACATGCAGGCTCTTAAAAAACCTTCAGATATTTCATATACCTATAGTTCTTACTAAAATAAACGACCCAATAACAATACAGCATTATGGTGGGTTGCTTTATTTTGCAATAACACAAACATCACATAGAAAAATGTTGGGGCAGCAACCCTTTTATTTTTTAAATAATAACAATTTATACTAAGAATTACAACACGTTTACTTAATCTGACAAAATATGTATTTGCCCTAACAAAAATTATAGTTAGATTTAATATAAAGTGTTGCTGTCACAAATTTTACTGTAAAATTTGTGACAGCAACATTTTATATTAAATCCAACTATAATTTTTGTTAAAACACCGCCTGGCCAAGGTAGTACACGCAAATTTTTAGATTCAAGGTATCGCATTACACTTTTTGCCTTATGGCACAGCGCATTGTTTCGCATGAAAGTATATGGTCTTTGAATTGGATCCAATGAACCAATATAAGCTGTTAAATAGTTTTGTAAAACTCTGATATTGTTTTTGTTCCATTGTTCCGTTACCGAAATACATGGTCCGGCAAAAAAAAATCCCTAATTTTAAAAGGTAGTTACAAAGAAACTAAGAAAGATACAAGAAAAATACTTTTATTTGTGCCATTTTTCATTACTTAGTTTTAAAAATTATATCCGGTAAATGACGTCCTCCATTGTTGACACATTGACGAAGTCTTTCCCGGAAGTTGTCCATAGTTCTTCGTGCCATTTCTCTTGGAATGACTGCCACTTCCTGGATGATTGGCTCCTTAAGTGCTTGCAGAGTTGTGGGACGATGTTTGTACACTTGAGCCTTTAAATGTCCCCAAAGAAAAAAATCACAAGGTGATAAATCAGGCGACCTTGGGAGCCAGGCGATATCTCCTCGCAAAGAAACAAGACGTCCAAGAAACAACTCCCTCAACATTTCCAGAGAACACCGAGACGTGTGAGCTGTGGCTTCGTCTTGCTGGAACCAGACTTCTTGCTCTTCATGGTCTACAACAAACTGGTTTAACCTAGGTCGGAGGAAGGTCTCTATCATGTGACAGTAACGATTTGAATTAACCGTTACCGTTAGGCCACCTTCTTCGAAAAAAAAACGGTCCCCACACACCAAATTCGGCAACGGCGCACCAAACTGTCACATGGGGGCTATATAGTGGTCGTTGATGAAGTTCCTGAGAGTTCTCTGCAGCCCAGTAGCGAAAATTCTGTTTGTTTACAGTACCTGACAAGTCGAAGTGGGCCTCATCAGAAAAAATAAACAAAGCGCTAGGGGGAATGTTCTGAAGAATTTCCTCACACACAGCTCTGCGAGTTTCAAAATCTCTATTACTTAATTCCTCCATTTTGTAAGGGTGCATATGAAGTTCTTTATGCAGAATTCTTCTTACACTCCTATCAGATAATCCCAGGGCAGCTGAATGTTTAAGTGCTGAACGCTTTGGGGATTGTTGGACGGACGCTTTCACACGCGCCACATTTTCCGGCGTTGTTGCAGTACGAAGTCGTCCAATAGGTTTTCTTTTCAGTGCTGAACCTGATTGTCTAAAGTTTGACACCCAAACTTTGATAGTTTTCCTATCAGGAACACTATCATGCCGGCCAAGTTGGAAACGAATCCGAAACGCTCGTTGCGTAGTAATCACAGAACCATCGTTACGAATAAATTCCTCCACAACAAAAGCACGATGCTCACCGAGCCAAGCCATTGCGCACACTGAAAATGGCACGTACACCACTTTCAAACAATACTCCCTCCACATCAATACCCCCACTACAACTCATACAGCGGCTTCTTCAAATACGGAATTTTTCTTTGCCGGACCCTGTACAATGGTCCCGGTCCTTCTGTCGTAATACACGACCAAACCATTAGAGATGGGGTGTGTTTAATAGATTTGATCATACATGCTTTTTTATAACGCTCTGAAGGATATCGACGAACAAATTGGCTTGTCTCCATAGATGCACTGACAGAAAACTCAATAAACTATCCCAATCCAAAAACCCAATGCGCAATTTCCGATAGATTCGATTCTATTCGCCTATCATTTACCTATTACCCACAGTCCCTCGAAATCAAAATTTACGTACATCAGATAACCCATCGCTCACCCAGCACATATGAATACACCCTCCAACATATTAGGTGTTATATTCCACAGCGCTTCCATGCACACGAGCACCGGCCGTTACATAAGGGTCCGGATTGAGGTGTCAGATAGGGGGCCGCCGGTTATATTTCATACACCGCCGGTTTAGTTCTTATCTCGCGTCGACCATCGTTCATCACTTCACCCTCCTGATATTCGTCATTCTCGTCGGTGTATCTCACACCACCGAGAGCCCTCTCGCGGCCTCCCAGGATGCGTTAATATCGCCACCAGCAAGGCCGAACAAAAGACATCCGCGGTAGACGTCAACAAATGCGACACGACGCGACTACCGACAGCTTCCTCCTTTTCCCTTTTCGGCGAACGTGAATAAGCGGATATAAAGAGATAAAAATATTATTAGATCGTTCTTCTTTCTTTTCGCCCTTTTTCTTTGGTATTTCGAAGGCTTTTGTTCGCGATTGAATGGCTCCGTGGGAGTTATAAAGCGGAAAAGATCAAGATATCTGTTCCACTAGAACGGTTTCGAGATTGGTCGAAGAAAAGGAAGTTATCAAAATAAAGTATAGGTACAGGCAGTGGCGGCTGGTGGTGACGTATATGGGACGTCAATTATAATGCTTCGATTTCCTCGTTGCATAGTACAATGTACACGATATGCAATTGAAATATTCGAGGAAATCGAAAGCGTTGTAATGCAGCTCCCCAGTGTGGGTACTGGATGCATGGTTTTTCATTTTATTTTGATTATAAATACTTCATTTAAGAAATGAGGGTCATTGTTAGGACTTCTAATCATTTGTTGGCAAAATCTTTTCCTCTTCTGAACTCCTATGAATTCTTAGACCAAGAATATTTTACACGACTTGAATCATCAAGTTCGATGGATTGTGATGATGCTTTTATTTAAACCGCTTGCAGCAGTCAATAAACTGAAAGGCTATCCAAAAATATAAAAATATATAGGGTGTTCTGTTAAGAAAAACAAAGCCATCTTTTGTTGGTTCTAATAGTTATCACACTTTTATTCGGTAGAGGTAAAAACACTACAGCTTTTCTGGTAAGTAGACTTTCGCGGTCGTCACTAACACTATACTCTTGGTTTCCGGATTGGAACCGCGTCGTTGTGGTAGCTTTGGCCGACTCTTATGGGGCATCTTCAGGGCTACACACTAACTGGGGACTATTCATTTCGGAGGAGTTCATATAGGGCTTATTTCGGGTCAATGAAGCAGTAATGTTATGGATCAATGAAGCGTTGCGGTAGCTAGAAGGTTTAATCAGTTGAGATTTCCACGTGTAATGTAAGGGGTAGCCATCTTCGTGATTTAAATTGATGGGATGTTTGAAAATCTCTATTGATTCACGGATTTGTCTACTCTAATAGTGAGGGTTGGGAGATAAGATGCGGGTAGAGTTAAACTGAATTTTGTGACCAGTCCCCAGTCTACACTCAGCCAGCGTGGACCCGGGTTACACGCAATAACTTAGTATTGAAGAACAAAATGTTCTTTTTACGGCATAAAACGAACACGAAATGATAACGTATACGAAATTTCAAAATTCAATGGTGGCGGGGCTGAGGACATTCCAAGCGCGGAATTCAAAGTATTATAACTCTATTAATATTGAAGCACGAAATTTTCTTTTTTGCGGCATAAAACGACCCAAAACAAGCATAAAATGATAGCGTACACGAATTTTCAAAATGCTGAGATAGCGGGACTGGAATGTTCCCAGCCCCTCCAAAAAGAAACCGTTAAGTGGCGGGGCTGGAGACACCCGGTTGACAATGGGAATCCACAAATTCCCTGAAAATTGTTCCGAATTAATCAAATAACTTGCGTGATGCGGGCTGTGCCAATACTTTAGTGTTTGAAATGTAAGCAAATTTATTGTTTTTCTTGAAATATATTCTAATGAGCCTCTTCATACTTTTTCAAGGAAAAATTGAAATATTAAATTAAATAAATGGGATCTTATTAATATTTGCGAGTTTTACGAGTTGCATTCAAATCATAACACCTCCGATTTTTTTTCTCAGAACTGGAAACAGATAGAAACGTGCGGTTTGTTTTAAAATAAGCGGGCACTCTCTGTCAATGCGTGACGGAGATGGCAGAACCTTTAGCGGCAGCGGCGAGAGTGAGAACTGTTTTTGATACTTCAAATGGCGACGTTTTCATTACAAGATCAGCGTGTAATCATTCGTTTTCTCCATTTGCGTGGTGTGACACCGATAGAAATTCATCGCCAGTTGAGTCAGACATGTGGTGATGGTGTCACGGATGTGTCTAACGTGCGTTCGTGGGTGCGACAGTTCAAAGAAGGCAGTACGTCGTGTAACAACCAACCAAGACAATCTCGGCCTCGCACAAGCCGGTCTGATGACATGATCGAACGAGTGGAGAAAGTTATTTTGGGGGATCGCCGAATGAGTATGGAACAGATCGCCTCCAAAGCTGGCATTTCCGTGAGATCTGCGCACACAATCCTGCATGACGACCTGAAAATGCAAAAAGTGTCCTCCAGGTGAGTGCCACGAATGCTGCTTCGTACAAACAACTTTGAAGTGATTTCTCATGCTCCCTACTCATCTGACCTGGCTTCTAGCGACTTTTGGCTGTTTCCAACGATGACAGATAATCTCCGTGGCCGTACGTTCACCAACCGTGCCGCTATTGCATCAACGATTTTCCAGGGGTCAAAACAGACTCCTAAAGAAGCGTTCGCAGCGGCCATTGAATCATGGCGTCGACGTTGTGAAAAATGTATACGGCTGCAGGGAGATTACGTCGAGAAATGACACAAGTTTCATAGTTTTCGTGTGATTAGTTAGTGAGAAAAAAAATCGGAGGTGTTATAACTTGAATGCACCTCATATAATAATAAAAACGAAATTTATAAACTGAAAACGTAGCGAACAGGTTTGTATAGAATTCAATACATTACTTTGTTTTTGCAAAGGAAAAATCGCTTTTTCGATTCACGACTATGTCTTGACAAAATCAAACGATCCGCTGCCAAAAAAAAAAAAAAACTAAGAAAAATTTATTATTCCATTTATTTTCTTTAAATATTTACAATATTAGAGCAACAGATTTAATTCAGAAAATTTATTCCGGATCCCATCTTTCATATTTTATGCAAACATTGTGAAAGTTATTAGCCGTAAGTTCGAATTCTTTACCCTTATTCCTCCGTTTACCAAGCGGAGCGCCCTTGTTTGCTCAAACATATCCCCCAGCAATAAATCTTTAATGGATTTATTGTTTCACGTTTACAGATGGTGTGCTTCTTCTTATACCGTGCACTAGAATTTTCTGTTATCCCTTCGTAATTGATTGTGTTAGAGTTAGGTTGCACAAATGTAGTATCGCGTGAAGTGTAATGCGTATTACTTCTAAACCAATCTTGGGGATTAGATCTCATCAAACGGAATAAGGAAGGTGATTAAATTTACAGGGGTGTATGTGAATCCTTAGGTTTCGTATTCTAATAAGCAATGGATGTCGTATTTGCAAGAATTACTTTTTTCACTGGAACATTTACTCACGAAGATGATATGAGAAGTACCCGTGTTTGGGAACCGATGGCGCTTTGTGTCAAAATCTGCATTAGCGACTGTGAGTACTATTTAGTCGCTGTCTCTCAATATTTCGGAAAGATTTATCGAGTAGTGTTGTTTTGAGTGCTGCTAAACCAGAAGGCACTTACTTAATAGCCATTGATCAAATCAAAAATTGCTTGTCCTGCCGTATAGGATTTCAGAGGTTTTGTAAATTGTACACCTCCTCAAATAGAATTCTTAGAAATACACCTAATATAGATAAGCAAGACTACAGCGTTTGCTACATCAGTCGACTCATCAAGTTGGACCGCGCAATATTCAATTTTATTCTTTTCAAACGTTTATTTTCTACATCATTTGCCAAATCATTCATTCTATGTGACTCTATATCGCTTGATAAGGGAACAGGGGCAATTTTCTTTGTCACCTTTTCTCCAAACACACATTTCGTTATATCTTTCGTACAAAGTCCAACGAACCTTACTGCCACTGTATGCGCTTGCACAGATCTTGCAATTCTGTAACTTACTTGAACTAATACCTCAAGATCCATTCCACTATCTTCGTTTGAAGCTGACAAGAAAGAAAAAATACTACACTTTTTATTACTTGCCAATTTTCTTTTAACATACTCAGCAGGTTCATTCTTGTGCGTCGGATGTTTTGTATTAAGAAGTTTACGAAGAAGTGATGGTTTTAGAGTGTACAGTTGAAAATGTTCGCGTGTAAAGCTAAAAAGTAATTGGTCAAAAATTTCCGTGTTAAAACGAACACCAAATTTGGTCAAAGTTACGCATTGTTACGACAATGAATTTTTTAACAGATGTTGGAAATATTGGTAACCTAACCGAAGTCGTGTCATCTACAATAAAGTTAGCAATAGTGTGCCAATAACTTTGACAACAGATTATATACACAGGTTCCTTAATCAATGTTATTGCACTGTTGTATTACCATTCATACAGCGTGTCCGCGTAGTGCATGGACGGAAGATAATTCCTGCGCAATTTAAGAGACGCTGTATTGTTTTCCAATTAAAATTGTTTTAAAAATGCTCGTGAAAAAATCCTTAGTAACAATAACCAAAATCAAAGCTAATATACGGTATTGGTGGAATCATTCACCGGCAAAAACAATACGAGCAGAGAAAAAAGCACTAATACACGGACATGTTTCTGTCTACCCTGCCTACATCAGCGTGGTTTCGAGCACTATTTTCTGCACAATCATGCCATCCTAGAAAGTAGCGACTCAAACCGGAGTACAGATATCCGTCACCTGTGTCTCTTGACGCTAGGTGGCGCCGGGAGATATTTCAGTGCTGTTTTTGAAGATTAGTGGCATAAACTAAGAGGTGAGAAGAATGTAGACAGCATAAAATAGTGCTCGAAACCACGCTGATGACGCCGGGTAGGTAGAAACATGTCCGTGTGTTAGTTCTTTTGTTTCTGCTCGCATTGTTTTTGCCGAGAATGATCCCACCAATACCATGGGCTATATTAGCGTTAATTTTGGTTAAAACTCTTTAAGTTAGTTACTTTTCTAGTGTTAATTATTATAAGCATTTGAATCGATCGGTTTTCGAATTTTCCACAGAAATTTCAATCTGTCTTTCACACAGCACCTACAGGCAAATTAATTTTCACCGCGCCCACATGAAACCAAACAAAAGTAGAACGCAATATGAAGCAAAATGCGGAAAACGGTCTACTTGCCGGCAATCGATTACGTGATAAATTTGGATACTTTCTGATGGTTTCGTGGCCGATGCCAGTTGGGTGTTGGATCGTAAAAAAAGAAAAAGGGATCCTCCGAGGGCCAAGGGCGTACGGAACCGATTCGCCGTTGCTTTTTTACGGCCGCCGAGAAAAAGGATAACAGAGAGAAAAACGGGAATTCGATAAATTGCTAGCGGCGTGTTTCGAAGACAGAATCGGGTTATCGGGTGGATCGCATATTTATTTTATTTATTCGCCGTAATTTTTTACTGTACATAGACGAGAAAGAGGTTCGGGTTCGAAGGCGCAGTTTCGTTTTATGGATCTGTTTTTCGCCTTTTTTAGCTTTTCCGAGGAAAGTGTTTTCTTCCTAATAAGATGGGCAAGTTTTCCTTAGCAAAATGTTTATTATTTTGTTTGTTCCTCTTGAAAGTATTTATGTTAGTAATGAAATCTTTATGATGACAAGTCCTAGAGGGAATTTTTTGGAACTAAAAGTCAATAAAAGTTATTATTTAACATCAAGATAATAATGACTAGTGGAGTAATTACAATAGCAAGAAAAAAACATTTATTTTACCTGTCACTGCTGACGAAGATTATTTCAAAAGTAGGTTCTCTTTTCCGAACCAATCTATATACTTCTGCCAGTTGTGGAGTGAACGCCTTACAGGGAGGACACTGTAAAGAAAAAGAGAGTAGTAGTATTTAATTTTTCAAATCGAAATGGCGACAAGTTATCGCAGGTTGTCAGGGACTGCAACTTTTCCTACCACTGTTGGATTTTGTATGCAGCCAAATTACTCCTAATTTCTATAACTTCTCTAAGAAGGCATTAGCGAGTTTAAAATCGTTTGGGCACAATGTGGTATTTGCCCTCAAACATAAATTTAAATCTTTTCAGAAATAAATTTGATAATTTGTTGGAAAAATCAATGGAAAAGCTTTGTTCTAAACTATCTTTCCATATCGAATCCCATTTCTTTTCATAGGTTACAACTTTTTGACTTGTCTCATATGTACATGAAATGTAATTTCCAATAATGTCTTTATCTCCTAGCTCTATTTGTCAAAGCGCATGACAATAAAGGATTAAATTCAACAAAAATCATTTTAATATCCATCCATCAACAAACACTATTATTGCTTATCTCATCTATTGTGCGAAAATCGCTTGCATAAATTGAATATGTCAAAACAACAAAAAATAACAAAAAAAAAACCTATTTGAGATGAATATATAGGCAGATAGAGAAGGAATATTATCCCAACAGTACAACTAACGAATCGTAAACATTCCGAAGTAATTCAAACGGACATTGTGTCGAATTCCAAACGATAGTTTTGCGCTCGCAGCCAACAATGGCTCTACATCGAGGAAAAAACACTGAAGGATTCGTTGGAAACAAAAAAAAAACACAAAACGAAAAACAAACAGCGAACGCTATTAGTTTATTCAAACATTGGGACCGATGAAAAATGACGGAATAAATATTTCAAATTGCGATCCGAAAGGCATAAATCCGTCATGATTCGTTAGTTTTTACATTATTTTCGCTTCCAACTACTGCCGGAGTTCAGCGAGTTTATTCAAGCGGTCGTAGCTGAATGGCCCCGATTAATTGGAAACGCTTTTAGAGATCGAGGAGATTTATGTAACTATTGAGATGAATAGTTGCAGACGGCCAACTATGTACGTAGTCTGTAGATAGAGGCGAATCATTAATTTCGTCCTTTTTCATTTTTATTTTTTATTTTTTTTTTGTAATTAAAACGAGTTTGTATCAGATTAATCAAATAGAGTTTTCAAATGCGTTCAATTACTATTCAGAGTCACAGGCAAAAAGTTTATTTATCAATATTTATTAATTAAAAACTCTTTTTTGAGTGATCTTGTAGTTTTATACAGGGCGAAACGGAAGATTGTGCCTGTGTGAATGGATATTTTTCAAAATGGTTTTTTTTCTTGGTATGAGGTCTAATTGTGGGCATGTGGCTTTGGATCCTTGTAAACCGTTATTTGTAAAATTTAATATACTGACAATATCCTGTATTTTTATTTTAGAATTAGCAACTTTTATACATAAAAATATGAGCTAAATTACAAACTCCACAAAAAATGTACAGGATTATAATACACGATCAGGATAGGCGATGGCAGGGCCGTACCGTATGCATGCGCGAAGTGTGCCTTGCACACAGGCGGCCAATGTAAAGGGCGGCATCAATGACATGTAACCAACAAGGAAAGCGAGCCGTCAGGCGGCACGAACTGAGTAAGCAGAAATCAAAACAGTCTGAAGGATGTAAATTATCGATTGTTAAGTCTTACGATAAAAAAATGCTTGTAAGGAATTTTACTACTTTTCGGTGTATATTATTTTATATTATTCTACTTCTTCCCTAGTTGGTCATTATCATTAGAAATAAACGAACTCGAGCTTAGAGAGTAGAGTTATATCGTGAATAACATCTAACACGTGGAAGAACTTCGCTAACCGATGTTACATATACACCCCAGCCCTAAATTTTAGTAAGGAGAGGAGGGGCGGCGGCAAAATATTTTCGCACACAGGTAGCCAAGTTGTTTGGAATGGCACTGGGCGATGGTAACTCCAACTTAACAGGTTTAAACAGAGATTGCGTCGGATTCTCACTGTTTCAAGTGTTTCTATTCTGTATAGAAATTTTTGGATCACAATTGCAGCTAGTAATGTGTATTATTCATAGTTTTCAATGCTTACCGTTTGTTTCTTTTTATATTTACTCTTTTCTTATTGTATGTAACAGTATATTTATATAGTTGTATTTACCAAACTTTATATCAATTTAACACTTTTTTCAACTTAACTTGTATTAACAGTTAATCTGTCAGCATCTGACTTCCAAATTTTTATATTCTCTGTTAAAGTTTTTGAGGCTACTGTACGAGGTAGGTATATATATTACGGCTCGTAATATATATAGTAATAGTTTTTAGTAGCCAGCCAGACAACGTGACTAGTGCATGAAAATGTTTCAGCTAACGAAAATTGAGTACCGCGCTGTCACTAAATTTTTAACAACAGAAAGGCATACGCCTAATTACATTCGTTCAGACGGCGGTTATGGTGATGTATCTCCTTCATATTCCACTGTGCATGTTTCCGTTTGGGGCAAGAATCCCTTGAAGATGATGAGCGGTCGGCCAACTGAACTGATAACGCCTCAAAACATTTCAATTATTGAAGAAATGGTATTAGCTGATCGCCGTTTAAAAGTGGAGGAATTAGCAGTGATTAACATTTCTGAAATAAGTATTCGCCGAATTTTCCATAACCATCTGGGCATGAATAAGATTAGTACAACATGGGTACCGCATCTTCATTCTACTCACCAATGTGAACGTCGGATCGAATGTGCGCGCTCGTTTAACATGCGTGGAGGCGACTCGAAACCGATTTTGGAGTCCATTGTCACAAGAGATGAGACAATGGTTCTGTATGATGATTCCTTATCCAAAAACGAATCGATGGAATGGTGGCGGTCCGATGAACCTCATTCCAGAAAGGCGAAGGTCGTTCAATCAACGAAAAAGGTGATGACCACAATATTCTGGGATTGTGAGGATACTTTACTCATTGACTGTAAAGAGCACAATACAACTGGCAAAAGGACATATTATGCGTCTTTGTTGCATAGATTGAGGGACAATATGCATGCAAAACGTCGAAGAAAATTGACAAAAGATGTTCCATTATTGCACGACAATGCACCCGTCCATACTGCCGCCATTTCACAAGCTGCCATCTGCGAATGCGACTTTCAAGAAGTGAAACATCCACCGTGTACTCCGGACATGGCTCCAGGTGGTTATTTATTTTCTCATTTAACGAAAGACCTTAGGGGACTTTGTTTTAAGGACGATAGTGAGTTGCAAGCAGCTGTAATACGACATTTTGAAGGAAAAATTTTAGATCATTTTTACAAGGGCATAGAATTATTAATTGATCGTCGTAATAAATGTATTGATGTTAGGGGAGATCATGTTGAAAAGTAAAAATTGTTATATTTTACCGAGTTTATTTCTTCTATATCAAGCCGACGATTTTAACGGCGACCAATACCATTTCTTCAATAATTCAAATATTTTGAGGCGTTATCAGTTCAGTTGGCCGACCAGGGCGCTCATCATCTTGAAGGGATTCTTGTCCCAAACTGAAATATTTTGCCCACTTTTTTACAGTAGAATATGAAGGAGTTAAATCACCATAAACGCCGTCTAAATGTTTAATGTGATTAGGCGTATGCCCTTCTTTTGTTAAAAATTTAATGACCGCGTGGTACTCAACTTTCGTTACCTGAGACATTTCCATGCAGTAGTCACGTTGTCTGGCTGGCTACTAAAAACTACTCCTCTTAGAGCTGTAATATATATAGTGTAAGCATGTGCAACTATGACGCAACGGAATTTGAACATGATCGTAGGTTTGAACGTGTGTATAAGCCTGTCACGTTAAGAATTTATGACGCCTACCTTGTAAATGAGTTTTTAATGTATTGTAACTAATAGTTCATGTATATTGCATAGCGTTTTATTTGATACAACAACTTTAACGTATCCCATATCCTAATCTTAAGAAAGAATTAAAACATATTATTACTATTATTATTAAATTCTTAAAAATCTTTCTTTTACAGGGCAAATTATCTCCATGGGCTCGGAAAATCAAGCAACATTTTTCAAACCGGTTTCTTTCTTGTTATGAGGTTCGACTTCATCCTGCACATTTTCATCTTTTACTCGAAAAATTTTATACTCCTTCCTTTTACATATTAAGCTTCTTTTAGAATGCATGCAACTCACAGCACTCTTAAAAGTTGGCATTCGAATTACGTCTTTTAGAAATGCAGCGCTAGATGCAACTTTTTGCGACCATTGATCTTAAAAGATCTGAATAGTGCTTTGATAACTGAACCAAAATGCTCATTCGGCTTGTAGCTGAATGTATGGTCTAAAGTCACAAAGTCGAAATTTAAGAACACAAAGGTAGAGCAGCTTTGTATCCAGCTAGTTCGAGATTAATCTTAAATAGTTGAAAGAAGACGATATCAAAGCAGAGACAGGATTAAAAGCTGCAAATATTTAAAATTTCCATTACACATATTTTATTACAATATTTAATAAGTTCAAAGCTAATTAATCAAAATTTTATGCAAAAAACATTAGAAATATTGTTTAAAGTTAAATTATGGAGCATTAATGATGAAGATGATATTTTTCTCTAATTGCATCAAGGTGTAACGTTGCGTCTCTGTTCGGGTGCCAATTGTAATAACTTTCTTATTCTTAGACGCAAAATTACAAGGCAACTGTCTTTCCACAGTTGCCAAGCCATACAAAATAGACTCTGTTCACTAGTGACATCTCTGGATGATATACGGGAGATTATCGCATAAAGAATATATAACGGTTTCACTTTTTAGACAATCTTTTTAATCAATTTGTTGTTACTGAGTGATTCAGACGGGAATAAAGTATACAACATTAACTTCTCTTATTTTAAACACTAAGATCTCATACTCAGTGTACAGGGGATCTATATTATCAACTCCATAAGTAGTATAGTTTGACTTGCCGTTACTGGGATGTCGCTAGTTGTCACGGGATTTTTAACTGTCAAATATCAAAATTATAAACATATATCTTAAGTGCCTTAATGTTTATTTACTTTTTAAAATAAAACTATTAGATGTTTGCGGCTTTTAGTAATCAAGAAAAGTTAAGTGAATATCGGGTTGATTGATTCGGCGTGTGTGGTAAGTCAACCACGGGGTAGCGTTGAAAATGCTAAAGGGTCCAATTTAACAGGAAAAGATGTAAGTACAACGATAATACTTCATTTACACATAACTTCATAAAACAAAATAAAATTCTCTAGCAAACTAAAGTCAGATTCATATACAAATATATACAGATTGAGCAAAATGATTGAAAACAAATGCTTTATTTTCTCAGTTACGACTTCAGTCAGATTTTAATCGGGTCTTTCAATTTTATGTCGCGACAAGACACTCAAAAAATATTCTCGGTAACGTACTTTGAATATATCGGTCGTCGAGGTTTCGTAATAGATAGCTAGAGCCACGCTACTACGGAACGTCGACGTGTATAATATCGGCGGAACGGACTTTATGCCGTCTTTGTCCACACTTTATGGGTAGTAGAAGTTCTCGCAGCCCGAGGCAAGCAGAGTGGATGTTCCTTCGTAGCGTGAGCCACAGAAAGACAAATGTACGCGGATTTGAACGCCTTTTATAGCAAAATTTACTCGTTTTTGTCTTTCTACGTCATGCGACCTTGCATGTAAACGGTGCGCGCTCATCATAGAACTCGGAACTATCGTGCTTATATAATATGTACTAACGTACATAATAAATGACTACATTCATAGAGTACACTAGAGTACTACATAAATGGTTCTAAAATTTGAAACAAGAACTGAAAGAAATAAATTTAGGATTTACAACAAAGATTTAAAGACTAAACAATACAGGTAAAAATTAAAATAATAATTTTCTTTGTTCTTTCCAGAATTAAAGTCTTTAAATTTGGCGAAACGGGATGGTTCGTCATAAAGGTAATGGTTTTTTCTTTTACTGTACCTACGTATCTACCGCGCGGTGATACATAACGATTGCCCCGAATAACAGTGTTCTAACTCCACTGCTGCCAAAATCGAGTTAGAACAACGTTATTCTAGACAAACGATATGTCGGCGCCGATCGGTGGACTGTGATAGGTGCTCGGATCAGCGATCATTCTGCTTGTCGGCGAGTGTACATAGTTAGGCGCCGTAAATTCTCAGTCTGACAAGCTTATACACGTTCGAGCGTGTTCAAATTCCGTTGCGTCATAGTTGCATACGTGCGAGGCCTTCACTACAGCTCGGAGCTTTTTAATAGCCTTCCAGACAACCAATTTTGGAATCCATTGTCACAGGAGATAAGACAATGGTTCTGTATTACGATCCTCTATCCAAAAAGGAATCGATAGGACGTCGTTTTAAGGACGATAGTGAGTTACAAACAGTTGTAATACAACATTTTGAAGGAAAAACTTTAGATTATTTTTACAAGGGTGTAAAGTTATTAATTGACCGTTGTAATAAATGTATTAAAGTTAGGGGAGATTATATTGAAAAATAAAAATTGTTATATTTTACCAAGATTATTTTTTCTATATCAGGTTGAGAATTTATGGCGCCTACCTCGTACCATCTGTTAAAAAGCAAGCTGCAGATTTAGACTTTGAAAAAGAAGTTTACTTCTGTTTAGAATTCACAGAGCAGCGATGAAATAAATTTGGTAATACAGAAGTCAGTAGAAAGTATGCCCAAAAGAATAACTGTTATTAAAACAAAACGAGTATATACTAGTAAGCAAATAGTAAGCAATCTACAAGTATTTTCGTTTATTTTGATAGTTATTAAGGTTAATGTAGTACAGAAAAATTGTTTTCTACCTGTTTTATATATAGAATTATCTTACTTTCGGCGTGATCCTAATCTAATAGCCAATAACTTTATTAACAATACAAAAAAGGTACTTACCCAATGCGCAGAAAAATAGAATCCTTTTACCCCAGCTGGTACGTCGCTGTAAGTGACATCGTTGACACTTTTTTGATGTTCCTTGACGTACAAACCTCCTGGTTGAAGTACAACATCTTTCAGAACCTGCAAGAGGAAAAAGGAATTGCAAAAAAAATTATTTCAAACGACAAGCGTTTTATAATCGATTAATTATTAATAATAATAATAATAATAATAAATTTTCTTGACGAATTTCGTCGATTCAATCAGATTCTTCGTACTTCAGTGTATTAAATGTAGCCTTGATCTTACTTATAGTTCTTTTTTGTTTGTTCTTGGATGTCTACCTGCGAGAAAATTGATAAGTTTAGGTTTGTAATTTAGCTTTTGCTTTGAGAATCACCTGGTGCCAAAAACAAACATTACAACTACGGAATAGAGAGACCTAGATTCACCTTGTCTCCACCGAGACCGGCCTCCTATATTAGGTGTAGCAAACGTTACAGATACTGGCTCAATGTCGCCCGGAATATTTATCCTCACCAACTAATATTTAGCCATTTTTTAAACCTTTAAACCAGTCATAGGTTTGCGTTTAACCCAAAGCGTCGTTCCCAAATACTTCCTTTAACATTTTGTGTATTTCTGCGGCGGTCTTAGTGATTTTAAAACTGAACTTCGTACAAATACTCTGTTTCCTCAAATCGACCATTAAAAAATCGCAAAAATAAGCAAGCATAACAATAAAGATTCGTTCACAAGTCGTATATTCTCAAACAAATTGTAGTAAATTGTTCTACAATTGTTTGATTCTTTATAACAATTTCTTCCGTGAATTTTCGAGAACTCTACCTTCTGACAGTTAAAATGTTCTTATAACTATTAACTATGCGTTTGTAAAATAAATAATTTATCTTGAATTTCTCAAAAGGTACTCCACCAGTCCTCCTTACATGCTCTCATTAACGAAAAGTAGAAATAACGAAGCATCCAAATTGGATCCTTTGACAATTCTTAGTCTAACCATTATAAACTTAATCAGAGCCTTGACAATCTACACGAAAACCATTTAGCATATCCTCCTCTATTTCTCCTAACCCAAAGCGCCATGAATTTTAATTTCCTCTTCCCGAAAATCTCGAAAAACAAAGGAGGCCACTTACGACGAGTGGCTCCGCCGCTTCCGGAACCGCAACCGTCGTAACTTTCCGTAAGTACGCCTAAATCTGCGCTCGCGTTTCGCGAAAACGAACAACAAAGGGATCCTCGAAATACACAAGAGCAATTACGTACAGCATATACATGTACAACGTCGTCTTGTCTTGTCCGGAAGGCGCGCTCGTTCTTCGGCATCGCGGCACAAAGGAAGGACAACAATTATCCGTTGTACATGCGGATGCGATGCCGAGGAGTTCTCGAAAGCCGCGACCGCCCGTAAAACAAAGGAAACGGGTGGATTACGATAGCGTTTTGTATGCCGCAGGCCAACACCTTTCATGTCTTTAAGGATAATTAACGGTGCCTGAGAAAATGAGAGGCAAAAATATGGCACAATATATGTACGAGGTAGGCGCCATAAATTCTCCCAAAGCTTAGTGATCGTCTTCCACATTTTCCTATCCCTTGCTTTGATTTTCCAGTTTTCTAGATTTTTCTCCTTTAGGTCTGCTTCTACCATTTCTCTTCCTAGGTCTCCCTCTACTCTTTCTGTACATAGGTTCCTTCCATGCTACGATTTTTCTACTCTTTCGTTCTCCATTCTTCTTAATTGGCCCAGCCACTGTAGCCACTGTAATCTTCTTCTCTCCTCAGTCTTCCTTCCACCGAGTACTCTTCGAAGTATCTTCCTTTCCCATCGCACCAGATTTTCTTCAGTATTCTTATTGAGGGTCCATGTCTTACACCCATGGAGTATTGTTAGTCTTAAAATGGTTTTATATATTCTGAATTTCGAATTCGCCCATAAATATTTTGATTTTAGCAGATGCTTTATCGCTCCTGCGCTCATGTGGGCCTTTACCACTCTCAAGTTAACTTCTCTCTCCTCCTCACATCCTCATCCTTGATACTAGTGTACCCAGATACTCGAATTCTTCAACTTCTCCAGTTTTTGTTGCTCCCACGGTCATCATTTTGCTTTTCTTTCGTTATCAGTTCCATTCGTTCCGCTCCCTTCGCTAACCTTCATGTGGTTTCTCTTAATCTCTCTATCCCTGGCTACTAGTGCAATATCATCTATTAGTTGATGGCTTTTACTCATATCTGTTCAATTGGCTGTCGCTCACAATTTTTCCAAGACTAAGTTGAAGAGTAGTATCGACAGAGGGTAGCCCTGTTGGAGCCCGTATTTGACTTCAAATTCTTCAATGAATTCGTCATAACTTGTTGTTTGCCAGCGTCATTCCAATTAGCCTAATTAGTTTACAAGGAATGTTAAATTCTTTCATGACCTGAGATATTTTTCCTCTTCTTGCCGGGTCATAGGCTTTCTTGAAATCTATAAAGAGCACCACGGCAGGGATCTTATAACATGTCGTTAATAGTTCTTTCATTGTAAATATCTGGTCGATTGTTGATCTCCCTTTTCTGAACCCTACCTGATATTCGTCTATCAGTAGTATATGCAACAATAAAGATGTTGGTAATATGTTCTTGTTTTTATGTAAAAATACTTAGGAAAATACGACAATTTGCTTTCTGTGACGTCAGGTTTATCCACATAACTCAATCGCGAACGATGCTGAACATATTAATAAAAAAAAACTTCCAGAATGTACTCCTTTCATGGCAGAGGCACTGAAGTTAGTGTTTGCACTCCCAAGGGGACTATAGTACTTTGTAGATGATACATTTCAGGAACATTTGGGTACCTACTTTATAACATGTTCCCTTTCAAATTTTATCCACCTTTGAATAAATATAAGCGCCACTACAAATAAAAAATTAATAAATCTCGAAACAAATAAGACAGACACTTGAAACTTTAAGTGCAGTAAAAACAAAAAATAACTTAACAAAATCATGTTTATAATTATTAATCTAATAAAAGTCTGTTATTAGGGACAATGATTCATGGATTTCTCTCGTTGTTTTACAAAAACTTTAAAAAAGATTGTCTTAATTGTTAGCTCACATTTAAACTATATTTATTTAGACAAAACGAGGTCATGAAGTCTACGAAAAAAATATAATCTAAAAAAAGAAGAGAAAATACAACAAAAGAAAAGAATAAGTCATTCATTTACACAAGGAAGTACGTCTTTCTTTATAATTAAGTACGGCATAGGAACAATATAATGCGCAACTAGATGTCGTTGTTTAATGTCGGGATGACAACCAAAATTTAAAAAATATTTAACTCTTTTAAATTTCAACCAACATTTCGCTTTGGTTGAAACTTGAAAGGTCCTCATCCCGATATGATACCACGTGTGAGTTCCTAGGAACCGCTTTACTCCTTGGTGCTTCAACAAGATATAGACTCACCTGTTCCACTGGCCTAGGTCTCCAAGGAAAAGAAGCACCAGTAGGATCCTCAAGAAGTCTTTCTTGCGCAGCAGCGCTTATCGTACCACCGTCTTTGTCTAGTAGTACTAAGGTTGGCACGCCTGATTTTATCCTGTACCTTCTCGATAGCCGAGTCTGTAATGCAAGAGCAAATGGGTAGATAATTTTTAACGTAGATTGTACATAGATTCGGGAATATTACGATGGTAGTTTAATTGGGAAGTAATAACACTGGATATACAAAGATTTTGCTTGCTAAATCCGAATGTACCATCAGAATTTATCCATGACCCACCATTTTTTTGAAGTTGTATGTTTTACTCCCAATATTAGCATATCTTGCCTCTTTTATTAAATTCTTCGAATTTAGTTTTATAGCTTTATGATTTAAGTTCATTGACAATATTTTCAGCTTTAGATGTTGTATGCAAGTTTCTTACCATTACTCTGATAGATCTTTCCTGTTTATTTTCATAGGAATGCCAACTTTTTGATATGCATTACGAAAATATTTTAATTCTTCTTCTAAGTAATTGATTTTTTCAATGCTATTTTTAGGCCCATAGTTTCCGTTTGTTGATAAGATTATTTGTACAGGGCTGTTTCTACAATTTTACTTTGTTGTGAACCTCGAATACTTAATGCATTTGCACTTTTTTTATATGGAAAAACTTTATTCATTTGCGATGGATTGCAGTTTGTTGTCTGCATATTGTTTTCATGATTACTGAGGGCGCTACGCGTGAGTAGGGCGTCGGTATCACTTCGCGAACAATGACCGTTTAGGATTACCATCTGTATGCACCCAAGAGCTCCCGCAACATGTCTTGTCATGTAGAAATCAAATGACATACTTTTACGAATCTGATCTGATAAACGAACGTATACACAACCTAAGGCAATTGAGACGCACCGCCTTACTTGGTGAGTCCCAAGCCACCAAGGGATCGAAGAAAATGAAAAGGCAAATAAACTGGCCAAAGAAGTAGCGAACATGCCGTTCATTGGTCCTAACTCCTTTTGCGATCCCCAAAGCAGCCACATAACATAAGCAATTGAGGCATGGGAGAATAATCAAAAGGCCTCGTACTGGGAAAGTTCCATGACAAAAACAGGCGAAAGCACTCACATCGGACTCGCCAAAAACAACAAAAATAGCGCCATCGTTCAGCAAAGAGGACTTTAGACTACTGGCAGGATTTTTGACAGGTTACTTATTTAAACTAGGAAAAAGTTGAAAATTAAATCTGTCGCCTATACCAAGAAGATCTAGAGACGACGAAACACATTCCATGTAAATGTGTTGCCACCAGTCACACGCGACACCAACATTTCAGTGGATCACTTTTTGCATTTACTGAACTGAAGGAAGAAGATCCTAGAGTAGTACCAAGGTTTATGAAAAGCCTACAACTATTCTAACACACACAAGGGCATTTTGTTAGAATAGATCTATTAAGGTCGCACTTCATAGTCTACGGCACCTGCGTGCTGGTATGAATATCTAAACCTAATATCCTTTTTTGGCTTAGTTTATCTTTGCTCTTTTATTTTAAACAGCGTTTGCTATTTCCATATAAACAATAATTTCATAGACAATTATTCTACAAATTACTTTACCATAATTCTGAATTTCTCTTCATTACAATAATGTAAACTCCTTGTTTACAGTAAAGACGGTAAATTGGTACGACATTCAATTGGAAAGCGGTTTAGATTAAATCTTTAGACGTTGCTTTAAAACACCCTTTACTTTTATTTTGAAAAACAAAACCGCTTCCCAATGATTGACAGCTGTAAAACAAATTACACGGTTATTGTTAGATCAAAATGTTCTACCACGGAACATCCCGGATCCCTGCGTTAAAACGGAGCGTGGCCAAAGGACGGAAAAACAAAAGGGGAATTGCTGATTCGTAAACCAGGGCGATTGTAACGATTAAAAGCCGATCCTTCCGGGCGTTCTTTGAACTTTTTAATAGACGCTTCCGAAATCTGCAATTTCCATGACATTTCCGTCGCGATTTAACGACATTAAACCCGTCGAAACACAAAGCCGTCCAGCTCATCTAATCTCGCGTAATGAGAGCCCCCGAAACGATAGCGGAAAGAGAGGAATTATTTTTTGAGATACGCCAAATCTACTGCGTACATCTTCATCGGTTCGAATTATAAATAATTAGATTTTATTTATCGGCAAGCGTGGATTGAGACGCTACTTACTCTTTAACGGTGATCCCGCTGTTTAATACACTCCGGAACAAAATGGTAGTATATCTGTCGTATTAAAAAAAAAAAAACGTTACAAATGAAAATCGGATAAAAACATATAAGTTTCACGTTCCTCCTGACTTACCGTGTATAATATTTATACGAACGTATAAAAATTGGAGCATTAGATACAGTTCTTATATCTAAGGATGTTTCTATTTCGTTATTTTGCGCAAGGCTTTGCAAAACATAGCGTCGGCCCGGATTTCAATCAAAACTCAATAACTTAATTTCTCATTGAAATACCAAATCTAAGTAAACCATTCTTACTTTGCCCGTATAAATGCAGATTAACAGTTCGTAAACCTACACAGGAAAAAAAGTTCTTGAATCAAACAAATATATATCTTTGAAATTATTTATTTAATTCAACAAAGGTATATTTGAGTGAGAGCACATTTTTTAAGAACAATAGATTAAATTTGTTTGAATGTACAAACGTTTTTATTTGACATAGTTTTGTTAAAATAAGGTTCCCAAGCCCTACAGCAGCAATAAGACGTGTTAGGCGAAATCTGACAACATTGGCGTATGCAGCAGCTCTCCCACTCTATATACGTACCACTCCCGTCTCGCTACGCCGCTCAGTGTTGGCTAAGCAGCCGTCCGAGATGGAACTCCCGATCGCCGCTACCGCCAGGTGCGAGATTCGCGCTGTGATACGTTTTTTAAACGCGAAAGGGGTTTCACCTATAGACATTCATCGTCAATTAACCGAAGTTTATGGAGAGAAGTGTATAGCTGTTCAACACGTCCGCAAATGGTGAAGGGAATTCACTGGAGGTCGGACGGAAATTCACGATGAAGAGCGGAGCGGAAGACCATCACTTTCAGAGGAAATCGTTGAAAAGGTCGAGAGCATACTGCTTGAAGATCGGAGGGTCGCCATTCGTCAACTCGCTCTTCGGATTCTTGAGATTTCCAACACCACAACTGAAAAGATTTTGACTGGGGGCAAAATTTTACGACATGGGGATATAGAAGTGGGAGCAGCGTATGCAAAAATGCTTGGATAGAAATGGCGATTATGTCGAAAAATAGCTTAAGTTTTTACCTTTAAAACGTTGTGTAATGTTAAGGAAATAAAGAGTGCTGTCTATTTTTAAAAAATATGGGAACCTTATTTTACGATAATCTCTCGTATATAAAAAATAATAAAATAGTTGCCACAGAATAGTGAATATCAGAATTCCTATTTGTATTAGGGATTAACGAAAATTACAAAAATCTCGCCCATATCGTTTTCAATGCCAGTAATACCAAAAATAAATAAATTGCGATTCAATTCACCACACATTTAACAATGCTTTAATTTTTCCGTTTTCATATTTTCTAACTAATTGCTGGTAAATTTCCTCCTTTTTGATATAATAGGTATTTCAGCAAAGGCAAGTGATAAGTCCGTTGAGGTATCTACTGTTCTATCTCCTACCCTTTCTGTCATAATACCTCGCGATTCTCAAGATTCCTACGAAGTTTTGTAATATTCTTTACAAACAAAGGTAGTACAAGTATTACTTTAATCTTTATGCATCTGTACACACAACCCACAAGTTATTTTGTGGTTATGTCATCTCCATCGAAATAATTTTGTTCGTATACAATTACAAAATAACATACATATGCGCCAGAAGAGGGGGATCAGGAGAATACTGTAAACGAATTCTACGAAAAACTACAATGGATGAAATAAGAGAAAACAATGAAAAATGATAGTGATGGGAGACGGGAATGCCAGAATAGGAAGAGATAAGGAAAAGGGACTTGGTGTTATGGGAAAATATGGAAAAAAAACATTGAATATAAACAGCAGAAGGATGATCGAGTTCCGCATAGGAAATGAATTATTAATAGGGAATTCATTTCAGGATGAAGAAATTGACGACAGGTATACTTTTGTGGCCATAGAAAGAAATACGAGGAGCATTATTGACTTTATAACTTCGTCAGCAAACCCACAGCATGAAATGAGGGACATCATGACAATCCCCGAAACAAAAATCGGATCAAACCAGCTAGTAATGGCAAACATGCAAAGTGCGGAAATAGGGAAAGAAAAAGATGAGGAATACACAAGAATAAACATACATAACCTCAGAAATGAAGAAACAAGAGCATACCGAATAGCGACTGATAACACACTTAGCAAAATTAAAAAAACAAAAGACCAGTGGAATGCAGAGGAAAGATGGAAAATACTGACTGAAGAAACTCTCATTCAAAAAGCAGAGATTACAAACTCGCACTTCTTTATAACTACCTCCAGCTTGCTTTATTCGCACCTTGAAGGCATAAGAACCTGCGTATTCATAATTCGGTAACGTGTCGTCACCGTCCGAGTCAGAATAATCAACGAGAACATTTTTTCTGGCACGTTTGCGTGACCTTCTTTGTTTAACTGACCATAATGTAATAAGACCACAAAGATATGAATCTTGCAGGTCTTTTGTTGCAATATCATAAAAGCTTTGGAATATTGCCTGCCTTTGCTCTGGCGACAACACACTGAAGCAGTTGTAACGAACACACCTACAACAGTTTTGAGGTTAGCAGTCATCGCCTATTTACTTTTCTGAAACAAAACTATCTCTATGATTAACGTAAGCAGCACCTTTTACTTTATTTTGTCGTGTTATCTCACTTTTCTTTAATTTTCTTGATCTTTTTGCCGGCACAATGCTTTCCGAAGCGTCCATGTTTAAAACTGTCAAGCTTCTCTAATTTCCTGCAAAAACAACACATGTCACGGACAAGTGCGGTTTTTGCAGAACCACCGTTATTTTAACCGTACAAATAAGGCTGCCAGGTGCTGTTTTTGTTCGAAATATTTTGTAGACGACCAAATATGGCGTTTCTTAATGCGATGTCGCCAATAACTCAAAAGTGGGATTTCTTGACATATTGTCGCATATGTAACATAATTACGACATTATTCCAAGTGCAAGTTTTGTGGTATCATCAAGAAGCGTGGCGTCGCGGGAATGGACGGGAAAGGGGACGACGAGGTTGTTGCAGTAGCAGTTTTATGTTAAAAAATATTATGTATACGAGGAATGCATTATTATATTTGCATTTGTAACATCTTCCAACAGTACGGTACTTAGACAATAAATAGTATGTAAAGTGACAAGGTGTTATTATGTTATTCTATAAACGCCCCCTAAACAACCCCCTTTGTCACAATATGTTGTTTTTGCTAGAAGCCCTTCATTTGTTACAAACTGACGAAGTTCTTTAAAAAGATAGAACTACATATATTTCTGAATGAAACATATTACGTATATTAAATCAAACAGATAGATTTTCAAATCAATGTTGAAGTTATTTGCTTCAAGAGATCATATATTTGAATCAAATAATGATGTAGCCGCGTATCTTTTCCGCCATTTAAAATTACGACTTGGTTGACTGAATACAAATTTGTTTGGGTCAAGAACTTTTTTTGCTCTGTGTACATTACATTTACTTGCTATCATTTTGTCACTGACTGTAGGTTACTATTCCTGATGTTCTATACGCCGTCGTACCTGTTCGACTCCGCTTGTAAAATAGGGGAAAACGAAGGGAAACGCGTAGTAAAACACCCGGATAGTAGTAAATCAGTCAACCGGCCGCGTATTACGCGCTCTAATGTTTGTAAACATTGCGTGCGTGCAGATGTAAACGTGGCGTCATTGTGTGAAAGATAAATGAAGTATGATCTCGGGGCGGGAAGTAAATCAAGCTGATGGAGTAGATACATTACATACATATGTATGTATTGTATATACCTGTTACGATACGGTGAGGATGAGAATATTGCTGCGAACGGTGTCATTGCGATATAATGATAAATGTTCGTTGTCTCGCTGCTGAAAGCATTGTTTACACAACGCGGTACAGTCAATTTAGAAGGAAAAATGAATCGAGGATACCTGCAAACAAAAAATGTAGAGTTAAAATCTACATAGCACTGTCTTGCTGGGTGATTGTTTAAATGAAAATGTTATCCATTGTCCAAATAAGCTTCTCCTTCCCTATTTATGTAAGTTGATTACGGCACACAGTATCATTAAAACGAAATGTGTATGTAATTATGTATCGACTTTTGTTTTATTAATATGTACTTAAATAGAAAAAAAAAAACACCGATGATAGGGTGATTTACACATCCTCTGGGAGCGAGGATTTGATAGTCAGGCGACTGCAGAGGGCCACAGACGACGTCGTGGACTGGTTGGCCAGGTGGGGACTTAAGGTGAATGGCGAGAAGAGCGTCACCATACGGTTCACAAGAAGGCGAAGACCTGCTCCTCCAAGGATCGAGGTTGGAGGAGTTGAAGTCCCATGGAGCCCCACAGTGAGGTACCTCGGCGTGATCTTTGACCAGGGGTTGACATGGAAGTGGCATATGGAATGTATTTGGAAAAAGTTTTTCAACGCAAAGAGCAACTTGATCGAGTTGTTATGCAGAAGGTCGGCACTCGACACGAAAACCAAACTGGTAATTTACAAAACGTGCCTGCGACCGATAGTTACCTACGGGGGGCTGGCCTGGGTGACGCCTGCTCCTAGCCACTTGCGCAGGATAGAGGTATTACAACACAAGATGCTGAGGATGATTGCCGGAGCACCGTGATTTGTAAGTAACAGGCAACTACAAAAGGACCTCCAAATAACACCACTGAAAGAATTCACCCACAAGCTGGCACGCGATGCTCTCGAGAGAGTCCGGACAACATCCAACACGCTCTTGGCGACACTGGCAGTCGAACTCCAGTACACAATATAACCTATCGGTATCAACACTTTTGCAAAAATACCACAAATCATAGCGAAATATTTAAAGTTGCCAAATTATGATCTTTATACCGGACACTGTTTTCGACGGACTTCCGCAAATTTACTAGCAATGCAGGAGCTGACTTATTAACTCTTAAAAGGCACGGAGGGTGGAAGTCTTCTACAGTGGCAGAACACTATATCGACGAATCAGTTGCTCAAAAAATATCCAGGTCAACAAAAATTTTAGCAGATGTAAATTCAAATGAAAGGCCTGGAATTTCCACTGCACTTCAAAATTGCTTACAAAATTCAGGAGAATCTGCATCTGTCAGAGTGATAGTTTTTCGTTAGTTACAAGATATGTAAATATTTGTTTATATTCAATCAAAGATTGCACTAATAAACGTTGTTAATGGTTTGTTGTTGTTTTTCTTTTCCACGTATATCTATCACAAATATTAATAGCAGCACAATTTATTCACTTGCTGCAAATAAACTATTCTAGTGGGATAGGTAAACTTGTTTCTGTTGGTTGTTGTCGAATTTATCATAGAATTGAAACACGCTTGCATACTATTCCGGAGAGATGGTAAATATTTCGCTGTAACAAGGTATTTATATCAACAGCGTATAAGAGGAATCAAGCTTTAATTTACTCCAATGCTTTCAGGCGTCATTTTGTCGTGAAGTTTATTTGAAGGCTTTTATTAGGTACCTATATAGTGCAATTATTTGTACAAATTTGTAACTTTATTCTTCGTGAAACGTTAATCTCTGTACATCTAGATCATGTCGCGTTATTTTTTATCCTTTGTTTTCTTTTAATTTATTAATTTCCTCTAATATATTTTTATTATTATAATTTTCCGACCTCCAATTACCTACCTATCAAATCATAATTAACAAACGTTGATATAACACGATAACCATCACATACTCGTATAATGTCACGCTGCAGCTACTGTGCAGCAGGCACAGGAATGCATAATTAAGCAGTTGCGACCAATATGATATTGTTGATAGTCCTATAATTAACCACAGCAATCGGTGGTTGAACAGATCCTTGACCTGACTTGAGAGAATCTCGTGAGCGCTTGTTTATTCAAATTTAGAAACTTATTTCTGCAGCTTACCGCTTAAATGAATATTAGCTAGCCATCTGTAAAATGTTTTGAAATATATAACAATAACTGTCGCCTATTAAATCTTTTTTTGGCGAAAATCACAACATATAGGAGAACTACTACAATTTTTTTGAGTTATTTGTTATATTGGTTACAACTACATCTAACAGTTAAACCCAAGATGGAAACTTCAAATTACTGTTGACATTTATTGACAAGTTTGACAATTCAAATTACATTTGAAGTTTATTAACGTATCTTATAAATTTTAAAACATGTTTGCTACAGTTCACCAAACATTTATCATCGAAAGCTATTTTCGTAATGGACAGAAGCAACAGAATGAGGAATGGTCATTTCTATGCAATGGATGAATTTTGTCTTCAGTTTCCATAATTTGCAGTATCATATCTTGATTTGCATTAACAAATTGTTCGCTACGTCGCTAAACTTCGTGAAACTGATGCAGTAAATCGCAAACCCGGCAGCAGTAGACTCAAGGAAAGAACTGTTGAAAGTATTGTGGATGTAAGGAGGCGTATAGATCATTCACCTAAAAAGTGAAATTAGAAAGCATTCACAGGAAACTAATTTGTCATATACACTCACAAGGGGACACCGGCAACCCGGACTCCCCCAAAAAATTGAAATTTTGTGGATTTATAGAGGGGTCCAAGGTAAGAACAAACCACTTATTTTTATCGGCGGAATCCTCCGTAGCTGGGGTGGAAGGCGCTCTTAAGAAAAAACTACCCGTTTATATTTGTGCAAATATCTCGAAAACTATTGGAGATATTCAATTAAAAACAATTAAAAACTTGTCTTCACTTTTTTTCAATATCTCCAATAGTTTTCGAGATATTTGCACAAATATAAACGGGTAGTTTTTTCTTAAGAGCGCCCTCCACCCCACCTACGGAGGATTCCGCCGATAAAAATAAGTGGGATGTTCTTACCTTGGACCCCTCTACAAATCCACAAAATTTCAATTTTTTTGGGGAGTCCGGGTTGCCGGTGTTCCCTTGTCAGGTGCAAAAAATTTAATCCATTACTTGTTTCATCTTTATTTGTACTTTTAAAACACTAAGGCGTCCTCCGTTTACGAAATAACTAAGTGATTATAAACTGAAATGATTTGAAAGTGATTACAATCTACACTTGTTCAGTATCTTAGCAATCGCACCGAAACTAAATATTTGTAAATGAATCAATAAATATTTAATAGGGTAAAAGAAGGACGCCTTTTACCCCATTTTTGGAGCTAGACATTTTGACAGTTAAAAAGTGTCATTTTGACAGTTAAGAAGTGTTCGAAGTGGGAAACTTATCCAGTTTTCTTTCTAAAAAATGTCTTTAACTCCAACCAATGCAGTCAGAGCAGTGGTTTTAGTTGAAGATGGCCGTAGCCAATATTATGCTGCTCAGATACTAGGCGTTACTCGTTCAGCAGTCCAAAGAGCCGTTCAGCGTTTTAATGAAACTGGCAGCTATACTAGGAGACAGAGGCGTCCTCCTTTTACCCTATTAATATTTATTGATTCAAAATCACCATATAATCACTTTGACGCTGATAGCGCTCCATTTACAAATATTCAGTTTCGGTGCAATTGCTAAGATATTGAACAAGTTCAAATCGTAATCATTTACTTTGTTGGTTAGTCACGTTCTGGTTACGTAAATTAAAATATGTGTTCCATTTTTTGACATCTAATCACTTCATTTTCAATTGAGCTGGTTCACTTGCAAATCATTTCAGTTTTGTAAAAAGGAGGACGCCTCAGGATCAGGCCGTAGAAGAGCAACATCCGAACGAGACGATCGATTTGTGGTTCCTTCAATTTTGAGGGATAGGCATCTGACTTCGGTTGAGGTGGCAAATCGACTGAGCGAAGTAAGAAATGTACAAGCGAGCAAATTCGACACCAGCCGAAGCTAATTTAATATCTAGACTAGCCCAAAGTCTACAGCTATCTATGGAACTTCCTAGAGCTCTACTAGCTTTTGTACAAGATCACAAAAACTGGATTCACGCCGATTGAAGCAACATATTACTCTCGGATGAATCCAGATTTTGGCTAAGATCGCCAGATGGCCGGGAAAGAATTTGGAGAAAACTGGGAGAGCGATTTGCTCAATGCAATATTTTGAAAAGAATTAGCTGCCGGGGAGGCCCCGTTATGGTTTGGGCTGGCATAAGTAGCGATACCTGTACTGAATTGGTGGTGGTTGATGGAGGTTCTCGGCTGCAAGGTACATAAATATTATTTTGGGAGAGCACGTGGTTCCTTTTACTCCATTTATAGAGCCTAATTTCATTTTTATGGGTGATAACGCGCATCCGCACCGTGCTCGGATCGTCAACGGATATTTAGGTGAGGTCGGTATGAATTGGCCAGCTTGCAGTCCTGACCTCAATCCGATAGAACATTCCTGGGACAGACTAGCAAGACAGATTTGAGTACGTGTACCCCTTCAGGTGAAATGGGAATAATTGAACCAAAATGATGTTCAAAATTTAATCAACTCCATGCCGAGATGTATTCAAGCTATCAGAAGTGCTCGATGTGGGAACACTCGGTATTAGTTACAACAAGTGTTCTAAAATGTCGCTATTATTAGTTTTTTTATTAATAAAACCTTTTTATGAATTCCCAAATAGTCTAATATAATTCAATAAATTAATTTGTTATTTATTGAATTTTATATGTTCCTCTTAAATTTATTACGAACCTTAAGATCATATCTCAAAACATTTTTTCTTTACGCAAAAAAATTCAAATGGATCGAATTTTTTGCACCTGAGTGTATATACTTGTCAGCATATTCTTAGAAAAGATCCCGAAAAATATCCATATTAAATTCGTGTTGCGCAAAAACTCAAGCCCATGACACGTAGTGAGAGTGTATTTCTGCAATTGGTTTGAAAATCGCAGGAATGATGATAATACCCTTGACAAATCCTTTTTCCTAGATGAAGGTTGCTTTCGCCTTAATGGTTTTATTGACTAACCAGTCCAGTGAGAACCCTTATGTCTTGATACAGAAACCATTGCATTCTGAAAAAGTTGGTGTTTGGATAGCAGTTTCACGGAGAATATTGGTCCTTTTTTTCTCATGAAACGACAGAAAGATATCGTTATTATTGCAACCTTTACTAAACTAGTTTCATGATGACGAACTAAGGGATGGATACTTCCAACATTGCTCATAAAACACTACAAACAATGAACCTCTTACATTAATATTTTGATAACTGTGTAGCAGTAGATTTTCCTTCGCGTTCTCCTTATCTAATTGTTTTAGATTATGTTATTTTTCGGCGCCCAAAAAATACAGTTTTTAAAAATACACCACACACATTACAAGAACTAACCGAAGCAATTCAAAACGGTTTGTGACACGATAACTTCTCAATACCTTGTTAACGTATTTAACAACATGAAGCGACAAGTAAGGATTTGTACTGAAACCTAAAGATACCTTGAGCATTTACTATAATTTTTTTTCCAAATTTTTTCTTTTACTGTTACTGTTGTTCTGCTAGCTTCACTATTTTTTAGTTTGTTTTGAATAAACCTATGTCCTGTTGAATCTACAGATAAACGAATCCGTTATGACAAATTAGACAAAACAAGTATTGACAGTAATCTCAGTTTTGAAAATAGCTGCAACCAAAAACATGTTTTTGGGATTTTTGTGAAATTCCGTAGAATTTTGTGGAAAGTTTAAGAATAAAATAACTTTGGAAATACTTGACCATTCTAAAGAATCTCATAACAAGATAAAAATCGTATCAAATTTCCAAATGTAAAATCTCATGAGTTAACCGAGATGATTCATCCTGTATATGAAGATAGGAAAAACTCACCTTTAATTCAATTTCATTGTAGGGCACCGCGAACCACGGTAGATTCAACAAACTGTCTCTGTGACTAGTTTCGAAATCACTGTAAACGTCATTGTGAGCCCACAACACCACTTGCACAACTTCTAGTTTCCTCGCAGAACTGTCACTGTTAGCCGAACAGTTTATGCGTTCATAAAGGTCTTTTAACTTCTTTATGAAATCGTCGCTTTGCATATTGGCGAAGGAGAAGTAAACACCGACAATTTCCGTCCCGTGCAAAACGTCCGTTGTGAGTAGGGTTTGATGCTCATTGGTCTTGGTCAAGCTGCTGCAATCTAGTAAGTTCTTGCCGAAGATCTTTTCCTGCCATTTTTGTTTCTGCGCCATCTTGGAAAAGTTGGAAGGGTTAAACTGACATCTGAATTCGATCTGGAAGAAAGAATTAAATATTTTAAACCATTTTTTGGTATCGTCACAGTTTTTCTAAATGGACATGAATCTGTTGTTGTATTCGATAAGTACCAAAATGAACAAAGTCTACACGCAGAGAAACGTTTACTTGTATCAAAGCGGTCCGCATTAATTCAAGACAATTACTGGTTCAATTATCCGCAATACAATAACTGTCTTAAATCAAAAGAAATATTTTCTTAGCGCTTAAGAGAAGTATATACTTGTAATGAAATAATTGTATTTCTTTGTTTAAGACATCTGTTAACTTGATTCAAGAAAATCTTGCAGAAAATTTGAAAAAAGCGATTCTTAATATAAGTAAATGGCCATTATAACACAAAACAATATTTTCTTAAGTGTAGTAAATAGTTTTCTTAATTCTAGAAAACGTTTATTAACTTTAGATTTAAATTTAATTATTAACTTTAGATAGGAACGTCTGCAGTAATTATCGAGGTATTAGCATTACCTCGTCTACTGGAAAACTTTACGAAAGAGTCCTAAAAGCAAGAATAGAACGAGAACAAAGTGAATTTCGACCGGGGCGATCCTGCGTAGGTAATACAGTCACAATAAAACAACTAATAGAAAAAAGATTAGCAAGAGAAATGGAACTCCATGTCACTTTGATAGACCTTTGTAAGGCATTCAATTCCGTCCCGTTGGATCGCAATGAAAGAAGCAGGAGTAAGCAAGGTATATATAAACGATGCGAAAGCATTATATATGGTAGACAAAGTCAAGCGTTCGTTAATGTCGGAAACCACATTTATGAGGCTTTCTTACAAACAAAAGGTGTTAAACAGGGCTCTTGCCTCTCCCCAACCCTATTTAAAATATATCTCTTCAACGCGATTACTTATGGCAGCAGGTCTCCCTTGGTGTTCATTCGAAGCAATATGACAGCACAACGGTACATTGCGGAGGTGGTTGGAACACATCTTCTGCCATACTTACAAGGGCTCGAAGATCCATTATTCCGGCAAGATAATGCACGTCCTCATGTAGCAAGGTTTTCCTTGAACTTCTTTGAACGGGCCCAGATTAATCTTTTGCCCTGGGCTCCAAGATCTCCAGATCTTTCTCCCATCGAACATGTATGGGACATAATGGGTAGAAGGTTGCGAAACTTGCAGCGTACTCCTTTGACTTTGGAGGCTTTGAGACATGAGATGCAAGTTGCATGGGAGGCAATACCCCAAGATGAGATAAACCACCTTATTCAATCAATGCCACGGCGTGTAAATGAATGTGTAAATCAGAAAGGCGGCCCCACACATTATTAACAATTATTATAAAATTCTGTTTAACTAATAAAGATTTTCCTCCCAAATTTTGATCATTTATTACTTTTACAAAGGTGAATATTCCTACCAAATTTCATCCAGAAATTCCAGCCCCTTCTATCTGTTGCAATTTCTATGTCAGTATATATCACTAGTAGTATATATCCGGCTATGATTCAGCCAGTACTGATGTACTGGAGAAGATGCTCAAATTTAACTTTACTTGACCATGTAAGGAACGAGACTATAAGAGAAAGAATGAAAGTAAACAATACGATAATGGAATCTATAGCCGAAAAACAACTAAAATGGTACGGCCACCTACGAAGAATGAGTGAAGAAAGGATACCATTAAAAGTTTGGAACTGGACACAGCAGCACAGAGAAATATACAAGGAAGGCCGCGAAAGAAATGGATTTCAAACATCCACATGGAAATGGAAAGACGAGGACTCCACGAGGGAGATTGGAACAACAAGAAACGATGGCGCTGGGGATGCGAGAAGCGACAGAATTAAAGTTGCAAAACTTGCTATATATATACCTATACGAGGAGCGCAGTGTATATTTGTGAATATAGCAACACTGACAGTGATTGTCAAAAAATTTGAGTCGCAGTTTGTTCCATATCTTTTTTTAAAAAGCTTGCAGAATTTTTTGAAAAGTTAAACGGTCAGTGTGAAATGGAAGTGACCAGAGAACATTTTCGTTCAGGTTTAACTTTAATGAATCATTTGCTCGTTTGCAAAATACGTTTCCTGGAGAAGTCCCAAGTCGGGCGACCATGTTTAACTGGTTCAAAGAATTCCAACGGGGAAGATCATCTCTTGAGGATGAAAATCGTAAAGGTCGTCCTGTTTGAGCGACAACCTCAAGTCACATTGATGCCGTTCGTCGCATGATTGAAGAAGATCGTCGGGTGACCTACAGTGAAATTCGGGCAACCCTTGGCATTGGAATGACTGGCAACTCAGACAATTCTTCACACACATTTAAATGTGAAAAAAGTGTGTTGTCGTTGGATACCACATTGTTTAACAGCTGATCAAAAAAAAGCAAGGGTCGACTGGTGCCTAGAAAACCTTGAACGTTATCATTAAGGTACGTCTAAGGCCGTTTATAACACCGTTACAGGTGATGAAACATGGATCTACTGCTATGATTCATTAACAAAGCAGCAATCTTCCCAATGGATGTTCCAAAATGAAATGTGACCCACAAAAATAAAACAATCACGAAGTTGTGCTAAACAAATGATTGCCTCTTTCTTCAGTCGTACTGGTTACATTTGCTCTGTTGTTCTGGAACTCCTGTACACTCTGCCAAGTTGACAACGGAGTTTCTTCGCTCTGCTGGGATAAAATTAATGTCACATTCACCTTATAACCCGGATTTAGCTCCGTGTGATTTCTTCCTCTTTCCAACTATTAAGAAGAAATTACGTGGAATCCATTTTTAACACCACAGGAAGCTGTTAATGCATTTGAAGAGCATTTTAGTGCAGTGTCCAAGGAAACCTGTGCTACCTGTTTTACAGAATGGTTTGAGAGGATGTCGAAGTACGTTAAATGTAAAGGAGAGTACTTTGAAAAAGAATAAATATTGTTCGTTGTTTTATTTTTTTGTTCTTCTCTGTAATCAGAAACATACAGTGTGCCCCTCGTATATTCATATAACTTTAGATTTTTTTTCCATTATTGTAATTTTTCTTTTATTGAATATCCTTGTAGCTGGCCTGATGTGTTTTTTAAACAAGAAACTGGTCGCATAATTTCTCACTAGAACTTTGTGAGATCTCGACCATTTTTTGCTTTAACCTACCTTTAATACGACTATTTTCTTAAGTTAAAACTAAATGATTTACTTGGAAGAAACATTTTTCTGTCTCTGATTTTCTAACCCTCAGAAAATATTCATTTAATCCTAATAAAATTTCAAAAAAATTATTTTCTTATATTATACATTTTTATACTCTTGAAATAAAAATATTTTCTTGAATAGAGACTGATTTTTGCAAGGAAATCTATTTTCTTGATGCAAGAAACCATTTCTCTGCGAGTGTACAACATACTTTTTTACAAGAAAACGCATGGTTGGCATATAAACATGTTTTCCTTAAAAATAACTATTAAAATGTGCTGCAGAGACAATATACTCTGATCTCAAAGAGCTAAAAGCAATGTTCCATGTTCTAAACGAAACCGTGAAAATAAACGAAGGGATATTTATGGACTTCAAAGGATCTTTCTAAAATCGAATATACGGACACTTTTCTTGGCCTAAATGAATAAAAGTAGTTCTATCTTCTTAGCTAGAGGAATGTATATTCTTGAAATTTTACTGATATTTAAAAAGAAACTATTTAAAATCTTTTAACCAGTAATAATCCTGATTTTATAAAATAAACTAACAAATTCCTTCCTACAGCAGAAAGAATTAAGTGAATCCTTAATAGTTTTAGACACTTTTAGAAAATGTTACTTCAATTCAATTTTATAGACCCTCGGTGAAAAGACGCAAACATAAAAAGAAACTCGAAAACAAGATATTTCTGCCTAATAAATTCCATTGTTCATAAAAACCCAACTACAGCTTTTTCTCAGGAATTCAATTTACGAAAATAGAGGCAGCACCATACCGGACAATCAACTTCGAGCGTAGAAAACGTTCTCTAAGGACCGATAATGTTGTAGGTTTGTACATATGTACGTAGGTTTAAAGGTATGTTTATGTATGTATTTCGAGGAAACCACTCGTGCTGGTGATGCAGAAACTTGATTTCCGGAACGGATTGCTTTCTAGACGGACACGCACTTCGTTAAAATTCGATGGGCGCGTCCTTTTCTTATTTATATGGAGTCGGCTGCAGACGTAGTAGGAAATTTTATTTAAAGAAAGATGTATAAGGGAAGTCTGAAAAGTTTCCACTCTAACACAGAAACAAGTATTCTTTCGTCAAATTCAGTTTTACTTCTCAACATAGTTGCCTTGTAAGTCAATAGACTTTTCCCAATGAAGCTCCCATCTCTTTAATCCGTCCAAATAGTAGTTGACATCTTGTTCAACAAAATAAGCGTTCACGAATGTGAAGGCCTCCTCATTAGATGAAAATCTCTGCCCTCCCAGCGACACTTTGAGCCTGGGAAACAGAAAGAGTCGCTGGGGGATAGATCTTCTGAATAAAGTGGATGGCCTATTAAATTGGGGCTCGATTCGTGAATTTTTACGATGGCGACCATTAAGGTGTGAAACGGTGCGTTATCTTAGTGGAACAACACTTCACTTTTCTTCAAACGCACAGTTTGTTGTTCTCAAAAAATGTGCTTTCGCTCAAATAAACCTTTGTTGAATTAAATAAATAATTTCAAAGATATATATTTGTTTGATTCAAGAACTTTCTTTTCTCTGTAACGCCATCTTCATGCTGAGGCTTAACACTTTTCAGACTACCCTCGTAATCCTCGTGTATATAGTATATGTATATTAATGTCCAAGAAATCTGTTTGTGGAAATAAAAAAGAGAATTCCAAGAAAGAAGGTTGGGGCACATCCATACGTTTTTTGAACTCATGCAATCTTCAAAAAACACAGCTCATCTCAACAAATTCATTTATTTGCCCAGCACGGTTTTCTTGAAGATCCATCAAAACAGTTTCAATTGACACAATATCAGATGAGCGCCAATAACAGTGAAAAATTCTCAATGTTCAGTCTTTGGGCCTATATTATTCATTATTTTTGTTAAACCAGATGAGAACCCAAATTTTTAAAATTTGCTAGGGAACGGTTATGGAGTTATATGCTAATACCACACTACTTAAGGCAAACTTAAGCCCCATGTAACACTCTACCATCAAAAGTCTATAAAATTTCATAAATAAAACGATTTCAAAGCAAACATTATTCGAACAAAACAATAACTTATCAATCTATTGGCTATTTCAGCCCCATGTTCGCGTCCTTGAAAGTTTAATCAGGGGCGTGAATTCAAACGTTCGTGCTAGTGAGCCATTGAACACTTGTTATAATCGGATAATAAAGTGTTATAAATTTCACGTTTCGCCCAGACATAGATGACGCGTTCGGCGTGTTTTTTGACTTACCGAAGGCTGATTAATAAACTTACGGGCTACCGTTTCGATCGAAAATACACCTATTTGTTAGGAAATGTGGCCCCCTTTCGATCTACGTCGATCGCGTGCATCCATCTCGCTCGCCCTTTTTCGCAAGTCGCACACAATTTGTTCCCTTTTGACCCTCTTTCCTGTCTTTTTCGCGCCTACGGATGGCCGATCTATAAGCAAGGACGCAAAAGAGGTTACGTGATTTTCAGAATCACATATTATTATTTTGATTTGCACTTCAAGAAACAAATTTAACCATTCAAATGATACATAAATTTTAATATTGGTTGAGGAAAAATAAACTTTGGATAAATGAAGATAAAACTGTCGTTGTATATTTTAACCCCAATAAATTTCATAAAAAATTACCTACCGATACTTTAAATGTTAGGAAAACATATTGTTACGCAATAAAACGTAGTTTATCTGTCGTGAGATTGACGTGGCCGATTATATGTTCAGAATTTTCTTCAATCTGTTTCAAGCGTTCAATAGTTTAGACTTGCACTTTGTGCGGGAGAAATTCTGCGCGGTTTGTGTCAAAAGAAAGATATTAGATTGGTTTATTTTATTAGATAAAAATTTATTACTCCAGGAAATGAAATATCTTAGACCGACCCAATTTGTTGAACAAAAAGTTTAATTAAGCTTGCTAGTACCCACACCTAACAACACCAAAACAATCGCTTGAAGTGTTTCTACAATACGTCCTTTCCTTATTTGATCGAAGTCTGACGTCGTGCCATATATGGAATATGTAATTAACACAGTACCTTTTACATATATGTACATACGAGTATTTAATTTACATATACGTTTACATCATGCCTAATAACCCGACAAGCACCGCTCACGCAAATCACTCCTAGACTAATAAATTCCGTATACCTACCTAAAGGTGAACGAGCCGTCAACATATTTCAACGACTCAATGCTAAGGTCACGGATTTTCCATTAATATATTCTGTACTATGCCTAATCGAGAAAGAATGACAGTCACGCGAAGTATTGGATCATCATTGTCAAAAAATGTTTAATGGCAAGTGTCAGGTTACATCAATAGATATGATTGAATCATCGCATATAAATAGAATTAATAATTCAATTGCAAGAATCAGTTGGCTCTTTAAAAGCGATTACTAGAGTTGCTCAATTTGCGCCAACAGCCAGTGGCGGGCGCATAAAAGCTTACACAAAATAAGTGGTCAGAAATAAAATATAATACGTGCTCAAACACTTGCCGTCTTAAGAGTCTTCCGTGAAATCACAAAGTGAATAATGTCTGTTAAATATCTGCAATATTAGATATGTTTCCACAGTTGTTTCGGCAAACCGAGTGCGGCGTGAGGAAAAACTGTGTTTGTATGCAGAAAACGAACGTTCTACATCTAGTGACGTTATATTTGCGTAATTAAAATAATCTTTGGAACAACTTAACGGTTCTGTTGACGCACCTTCACGAATTTGTCTTACTGTGCCAAAATCAGAATCTTTCTCTAAAACACTTTCAAACCTTTCTAGAACACAAACATTTTTTGCGTCTTCTACCACGCATAGCTGTGCGTGAACATGTTGCACTATTTGCAGAGATTCCACTAACGACACCGAAGGATTTTGCGATTTTTCTATTGCCTCCACTAATCCGAAGTAATTGTTCTGAATAGTTTTTAAATCCGTTTTAACCTATCTCGAAATTTCGACTGGCTTTCCTTGATAGCCGCAGCTTCCTTTGAATCGAATTGTAAAACCACGTTCTTAATATTCTCACAATATTTATGATAATAAAACGCGGCCTGTAACCATGTTTCCCAACGTGTAAGAATAGGTTCTGGTGGCTCAGTCATACGGGGGCACAGTCTGTGAAATTTGCGAATACTATCTGCCACATGATTGAAAGCATGAATTTTACACGTAATATGTAATAAGTTAGCACGATGTTTTTTAAGAGACCAGCCTACAGAAAGCATGTTTGCGGCACCATCACTCATAAACACGAACAGTTGGTTTGTTGAAAGTTTAATCTTTTCCAATGTATTTAACACTAACTTTGAAATTACTTCGGCAGTACATTGTTGTACTCGTCTGGAAGCTAATAGAATTGAAGGTGACGATTGATGTGGTTCCATTGCACGTACCATTACATTAACCACAGAATGTTTTTTACGATCTGTTGTTTCGTCCACACATAACCACAGTTTTTTATCTTGCAACTCCGATTTAATTCTTTTTTCAACATGTTCGCGAGCAGATGGCACAATTCTTTGTAATGATGCCCGACTTGGTAATTTGCAGTTCGAATATTTATTCCAAAAGAAGACATATGCTTCCTTGTCTAGTAAATTAAACGGTAGATTACATGCAATAAAGGTAACACATAAATTAAATTTAAATTTGTCATAGTGTCGTGTGCATTTTTTTTTAAGAATGCTGTTTACTATTTACGTGACGTAGACAATCCCTTTTGGACCAACACATTAAAGGGATATTACAAACTACACATTGAATTTTAACGCCATCATAATTTAGGTCAGGCATTTCTGCTATAAATTCCGTAACATTGGACGTTTTCGTGACGTAGGCAACATCTTTAAAAGAAACGTAGAACTACGAAATAGTATTTACGGCAGCGTACATGTATACACAACAGATCTGGTTGAGACTCGCAGTTATACTGAGGGTTGTATCGAACCTCCGCCACTACCATTTTTGCCAAATATCTTTCGTTAAATCGCACTAATAAAGTTATTTTGATGATTATAGTACACTGATTTTTATTGAATTTTCAGGCAGTAGTGAATGTAATACTTCATGCTAAATTCGATGATAAATTAATATACAATAGTGTGCCATAAAAAAAACATTCGACATGCTGCCCTCCATTAATTGAACGCCCTGTATATTTCCTACTATTTTAGAAATATTTACAAGTACAAATATAGTAACTTTTATTTGAAATATTTTTTCCTATCTTCTATATTAACTATGATATTGGACTTCCTCGCACTAATAGACCACCCTGTATACATATTTAAAGAAACATGTTAACTACCAATATTTTTAATCCATTAACGAGGTAAAATTCACCCACAGAGGTAAAATTACCCGTATAGAAAGTAGAAAAATTGTCTCCTATTTTCTAGGTAATTTTCACCCATTTTTTTGTGTACATAACAGAGCATGCAAAACCAAATAAAGAATAACTTTTTCCATAAATCATTAAAAAACCGTTTCCTCTTATAACGCGTATCCGGCAATATAGCGTATGCAGCTTACATTCTTCCCAAAATCTAAACCTGTCGTGGATCATTTACCATCATATGTTTGACAACAAATCATCTTTAAATTAAAAACCGAAAAAAAAAGAAAAAAACAATAATGAGAAGAAAACATAATAATATCATAAATCAAAACAAACGATAGAATGAAGACACCGTACATAAGGCCATATAAAATGCGAGATCGCATCGCAGCTTACTTTTATACAGCTTCAGCCTTGCGCCTCCGTTCAAAAACAAGCGAAGACCGAAAAGAAAACAAACCAACTTCGAACGTCGCCTTCTGCGTGCCGCCGCTTTACAGTCTCGTCTCCTTTCCCGCGCCGTATTAGATTCTGCACACGAGATGCATGTTGAGGATGAAGAACGAACTCGCGACTGCCGAGGTAGGCCCCGTCCGTCAGATAACTGTCTCGTCTTCTCTGTGCCAATGTATTATAGCCGATTAAAAAAGCACCTTTTGTTTGGACACTTCGAGTGACTAACACGCGGCAACTAATTGGAAGCTCGCTGGTGCTTTTGGTCGTTGGTGTAACGTGCCTCGACGTCCATATAGTGGGCCTTGCATCACGCGACGAACGGAATAGGCAACTGTTTGTTGCGGCGTCGAATACGAAATGCGACGACCGACTGTGGCATATCTTTTGGACGGCTTTCCGGTCAATACTGGCGTCTCGACGTCTAATATACGACTGACGGCGACGCTGCGCGTCCTCCCCACTGCGAACGCGGCGCTTGGAATATCAGGGCCGGTTCAAGGTTGGTTACATTATTAGGTTGATGTGAAACCGGCACCTTGCGCACCGTACAGTTTGGAGATTATGAATCAAAGAAAGAAAGCTGGGCAAAGGCAACCGTTTGAAGCTGAAGCGGCGTACTATAGAGCCAGCCGAGTAATAAATATCGTTTCAAAAATCTAAAAATCTTTCTTATTTACTGATGTAGATTTGTAACTTTTGGTGTGTATGTTAAGGGAGATTTGTTGCATAAGACTGTGTGTTAACATTTAAGAAATGTTATTGGCTTCTAGCTGGTGTATTAATGATTATAATAATTTCAGGAAGTAAAAACATTGTTTATTTTATTTACACCGAAAATTTGTTTAACCAAAACAATTACACTATTTTACAACTAGAGGTTATATTCATATTTAGTACAACGTCTGTTATATCCAATTAACTAACTAACTTCTTCTTTTTACCCTTTTTATCCATATTACTTTATAGAGTTCTAATCTCAAGCATAAACAATGGATAACCAAGGAAGTAAAAGAATCAAGTAAGGATGTACACGATCTGTTCCTTTTGCAAAAAACGTACCCTCAATTAAACGAACTTTATTTAGCACCTAGAGCCAGACACAGAGCTTTAATTAACAGTAGTTGTATAACACATAATAATAGATTTATTAACAATTCTACGAATAAAACATCGGCGATGTGGAAAATAATTCAACAGTCCACAAGTTACGGCGAAGGTTATCAAAATTTGTAAATAATGCAAAATGGTGTCGTTTTTCAAAATCCTAAAGTTGTAGCTGATAAGTAGAGCAACGCAAACTGCGCTGAAAGCCAGTGGCTGACGCATAAAAGTTTACACAAAATAAACACGGCCGGGACAATTCGGTATAAGCGTCAGTATAACTGCGACTCGAAAGCCGATCTGTTGTGTATGCATCTACGCTGTCGTGTACTATATCGTAGTTCTACGTTTGTTTTGAAAATGTTTCCTACGTTCGCGAAAACGACCAAAGTTGGACACAATAAAAGAATTTATTGCAGAAATGCCTGATTTAAAGTGTGATGGCGCTAAAATTCAATGTGTAGTGTGTAAAATAGATTTAATGTGTTGGTCGAAAAGTGATTGTCTACGGCACGTAAATAGTGCAGGGCATGTTTCAAAAAAAAATTCCACACGAGATTATGACAAATTTAAATTTAATTTATGTGTTACCTTTATTGCATGTAATTTACCATTTCATTTACTAAGGAAGAAAGCATACGTCTCGTTTTGGAATGAATATTCGGACTTTAAGTTACCAAGTGAGAGAACATTACAGAGAGTTGTGCCGTCTGCTCGTGAGCATGTCGAGAAAAGAATTAAATCGGAGTTGCAAGATAAAAAACTGTGGTTATGTGTGGACGAAACAACAGATCGTAAAAAACATTCTATGGTTAATGTAATGGTACGCACAATGGAACCACATCGACCGTCACCCTCAATTTTACTAGCTTCCAGACGAATACAACAATGCACTGCCGAAGTAATTTCAACGTTGGTGTTAAATACATTGGAAAAGTTTGAACTTTCAACAAATCAACTATTGATGTTTATGAGTGATGGTGCCGCAAACATGCTTGCCGTAGGCCGATCTCTTAAAAAACATTGTGCTAACTTGTTGCATATTACATGTAAAATTCATACTCTCAGTCTCGTAGCAGATAGTATCAGAAAATGTTATCCCGAGGTAGACGCTCTAATAGCACATACAAAAGCTGTGTTTGTAAAATCCCCAAAACGTATTCGGGAATTTCATAGACTATGCCCCGGTATTCCTAAACCACCACAACCTATTCTTACTCGTTGGGGAACATGGTTAGAGGCTGCATTTTATTATCTTAAATATTTTGAGAATATAAAGAACGTGATTTTAGAATTCGACCCAAAGCCGCTTTAAATTTCAGGATAGTCAAGTTAAAACAGGTCTGGAAATTATTCAGAACAATTACGTGGGACTAGCGGATGCGATAGAAAAACTACAAAATTCTTCGGTGTCGTTAGTGGAATCTTTGCAAATAGTGCGACATGTTCACGCACAGCTATGCGCGATAGAAGACGCAAGAAATGTTTGTGTTTTAGAAAGGTTTGAAAGTGTTTTAGATAAAGACTCTGATTTTGGCACATTAAGACAAATTTGTGAAGGTGCGTCAACAAAACCGTTAAGTTATTTGAAAGATTTTTTTACTTACGCAAATATAACGTCACTAGATGTAGAACGTTCGTTTTCGGCATACAAAAACACTTTTCTTCACGCCGCACTCACTTTGCCGAAACAACTTTGGAAACATATCTAATGTTACAAATATTAAATAGACATTATCCATTTTGTGATTTCACGGAGGACTCTTAAAACGGTAAGTGTTTGAGCACGTATCACATTTAATTTATTTTGTGTAAACTTTTATGCGTCCGCCACTGGCTTTCAGCGCAGTTGCGTTGCTCTACTGATAAGTTTAACAATTTCTTCATTGATAGTGTACTAGATATTACATCACAATACTCAAATAGTTCTTCTACTGGATTACTTCTGTCAAAAACGACGGGAATTAAACGGTATATTACATGCGATAAACGTAACGCATAAATTAAATATACATTTTTCATTGTCTCGTGCGCAATTTCTTTTTGAGACATGCTTTTCACTATTTACGTGTCGTAGACAATGTTGTCTGGACCAACACATTAACGGGATTTTACAGTTTACACATTTAATTTTAGCACCTTCATATATTAAATTTGGAATTTCTGCAATAAATTTTCGAAGTTTGTCCGACCGCGGTCGTTTTGCTGACGAAATCATATTTTTTCTAGGACAGGTAAACAATTGCGCAAATGACCGGCAGCGAAAATGCCCGTACTGCTCCGCAGACGAAGTAATACTACCGTTCCTCTCGGTCCGAACTGATTCTACGCCGATGCGCGGTACCGCTCGTGGCCAGCGTTAGTGATCAATGTTTTGCAGCACCAATCCAGTTATTTAATTGCCACACCTCGTATGAAATTCTATAACGAATTATATCTTCGAAATGGAAATTATTATTTGTGTATTAGGACCATTAGCGGCAAATGCACCTACTATCAATAATCGTAAAGTTAATTCGCACAACTACTGGTAAACCTAAGAAAAAATATCAATAAAAAAAACAACGATTGTACGAAACAATGTTTTTATTGAATACTTTTTTCCCTGTAGGAACTAAAATTTTCTTTTACGTCAGTCTTAATAATAATAATAATAGAACCTTATCTTAAATAAAAATTAACTAAGTACACGATATTTATATGTATATATAAATAATTAAAACATTATTTACAGTATGTCCTTTCCACGACAAGAAAGAAGTGAAAGATTTACATCTCGTTCGATTATAAATTAAAAAAAAAACACACCAATTCTCAAAAGATAAAATGAATACAAATTATAGAAATCTGTATACCAAAAAAATTAGACGAAAATAACAGGATATAATATAATACGTAAAACAAGCGCCAAATATTACATAGCGTTTACTTCTTAATTCCTTTTTTTTAATTTCATTTAAAATTTAACTAATAATCGACATCCAAAGATATTTGTCACTGGGAGCAGATTTCTGTCGTCTTATCTTTATTTATCGTCCTCATCTTTTTTTATTTTATATCCATAAATGCAAACAACAAATGCAATTATATAATAATAATGTGTATAATAGACAAAGCGACAAAGACGATTGGATGCCATTTGTAACTCTATCATTTTTTAAAACGTTTTTCTCGCTGTTTTAAAGCTATGTATTTATAAGCTTTGAACCAACACATACAGAAAACCGTAAATTTATCATCCAGTACCTGCGCAATATGCTAACTCCAGCTCTCATTTTATATTACGCATGTACAGGACGATAAATTTACGGCTTTCTGAAGGTATTGGAACAAACCTATAATATATTAAAATTTGACAAACATGTGTAAGTGCCGTATTATGTAGGTACTCCGTTATTACTTTCATATGAAAATTACGATCCTTTGTTACATTAAAAATGAGAAAAGAAATTACAACCGTTTTTTTTTGCGTTGTTTCTTATGTGTAGAACTGTATGTACATATCAGGTTGTCCAGCAAAAGTTTGTAACACGTTTCTGCTTCTCTTAATTTAAAATAGCGAACAAAAATTGAAGTTAATAGTTTTGACAAAGATCAAGTTGAGATTATCTTTAATATAATCCAAAATAAAGTAAACAAATATTTTTGAAATAAAAGACCTAGATTTTGGTATTACTTTTAAGCTATTTTCAATTATTTCATCAAAAAAAAAAGCATGGAACATTTTCTTCAAAAAAAAAAGATATGATCGTATTTTTTCTTCGAGTACAGTGGATGACTAGTTAACAAACAGTTACAACGAACACTTTCGCCAAGAATATTTGTGTTCAGCCAACGAACATCATCTGTTATTTGTTGGCGATAACGTTAAAGGCAGTAGGGATTGGCGATGACGTAAATGAAAGAGGACAACGATTCGGTTTCCTCGTGTACTTCCGTTGCATAATACAATGTACACAATATGCAAGGAAAATACACGAGGGAATCGAATTGTTGCCCACGCCCTCGCATTTCCGTCATCACCAACCGCTACTAGTTGTAGGCAATTCTTATATTGTGTATGCTTTGCAGTGTATTGTAAACGCACTCGAGAGACGTTTCAGAACGTGCCCAATCAACATAGATACAGATGATGTTGAAGTGTACGTTGTAAACTGTTGTAAAACTATAACAAAACGTAGGTCTCCTCTTTGTGAGTTACTCTAGCAATTAAATGTTCTTAGAATCGAAACTGTTTTCCTGAAAAACCATAAATTCTACAAGTTATGGGCTCAGGACGTAGTATAGTCCACGAATAGAACAACAGACGAGTTTAAAGGCGTAAAGTTAGGTGTTAGTATCGGCAGTCAAAAAGTCGGTATAAATGAAACGTTTAGAAAACTAAAACGTTTAGAGGAAATATCATAAGAGTAAAACCCTTTGATGGTAAAGATAAAGACAACCAAATAAATTATAGACCCCAGTCAAACATACCTAAAAAGTAGTGTTAGTCAAGTTTAATTGCAAAGAACACTAAGAAATATGAGACATATGCTCCGGTAGTAAAGTACAGTTCTATCCGATATCTAATGTCATTAGCTGCTGCGTATGACTTAGAAATAGAACAAATTGACGCCATAATAGCTTTTCTCCAAGGAGAATTGAAAGAGGAAATCCCCCGAAGATCTAAATTATGGAGATAGGGTATGTTACCTTAAAAGGACGTTGTATGGGCCAAAGCAAGCCAGTAAGACATGGAACAGAAAACCACACGACACTTTTAGATATTGGGTTGAAATGCTAAAAAGAAGATCCATGCGTTTATTATAATACCGACAACGAAAAATTGTTTTTCCTTGCCGTATGTTTAGATGATCTAATGATCTACTGCTTTTCTCAAACAATGACAACGTGAAAGATAAGGTCAAGTACGAATTGAATAAAAATTTTAAAATGAAGGATTTGCGAGACCGAGAAAATAGAAGATTGTCAAAATATGATGCTGACATATTCGCAATAAACTTGCTAAGTCGTTTCAATATTGATCCTGGCAAAGTTCATTGGACTGTTGTAAAAAGAATGTTCAGATACCTTAAGAACACTATATCAATTAGACTGGTGTATTCGTGGAATGACGATGGGAATATAGTTGGTTATTCTGATGCTGATTGGGGAGGAGATGTTGAAGATAGGAAGTCTGTCACCGGTTCGATCTTCATTTCTCAAGGAGGACCTATTTCATGGCAATCGCAGAAACAACCGACAATAGCTCTGTCGACAGCGGAAGCAGAGTACATGGGACTATCATCAACAACCCAAGAAGCTATGTGGTTGCAGAATCTAGTGAATGAGTTGAAATGAGTTTAAGTGAAAAAAAAGCTATAGTCATTTATTGCGATAATAAAAGTGCCATTGATTTGTGTTTCGTGCATCGTCATAACAACCGCACCAAACACATTGATCTAAGACACCACTATTTAAGGTACAAAGTAGATTCAGGTGAAGTTGTGATTAAGCAAGTGCCAAATGCACAAATGTTAGCAGATATCCTGACCAAGGCGTTGGTTAATCAGAAGCGTCACAATTGTATGAATCTGTTGAATATGAAATCTTGTTCTTAGTAATAAGCGGCTCGGTGGGGATGTTAAATATACGTTTTTTTATGTAGAGCTGCTCATGACTATCGAGAAATTATTTAGATTTTTAATGACAGTTAAGAAATGAGTTCGCGTTATGTATGTCATGTAAACCCTTGTATCATTATATAATAAAAGTTACGTTAAGAGTGCAATACATACATCCACAATAAATCTTCAAGTATAACAACATATTTAATAAACTTAAACATATTTTGGTTTCACAACCTATTAGCTATCTATTTATTCTCCGAAGACAGAGACACAGCTCCACTGTGATTCAAGCTCTTTAGGATTCGCAGCCATTTTAATGCAGAAACAGGATGATGGGAAATTTCACCGTGTATTTTATTATAGTTGGAGGACGACAGAGTCAGAATCTAAGCTTCACAGTTTTGAGTTAGAAATGATAGAAATGTTGATACCATTTAAAATCATAACTGACTGTAACAGTATAACACTAGCTTGGAAAAAAAAGATATTAATGCGAAAATTATGAGATGGTCGTTAATTTTACAAAATTACGATTAGAACATCGAAGTGGGTTACGCATGAAGCATGCAGATGCGTTAAGTCGTTGTTTCAATGATATATTAGTTATCGAAGAGATTCCACTTGAAATAAATTTGGGTATTTGGCCAAGATGATTAGAAATATTAAAAATGATTTACAAGAAAGTGAGGGTAAACATTTTGAATTAAGAAACGATCTTGTTTATTCTAAGGAAAATAATACTTTATTGTTTTATGTACCTAAAGCTATGGAGAATAACATTCTTAGAATATGTCATGATAAAATAGGACACTGCGGTGTTGATAAAATAGTGGAAATTATATTGGTTTCCAAACGTGAAAAATAAAGTAAAACAACATATTTCAAATTGCTTAAAATGTATTGTGTATAACTCTGAATTGGGAAAACGAAAGGGTTGTCTATATAGTATCCCTAAAGGAACAACACCTTTCAATACTCTGCATCTGGACCATTGTGTACCATTAGTTAAAACTACAAGTTTTACCAAATTTTGCAAGTTATATTCATGTAAGTCAACCAAAACAAGCTAAATAATTAAACATTTACAATCTTATTTTAACTCGTATAGTAAACCCATTAGAATTATGACCGATCGTGACACTGCATTTACTTCCAATCAGTTTGAAGAATTTTTGAAGAGCCCTGACATAAGTCATAATTGCTACTGGAACACCGCGAACGAACGGTCAAGTCGATAGGCTAAACCGAGATATTATACCTACGATGTCGAAATTATCTGAGAATTTAGAAGAATGGGACGCTATTCTACCACGCGTAGAATACATCATTAAGAATATGTTTAATAAATCCACATGTCATACTCCTTCGCAACTTCTGTTTGGTATAAATCAGAATGGGAAAATAGAGGACTATTTGCATGTCAACAAATGATCTATCAGAACGTGATTTGTCAAATCTTAGAGAAAATACTGCTAAACAAATAAAAAAATCTCAGGATTATAACAAGAGGTATTATAATAAGAAACATAAGCCTCCTGTTGAGTACAAGTTAGGCGATTTAGTTATGATACCAAATCACGATGTCACTGCAGACATTAATAAAAAATTGCCAAGGTTCAGAAGGCCTTACGTAATCAAGATTTTAACAAACGATCGTTACGTAATTGCTGATATCGAAGGATTTCAAATGTCTCAACGACCCTTTGAAGGAATTTTTGATGCTGCTAGTTTTAGATTATAGAGCCAATTGTAAAACAAGTGTTTCTTGTAAAATGTAACGATTTAGGTTAGGTTAAGTTTTGTTTGATTAGTGTATTGAATGCAAATTTTGCCGCCGTTGATTGGAGCAATCGATGTTAAGTTAGACGAGCTGTAAAAGTTTAAACTTTATTTAAATTTCGTACCGTCCGAAACTGCCGTCGCTTGGTCACCCTGAAGAGAAAGGAAGAGAATGAGTGTTGCTAGCACTATGTAGATGACAGACTAAGATGTACCATAAACCGGGGTAAATCAGAATTTCGAGGTAAATCAGAACAAAAAACTGGAAAAAGTTCAAGCGCTTGTAATTTCTTTGTATCCAAACTTAGGATTTTCAAATCGGCGCTGCTTAATAGGGGAAACTTAACAGTTTTTTGATGGTCATCCTGATTTTTCATTTAACCTCACTTCTGCATATAACTAATCAATCGCTCAGTTCAGATTCGGCGGTTTTTGTAGGCTGCAAAAAATGGATGTAACATAGAAGATCGGTAAGTATTTGTTTTTAAAGTTCATCTTCTGAATTGTTGAAGATCTTTTGCATCTACTAACGTAAAAGTGAATTGTTGGCTTCCTTTACAAATATTACAAAAAAATAATATTTAACACGGTGTCAATGTTTAGGTTAAATCGGGTAAATCAGAACAGAATGCCGCGGAATTACAAAAAGTCAGTGATGCACCCCCACAAGCAATACCCCCCGGAAATTCTTCAACAGTAGAGGAAATCGGAAGAAAGCAACTTACATATCGAGAAGCTGCCGAAAAATTCAACATTACTCCATCGGTTATCCACCGACACATCAAAACTCCAGAAACTAAGATTGGTCGTTCTCCTGCGTTGTCTAAAAGTGTTGAAGACTTATTGGCGCAAAAACTACGAATATGTGCAAACTGGGACTTTCCTCTAGAGACCCATGATATCGAGCTCGTAATAAAAACTTTTTTGGACCAGGAAGGAGTGAAACATAGGACTTTTGGCAACAATTTACTAGGTGATGACTTCATTTCAAATCTTTTAAACAGACACCATTTGACTCAGCGGCTATGTCAAAATATAAAAAGAGCTAGCGCAGATGTTGCTCCTGACATTATTAATGAGTATTTTGATCTAACGGATTCCTTGAAAGATATTCCTCCCTCAAACATAGTGAATTACGATGGAACTAATTTGTCGGATGGTCCTGGCCGTAAAAAAGTTGTTACGAGAAGAGGTTGCAAATATCCTGAGCGAGTCATGAGTTCTAGCAAATCCACCACGTCTGTTATGTTCGCGGCATAAATCTACACATCTGCATGACACTTGGACAGAAGGAGGTCCTAAAAGAACACATTATGGGCGAACTCAATCAGGGTGGTTTGATGGCATTACTTTTTAAGATTGGGTCGAGACAATTGCAATTCCATATTTTGAAAAATGTGAAGATAAACGTGTGCTGATTGGAGATAATTTGGCATCACATTTCTTACTCGATCTTATCAGAAAATGTGAAGATTTCAATATTTCTTTCATATTTCTACCAGCTAAGTCGACACATTTAACTCAACCCCTGGATGTATCAGTTTTTAGACCCATGAAGATAGCCTGAAGATAAATCTTGACCGATTTGAAAAAAAAGCGTGGGAAGGAAGGAATATTCTGTTCCCAAAGTTCTGTTTACAAAGCTTTTAGAAAGCGTTTTGGAGAAGTTAAGTGACCATATGAGAAATAATATAAGATCTGGTTTTAAGAAAACAGGGATTATTCCTCTTGATAGAGATCCTGTGTTAGCTAGACTTCCCAATGAGATAAATAATAATGCAGCGGAGCAACGATTTAACTCCAGCTTAATTGACATGTTCAAAGACATGCGGTACACCAACCATTCAAATACACCGCCACGTCGGAAGAAGAAAATCTCCACCCAACCTGGAAAAAGTGTGTCCTATGCAATTTGCGAAAGTGAAATTGAGGAACCAAATTTAGATGGAGTTCATGACTCAAAATATCACCTTGAAACTGAATCTGAAGACGACATGGTCGTTTCATTAGAAGGCTGTGACAATAATCTAAACTTGCCTCATTCCTCATCTGATGAAGATTGTGAAGATACAATTGTTATAGGAGAAGTGTTTCCTGAAACTGCTGAAATGTTTGCCACTCGAAACGGCAGATCTTTTTAAAATGTTTCACCAGTATTAAGGGCAGAAGATATCGGTGTATTAGCAGCTGGCTTTTAGTGCTTTTCTCGACTGAAAACAAAAGAACTGAAAAATACTTTATTGGTAAAATATTGGAAGTAACAGACGAAAGATTTTTTGGAACATTTTTAAAACCAAGGCAAACAAAGCGAGAGCACGGCTTTTATTATTAATTCCCGAATAATCCAGATCATTGTAAATTTTCGTTTAAAGACGTGGTGGGAAAATTAGCCGCGCCGAAAGAACCTCGTCTGGGGTTCAAGTTTCACTTAAACTTTAATGATCTTTGATTTTTTTTTACTTATTGAAGAAAAATTGTGTATTTTATTAAACACTGTTACATTTCTAAATGGTATACCTACTCACATTTTGTATTTTTGTATTTAAATAAACATATCTAAAGGTTCCTTATTTAATGTAGTCTTTATAAAAGCATTACTCATTTCAAATGACCTTATGAACTGTTCTTTTTTTGTCGACGTACAAATACATACATACATGCACTTTTAAAAACAGATTAACTGTTCTGATTTACGCAGAAATGCGTTAATTCCGAAAAACAAGCTAAACATGTGTTCTCTATTATCCCATCCTTGGGTAAATCAGAACAAAAGGAATTTAATTTTATTTTTTCTATACATTAATACAAAAAAGTCTTTAACCCTTTAACTGCTACTAACGTAAATATACGGCTTGGAATAATTCCACGATAACGCGTCGTCCGTTTATTTACGTTTTAGAACTTCACAAAATCATTGCTCTTTCCGTAAATATACGTACTGGACTCTCTTAGGTGGGGTGACATCGGTGTGGTTCGGCTGTAATCTGCTGCATTCGGAATTGTGATCTGACATATCTGCGTCATGTGCTACACACGTACATCTATGTCGTGTTTTCGAGCAGTTGTGAATTTGTGAAAATGTCGTGCTATGTTGCAAAAGAGGCTGAACAACTTCTAGAACTAATTACGGATGCTCATTCTGATGTGCTTAGTGAAGGTGAGGAATCGGATATATATGAATCGAGCGGTGAAGATGAAAGCTATAATGAAGAACTTCCTCGCAAGCAACGTAGAACAATGAACGCCGAGAAAGGTTATTCACGAAGCTTTCGTTGGACTAATAATGATTTCATTCTTATAAGTCATGCATTTGATAATGCTAATTCGGGATTTACCAATTACAACCCTGAGGTCAATGGAAATTCGGAAATAAGAAAATATTTTGAGTGTTTCTTTACTAGTAATTTAGCCGGAAAAATTGCAGCGGAGACAAACAGATTTTACAAGTTTCTCACAAAAACTGCTGGTATGGCTAAATATTCCGGACTACGTAAATGGGAAGAAACAAACTGGGAGGAGATCTATCTATTTATTGCAGTAACAATGCTTGCAGCTAGGAATAAAAAACTAAAATTCGCAGATTGTTGGTCTACAGACCCTTTACTCTATACACCGATTTTCTCGAAAGTTATGGCAAGAGATATTTGTTGCTTTTGCGACTTCTCCATTTTTGTAATAATGAAGAGCCCGAACCAGGAAATAGATTATATAAATTAGATATGGTTACTGATGAACTAAAAACTGCATTTCGACAAAACATTGTGCCATTCAGAAATCTTTGTATTGATGAGTCGTTGGTGCTCTACAAGGGCAGATCGTCATTCAAACGGTTTACAAGAACGAAAAGGCACCGATTTGGAGTCAAATTATTTATTTTGGCTGATATTGAAGCAGACTATGTTTTAGACTTTATTATATATACAGGTGCAAATACTCGATTGCAAGAAAAGGATTCAAATTTAGGAATCTCAGGAGCAGCAGTAACTACACTGATGGAACCATACCTGGATCGGGGTCACAGTTTGTACATCGACAACTGGTATACCAGTCCAGTGTTAGCTAAACATCTCCATGACCAAAAAACTAACTTATGTGGAACGGTTCGAAAGGATCGTAGAGGAATGCCTAAAATGGTTGATCCGAAACAAAGGGGTGATGTTATATCCCTACATACCTACATAATGATAGCATTCCGTTGGAAAGATAAAGGGGTTGTAAATATGTTGGCGACAATACACGAGAACAAGCTTCTAGAAACAAAAAGAGACCATACAGGTTGTCAAGAAACCAGCCTGCGTGATAGACTATAGTCAAAATATGGGCTCAGCCGATAAAATAGATATATCGCTATGTTCGACAGAATGTATACGCAAAACAACAAAATGGTACAAGAAAATATTCTTTCATTTCGTAGATCTAGCAATGATAAATTCCAATGCAATGTATAAAGCTAGAACTGGGAAACACATTTCCTTGGAGAGCTTTCAATTGGAATTGATACGACAACTAATTGCAAAGTATGGAACAGAACGGGTCCCAAAGAAAAAGGTCATCCACATTCAGGAGACATTTCCACACGTCTAAAACAGCGTCACTTTCCACAACTTGTACCTGCTGTACCTGGAGGAAAGGTAAATCCTCAACGTATATATCATGTGTGTAAACAAACTAAAATCGGAGAAAAGGAGAAGAAAAGATAGTAGATACTTCTGTCCAGATTGTGATGGACTATGCATTGTTCCATGTTTCGAAGTCTTTCATACTAAAGAAATCCTAGATTTTTTTATGTTTCATTAAAACCTTACGTTATGTATTTTTTATACGTGATTAAATATATCAAATGTAGTATTTTTCTCATTTAACCCGACTATGCTACGCACGTAGATACGAGGGATACGCTATATATTTTGAGATGCCACAAAAGTAGAGAAGTTAGAGCTGGCAACACTACATTTCTAGATACCACCATCCTTAAGTAGTAAACTCTGACTGTCAGTTGAGTCGCTGCTGTCATAGAGTAAACGTGGTAGGTACGATTTGTCATCGAAACATGGACTTGTCAAGAGAACATGTACGCGCAATGATTTACTACGATTTTAAGGTCGGTTTAAGTGAACAACAAAGTCTTGAACGATTGCAACTCGCATTTGGTGATGAAAGTCCTTCACGTGCAACTGTGTTTCGCTGGTATAGCGAATTTAAAAGAGGACGGATATCGCTTGGTGATGAGGAACGTACCGGTAGGCCCTGTTCTTCAGTTACCGCTGGAAACATTGAGAGTGTGAGACGTATGATCGACGAAGATCCAAGATGCACCTATCAAGTGGTTGAGGCAACTCTTGGTGTTGGATCCGCAACAGTAAATTCAATTTTACATGATCATCTTCGGATGAAAAAAGTTTTCTTCCGTAGTACCGAATTAGTAAAAGCAATGAAGCTGGAAAATCAACGTAGAGTCACAGCAAACTGGTACACCACAAAATGTTTACCTGCAGTTCTTGAGTCAGCCAACATTCGCGGGTTAATGTTGCATCACGACAATGCATCGTCACACAGTGCACAGCAGACAGTTGAATTTTTACGTGAAAATAAGGTAAAAGTCATTGAACATCCACCCTATTCACCTGATTTGGCAATGTGTGATTTCTGGTTGTTCTTCAACCTAAAGAAACATTTACGTGGTCGACGTTTCACGACGGAGGATGAGATAGATGAAGCAATTCATCTATTTTTTGAGAGCATTCCAAGAGATGACTGGCTTCACGCTTTTACGTTGTGGAAACTTCGGTTACAAAAGTGCATTGATGCAGGAGGAGATTATTTCGAACATAAATAAAATCATTTTCGTAAAAAGACTTGTAGTTTTCTTGTATCTCAAAGTATATAGCGTGACCCTCGTATACGTACGATGTACAAGTCATATGTACGGTAAAACAGTAAACAAACGTACGGCGTTCTATCGTGCGACGTACGTGTATACACGTTCTCGCACTTCCCAAATTCAGCACAGGCTAAGAGGTTGCATAAATTATATTCGGCAGTTAAAGGGTTAAACACTTGCTCATATTTATTTAAAGTTAGAAAGGGCATCTGCAATAAGTTTGGTGGCAATTGATCATCTAGTTACAAGAATAGGGACGATAGAATTTTGAAAACGTTCTGATTTACCCCGGTTTACGGTACCCAATTTAAGTGCGCGTATTATTTTTTAAAGTGGGAAAAATTAACTCGGCTGAACCTTACACTAACATAAAAATTTAAAGAATTATTTGTTAATTATCTATTTCAATCTTGAAATAACGAAAATAACCTAAAATTTTAACCAAACAGTAATTTAAATGTTATTGAAATGTAAATTTAACCCATTCAATTTTGAAATAACTTCAATTTTCACTCAAGATAGTTAGAATAAAACCTTTTTTGAAGGTAGACGCATACCTAAACTTTAACTGGACTATGTGCAATATTTCTATACAGAGTTCCACAAATATTAATGTTCAAGTGTATAAAAATTGCTTTCCAAAGTAATCCTGAACCTAAACATTAAACTTGTGGAACACCTGACATTCGAAGGAGACCGAATTCGCTTCAGGATAAAAATCACGCACGATTTGTTTCCCTATTTATGTGTTTATCCTTAACTATATTTTGCGTACGCATTTCCTCAACATTAGAATTGAGCAAAAAAAAAATATTTACAAGATGGGCAGAAGGAAACTACTTCCTTTTCTTGAAATCATTACGTCTTCGTTACCTTTCTCAACTAGTGCTTAAACGAGTAAGATGATTTTTCTTTTTACAATTTTCACATATCGAGAGAAAATGATCACACTGTATAGTAAAGAATCGAAATCGTTTTTTTCGAAAACAGTTTATTATCGAAATAAGATGTCAGAATTTATTTTTTTTTTCCTTATAAAAAAGAAATTCGTTAAGAAGTTTCGTTGTATTAGAAAAACATTAACAAAAATTTACTTTCTTGATACGATAAGTTTTAAATTGTTAAAAAGAAATAAATCGAATAAATTTTAAATCGAAGAAATAAATTTGACATCTTATTTTAAGATGTACAATTTATTCATTGCAGTATGACAAGCACCAAACTATTTAATAATAATAACAATAAAAATAAAAAAAAATTAAATTAAAATGATACGTATGTATATTAATTTTTTTCATTTTCCAAAAATATTGAAAAAATCCATAAGGATTTCAAAACACTATCATAAATACTTTAATGATACCATACAAAATTTGATATTTCGCTGACATTTAAATTTTGTCACAGCACATAGAAATTCTCTAAATACATTTTTTTTATAAATATGAAAATAAATATCTTGCAAAATAGTACACTCCTGGAACATATCAAGTTAATTCTTCTTGTGCTAAATTTATGTACGGATTCAATACGTCAAAAAACAACCTCTATCGATTTTTTGTTACGTACGTTATATACCAGAATACAATAAAGTGCATCACGTAGATATAATGTAAAAATATGATGCCGACATATGACGGGAAAGTACTGCTGTACAATGTTGCCAAACGTATTTTTTTCATAAAAAAAAAATGCTGAAATAAATTTTGCCGGGACTAGTGGCGCGGTGCCTAGCGCGTTGAGCTATCAATTTCGTAGTACCGGCTTCGAACCCCGGACTCGTAACTCTCAGAGTAAGGTTTTCCGTAGTTTTCCTTCCTCTAAGATTTGCCAAATACTGAGGGTGAACATCTTAAGACGCTCTACGAGCGCATAATAATAATTCATGACCGGCCGATGCCCCCTGTAATTGGCGAAAGCTGTTGGAGTATGTGAAGGCATGAATTATTATTATTAATTATTTAGAGTAAAAAAAACATCTACAGAAAATTTACTTGCAGCTTTTACTTTGTTCTGGAATCTGGCTTTTTCTGTAAATAATGTAATGTTATATGGATGAATTTTATAACCTCTATTGTAATTACGACCTTGGGTGTTCCGGAGACTTGGTTGGAATCTATTAGAAGATTGTTGGGGAAGTGAATTGTAATTTTGAGATGTGGGTCGCTTATTTGTCACAGAAGAATTACCATTATTGAGTCTTGTTTGATGAACACGAGTCATGTTGAAAAACAGCGGCTGATGGTGACGTAAGTGGGATTCCCTCGTATATTTCCGTTACATACTACAACGAACATGATAGGCACCAGAAATACACTAGGGAATCAAAGTTTTGTCATTGAACTCCCATTTACGTCACCACCAGCCGCTCCTGCTGCGAAATAAATTAAATTTGGATTTACAGCATCCGTCGAAGTTCAATTTGATAACAAATATATACAACAGAATGCCAGTAAACCCAACATGATTCGTATTTATCAAATAAGACCCGATAATGGCAATTCCTAATTACCTAATAGGCCACCCACCTCGCAAAGTTGCAATTCACATCCTCAACAATCTTCTAATAGATTCCAATTAAGTTCCCCAAATTCTCAACGTCGTATTTATAAGTTCAATAGAGGTTATCATCAAACTCAAACCCAAATAACATTACAATAGATATTAAATCCGGGGTGCCTACATACAGCCCAAAATAAATATTAATGCGGCCCAAGAAGCGAATGTGGAGAGAAAGAAATATCAATAACCCATATTGTTAGGGTATATTTTGTGTGGCCCAGAACTTTTCTTCCAATGTGGCCCAGCGAAGCTAAAAGGTGGGACACACCTGTATAAAAATAAGTCGTACAGTCTCAAGGTGGCTACAGACGGCATGGCAAACGTCAACCAATGCACATTGGTCGTGCTTGGACATTTGTGATGTGTCTTACTTACAGACGATATTTTGAATAACCAATTTTTATCCTCGCCGGCCAGCTTCGCAGCGCGTAGCTGCCGTAGCTCTGAGAGGGCTATCTGACGCATTCTTTGTTTGTCTGTACGCTCGTAAGGTTCTAACAAGTGATCGTGGATTTCGAATACATTATGTTAGTTATACAATCGCAGAGAAGATACAGATCATTAAATGGTATTTTGCCGGAAATTCCTACCAAAGCGGGGCCGATCCGTTTGCCGTAGTGTACGTGGATCGCATTCGACGATTGAAAGGATCGTCAATGCGTTTGGGAAACTTGACGGCGTGGCCGCGAATTGCCGTAAATGCCAACAAATAGACGAACAGCCTCAAATCCCTCTAATGTATCCCGAGCGGGAGGAGAGAGAAGCGAGGGTTTGTTCGTTAGTTGAAATGGGCGAACCTTACGCTAGCCGACAAATTGCAGACGAAATTGGTGTTAGTAGAAGTACTGTGAAACGTATTTTGAAACGCAACAAATACAAAAGTTACAAAGTTCAAAATTGCCAGGAGATTTTTCCCTTTAATAAAGTAACATTGTTAGAATTTCAATTTATTTTGAATAATTATCGAATTTATTTTTCTTTAGTTTAATTTTATAAGAATCGTTGTTTATCTTCCTACTTAGAATTACTTTTCCATTCTCCTACATCGCATAGCAGCAACAACATGAATATAAGAAAATGTACTTTCTAACATCATTTGAGAATACTGTATTAACACATTTTGTCAGAAGGCGTTGAATTATAATATTACGTGATTGAGCGGACATGCATGTTTATAATATGCCTGCGTACCGATGTTCGCTTTATGATGTACTGCGACTGGATGGGATCCCCAGTGAGACTCATATGCCCAGTTGCCATTCACAAAGGCAATCCCCCGTTCGTATCTGGATCAACGTGTATAGCCAATGTTGATACTCAATAAATATAAAAAAAGGAGAACAAGGAAGAAATTGTAGCTGTGAATTCGGCGTTAATTGTAGCATCGTGTGCAAAATATAAAAAATAAAAAAAGAGATAAAAGAGATGATGAACGTTAGCATTAAATAGAGGTCTAAGTAGGTATATATTTACAATTATGCAGGATATAATTTATAGTGGTTATAGCAAACGGCTATACTTCTACAGTTGCCTTTTGTACGAACTACCAACGCATTTGTCAATGTTATTACCAACGTCGATTAAACTCTTTGGTATGTGAACTATTTACCACTTCTAAAGCTAACATACACCAACGCCAATGTTGGTACTAGTTGGTGATACGACAAACACTAAAATTATAAACATTCGGTAACGATTGCCATGCCGTCTGTAGCCGCCTTCAGGATGATGCAACATCAGTATTAAGATATTCTACCCAGAATTTTGTAAAGAACATAATCAGTCATGTGTAGTAGCTTTTAGCAATTTATATATACTCTATATGCACAGCATCCAAAGTTGTCTGCTCATAATTGCTTATAATTTTGTTATAATCAGAGCTGTAAATCATTTAAATTACTGAATTGGTACGATTTTTTCTCTGGATAAAAGAATAAAAACAAAAAAACAATTGAATGTATAAATTCCGAAATATACACAAAAATAACAACAGAAATACATTAAGCAAGAAAGTACAGGGTTGCCATGTTTAAGAATTTATCAATTTCTCCGGGTATTTCTGAATTCTTAAAAACAAAAGGGAATTCTTACAAACCCTAGGTCTTTTCGTATGGTTCCACTTGATCTTTACCGAAATTTCGTCTTTGTTAAAAATATTTTTTTTTTTTGAGCAATTCGATTTTTCTTTTTGTAATTATCCGTATACTCCAATACAATCTATTTTTGGGAAAAACATGTTCGCATATGCGGGGATTTTTGAAACTGCTTGAATCCAAGCGAGTAATTTCCTGGGAAACTCTTAAACCACATAAAATACGCGTAACTAAAGACAGAAATGCAGGAGACCGGCAAAAGTTGCTGACTTTCAAGAACGTCATGCGACACAACGAATGCATTTTGCAATTCACAATTTATATCGTAATTGGGATGATGTAGTATTTTCTGACGAGAAAATATTTCGAAGCAATGAAACTTCGAAAGGTTATGTATACAGGCCACTTGCTAGCAGCCGGTGAGACCAAAAATATGTTAGAAAAGATAAGGCGAGTGGTAGGATATTGGGCTTGGATTAGCAGTCATGAGCCAGGTGATTTTATCCCAATTAATGCAAGATTGACTGGAAGTATGTATTGCAATATTCTAGATGAGTATATTTTGCCCTTAGTTTACGCTAATGGTGGAGAAATTACATTAGTTCAGAACAATAGTCCAATACATGCGTCTAGAATTGTATGAAATTGGTTTGAAGAGCATCCTATGGTAAAATTAATAAACTGGCCTTCCAAATCGCCTGATTTAAATCCGATAGAGAACGTTTGGGGTTATATGATACGCTGTTGGGACGATACCGTCGGCAATGCAAATTTACAGAATGGCAATGCACTGTTGGAGCAATGTCAAAGAGTATGGCGTCAAGTAAATGTAAACTTCTGTAAGAACTTGGTTAATTCGATGCCTCGCAGATTAGAAGATGTAATAACTGCCGGAGGTTACTACACAAAATATTTAAAAAATGCTGATACTATTTTAGTTGTTATATACTATGTCTATATACATGTTTCAAGCAATTATTCTATTATTGTTTTTCCAGGGTTTTTCTTTTATATTTTAATCCTTTCTTCATATTTTTTTTATTTGGTTAAATAAAGAACTACTCTTGAAAGAATTTGTTTTCTTAAATATGTTACGTAAATTGGAAAAAATATTTAGGTATGCGTGTGCTCCTAAATCTTAATTTTTTTTTTTAATTCCACATTTTACATTTTATTTATTACAAGTTAACAAAAGAATACGATAAAAAATGGTAAACTAATGTGTTATCTATTTGAAATATGTAAACAAAATGAAAAACTACTTCCAGTTGCTTATTAAGGAAAAATTATCTTACTTCTGACATTGTTTATTACGTTTACTTTTTGTGAACATAATTTAAACTAGTTTAAATATTAAATTGTCTATATTGATATTAAATTTTTATTAGAATTTCTTTCAGGCATACTAGAATCTGTTATATTTCAATTTCATTTGCATATCAAAATAAATACAAAGAATAACTATGGCTTTCCCCGAGTTCTTGCTTTAATGAATTTTTATCTCAAACCTCAATGTATTTCTGTTTCATTCTTAAAGAGAACGCATTTTAGGAGATTTTAATAGTACTGCAGTTGTACAGTGGAAGCCTACTCATAACGGCATTGGGAATATGCGTCAGTAAAGACGACGATCCAAGAAGGGTGAGTCAGAACATTTGGAACGCATGGTACATACTATCGCTTTCTTAAAGATCTGGGACAACTTTTATGACCTTATTTTGACGTTTTTTGAGTATTGTGACAATGACTTTAAAAATGACAATATTTTGTATTTAACCTAAAAGTCATACATTATATTCGTTTACTTTAAAAACTGTTTGCTTCTAGCAAGGAATATATTAAAGATTATTTTTAAATATAAACATTCGTATTGAAAACCATATTACACTTCATTAGGTATTGCACAACACTTGTCGATTTACGATTGACACTGACAGACAATTTGACATTAAATTATTTAATTGTCATATTTTACAAGACATGTTTAAAATGGACAATGTCATAATAGTATCGCTTGTCACGGATTTTTATAAAAGCCGTGGTACCTCCTCAAATATCGCTTATATTAAGTCTATTGTCTTATTCTAAACCCATTAGAATTAGTGTACTGCCGTTTCCAACGCCTGCTTGAATCTTATTTGCAATTATATGCCACAATAAAAATCTTTCAAAATAAGCGAATCCTTAATATTTGATTGAAAATAGTATTAAAAGGCTTTTATTCGTACTTTGTTTCAAAATATCTAGCAGTGTTATTTTTTTCAATATCTGAGAAATAAAACATTCAACTGTTTTTTGTTTCTTCTCACTTTAATCCAAAGGTAAAATCACCCACCATTTTACCAACAATTTAATTGAGTCATACTTCCAAATAAAGTTAGCAATAGCGTGCAAATAACTTTGGATAGTGTAACTTTTGTTATATATACAGGGTGCGGCAAAGGAACCTGACGTTTTTATAATGAATAGTACAAAGCCGTTATAGTACGTAGAACAGCGGTTACAGTGGGAATGACATCGGCAGTAGATGCCATTTTAGTAGTCATGGAGCTGTGGACGAGTGAACATCGCGCATTCGTTCTCGAGGCGTATTTTAAAAATCACGACTCGGTTGTCAGTACACAACGTTTATTTCGTGCGCGCTTCAATATTGGACGTCACGGTTCTGTTCCATGCCGTACCACAATTAAGTTATGGGTTGAAAATTTTCGTCGATCTGCATCAGCAATGAAAGATAAGCCACCAGGAATGCGTCGAACAGTTCGGACTCCAGCAAATATTGAGAGGGTGCGAACAGCGGTTCAGCGAAGTCCACGTCGTTCAGCAAGGCGACAAGCAATAACTCTAGGACTTTCCGAAAGTACAGTACGGCGTATTTTGCATAAGGATTTACATTATCACCCTTACAAATTAGTAATTGTTCAAGAACTGACAGCTGAAGACTTTTTAAACCGTTTGAATTGTTGCAATCAACTTCTGGAAGTTTTTGGTGAAAATGATTTAGGTGGCTTAATTATGTCTGATGAGGCGCATTTCGAGTTATCAGGCTACGTAAATAAGCAGAATTTTCGCTACTGGTGTTCAGAAAATCCCAGAGAACTCCATCAACGACCGCTTCATAGTCGCAAGGTTACTGTTTGGTGCGAAGTGGGGCGATTCGGTATAATTGGCCTCTATTTTTTTGAGGACGATGCAGGAAATCATGTCACAGTCAATTCGCAACGTTATGTGGAAATGTTAAACACATTTTTAGAACCAGAGCTTCGTCGACGGAACATCGATTTAAATACTGTATGGTTCCAACAAGAAGGCGCCACAGTGCATACAGCACGAGCGTCAATGGCTCGACTGCGAGAAATGTTTCCGAGAAAAGTCATTTCGCGGAATGGAGATGTTCCTTGGCCGGCAAGGTCTCCCAACCTCACGGCTTGTGACTATTGGTTATGGGGTTATCTTAAGAGTAAGGTGTATTTAACGAGACCAAGGACCATTGAAGAATTGAAAGAAAACATTCGCAATGAAATTACCGCAATTCCGATGGGTACGCTACAACGCGTAATGGGGAATTTGCGAAACCGTTTGGAACAGTGTGTCCGCAGTGAAGGACGTCATTTGAGCGAAATTATTTTCCATAAATAAAATGGCATGTTATATACTTTCGAATACTTGTATGTGAAAATAAACATATTGGAAAATACATTTGTAGTTACACATTAAAACTCGTCAGGTTCCTTTGACGCACCCTGTATAAAAAAAAAGAATTAAATAAAAAGTAGTGAATGAAGACATTTGTTGCTGTTTTATTTGTCCTCACCAATAACAAGGATTTGAATTCTCAATTTTATGATTACATACTACTTCTCCATTGAATAATTTTTTAACTTGAGACGGTATCCCTAAAGAAATTTAAGTGATATCCCATACATATCTCACTTTATACAAACTTTGGAGTCAAAAAATAGTTTTACTTTTATTGATTTTCCTTTTCTCTTACTTAGAGTTATAGTAATATGAAAAGCAGATAAACAATATATGAACAAAAAAGAATTAATTATTCTTATGGCACCACATAACTTCAAACATTGAAGTCTTAAACTTATCAATAGTTTTATATCATTAATGAAACTGCGACTTATCAAAGGAATTAATTATTATGTTTCGTAAGCAGTAAAAATCTGTATATTGTGCATGTCGAATGTTTCTTTTTGTTCATTTTATAACTAAAAAGAATTATTGCTTTTTTGTCTACGAAAGAAGAATTGTTAAATATAGATTAAAATCTTTTGTGAAACTTATACAGGTTGTCTTTAAAAAATCTGTACAAAATGATATCACACATTCCTTAAGTCAAAATATGACGAGATTAAACTTATCTTATTCCAACAGTTAATAGTGTTCGAGATACAGGTTGTCAATTGCAATCTTATTTCCTGTCGTTTACATAAGTTACACAAGAAAATTACTATTCACATTTTTTGATTCGAAATTTTTCCAAATTTTCAGTAATGTATATCTTTTTTTCGATAAATGACATAAAAAAGTAGGATGTTTTAAATGTCCTACAAGTATTGTTCTTGGCGCCTTTTACAAAGTACAGGTTAGGCAAAAAGCCCCTTTTCGATTGACAAAATTGATGTTTCTTTTGTAAACCTTTATTTTTAATTTCAAATAAACTTGGGAGATTACAACATGGAACGATACACCATTGCAGAGCGAAGGAAAATTGTCACATTATTTTTGGAAAAAGGATCGATCAGTAATGGCCGTTCAACGTGAATACCGACAATTTTATGGAGTTCGTAAGGCTCCAATAGCTCCCATTATTTGAGGTGGTGGCCAATATGCGGACAGGTCACGTTTTGTACGACGGCGTTCAATACAGTTGGCTTATACCGCGCACGATACGTCAGATTTTAAAAAAAGATTTACGCTTGTACCCTTACAAAATTCAGTTAGTCCAACATCTCCATCTTGGTGACCTGGCACTGCGTTTGGAATACCGCAAAGCTGTTCTAAATGAGCACCAATTTTTTGGAGAATTTAATGAAACGTACTTTCAACTGAGAGCATTTGCGAATAAGCAATACTGCAGATTTTGGGGCACGTATAATTCCCAAAATCTACTTTATGCACTGCATTTGTTGGAAAGTGCTACAGGTGGAAGCGTAACAACCAATGGAGGTCGCTACAGAACAATGCTTCAGGGCTTCCTCTTTCCGAGGAGTGGGCAACAATGGGATATGCTTTCAGGAAGATGGTGCTGCAGGCCACACTTGTTGCGGGAACAATTTCCAAACATGTTATCCCAACTGCGATTGGTACGGTGACGAGATGGCCACCGCGATCACCCAATCTGACGCCTACGGACTTTTTTCTGTGGAGCAATCTGAAGGACCACACCATTTGATAGAGAATCGTTTTCTCTTTCTAATAGACTAAATATTTCAACGCCTAAAGTAACAAAATTTCCAGAAAAATGCAAAGAAAGCTTCCACCGCGGTAAGCCACAGATCTAGGACTTGGAGATCTGTGGATTTTTTCAGCAAATCACGTTTAAATCTTGACATATTGGTTGAAGTACAATAAGAAAATGAAAATATTTACTACAGAGCGATGTTTGTTTACTTTCCACATTAATAATGTAGAGCAGACCGGGGCTAAACGTTCCATTCGTAATAACACACGCTTCGTAAGTACGGATCCATATCTGAGGCTTCGGATAATGTGTCTAGATTACACCAAGATCCGGATATCCGGATAATAAATTATACGGAACCGGAAAGCAGCTCTACTTTTCGCCTAACTCGTGCATGAAAAATACGAACGGAATGCAATTTTTCGCCTCAGAAAACCTCTCAATAACAAATATTGCGTAAGCGCTATAATTTCTGTAGAAATTATTTCATAGAAGCTATAACTTTGATATTCTGTATCTCGAACACCATCAATTTTTGGCCTAAAATAAGTTTGTTGGGGGCGCCTGTCCAGCAAACGGAAGCCGTAGATTCAAATCCTACCGGATACGATGAAAAAAAAATTATTTCAATAATTAAATTTAATTACGTCGGAGAAACCAAAAAAACTCGATTTGTCACTACTATATTAATTAATTAGAACAAGTTTGGTTTAAACATGGTAGTTCAGCTTGACAAATTTGTCAACATTTTGTACAAACCTTTTAGGGATACCCTGCATAACAGAAGAATGATCAAAATATCCAATATGGGAATTATATTTTTCTCGTCGCTGTTCTAGTTAATTAAGATTCGTTATATTATAGATAAAATAATAAAAATAGAATAGTAAAAGTAAAATAAATTAAAATAAATTAGTATTTCATAAAAATAAGAATTAATTAAGTTACATTCTGACAAAAATTTGCAGAATTACTCGATGCAGTCGATACTATCTGAGCCGAGTAAATATTAATAAATAAATAAAAAAAAAAACATCATTTAATTCTTTGAAAAATGTTTCAACTAGAATGGAAGAAATTAGCCTCCTTCTTCGAAAGATGAAAAAAATCATCTCAAGATTAAATCACATTTTCGAAAATATAATATACAGGGTGCGTCTGAAAATCGCCGCCAGACTTTTAGAGATGATAGAAGACTATAAAATAAAGATCTTTTCTTAGTAACCTTTTCTTAAAAAATGTTCTATTTCAGAGTTAAATGGTGTTGAAGTTAACATACCGCTAGCCTAGTTCAATACAGTAACTACTCGAACAATGGGAATTTTGTTTTATATACGCCAATTAGCTTTAAGCATTCCAATTAATTAAAAGTTTTTGTTATTTGTGGCACGAAAGTATTGCGTAAAACGTTGAGCAAATAAAATTACTAGTTGTGCGCAGTTTTATAGCAGCTCAAAGAAAGAAGCATACGATACTTTACTCCCCTAATTGCATTGGACAGAACGAGGACGAGATTTTAACCGAAATGTATTTGTTCTGTGTCTAAGAATTTCAAGATATCCATTCAATTTCTTATCGTCGCTCACACGTAAAATTAAGGCGATAGGATTCACGTTGTTTATTAAGAATTAAAAGAAATGAGCTTCAAGAATCGGTCTCATTTAAACACCTACCCCTGTGGACTATGATAACCCGTGGTGTCAAAAAATAAGAACATTTGTAGACATTAGAAGAAATATGCATACAGACAATGTTTTTAATTTTAAGAAATTGGTTTCAAACATTGGCAATAATTTTATAAAGGAAGGTAGTAATCAGCAGTAAAATGAAAAGACGTAATGTTTATTATAGACCACTTTTTCAAGATTGTAAATACAATCTTCTATAAAACATATACTCGACAAGATTTTATACTGAAAAAAAGTTTTTGTCTTCCAAAGGTTGTTAAAAAAACTGAAACTTGTTTGGAGATACATTAACTCCAGCTGCAATATCTGTAAAAAAGAAATCAGCGCAAAATTAAAAGCTATTAAAAAGGTTTACTGATCATTTAACGAACATTTACAAGCATCTAATGAAAACTCGGAGCTGGAGTTAGAAGAAGGGTAACAATTCAGCAACAGTGATTTAATGTTTAAATATTTTTGAATTAAAATTTTTATTTACAAATGTTTCCCTAACCTTTATTATATTGCTGTTATAGTTTTGGAGTAATAGCGTAACATATCTAAATAAAATCAAGTTTTTAGAAGTTTGAAGTATTACTTTAAACATAAAAAATATTTTGGGAAATCTAAAAAGTATGTTGTACACTTCAGGCTATCAAATACTTTGATTTTCGTAGAAGACCAGAAATTTCAGAGTAATAGCCATTTCAAGCTGTTACAATATTGAGCTGAGGTATCGATATGTTAAGGTTGCGCATCTATCATTAAATATACTTCGTTCGTTCAGATCTTGGCAGTTACGTGGGCATTTTTCCCAAAAAAGGGTAAAAAAAATACAAATAATCATCTACCTTCCGCTAACACATGTTATAAAGATAATATTTATGATGTACGTTTGTCATTTTAAGTCACGACATAAGTATCGAGTAAGATAAAAATCGAGCAAGATAAATTGTGGGATTGATAACTTGGTGGAATACAAACACCAGCTTTTATTTTCACAACTAACAAAGAAACCCGGAGACATCGATTTGAATGAAACTCGGCTAAAGTGAAGACCCTATAGAGCTATGGAAAACCCCATTGTCCGTTTCTGCTAAAAAAAAACCTTTAAGGGGGTAAAACGGAGCACGGAAAATGGGGATGATTTTAGTTTTTTTGTAAATTATTCCACCAATAGGGAAGATAAAAAAAGATCAATTGGTGGTATATCAAACAAGAATATATTTATATGTATTATACATTTTGTAATTTAAACGCAAAAGAAATATTGCATATATTTTCGGTGGTTCATTTTACCTCCTTAACAAGTATTTTAATCGAAACAGGGCATAATCTTTCAAACAACTTTATAAGTCCTTCAAACGCGATAAGAAATAAACATTTTCTCCGTTTCGGTGATGGAGCGGCGGGAAGGGGGTGACTTTTTCTCATCCCGAATGCTGATATTTGTGCGTATTTCAATTGCGCTCTTAAAACGCAATACATCCGCACACACCAATATTTTTTATCTTCAGCAATTGTGGAATAATTTCGAAAAAAACTATTTTCAGTGCCCCATTTTACCCCCTTTAAGGCTTTTGTTAGCAGAAACGGACAACGGGGTTTTCCATAGTTCTATAGGGTCTTCAAACCTGATAAGAAAAAAAATTCTCCGTTACGGTGGTGGGGTGGCGGGAAGGTGTGGCTTTTTATCAGCTCGAATACTGATGTTTGTGCGTACTTCAATAGTGCTCTTATAATAATACATCCGTGCACACCAATATTTTTTATCTTCAGCAATTGTGGAATAATTTAAAAAAAAAACAAAATCATCCCTTTTTTCAGTGCCCCGTTTTACCCCCTTTAAGGTTTTTTTTTTGCAAAAACGGACAACGCGGTTTTCCATAATTCTATAGGGTCTTCACTTTGGCCAAGTTTCATTCAAATCGATGTCTCCGGGTTCGAACAGTTTCCTTTTAAGTTAAATTATAACCTCCGGGGTTTATTAATGCATGGTTATCGTGTTCTTGAATGTTTTTTCTCCTATTCTTTTTATTCATTTGCTTTATACTTACAAACATCTGTTTTTGTTAAAACAATTTATTATAAAACCTACAGGAATTTCCTTTAATAAAGTTAAGTGAATAATTCTTACATGTATTACATTATAACATAAGTTTATGTTAAATATTTTACTGAAGAACTTTCCCTGATTATGGATAATGCGCCATATTACAGCAGTGTGATAAATATCACATCAATATTGTAAGTCACTCTATTTTGCTGTATAACATTGCATTGCAATTTTATCCATTACTTTAAATATATCATATGTGCGATTTGTTCTAGTTTTACTATATTCTATATATTAGAAGTAACTAAAAAAAGATCCTCTCATATATGTTTAGTTTTTGGTGTGAAGAAATTGAACTAAAAAAATAATAGACCATTTTTATTTACCTCCATTGCTTTTCCCATTATTTATACCAACTTGAGAATTTCGAATGAATTATAGATTAACTCCCAGTTTACAGAAAGTAAATTAAATATTTAATCATGCATTAGCACATTAATCTCTGATTAATTTAGTTTTATAACATCACTAATCACGATTAAACTTTAATCATCGATTAAATTAATTCGTTATAAAAGCCATATGTCGACATCTGCCCATATTAACGTCCAAAAAGATGAAATACCAAGAAAATATTGGGTATATCAGAAAATTCTGTCGTATTTTTTAAATAAAACAAATATGAAATTTAGAATATATTTATTAAATAATTAATCTACAATGTACTGACCATCATTCTCTACAACTACTCTCCATCTTTCAGGTAGTCGATTAATACCGTCAGCAAAAAAATTTCCAGGTTTGTAATCGAAGTACTCGGTTAAGGCCGTTCGATCGTCATTTTCTGTATGAAAAGTTTTTCCATTAAAAAAATTTTGTAGAGATCGAAAAAGGTAAAAATCTGAGTGTGCCACGCCAGGAGAATATGGAGGATGTGACAAAACTTCCCAACCAAGATCTGCCAATTTTCATTGAGACATCAGAGAAGCATTGTGTTTCAGCATGACAATGTTCGATCCCATGCTTCTTTGATCTCTCAAAGAAAATTGGCAGATCTTGGTTGGGAAGTTTTGCCACATCCTTCATATTCTTCTGACGTGGCACCTTCAGATTTTTACCTTTTTCGATCCCTACAATTTTTTTTTAATTGAAAAACTTTTCATACAGAAAATGACGATCGAACAGCCTTAACCGAGTACTTCGATTCCAAACGGGAATTTTTTTGCTGACGGTATTAATCGACTACCTGAAAGATGGAGAACAGTTGTAGAAAATGATGGTCAGTACATTGTAGATTAATTATTTAATAAATATATTCCAAATTTCACATTTCACATAAATCTAACAACAATTTATTCAAAATAGAACAGACAATCACCCAAATATAATCTTTAAAACTGATTAATTTAATTACGAATTAAATTTTAATTGGAGATTAGCTTAATTCAGGATTAAAAAATGTTATGTAAACCGGGGATGAAGTTCTTTAAAAGTATATAGAAAAAACAGTTAAATGAAAAGTTACAGTTCTTAGGTTAAGGTTGTATACAAAGCCGCTAACCATATTACAATTGACGTTTGGAACGGAAGTACAATGTTCTAACAGCTCAATTCACGATGAAGTACCGATCTGATTTGCATGTATGAAAATGTGTCGCATGACTGCCAAAATCTACCGAACCAACAGTAATGTAATTCTTTTAGCGCTGAAATTAATTTGCTTTATTTTATAATTCTCTGTCATCGGATTCGTACGTGTAAGTTCTTACGTGCTTGTATCATTTCCTGCAATGAATACAATCGTTTAAACTATTTCCTTTTCGTTTTTTTTTTGCTTCTTTACTTGATTTGTTATTAACCTCTTTTTTGCGTTCAGCAAATTTTTACCTTATCCTACGAAATTAAATATAACGTCACGATAACATGCTATTGACAGTATCTTCTAGATCCAACGATTGTTGCAGATTAAGTATCGAATCGATGGCTGATTGGACCTGCTCGTCGATAATGTTATTCTCAGTTCCGGAACCGGCTGCCTTCGATTTGTTACTATTACTGTTGCTACGGTTACTACTATTGTTATTACTATTACAAGTATTTCCAGTGTTACTACTACTGTTAGCACTTGCACCACTGTTACTGTTACAATTATTACTGTTATTATTATGATTACTATTATTAATATTACTATTTTGCGTTTGTGGGACACCATGAACATTATACGTTGAAGAACTAGATTGAACATTGTGCTGATTATCCTGATTCGAACGAATCTGATGAGATTGCTGCGTATTCTGCACGTGATGATGAACGGTATGCGTGATCTGCTGCTGATGATGATGGCTACCGCTGTTCGTCTGCACGATATGCTGCATGCTGAAATGATGCTGGGAATTCTGCAGATGAATATTCGACCCGTGCAAATTCCTCTGATGCTGTAAACTATTGTGGACCTGCGTGATTTGCCGGGAAATCCCCGAATGCCCTTGACTATTACCCAAACCATGCGTTGCTGAGTTGATCTGCGGCATATGCAAACCGTGCAAGTGCTGGTACTGGTGATGCGCCTGGTACTGCGAATTATTCGAACTATTGGAATGGTGCTGTTGATTCTGCGAAGATGGTAAAGAATTTTGGGGGCTGCTATTAACTCCGGACATTTTCGCGTAACCTTTGCTAACGACGATCTCGTTCGGCGGTTCCTTTTTACCACCAACATGATGTTTATCGACGCGGAACTTCTTCAACGTTTCCAAGCGCGAATCGCACGTGGCAGCACGTTTCTGCGTCTGCATATCGTATTGCGGCTGGTGCGGATGGTGCTGTATTTGTTGCAGCTGCTGCGGTTGTTGCGGTGACTTATTACCCTCGGTGGTTTGAGGTAGGCAGCCTAATTCTTTCTGTATGCAAGCCCATTCGTCGTAATCGTCCGGCGTTTGCTGACTTTGCGGTGTCGACGTTGCCGAATTGCTGCTATTCGACTGGGACGGATACGGGTGCTGCTGATGATCCGGTGACACCACCTGATGCGGCGTGGGCGGCAGAGGCGGAGTCATTTCGAGGGCATGCGCTTCTTGAACGTCCTGCCGCAGACGGATCAGTGATTGTTGCTCTTCAGCTAAGAAGAGACGATCTAACATCATTAGTTCTGATGTTTGAACTTGTCTCTGTAAAATGGAATGAACGGTTTTAACAGTTTACCAAATAAATGAAGAAGGTATTGAAGTATGTATAGTGTGACCCATTTGAAATGGAAGCACACGTATTTTACATTAAAATAAAACCAATTTTTTTGAGTACATAGTGGATCAAGATGTGTCCGCATAAAATTTCAGGAATTCATCTAAATTTTCGAAGCACGCTATGATTATTTTTCGAAGTCGAAAATAGTAAACTGACTGTACCACTGAATTCAAACGGTCTTGAAATGGTTTTAACCAAAATTTAATTCAAATATGTTTATTAATAAAAAAGTAATGAGAAAACCATTTTTCAAAGAAGAATGTTGTAAATTAATCCTCGTTTCATTCAACAATTCTGATTAATAGAGCGAGGTAATCGTCTCTGCGATACATAGGCGTTTCACCGGAGTAGCGGACTGTGTGCAAAAATCGATTCTCGCTTTGTCAGCGTCCGCTTGTTTATTTTTCGTTCAGTTTAGGAAACGAGAGCGTGCGTTGTGTTTTGTGTTACGTATTATTCGTTATAAATAATCAATTATTAATTTAAAACGTGTAATCTGAACAAGGCTGAAAAACGACCTTTTACTGGAACAGTAAATAAGTTTATCTGTAACTTTCCGAATTTGTTCTACGACGGTGCTAAAAGAGTTTGTAAAGTGTGCGAGAAACGTTTGATGTGCTTGGGACAAGGTGTACTGCAACAAACATGTAAATACCGAAGAACACAGAAATAGAAAAGAGTGCGTGCCAACGAGAACTGCCTTTATTTTCGATTTATTTGTTATGATGATAATCTGTTATTTGTCACTTCGCTTGTTCGAAAAAGAACCGTTTCAGAACTTTTGGTATAAGTACAACCCCCAATTGAAGTTGGCCAACTAGGAAAGCGGCACCTTAAGCATGTTTAATTTGTACGCAAAGACGTGGAAAAGGAAATCAAATCTACATTTAAAAATCAGTTGCTCTGGTTATGTGTTGAGGAGACAACAGATTGTAAAAGAAATTCTATTCTAAATGTTATAATACGTGTACTGGACCCTCATAAACCGACATTTTCGTTGTAAGTAGTTAAACTGGATTAAAAGACAGGAAAAGTCTTCTGGTGCGGCAAGTGCTGGTGCGTCAAGTGTTGTTGTTTATGGGCGATGGCGTCGCGACAATGCTTTCGGTAGGCTGTTCTCTTCTTGAACACGGTTGCAAGTGTTTACATGTTACGTGTAAAATGCATGCTTAACATCTTGTAGCAGAAACTAGTCGATAATGTTCACCCGAGGTAAATGCATTAATAGCAAATACAAAAGAATCGATTCTCAAATCTCCAAAACGTCTTCGACCATTTTACGCACCGTGTCCTGGTATTCGTGAACCACCACAGCCGATTCTTATACGTTGGGGAACATGGTTACAGGCAGCTCTTTATTATGCTGAATATTTCAAACAAGTAAAAGCCGTTATTCTGCAATTCAATCCTGTCGAAGCTACAGCTATTAAGGAGAGCCAGACAAAATTTCAAGATATTTCCGTTGAAACAGAGTTACAAACTATTCGTAACAACTATAAAGGATTACGCAATAGAACAATTGCAAAATGGAGCGTTGTCATTAGTGGAGTCACTGCAAATAGTGGACGAAGTACATACACTGCTACGCATTATACATGACGCAAAATATAACGCGTTTTAGAAAAGTTCGGAAGTGTGTTAAAAGAAAGATTCCGATTTTATCACATTAAAACAAATTTGTGATGGAGCATCGACTAATCCATTAACTAAATTCAAAGAGTGTTTTAATCATGCATGTATTACATCCGCAGATGTCGAACGATCTTTTTCAAAATATGAACATATTTTTTCACCACGGCGAAAATCGCTCAACGAGACAACTGCTGTCAACTTTTTACGACTCCTATCCAGTGGGTGATAATACGATGGTGCTTCTTTTAACGTTCGGTAATTCCGATGCAGCCCGCCAACCTACTTGATAACGCTGCTTAAGAGGGTAAGTGTGTTTCACAACTTTACAAGTATTATAATTCTTGATTGGTTCTATTATTATTCGATTTATTACTTATTTTTTGGTATTGTACTTACTGAAGGAAGCACACGCCTATGCCGCGCAGAGACATTACCGCGCTTTATTGATTAATATTAATTACTGGTGTTACTTGAGTTGTCTACCTTTACCCATATTATTTTCAGGATCAACTGAAGACCCTCTATATTGAGAAGTATATTAACTAATCGAAAAAAAAAAAAAAACTACAACGTACCATACTTTCCCTTAACCGCAAAAACCTATATTTATCTACCATCTTCGAGAACTTATCGATGAAATGCTTGGCGGTCAGTTCGAATATCTCGTCCGCCTTATTGAGATCTTTGATGGAGAGCACCGGTTGATCGAAGCAGTGGTATCTAACCAGTCTTTTACAAGCGTCAGCCTTATCCTTGAACGGAGTGTGTATATCCGGTTTGACGGCACCATTCTGATCCGTATTCAATTGCTGTTCAATTCTAAAAAGAGATTGAAAATCAAAACGTATTCGTACACGGTCATACTGGTACTAATGATTCAAATTACTTACAATTGCGCTTTAGTATAAGAGGGAATAAACCTGTTCTGCTGCAGCTGCGCTTGTTGAGGCACAGTCACCGCGGTTTGCTGTTGCTGTTGTTGTACTGAGGTAGGTGCTGTTAATCGAGGACCGATCGTCTGTTGGGGAGTTTGTATCGGATGATGTATTGCGACGGTGCTAGCGGGTATTGTGTGAGGAGTATCTGTAGTAGCAGTTGGGGGAGAGATTTTCATACTTTGAGAAGTTACAACCTGCAAATTCATATAATGCCATTAATACTTTTGATAAATTTGACAAATATGTAAAACTCCAAGTTTAGTGCTCCTTGTCCTAACATCTAATCGCCTCAATTTCAGTTGAGCTGGTTCACTTTCTAATAACTTGCAAATCATTTCAGTTTATAATCACTTCGTTATTTTGTAAAAGGACATTTACAATGAATGACGTCCATCGATATTTATCCTGCCTCGACTTTGTTCGTATACTTGTAACACACCGCTGGTACGGATAAATATCGTTATCTTTTCCTTTGACGTAAATAATTATAATAAATAAAAATGTTGCCGATTCATTATGCGAAATAGCGTACTGGATCACGTGATTTTTAGCGTTAGCGCAAATGTTAACGTTAAGATTGCGATAACTCTCTAATAAAAACAAAATCTGACATTAAGACGTTATTTTAACGAAATTTCATACAAAAAACCAATTGAATGTACGATGTATTTTACCGTATAAAGAAAACAGATTTAATAAGATAGTTTTACCTCAAATAATTCATCTTAGAAAAGCATTAAAACTTAATCGAAATAGATATTACGATTACCTGATGACTAGAAATGGTTTCACTGGCTATTGACCTAACGGTCGACGGAGCAATTTGTAGCTGCTCGCATTTGCTCGACATCTGAGACAAACTGGACGGATTGACTATCGTGAGCTGATTGTTGTGATAATGGACCTTATCCGGCGGCAGCAACTTCCCGCTCGCCAATATCCTCTGCTGTTCCTGGAACAGCGTTGTCAGCGCGTTCTGCATCTCCATATCGCCGGGAGTGTACCGCGCGTTTAAGGTCTGTATCTGAAGCTGAATGCTCCTCAGGTGTTGCTGTTTCTGCGGCGTCAACTGGATCGTGTGCACTCGCTGAGGAGGCGGTTGCTGGACCTGCGACTGAACTTGTAACGGTTGCTGTTGTGGGTGGACCTGCGGCTGCGTTTGTTGTTGCTGAGACTGCGTTTGAACCTGTTGTTGCTGCGGTTGTGTTTGAACGGAGGTGTTCATCGTGGAGACGTTACCGGATTCCTCTATGATTTGCCCAAGCAACCGATCGACGTCCTGACCGGGAGCGGTGTTGACATCCGTTTGCTGAGATTGATGAATGCCGTGGTTCTGCAGCGGTTGAGTTTGCGTTGTTTGCACATTCTGAACGCTTGGCGATACTTGGACTTTCTGCTGTATTTGAATCTTAGGTTGCGGAATTGTGTTGGTGGAACTGGTCTGAATGGATGGCGGAATCAGAGCTGATGGTTGGTTCGTTTGTTTTTGCGAGATCGGTTGGATTGGTTGTTGTGGTTGAACCTGAAATAAGAATTCTCTCTTCAATTTAAACACAATAAAATGTATAACACAGTGGTATCGATGCTTCTAAACTTTTTAACATCTTTAAAGTGTATTTTTTTGTTCATTTTAATTTAACAAAAGATTGTTGACAGTTTAGATCAGGGGTAGTCAATCTGGTCCGATGCTGAAGCTACTTTCCGTTATTACCGCGCATTTACGACTCACTTACAGAGCAGGTTGCACTTTGCAGTTGCGCTAAATTCAGTTACTGTGGAAGTAGCGGGCGGTAAGAAAATTTTACTACCAACAAAGATACAAAAATGTGCAGCAGGTATAAAAAGGTTGACTACCCCTGATTTCAATCATTAAAAAAATTATTGTTATTAATACTGAAATTATTTCTACATCAGATCGCAAGCTAACTTCAACTAGAGAGATATATTGTTAAGATGCCTAAGAGTACTATAGAGAGAAGTGAAATTCAAGCTAGTGTTTATAACTAAGACCGGCACAGAGAGCTTCTCGCCAGATTAGAAGTGAGGTATAATTATACCTTTAATGTGCTGGAACAAAGACGATTCTAAAAGACGTATAGGTAGTATACGGCATAAAAATGAAAAAAATGGCGTATCACCTCAAACCCAATTTACGTTGGATTTACTTTTGATGTTATTTGTAGCCTACCGCTTATTCGATAAAGAACCGTTTCGATGGCTTCAGCGCACATATAATCCCGAGTGGAACCATCACGAACCACGTTACATAAAGAGCTACCAAGTATACGTAAAGATATCGAAAATAACATCAAAGCAGAATTAAAAGATAAACAGCTGTGGCTAAGTCTGTGTTTCTCAAATCTCCCAAACAGATTCGCGAACCACCACAGCCGATTCTTACGCGTTGGGGAACATGGTTGCAAGCGGCTTTTTATTATTCTGAACATTTCCAAGAAGTGCACTCTGTATCACAAGAGCGTGGACATTGTAATTTTAATATCAAAGTCGATGTAAGTGAAATTTTATTGGTATACGATTTATACCACCCCAGACTAAGATGCATTGCAAGAAAATGATCAGTTTCATTAGTGCTTCGCTATAAGTAAGACGCAAACGCAATGAGTACCGCATACGCAAGCCGTTTCGAAGCAGTCTTCTTGTGTACACATCCGAGAAGACCCAAATTATCAATTGCAGCCGCTGCCCATTACATGAGAAAATCTAGACAGTTTGTTAGTAAGTGGGTAAACCGATATAAAGTTACAAAAGCGGTTGACGATTTACCTGGAAGGGGATCAACCCGATCGACTTTAAAATGAATCCGACATTAATATTGCGGCAAGATCAGACAAGTTTATTAAAAAAATATAGACATCAGTCCAATGACGATAAAGCGCCGATTAGCTGCATCGGGTTATGGGTGGCAAAATACAAAGCTGAAACCTTTTTTGAAAGAAGAGCACGTTCAAAAACGCCTGCAGTGGGCAACCGAAAACATCGACCGTGATTTTAATAATGTGATCTTTTCTGACGAGTCTTCTTTCTGGACCTGAACTTCTACATCACATGCTTGGTCAATTCTTGGCAAACCTTTGCTTCAACGCACCGTTAAACACCCTATTAAGGTGCATGTTTTGGGTTGTTTATGCGAAAAAAGGCTTTGGCGTGTTATTTGTTTTTACTGGCAATTTAAATGCGAATAAAATGGTAAAAATATACAAAACGGCATTGCTAAGGTCTTCTCGTAAATGGTTTGGCGATGATAACAGCACCTGGGTTTTGCAAGAGGACGACGACCCGAAACACATGAGTCGGTTATGTACGGAGTGGAAGCAAGAAAATGACGTCATCTCACTGGACTGGCCATCTTAGTCACCGGACGCGAACTCGATAGAAAATGTATGGGCAGCCATGAAGGTAAAGCTTCGGAAAAAGCGCGTGTTTACTGCCAAACAATTGTCATATCAGCTTCGAACAATATGGCGGTCTTTACCGGTAACTTTGGCGGAAAATCTTGTCGATAGCATGCCTAGACGCTGTCAAGCAATACTGGATAACGAAGGGGACTGGACTTCCTATTATGTGAATGCATCTTCGTGTGCATTATGTATTTTTAAATAAAAATTTTAAATTGGCTATATATATGCATCTTTTTATATCGTTGCCACGTTCTTGTGATACGGAGTGTAAAATCTGTGGTTTTACAATTCGTCCCTGACGAAGCTACAGCTATTAAGGAGAGCCAGAAGGGATTTCTAGATACTTCTGTTGAAACAGATTGAAAAAGTATTAGCGACAATTATAATCGATTGCTAGACGCAATAAAAAGAATTGCAAAATACTGGGTTGTCGTTAGTAGAATCAGTGCAAATCGCGGACGAAATTCATACATTGCTACACGGTATAAACGACGCAAAAAACGGTCGCGTTATAGCAAACGTTCGACGGTGTTTAAAAAAAAAATTCCGATTATACGAGATTAAGGCAAATGTGTGGCGGTGCATCTGCAGATTCATTAACTAACTCTAAGGATTATTTTAATTATGCCTGTGTTACTTCCGTAGATGCTGAACAGTCTTTATCGAAATATAAGAATATTTTTTGATCACAGCGAACAACCTTCACCGAGACAAATGTGGAAACATATCTGATGGTGCAAGTTTTTCAACAATCCAATCCACACTGTTAAGAAGTTACGTTTATTCATTATATTATTATTTATTGTTACAGTTGCCTTATACCTAAAGGATAGACAGGGTTTTTAAGGATTAAGAAGATTGTTACAGTATTAAGTACAACAGATCTTTGAAGAAACTGCTTTGTTTACTTTTGACGGTTATTACATTACATATACAACAAATGCCGTTTTCAAACAAAAAAAAAACTAATAATGGCAATAAATACACTTCTACATGTGCATATATTCGCTTTATTTACCAAACATTTTTATTGCGTCAGCTTTTATTTTCTACACTGAGGAATTGATTTCAAAATATCACTTCTGTCGGCTGTGAGTCGCACATATACTATTTATAATCCGCGGCCCATGCGACTGATCCGATTCTGTTGCGAAGACCGATTGTTCCCGACTTATTTATAACATTGCAAAGATTTCGAAAGGAAGTAGTGTAGTGTGTGGTAGAATTACGTAGGGGAGGGAATTATTATTGTTTTTATCCTCTTTGGATTAACCTGGCACTTTTTCCTAGCCTACTTCCTATATACAAAAAAAAAAATAAATAAACAATAACATTTATCGCTGCATATGGCAATATTTTTTTAAGCATAGCATGTGTAGTATCGTTGAATTTCTCTTTCGATTATCTTTCAAAAAACGTAAAAATATATAGAGTATTCTAATTAATCCATGAAAGTTGGTATCACTTCCGGTGACACCGGAAATAGAATTGGACTGTTGACAACTCCAGAAAAATAAGACAAAAACAATGTTAACCTATAATAAATAGAAAAATTGTTATTATTTGCTCAAAAAACATTAATGTAATTGTGGGATTATTCTTAATTCAAAAATTTCTAATTTATAAATTGATCTGGTAGTTAAATGGTAATGGTAATGGTAATGGTAGCAAAAATAACTTAAAAATCTAGTTTTATATTTATTTCTCCATATCCATTAATTATTTAACTTGAATATAATACCAAATTAAATAAAAAACAAAATAGAGGATATGTTCACATTATTCTTCATTGATATACACATAGTATAAAATAAAAAAGGAAATTACCTGACGTATTAAAAACATAATTAAAATAAAATGCACAAAACATAAATAAAACCCATCACTCACACCAAACACTTTAATACCGATTTAAGCCAATATTAAAAACACAAATAAAACAAACACAAATCCCACGATTTATGTCGAATTTCGCGGTCAATCGGTAAGCGCGCTCTTAGCTAATGATACGTACATCTATTTTTTTTTTGTTTTCCGAGCTAATGCAAACCGATAGATTGCGACATGCAGAATTACTAATGATAACGAATTCAGATAATGCGAAAACAGATAATAAACGATTGAATTTTTCGTGTCGCCTCATCTACAATACAAAGAGGAACTATCTGTAATAGATTATCGGTTGTTTTTGAGATAATGCCTCTCGAGTACTCTTCGCGTAATGCAGTTTAAATTTTCAACTGACTGAACTCGTTCGATTCGAACACCTTCACCGAAGATAAAATAAATATAATTTTTAGATTAGATCTAGATTTAACAGTAATTTTTTTTTTATGAAACTAAAACGTGGAGATATTTTGAAAATTAATAGATATGGTTTATAATTTCCAATGTTGTCTTGCTTTCTAGCCAATGTTGAATATTTGATACCAAATCACAAAAAAGCACTTGAACACTGACAATTTGACACATTTTCTTTTCTTTTTTTAATCGAATACCCTGTACCGGGTGGACAAATAAGAATGGCAGCCGACTAGTAATCATTAAAGCGTGACAAACGGTTGCACCCGCAGAGACGCCTGTACGGGGAGTGTATGTACGTATGTGGTTGCAGAGTTCAGTAATGCGGTAGACATTGAGGAGTTTGGTCGTTCGGTTATTTATCGGATTCTCATTGTGTGTTTTAGAAAACATGGGACGTAAGCCTGGTGTACCTATTGCATCGCATATGAAGAAATATATTTGGCGTTTCCCTGGTTTGGAATTTACAGGATCGCACATTCTTTGCAAATTTTACAGTATAAGGTTGCTAGGTCGCACGACATTTGAATATAGAAGTCATATTAAAAGTAAGCGTCATGTATTGAGTTTAAAAAACAATATTCCGTACTGGCAATTTTTGTATGATTTTATTTTCATGTTGAGCACGTGCAACATCCCACATTTAGTAGATAATGAAAACGTTCTTTTTTGGGATAAATATGTTCCATCATGGAAGCTACCAACAAAAAGAGAATTGCGGTACTATTTACCACATGTGCAAAGTACAGTAAAAGACGAGTTGAGAAATCAAATCTGGCTCACTGTGGACGAAACTACTGATGCTCAGAAACACAGCGTGATTTATATTGTGGCGCGTCCTTTAACACGTAATGGTCCAGCAGCTTCCTTGTTATTAGCCAGTAAAAGGATTAAAAGAACCGATGCCGAAGCCGTTGTAAACATAATAAAAAATATGTTAAGAGAATTTTGTATCGTAGGAGCCCAAATCACCATGTTAGTTTCTGACGGAGCCGCAACAATGCTGAAAGCTGGTAGGACGTTAAAAGTATGCTTTGCGACTCTTCTTCACGTAACATGCCTCATACACGCATGTCATCTCGTAGCAGAAACAATTCGAAGCAAGTATCCTAAGATGAATGATTTAATATTCCAAAAAAGTGTTTGTGAAATCTCCCAAACGTATCCGCGTATTCAAGCAATTGTATCCGCAAATTCCGCTACCACCTCACCTTGTATGTACATAGTAAGAACAGCTCCTTTCACGGCGCCTCTTCGGGTGCAACCGTTTGTCACGCTTTATTCATAAGATAGAAGTCCACGATATTAACCGTAAAAATTTGCTGTATAAAAAATATATAGTTTATAGAATTATTCTTTTCTTCTAAACAAATACAATACATATTTGGTTATCTGATATAAAATAATTCTAAGTATATTTGTACATGATAACAGCCTTAATTAATATGTAGGTACGTACATTGTATTATGAATTTTACAAAGGAACTATCAAAGTATACGGAGATGTAAGAGTAAAAATTAAATTAATAAGGAATGTAATAGGGGTAAGTCTATAGAAACATTTGCTATATAATTTATTAAGAAAGAATAAAATGTTAGAATTCTTTGATATCTTCTTGATTTGAATTTCTAATTAGGTACATATAATGTTATTCTTTTTTTAATAAACATTAGTCGTTTCTATTGCAACGTCCATTTATACTTTTACGATGAATAAAATAACATTTAAGTAAACTGTTTTGCGTGTATGTGTTCATTTCTATTCCTTTCTATGATAATCTGCTACAAAACAAAAATCATATTTAAAATACTTTCTTTATATCGTTGTCATTTATGTAGCTTGGTTTGATGTTCTTTGATTTTTTTATTACTCATTCCTCCATCACTTGAAGATTCATAGGCTGCTGTATCCACACATACAGATTTATAACTTGCATCGTATACAGCAAATACAATACTAAAAGTTTTCTTATAGTTGTAATATAAAGAACCAGAATTGTTAGGTTGTTTTATATGAATGTGCATTGTACCTATACAATTAGGAGACTACCTCATATTGGTAAGTAGTAGACAGGCTGTAGAAAAGTCCACAGCACTTTTAAATTCCGTTGATTTGCTTCTACTATTTTCAATTAATTTTCAAATAAAGTTAATCAAATTTTAAATAGCCCCCTTGTTTCTTTTGAGTGTTGATGGAATGTATCCGTCAACGTCTTCTCTTTTTACATTTATTTTTCAACTTATTCGTCATGATTATTGCAGAAACTGTTAATAAGCACAGTATACACATCAGGAAAGAAAATATCTAGCTATACGAAAAAGCGTACATGCGACAACAGCAAACGCGAATGGGTGATTCGCTACAAGCGGAGGGGTTAGCGGCAGTCGACGGCATACGGTTGCCGATGTAGTTAGTTACGAAGGAGAGTAAGAATTTCCAGAGTAGTTATTTTTCTTTTCCTTTATTTCATCAGAATCTGTTTTTATTTTCGTCTTTAGAATTTCTTGTTAGTTTCGTCTAAGTTTCGTAGCAACAACAAAATAAATATGTGAAACTCTCATTTCCAGGCGACCATGACTTCAAATTATGACGTGCGTTCTTGCACACACTAGGTCTACATGCCAACGTTGTTACAAGCGTACTAACACGCGACCCGCATCGAATTGATTGGATTCCGCTCAATCCCCTCCTCGTTCCCTCGCCGTACATATATAGTGAAATATTTTTCTCAGGCGCTTTTGGGAAAATTGTTAAATTTTCTAATTTTTACACTAAATTAACGATTCTTTGTAGGTTCGGGAGTATCCCTGGGTACCCTTTCGGCAATTTTATAACGAATACCCAAATTAATAAAACGAAATTAACGAGTTTTAAAATTATACATGTAACTAACATTGAAACTTGAACGATGTCAATGTTATATAAACTCTCTGTTTATATAACCTCTACAGGAAACTGTCTGTTCTGGAAATTTTTTCTCTTCAAATAAAGACTTTGATTTCACAATCGTGCACTTTAAATGGGGATCGGAGTTAAGAAACACTTTGATTCGACCAAGGCTGAATAAAGATTGATGAAAAATTATGGCGTCGTTCCTCTTTCTTTTATTTTAAATCGCGAAAGACCGGCGACTGTTTTATTTCACAGCCAATTTTGATAATTCAATCCAAATTAAAACTTTTACGATGAATTTCGATCAAATGAGATTATTTCTGCAAATTTTCACAGAGCTTGAATAAAATATAAAATAAAAAAATTCTAGTAAAAGATTAGATTCTAACGAATATACAAACGGACCGTATAATGAACCCATAAAACCAAAACTTATGTTAAAGTTGAGAGTAAAAATGTGATATTAGTTGCTTATCAGAACTATACAAGGTGTTAAAAAAATTACAGCTCACCTGCAGTCGATTCTGTGCCATGATATGCTTCGGTGGTGTTTGTAAAGACGATACTAAAGTAGATTTTCCATCCTTAACAGTCTTCTCAAGAGGTTTCACCTCTGGCGTCATCACTTTGGTCGTATTCGTGATCTTAGTGATCTTCTTTACCGGTTTACTCTTAGGCGATAACTTCACCTTATTTTCAGCATTCGTATTATTACTTTCCGACACTTTCCCCATATTAGTCCTTTGCATGTAGATCGTTTGCCCATTCACAGTGACCTGCCCGTTACTTTTCAGCTGTTCCAATTGCTCAGGTGTTAAATTAACAACGTACGAAGCAGGAGGTGGATTCTGATTCTCGTTAGTCTGACTGGGTTGATGGTGAATCGTTTGCACTGGTTGTGGATGAACGGTCTGCACTGGAGGTTGAGTTTTTTGAAACGGTTGAACTTTCAACACCGGCTGAGATTGAATCGTCTGCATCGGTTGTGAATGAACAGTTTGTATGCCTTGCGATTGAACTGACTGCTGTATCTGAGATGCTTGGTTCTGAATTTGAGTCTGCGGAGGTGGATTATTGGGCATCGGGTGGTGAACATGATGAATATGAGGATGCGAAGGTTGTGTATGTTGTATTATAGAAGGTTGTGAGTGGATAGAAACTGGTTGAGATTGTATCGTTATAGGTTGTGATTGAATCGTTATAGGTTGTGATTGAATCGATATAGGCTGAGAACTCACAACCAAAGGTTGGGAGTGTACAGGTTGTGATTGGACAGTTTGTATGGGTTGAGATTGCAAACTCAAAGTAGGGGTCGCCTGCGACATATTCTGCGAATGCAATTGCGACTGCAATATTGATTGTATTTGGCCTTGAATCTGCGACTGTATTTGCCCTTGTATCTGTGATTGTATCGAGTGTAACGAAGGTTGCACCTGGCTCTGAATCGAATGCACAGTCTGAGATTGTATGCTTTGATTCAAATTTTGTATCGGTTGAGGTTGTACTATTTGCATAGGTTGGGCATGTTGTTGCAATGCAGATAAAGGCTGTGATTGTACAGTTTGATGTTGTATCGTCTGCTGAACCGTTTGCTGGACCGTTTGAGGTTGTACAGCCTGTATCTGCGGCTGGATCGTTTGCTGTATCGTCTGCAAGGAATGCTGAACACTTTGCGGCTGCACCGTTTGTTGCTGTACAGTCTGTATCGTTTGGGATTGTACGGTTTGCTGTTGTATAGTCTGCACGCTCTGTTGTTGGATCGTTTGAACAGTTTGCGAATGCACTTGCTGGTCCATCGAAGGTTGTAATATCAGACCGTTCAAACCGAACAGGTTCTGCAGGAGTAATTGCGATTGGAGATCTTGATTTAGGTTGGGATCGTGCTGCAGCAGTAAGCGACCGTCTTCACCCAGTGTTAATTTATAACCTCCACTTCGTTGCACCATTAAACCGTTGTTTATGGTAAAGTTAGGTGCTATAAACGGGTTGAATGGGATACCTTGAGCTTGAGATGTCGGTATGACGCCGCCTGGGAAACTCTGATTTAGTACCTGCAAAAATAAATGTTTTAGCCACAAGATAACACAATAAAGCTTTCAATGACATAAAATTAAAAATTTTTAAATTTGTATAGAGTAAAATTGTAAATTTTCTTATCGATATAGAAGCACAATAATCAAAAAGAATTGTAAGATATAATTAAAGTTATAAACCAGAGTGTATCATAACTAAAGCGTTACAAACGGTTGCACCCGCAGAGACGCCTGTACGGGAGGGTGTATGTACGTATGTGGATGCAGAGTTCAGTAATGCGGTAGACATTGAGGAGTTGGGTCGTTCGGTTATTTATCGGATTCTCATTGTGTGTTTTCGAAAACATGTATTTCGCTCTTAATATTTCATAAATCTGTCTTTAAAAATACTCCTTAGTACGTCCTTTTTAAACATAAAATAAGGTTACCCTGTGAATTAATTTTTTTTACATTTCGTTATCGAGATATCTTTTCCTGTTTCTGTGATACCTACTTTCCATTCCACAATAAATATAGAAAAATTACTTCATCAGAAGGGGATTGCTAAACATTTTCGGTGGAAGACAAAGAGAGTTTTAAAGACATTTAAAACATGTCAGCGGCAACCAGGTACTTCCAAAGTCGCATATGTTGAAATGACAGCAAAGCAGCAGGTATACATACACTACCAGTCATTGAAGTTGAGACAACTAAAAAGATCCAATTTTTTCAATATTCAACATCCTTAGTATTACTGTAAAAACTTCTACAACAAAGTTGGAATAACAATAAAGTATTTAAAACGGACATCCTCGTTAGAATAAATATTGCAGAGAGAAATTTCAATTTATCCTAATACTAGGTAATAAAATCATTAGAAATGATATTTAATGAATGTCCTATAAACATGTTTACAAAAGAGGGAATGGATCCAGGGGGTCGTAAAATTTTACCCGCGTGTCCTCGATTGCAATGCGAAGTAATTCTTATCATACTCACAGTGAATCAGTCTTTTAGTAAACCAATTTCGATACGGATATTCGTTTGCAGTGTTTAGGAAGTAATATTTAAAAAACGCCCAAAAGAAAGCCTGTTACTGTAGAAAAGCGATCGGCTATTCTGGCATTACACTAGGAAAGATATTCCGTGCGTGTGATTGCGGAAAAACTGCAAGTTATAAAATCAATTATGCATTTTACTATTCGCCGATACCGAACCACTGGGACATTAGAAGATCGTAATCGCCCAGGTCAGTCAAGAATGACGAGTGCGGAAGATCGACGCCTTACAGTGCTAAGCAAACGAAACCGGTGATGAACGACGCCCGAAATCGTAACAGAAATCAACAGGAGACGCGAACGACCGATTTCTGTAACCACCACTAAACTCCGCGTAAGAGAAGTCGGTCTTTACGGTCGCGTTGCGGCAAGAAAACCGTTGCTGCATCGTGGAAACAGTCAAAAACGACAAATTGGACACAAGAAAATTGAGGAAATGTTCCTTGGACTGACGAATCCAAGTTCGAAGTGCTTGGTCAGAAGCGCAGTGTTTTCGTGAAACAAACGAAAGGCGAACGGATGTTGCTGACTAAGTGTTATTTTATTTAATCTTCTAAATATAACCATATTAGTAAAAATAAAAAATATACCCTATTTCAAACATAATTATTTTAATGCCTTATAAATAAAATGAATCTCATTTTTTTTAGAGATTTCAACTTGAAATAAACAATAAAAATTTGTTTAACCTAGTAAGCGAATTCTAAAAAAACGGGCAGGCTTTGAATAATAAAAGATGCAGAATAAAAAAAATTCCACGTTGTGTGACAATGCCGAAAGGGATAATGCGTTCGTTTAGACCCTATGTTTTTAATTTCCTTTTTTCGTCATATTTATTGAATTATCAAAATATGCGTCTTACAAACGAAGCAGCATTTGAGGGCTTATTTTGAATGCATGAGAAATGCAACTGTCGTCGCCAGGGTATATGCAGTGCAGTTTCCTGACAGACGACACCACAGTGTGTAAGTCTTTCTTCGGCTAGTGCATCGACTCCGAACAACAGGAACTATTCAGCTTCCTGCGCATAGAAAACGCGATACAGGTCGCAGTGAAGAAAACATTATTAACGTTTTGGCCTGTGTAGAGTTCAATCCTCATATAAGTACTAGGGCAATTGTAAGAGACTTGGGATTGTGTCAAACTACCGTTCAAAATATTCTTAAAGCCAATACGTACGCATTTACTTACAAGATAATATCTGTACCAGGTCTGTTACAAGAGAAGACATGATTCTTTGAATAAGAAATGCAATTGGGAGCATTTTACAGGCAGAAGTTGAGACAGCTGTTTTGTCCACTCGACAGAGAATGGAATCATGCATAGAGAAAAATGAAAGGCGGTTCGAACATCTAGGAAGCCACTGATTTATGTTAAGCCACTGATGTATATTCGTCAAAGGGGCATCACAGTGTTAATTAAATAATAATATCGTTTTTCGAAATTCACTTACTAGGCTAATCAAATTTTGTTTATTTCAAGTTGAAATCGTTTAAAAAATGAGATTCTCCTATAGATTTCATAATTCATCGATAGAAGCCAAAATATATTAAGATTCAGTTTATTTGTAAGGCATTGAAATGAATAATTATCTTTGAAATAAGGTATATTTTTTATTTTTAATATGGTTATATTTAGAAGTTTAAATAAAATAGCACGCAGTCGGCAAAACCGAGTCGTCCAGGTGAAACAAAATTTTTAGTTTGTTCGTGAATATCACCCGTTAGAGAAAAAATATCGAAACACGGTTTTCGCTGAAATCTTGAGTTCTTAATTCTCTTTTCCGCGTGAAAAGAACCATATCGTTCTATTTAACATTTTTGCGAAGTCGCTTTATTTGTATAACAAATAAAGCGAAAGTCAGATAACGCCGACTAGTGATAAGGGTACAATTCATAAGAACTAGACCAAAACTGCATTTGATAGATCAAATAAAGCTCTTTTAAACGAGATCAAGATTGTTAGAATCCTAAGCCTAACAGGAGTAACCACTATTTATTTAAAAAACCAATTAAAGTCTCCCCACCACTTTACTTTAGAAGATACGGCAAAATGTGTTTAACGGAATTGGGTTGGAAACAAAATGTATATATTATGGTTAACTATTAATTAGACAAAACACGATGAAAACCTTAATTTTATACTTAGTCCTGACTGTTACGCCATCTACTGGTCATCCTACAAACTTCAAAATCATTTCCAGTATTTTCTTTTGGCCAGATTTATTAAAAAAGATTTTACTTGAAAGCTCTGTAATTACTAATTTCTGAGGTATAGCCGGCTGCCATTCTTATATAGCCATCTGATACATTATTTTTACAATAAATAAACTTATTTCAGTTTTTGAGCCTTCAAAAGGAATTGGTTGATTTGTCAAGAGAACTATAGAAACCTCATTGGCTTCAGTTTGAAACTGATCAATGAAAAGTGTAGAAAGTAGTAGCAGCTGAGTTCTTTACAGCATTTAGTATTAATTCATTCCAAGAGGTGCTCTTATAAGACAAAGAATTTAATTTAGTCGATTTTACCTGTACTAATGGCGTTGCTGCAGCGTTAATCGTAGGCTGTGGCAGCGCAGAGATCTGAATATTCCCAATCTTCTTCGTATCAGTACTCTGGAGTATATTCGCTTGCGTTTGTACTATATTCTGCTGGGATTGTATCACGTTCTGCGGCTGCATGATGCTCTGCTGTTGAGGCTGCGGCGTATTCGGCTGCGAATGTATCGAATTCGGTTCGCTCTCGCTCTGAGAGGTGTCGCTCTCGAACTGGATATCGTCCTCGTCGCCGATCCCCGACAGCTTCATGATATTCGCCAGATCCAGCTTCTGCTTCTTCTTCTTCGGCTTCTTTTTGGCGATGGACGCCGCGTTCACCTGCTGGTGCGCGTTGATCACCGCGTTCTGCGGTATGCTATGGTGGTGGTGATGGTTGATGGATGGATTCGCCAGATGGGTGACGTAGGTGGTGGTCGGAGTCGCCAGTTGCACTCCGTTCGTCAACACCCTGACCAACGGCTGAGATCGAGGCGGTTGGATCTGAAGCACCGGCTGGCTGGTCGGTTGGATGATGAGTCCTTGCGGCGTCGCCGTCGCCGTTTGCATCTGCGTTTGCATCTTCGTCTGCGGTCGAAGTATGAATTGAACACCGGGTGTGGTAATGACAGGCATCTGCGGTAGTAGTAACGGTTGCGCCGTCGGCATTATGGTCGCCTGTTGGTTCGCTGGTATCACAATTTGCGGACTGGAAACAAAAAATATATATATAATTTACTGTACTTTGTTAAATACACTTTGGAAAAGAACTAAAATCAAGTCTAAATCCCGTCCAAATGCGTAATTGATTAGGATAAGGTGGAGTAATAATGAACCTTATATAAGGTATTGCAGAACATGGTACAGTGGAGCCTTGATATTATGAACCCATTCATAGTGAACTTCCGGTTATAATGTTGTAGTATTCGATACTTAAAGTATCGAAAAATGTTTCCAGGACTACAAGGTTGGGATCAAGTATGGAACCAAGAAAATATTTTAAAACTTTCTATTTTTAAATTTTTAAAACTGAAACGATGATGATAAAACTTTGCAAGTAAGTATAATGTAATAAAAAACGTCAAAATATCCATGCAAATATGCACTAAAAATCAACTTTTATAGTATAAATACTAATTTTTATATTAACGTATATTTATTTTTCCGCTAAAAAGCACAAATAATTTCTTCAAAATCATTTAGTCAGCATTAATTAAAAACAAAATTATTAAATTAAAATTAATTAAATTATACAAACAAATTATAGTTACACTTAATTACAACATTGTGTAACAAGTTTTCTAAAGTAAATTTGCGCCTATTGTCAGCTAGAGTATTTTTGTACTGTGAAACAACTCACACGACGCTATTGTTGGAAATTCATATTTTCCAATGTCACTGACACTTAAATGTTAATTTTTTTTTCATTAAGGGTTGTTTTGAGCTATGCTAGACCCCGTGGTGTAGTGGTTAGCACGTCTATACGGCAAACGAAAGGTGTCAGGTTCGATTCCTTACCGGGGTTAAGATTTTTTTCAAATATTTAATTACGTCGGAAATACCGATGAAATTACCTATTCTCCGTCTCAACTTTATTATACGATATTAAGTTTAAATGGGATATATGTTTCTTTGACTATCTTTTAAGGTTTGCCAATAATGTTTACGTTGGCGGTAATGACAGTAGTTTGTTTCGTCTTTCATTTATGTTCTGTCAAACGCTAGTATTCAGCATTTCAGTTTCTTAGCGGTTTTCCAATTAAAGTACTTATAATTGTTAAGTCGTTCTTTTCTGAACGGTAATATTTATAAGAAATGTTATCAGTAAATATACTATTACATTAGTGTTATTTTAATGATCTAACCTATACAATTGTGGATTTTAACACAACAAATAGAGCCAGGCGATAAAAAACGAAAGAAAGGCGAAAATTTCAGCGCTGTAAAGAAAAACAGATGGTTGTTGATGTCCATAATTCATTTTAAAAAATCTATGAGGGGAGTGCCGCTATTAAAGACGCAAGTGAAGCTCAATGTTGTTCAGAGCGTAGTGTTTATAACGAGCAGAAAGAATAACAGTAAAGTCCTTTATCTAGTCCAAAGAGTAAGAGGAAGGGTGCTCAAATAAATGATCGACTAAATACATATGACGACAACCTATAAGCACTTATTCGACGTCAAGTTCATGCCTTTTTTAAACAGAACATACCACCTACTCTAAACGCAATCTTTGCTGTTATTAATAATGACGAAAACCTTCCTAATTTTACACGGGCAACCCTACACCGGTTATTGCATGATATCGCCTTTGAATTTAAAGTAGGGCGGAAGAGTATTCTCATGGAGCGAGATGATATTATCAGATGGGGGCACAAATGCTTACGTGACATCAAGAAATTTAGAAAACAAGGTATTATTTTCATTCAACAATTTTAATAGATTACGGCTAAATAGGTAATCATTGATTTATATATTTTAATATTGGTTTCTCTACTTTAAGGAAGAAATATAATATATACCGAGGAATCATGGGTAAATGTAGGACATACAGTAGGTAAAGCATGGAATGATACCAGTATTCAAAGTATTAGACAGACCCACCTTGAGGGACTGGTTTAAAATCACCCAGTGATCTTGGTCCTCGTTTTGCATTAGTTCATGCAGGTTGCGACAAAGGTTTTATTACTGGTGCCGAACTTACATTTCTTTATAAGAAAAATACCGAAGATGCCCATCAAGAAATGGATGCGGATAAGTATGGAGAGTCGTTCGTTAAGCAATTGCTTCCAAATTTACCACAAAATTCGATAATTCTGCTCGATAATGCTTTGTACCATACCAGAAAGGCGGTAAGATACCAACACCAGCATGGCGAAAGCCAAATCATTGAGTGGCTTAGCGAGAAGCAGATACCAATCAAAAATGGCATGTTAAAAAGAGATTTTCTGGTTTGTGTGTCACAACTTAAGCCTCACTATAATAAAAATAAAATTGATGAAATTGCAAAGCAAAAGGGTAATGAAGTTCTTCGTTTACCTCCCTACCACTGGGAATTAAATCCGATTAAAATGGTGTGGGTACAAGTCAAGCACTTCATTAAAATGAACAGTACAACATTTAATACGTCTGAATTAATTGCACAGTCCTATAATACAATTACAGCTCACAATTGGCAAAATTATATGGAGCATGTGAAAAATGTTGAAAAAGATATGTAGACAGTGGATAATTTGCAAGATGATATCGAGTAATTTATAATTCATGTTACATATTCATCATCATCGGAAGAAGTGATAATTTTTTGAATAACACTGGTTACCAAAATTTAAACTTTTTCTTATCCTGCAAATTAGTATATGTGAACCTTGCAGCATTTTTTATGCTGAATTCAAATCTTTTTCAGAAATATTCTATCAGGCAGGGTTTCTAAGTGACAACGCAATAAATAGTAGAACAACGTGTATAATGTGTTTATTTCTAAAACAACTGAAAATGTTTCTATAATGTACAAATGTATGATTTTCTGCTATATTTAGCGTCAGGAACGTCTCTCATCCGTGTCCCGGCAATAATCTGCCAGCATATAGGGGTTCCACTTGCCTTGGTAGCACTTTTCGATGTCCAAAATATCTTGGTGAAATCTTTCCCCGTGTTCGTCACTGACGGCTCCAAGATTGTCCGGGAAAAAATCTAAATGTGAGCCTAAAAAATGAATTTTTAAACTCATATTGCACCCCAATGTCTCATACGAAGTCAAAAGGTCTTTTACAATGTTCTTATAGTCTTCGGATATGTAACTGTCTAAAAAGTTCTCACAAATATTCTTAAATGACAGCCAGGCGGATTTTTCATTTTTGTTCAGCTCTATATCGAACCTTCCGTCTCGAAACAAGTCCCTGATCTGGGGTCCTACAAATATGCCCTCCTTTACTTTAGCATCACTAATTCTGGGGAACTTATTCCTCAAATACGCGAATCCGCGACCGTTTTTGTCCATTGCTTTGACGAAATTTTTCATAAGTCCTAGTTTTATATGTAAAGGGAGCAGATAAATTTTCTGAGGATCGACAAGAGGGGGGTAGATGACATTCTTAACTCCTAGAGTCAATGATGTTCGTATCGGCCACACTTTCTTTACATAATGGTTTTTCTTGTCTCGACTGTCCCACTCACACAGGAAACAACAGTACTTCGTGTAGCCGAGTTGCAATCCGAGTAATAGCGCCACAACCTTTAGATCGCCGCAGATATTCCACTTAAATTCATCGTATTTGATTTTTTCTAAAAGAATCTTCATATTGTCGTATGTTCCCTTCATGTTGCCTGAGTGGGCGAGAGGAATTGAGGGTAATTTATTTCCATTGTGAAGTAAAACGGCTTTTAAGCTAGCTTTGGATGAATCGATGAACAAACGCCATTCATCAGTGTGATAGTCATGGCCAAGTGCACTCATAACCGAGACGATATCATTGCAGAACACCAGGTCATCTTCAAGGGAGACGTAATCATTTAATTTGGCATGACGACTACGACAAAACCAGATTTTTGTGTCACTCTGAAGTGAATTTCAGCCCTTCAATCTGGATCCCAAAAGTTCGACTTGCTTCTTAGACAGGTTTAAATCGCAAACGAGGTCACTAAGGTCTCCTTGCGTCAGCAAATGTGGTTTATTTGAAGAACATCCTGATTCAAATGTGGGATCCAAATTCTTGAGGTGCTTTCTCATCACTAGACTCATCATCACTGAGTCATGTTTTCCGCAGGTGCTGGTATAGGTAACTCCTCGTTATGAAGTACTGATCTCAATGTAGATGGTAGATTAGGATATACAACAGTGTGTTTAGATTTTGATGTAATACCAGTTATATTTGTCAGGCAGAAGTAGCAGCTCGAAACGTGGTCTTTGGGTTCTCTCCATACCATAGGAACTGCAAAAGGCATATGACGTGAACCTTTTACCCATGCTGTGAGAAGCCGAACACATGTGACACAACAAATATGGGGGGCCCAACTTTTATCCTGGTCGCCTACTTTACAACCAAAATAAAGTCCATAACATTTTCTAACTAACGGTGTAAACGAACGTTTCTGTGTTTTAAAAGTCAACTCGCCGCAGACGTAGCAGAACGAATTTAGATTTTTACAATTTCTCGGCATTTCAGTGGCACTTGGGGTATCAACACAACACTTTAAACACAACAGCACACTTTCTCAAGGGTTAGAACAAAGCAAATGCGGAGCTGTAATGTTCTGTAGCCGATCAATTTGCTGCAACTGCGCTCCCGGCCAAAGATCTTATAATGCTCCCGGTCAGCTTGTCGAGATCTGTTCTGCCTGTTCCGAATGACGCAATATTACTTAGAATTTCGCAATATTATGTAACATTTTATTTTAAATGCCTAAATATCACCGGCATATTTATCGGCATTTTATTGTAAAGCACACAGTATTATGCTACGTGGATATACTGGAACTCAAAAACTATGGGTGACGCAGTAATTTTGAAAGTGAATTTGAATTCGGCGTGTAAAAATACATAGGAAACAGGCATTTCTATACTTGGGACAAAAACCTTGTTGTGTAATTGAAAATATGTTTCCATTATTGTTTTCTTTTCATAAATACATATAATTTTTTATTGTTTGATTTAATTCATATTCTTAACATAAAAAGGATGTATTGATATTCAATAAAATATAAAAGCAAACGCTCTGATATTTTTCATTAAGTAATAAAATAATAGAATAGTCCAAATTAGTGTATCAATTTCAGTAATAAGAAAGCATTTTCACTTATCCGATCGACGAAACGACTTTAAACTGCATATATCCTTTGTCCACATAAACTGTTAAATAATAACCGGAAATAACCTAAATTTAATGTGGTCTAACAAATTGGCAACAGTGTACAGTATGTTCATAAGACCTGTATTGCATAATGAGGTCGAGACGGATTATAGTTAGAAATATCAAAATGGTTGTTTTATCAAACAAACCATAAAATTGAATTAGGAATTCAAAAATGCAATAACATATAATTTATTTAAAACGAAAAAGTTGACAGCTACTTCCGTGATGTCTTAGATTATTGAAAATATTTTAGTTCAATAATACATGTAGGCTTCAGTATACATATTACCAAAAGTTCAGAATTTTCCAACGTATACTCTTTCATATATCGATCGATACAGTTCCTTGTGAGACAGCCTGTATAGAAATTAGTCGATTGAATCAAACGCAGGGTATATGAATAAAAAAACATGCTTTTATTCAAAATGAATCACAAAGATAATCAAATATAAGAGCAGATTCCGATTCAATTGCAAACTAGATAATAGGTTCTAACACAATTCCAAGAGCTTTTGTTCTATTGCATTTAACACAATACCAAAATAACAGATTGCGGTGATTGGAATAAATTAGGAATGAACTGAAATGGAAATAGATCAAATCATAAAAGACAAACCCTTTTAAGAATGTTGAAATGTTGGATTTCTCAGGTTATCTTTGTAAGTATATATATTTTTTACAATATGTCTGTATGTAAATAAAACAAAAATCTTTGCCAACTACAAAAACAACAACGGAGTATTTAATCACGCCTTTTAATGAATTTAATTTTTATTTTAAAATGAATGCGACCATATTCCTGTTTATATCGTCTTTCTTACAAACTATCTGTCCTCAAATCTGAATTAGATTCGTACCGCATTTTTATATTTTTATTCTTTATACAAGGAAGTATTCCAATTTCTTACTTGTGTTAAACGATATACATAAACGTAGACACATTTTTATTCCTTTGTGTGGCTGCCAAAATTCTTTGGTGAAAATAATGTCAGCTGTAATGATACTCGTGAAAAAAATCCAAACCGATCGTGTAGAAAAGGTCACAAAACATACGTCGAATTGCAGTTAAAACATTTTTGAGGATAGATACAAGCCAATATATTACGAATATGTTCGAAAATTCTCAAGTAGAATATAAAAAGAAGTATCGCATCTGGGACACTGGAATATACAGGGTGACGCGATAATATGGCAAAGCTGGCTATATCTGCTATTAAAATAGATATAAAAAAAAACGTTCTAATAAAAATTGCAGACTCGATTTTCAAGTTAATGTCTAGAATGAAGAATAAAAAAACAAAAGTGAGGTCAATGAAACAAACAGGTTTGCAATATTAAAAATTCTCTGAAAAATCTACGATTCACTTAGAAGATGAGAAAGACCACTTAATTGTTGTAATTCTTAGTTAAAAATAAAAATTAGCATTCATTTGAAACACTCTAATACGATATACTAGAACCACATTGTTCAATCCCATAAGATGGCCATGAGAAAATAATTGAGATATGTACAATTCCCAAATACATATTTGTCATTGCAATTTAGAATGCCATGAAAATTGTAACAAAAAAAAAAAACAAAAAAACAAAACTGGCCTTGAAAGCTATCTAATCGGTAATTTCTGATTGCATCCACCAAAAGCATGCGTTTTTAACGGAGAAACAGAAAATTATTAAATCTAAAATTTTAGCAAATTTTATAGACATTTTAAACTGATTAATTTCATCAATCTTCTTATTTCACACTAAGTTTTGGTAAAAAATTCAAATATGGCTTTAATTTAATAATAGAACCACGTTGAACAAATCACCAGCTTATTTTCGAAATCTCGTAAATAATTTTCGATTTTTTTTTTAACTCCCTGTATTCACGGCGATAATTGTACAGGGTGACCACGAGGAGCATTTACATTTTGGATGGGACGGTTACCCAGCCTGGCTTGCCGTGTCACGGTGGGGGAGAGAGCATTGAACTCCCGAGAGGTGGCCATTAGGGTATCTCTTCTTCACGATGAACCTGATGCTTTAATTGTTGTGAGCGACGAGGCCCATTTCTACCTGAATGGCACTGTTAATCAGCAAAATTGCAGATACTGGGCAGGGGAAAATCCGAGACAGCTGCATGAGAGACCTCTTCATTCACCTCGTGTAACTGTGTGGTGCGCGATTTCGAGGGAGGCCCCTTCTTTTTTGAAGAAGGTGGAGTAGTGGTAACAGTCACCTCAAATCGGTATGTGGATATGATCAATACGTTTTTTATCCCACAATTGCAGAGGCTAAACTTGCTTGCAAGAAGGCATATGGTTTCAGCAAGATGGGGCTACTGTTCACACATCAAGGATATCGATGAATCTGCTATGGAACGTGTTTCCAGGTCGCGTGATTTCCAGGTTTGGAGATGTGTCCTGGCCTCCTCGATCTCCTAACTTTAACACGTGGGATTTTTTTTTGTGGGGATATTTGAAGAAAAAAATGTATCAACATAAACCCCGTAATTTGATTGACTTGAAGGCGGCAATTCGTAGAGAGGTGGAATTGATCACAGAGGAGACACTGGAACGAGTGTGGAGGAGCTTCAAGGACAGAATTGAAAATTGCATCAGGGAAGCCGGACGTCACCTTTCTGACCACATTTTCGCTACATAAAGTAAATAGCGTATCCCAACAAACATGTTAGATAAATTGAATAAAATTTTTTTTGTTAAATTGATAGTGTTTTGATTTTTTTTTTAATGTAAATGTTCCTCGTGGTCACCTTGTATATAATTAATTATCATAAACATCATAACTATTTGTGTAAACTATTCCTAAATCGTGAGGCGCTTCTATATCGACAAAATAATTAGAAAAAAACGAATTTTTGTTGCACTTGTTATAGTAGTAACTAAAAATATAAAAATAATATGAAACTAAAATTGATCCATCTATTTTAGCTTTGTCAAACCTTTACTTTTAAAATCCTAATTTTTTTTTCCTATTAATAACAAGAATTTTGTCTTAGCTTATGATTGTCCTTCCTGTTGTTGAAATATTAATTTCAAAAAGCAAGTGTTCGTTATATCTCACAAACATAATTTTAAAAAATGTTTAAGAAACAAAAAATATATCGTAAATTTGAAATAGTGATTCCAAATTTTAGCTTGCATAGCACAGCAGACATAGCTGAGGGTATTACCAGCCATGTCAAGGAACATTGTTTCTGAAGAAATAGAAAAGTAAATTTCTATAATTCATAAATACTATAATGTAAAAAATGTTTGACATATTTAAAATGTCTTTCTGGAATACTACTTCTTTAACTTGATATTTACTACCTCATTCATTTAAAAACAGAAACCCTATTAAAAAATTTTGTTTAGAAATATAAGGAACAAAAATTACCTAAAATTATTAGAGAAGAGAACAAAAAAATGTATTTTGGCCTGGATTATCGAAATATTAGTCATGGGTTTAATTCCCAGCCCAAGCATGCTTGGTTTTTGATTACAAATCAAAATCGAAGCAAGCCTTTGATATGTAACAAATCACTACTAAATATTGGAACACAAAACCATAATTCTTGCAAAATTAATTGATGTGGAAATAATATAAAACAAAACAAAGCAAAAATGAAAACAACTATGGATGCCAATTCTAACGAAACAAAGAAGTTGCAAGATAACGGAAATATTCTTTGAACGATCTAGGATTCGGTTAGAAAGTGAGAAAGTCTGCTTAATTATTGTCATTTTTAATTAATAAATAAATAGCTTTAATTTGAAACATTCTAATAAGATATATTAGATAAACATTGAATCTTATAAGACGGCCATGACAAAACAATTGAAAGATATGTAAATCCCAAATAACACAATTTGTTATTACAATTTAGAATGCCGTGGAAATTATAACAAAAAAAAACAAAAAAAAACAAAAAAAACAAGAAAAAACAAAAAAAAACAAAAAAAAACAAAAAAAACAAAAAAACAAAAAAACAAAAAAATACAAAAAAAAACAAAAAACAAAACAAAACAAAAAACAAAAAAAAACAAAAACAAAACAGGCCTTGGAAGCTGTCAAATCAATAATTTCTGATCGCATATACCAAAGGCAAGTACTTTCAATAAGGGAACAAAGATATATTTAATACATATTTTAAAATAACAAATTTCGTCAATCTTCTTACCTCACACTAGGTTTCGGTGATGGTTGTGGACTAGCTGCCGGTTTTGGTAAAATATTCAAATGCGGCTTTAATTTAATGATATTCTGCTGTTGTGGTGTTTGAATTGGTCTCGCTAACAGATGATTGTTATGTATAATCTGCATCACCGGAAACGTATTCGGCTGAGGAGTCGGAGGTTTCATACTTTGCGGAGATGGACTCTTCATCCCGGCTGGACTGTTGTAAGGTGATTGTGGATAACTCGGACTCGGATTAGAATAAGCTGGAGACATGTTCGTAACGATCTGCGGCTTCTTCACCAGATGGAGATTATTCGATCCGATCGTAGTACAATTTGTATTCAAACTCTCATATTCGTTTAATACGATTTTATCGGGTTTCATTTGGAAATTATTAGATGATTTCGGAGATTTACACATTTTCGGCGCTTGTTTCTGAGGGTTAGAAGACATCTTACCACAAGAAGCACCTTTCGTTTCACTTATTTCGGTTGTGTCACACGATTACATAAGTTTATTCCGACACTCCATTCGTTTTCACTCGAAACGATTTCCTGCTCGCACGTGTATAAATTAAAAAAATAAATTAGAAATAAACAAATTAATGGAATGATTTTTTTGAGTTCTTTTAATCTCTCGATATCATCTCACTTCCCTAAGGTCTTTTTTTAAACGTAACACCTTTTAAGTCTTACTTTTTTACTCATTTAAGAAAATCGTATTTGAACTATCCGAACTCGAATAAAGCCATTTTTTCGTTGTACACATCCAAATATAGCGAGCGTTTTCGGTGCATTATTTGTTGGAATTGTTGTTTCTTCTCATCATTGTGTTTTTTGGGTTGAAATCACATCGCACGGGATAAACGCAGTTTGCTTCCAAGGCGAAACTTTAGCGTAGGATAACGTTTTATGTTGATTATCGCTTTTCATCAACTGGGTTTCATTCAAATCTTCGGAGAATCCTGCAAAACAAAATTTAAGTCAAATCGTAACAACATAACCTGTACTTAAGTGTACAAAACAAGCTTTGTTTTACGCACGCACTCGTTTAAAATCGCTCTCTACTATCACAATAATCGTTTGCGTATTTTATTATGATTGTTTATTATGCAATACCATTAATTTCGATTTGTTTATAAAGAAAAATTTGCAAATTTGCAAGACAAACAAGTTATAATCACTAAACCGCCATCTTTTACGATAGCTTTTTTTCTGGTCTTTAATGTCTACCCCTTAAATCATGTAATGGACTCTTCCGATAAATAATCATAGTTTATTAATTTCCCATCTTTTCCGGTCGTATCGGAAAAACGAGTGCGGAAAAGCGAGGGGAATGGCAAATGTCATAATCTCGGACGAAAAAAGTATTTGATAATAAAATTTTTATCATAAATAAACTCGGAAAGGATATTTAGAGAAAGTAATGGTGGGGATGTACATTGAAAATAGAGAAAGGAATGGTGGGGGGCAGAAGTAACTACATACAGCAAATTCACTAAAAAGGATCTTAAAAGCAGCTGGGTAGAACGATAAAATAGATAATAGTGTAAATATAACACCGTCAAACGCGACCGATTTCCATAAATAACTCGTCCTAATTACGACATGAACTTGCCAAAAAAAAATCAATAAGAAAGTAAGGTTATAATCGACTAATCTAAGATTTAATACATGGCTTATGTAACGACCGCCAGCTAGGAATGCATAAAAATCCGTTTTTACGTGGGAAAAATTGCGTTTTTTCCTGGCAAAGCCAGCTCACAAGCCACGTACGGCAGTTCTGCCCACATGATTTTCAGATAAAATGGATAAAATTTCTACGTACCTTAACAATTTTCACTTCACGGGTTGTAAGGGGTTTACACTGGCAAAAGCAGGGATTCCGCGCTCCTGATTGGTCAGCGGTGAGCGTCATTTGATACACAAAAAAATAACATTTAGTTTGAGGTTAAACGTTTCGGATTACGATTCTCGTCCTTATCCTTCTCTTACGTAGAGGTTGTCATTATCGCTGTATGAAAAGAACGAATCTTTTTTAGATGGATAAGTTCAAACTAATAATTCTTTCATTTGGTGTATTATTTTCGACGTTGAGTGTGTTTGGTGAATGTCGTTTATGAAAAAGGCAGGTTTGGCCATTGTAAATTGAATGAAGAAGGCTCCGCCTATACGCCGTCACATTTTGGAGTTGGAGGAAAATCAGTCGGGTATCGTGCCGTGTTCAAAGTCGATGTGTTTCCATCTTTTCGTTATTAAAAAGCATGTTAAGAGTACGAAATTAAAGTAAAATTAACAAAGTGAATCTATTACAGAATTAAACAATTAGAACAAGTGAATTGGATCATCTACATTACACAACAAGGATATGTGAATTAGTGGATTAACTATTAATAAAAAAAAGATTCTCAATTTAGAACTGTACTTTTCATTTTCTGAAAAGGCATAAATTCATTTTTTAATAGTTTATTAGTACTCAGTATCTCTAAAATAGATAACAAATAATTGTAATCAAGTTCCACTTCCTAAGTGACTTCTAAGTAGTATTAAAGTTAATATATTGAATATTTCAAGTGCGTTATCACGTTATTTCCTCGAATTGTTTCGTCCTTGTCTTGCAAATTCGTCTACTTTTTCACAAATACCTCTAAAGTTGTTTTATTTATTATTTCCTAGTATTGATTGCGAGGGTTTTGTTTATTTACATCCTTTATATTTCTATTATTTCGTAGAATCTAGGCGGCCTTTCATTTCGCTTAGCAATTGTCATCGAACTTGGAATTTCTGGAATTGATCTAGTAGTTTGTGGAAATTGTAGCCAATTAATTTTGGTTTAACTGTATTGTTTTAAAAAATTATTTATATGCAGGGTATATAAATAATTTATAATTTATATATAATTATTTATATGCAGGGTACATAATGTTAATCCAGACTATAAATTAACTTTTTTAAAACGTAGTTTTATTTTATCTGAAAAATCGCTCAACTTTTATGATCAATTCAGTTAAATGGCACGGGTTCATTCAGGTACTTGTAATTGTTGAATTTTATCAACTTCTAGTCATAGTTGATAAAATTTTAACTAAAAATAGCTGTTTTTTTTTAATTATTTTGGACTATGTATTATCACATCTTTAATGTTTTGTATTTGCTTATTTCTGGATTTTCTTAGTATCAAATTACTTTAATAAATTTTGGATATCTCCCAGCATAAGAACGGAATTTCACTTTTCTTCAAGATTTAATCATCTTTTTGATTTTGTTCAGTTTGATTCTTTTTAGATAAAAATGTAATAAGAAGCATTAGGCGTTGAATAGTGTTCTCTTGATATCCTTGTTTAAATTCATTTTCTGTCTTGGTTGAAAGTTTTTGGATTTCCCCAATACAGATAAACTATTTCATCTACGTATTAGATGCTTCTCTTTTCTATAGATATATTGTATTGTGGTTTCAGCAATTAGTGGCCTCAATAAGTGAACATTCATCTAACGATGAAGTCTACAATACAAGAACTAATCGTAAAATGAGTCTTCAGGAGTTAGAATCGACCATCGGCTACCGTTAGATTATCAAAATGACATTCCTTAAATCATTTTGGAAGAGAATTAGAAGAAGTTTGATATTTCAAGCCATTTTCTGTGAAAGATTTCAAAATAAAAAATTACGTCACGGATCACAAATTCTATTTTGCTAGCCTATTTGATTAAATTTACATTTGATTGTGAAGACCTAAAAATAATAGGAATATGGGATGGATTGAGAAACATATTGGAATTTAATTTGCTGAATGTGCGCCAGCAGTCGTTGCCAAAAATAGTGATTTATTAAAACTATTAAAGGAAACTAATTCCTGAAGCTAGAACATCATAAACTTAACTAAATTACTAATTGAAATTATTCTTTTAGCGGTCAATGTTGGCCGGATAAAGCGTTGTTGATTTGTTTTTCTTGAACCTTTCGTATTTAACGTTCAAATAATTCAAGGAACGCTGAACGTTTAAAATCCTGATTAATTATGGTCTTTTTTAACATTTGATATAGAATTGGCGCTTTGATGAGAAAAGGGCATAAGAAAAAAAGCAAAATGGGATTAAATCTCCCACGACACTTGTAAAGTCATTGTGCACCTTTGAGAAAAGGGATATGAATCAAAACGCCTTATAAATGTCAGATATTTTACTACACCCAAGAAAAAGAACTTCAATAACAAGCAGATGTTATTATTTTTAACTGCCATTTCCCAAAACTTCTACTTTTGGGCATATATCCCTTTTCCCACCCACGTGCCAGTTATTTCCTGATTCCAAACGTTACATATTTATATTCTGTTGGTTTAAATCATTTTTTAATTAATAGAAAACAATATGTGGCATGTCACAAAATCAAACCGAGCCATCATACCGTGAACATTGGAGTTCCCCAAGAATCAGTGTTAGGTCCCATATTATTTTTACTTTTTATCAACTATATTCCCAATTTTATTAGTTCTAATTGTATACGTAATCTCTTAGTCATTGCTAGCAATACGATATTAAGGAATTGCTAGATACCAACAGGCTAATAATATCGATAAAACCACATGGATTTTATTCTACAATAGAATAAAATATAACTCGCTTGGATGTTTACTAAATGACACTTTTGTGAAATGTACCAGTTCTACCAAAACTCTAGGCTAAGCGTGAGATGAGAAATTGGACTGGTCACAACATGTCAGTAATATGTGTGGTGCCCTCGCTCAAACTTATTTTGCATTACAATCCTGTAATCTTTTTGTCTTAAAGACATTTTATATCAGCATTATGTATTGGGGAAACTCAAAAGACATGAATAGGATTTTTCTATTGCAGAAACGTGGAACATAAATTGGAGAGAACCCTGCATAGACATTTTTAAAACTAATAAAATATTGACATCTTCGTACTCTAAGTGATTTGTTTATAATAATCTTCATAATTATTGATTACAGTACTAGATCAGCTACTTGCTTACTTCCAGCACCGTACACCACAGCTTTTTCCAAAAGAACCTGTTGTTTATGGACTGTAAGTTGTCTGGAAGCTTATTTCTAGATGAAATCAAGTCTGCTCCTGGTTTTTCATTATTCAAATTTAAAGTAGAGGCATTATTAAGCAAAAGTTATTATTCTGTCAAAGGCAGAATAACTTCTTTGGGTTTTGGGCAGCGGCGACTGGTTGTGTCGTAAATGGGAGGTCAATTACAACGCGTCGATTTCCTCGTGTATTTCCGTTGCATACTACAATGTACACGATATGCAATGGAAATACACGAGTAAATCAAAGGGTTGTAATGCAGCTCCGCAGCCACACTGCACCAGCCTCCGCTGTTTTAAGTCAGTAACAGAAGAGAGAAAAAAGCCTTTTTTCTGTTTCTCTTTCTTACATTTATTCCATTACAACGTTTTGTTGGTTGACAAAAAACTTTTTCAAGCTATGTCTTATCATTCTCTATTTGTTTTTATTTGTACGTTCGTTTTTATTTTATTTTATATTAATTTTTTTAACATTAAAGTCAATGAAATCATGTCCAAGGATCAAGTCACGTTGAATATTTTTTTAAATAATTTATGAAATTAAACATAAAATGTTCACGACAAATAAACCGAGTATATGGACACAAAGAAACATTTTTTGTGTTGAATAAAAATGTTTTAAAAAATATTCAACGTGACCTAATCTTAGACATAAAGTTAAAAAAAAATAAAATAAAAAGGAAAATACAAATACAAAAAAGACAAAGAGGATAGTAAGATATAGCTTCAAAAAGTTGATAAAAAATGATTGTTAAAAACATTTATATCGAATTAAACATAAAATATACACGACAAACAAACCGAGTATACAAACACACCAAAAAATTTTTTTGTTGGATAAACGTACTTTTAAAAATATTCAAGGTGACCTAATATTAGACATGACTTCATTGACTTCAATGTTAAAAAAAATAATAAATATTCAATAAAATAAAAAGGAAGATACAAATAAAAAGAAAAAAGATAATAAGACATAGCTTGATGAAGTTGATAAAAAATCATTTTTAAAAACATTTGTATCAAATTAAACAAAATGTACATGACAAACAAACCGAGTATATGGACACACAAAACATTTTTTTTTTGTTGGATAAAAAAAAATATTCGACGTGACCTAATCTTGGACATAAAGTTAAAAAAAAATTAATATTAAATAAAATAAAAAGGAAAATACAAATAAAAAGAAAAAGACGATAAAAAGACGTAGCTTGAAAAAGTTGACAAAAAAACAAGGAAATCTAGCAATGAAATAAATGTAAGAAAAAGAAACAGAAAAAGGTTTTTTTCTCTTCTGTTAATAAGCTAAAACCAAAAAAAAAAAACAACAACATTCAAGTTACGAAACCAAGGTAAAAAAAAAAACGAAAAACAAAGTATAATAATAATTATTATTATTATTACTAATAATATTATTGTTATTATAAGATTACTTATTATTCATGGCAAGCCAAAAATGGTTTAATGAAAAATTACCAACGGAAAGCAAAGAAAATGCTTCAATTTCTATGGTCCGCATCTATTTTGATGAATTACTTCTTATTTTGATTTTGTCGTATGTTTTAAAGGAATTAAAATGGTGATCCGTTGAAAAAACTACAACTAATTGACATATTCAAATAAAAACAGTTGCAAATTTAAAAAATAACCATAAAACCATATGTTTAGTAGAAATTTTTGTATGTAAAAGTTAATTGAACTGGATTAATTCAAAAATTCAGTTTGCCAGCATCTTGAAAAATGTTCTAATTTGACGGTAAGCAGAAAAGTTTTTGTAGTAGCTACATTTATGGGCCCATTAACAAGGCTAAAAAGTTTAATAAGACAGAACAAATACAGAAATTTACACAATGAAACAGAAACGTTTAACTAATACACTGTTTTGGCCTGCCTTAGCTGCTACGCATGATATCCAGTACTGATCCTACGACTAGGTAAAAAGCGAAGGACGGCACAATTCAAAAGGTGGCACATATTGGATATGGCAAAAAATCTAGTCTTAAACAATTGGGTATAATTATGTTATCAAGAAAATGTATGATTTATTCGGGGAAAAGTGCTACACAATATAAAACTATAGCTAGAATTTTTTTATAAGCATTTCCCTATACCTAAAATACATATAAAAACAAAACAGATTCATAAAAAAGAATACAGATTAATTAAAAGAACAAAGTAGATTATATAAAAGTAGCTATGAGTTGACATTTTTTAAATTTCGCAGATGATTTAAATCGATAGTTCCGGGAATAAAGGACATGATCGTATGTATTACGCAGCTACGTTAAAAAATTGACGACTACGTCCTTTATTGCCGGAACTACCAACTTAAATCAACCGTGAAATTTAAAAATTGAAAACTCTAGCTATAACATAAAGAAATTAAATAATTTCTTTGTTGCAATTGAAAAAAAAATACTCATTATAGATCTTAAATTACAATGTGTTACCAGGTAATAAGCAATAATACCATTTCATATCGGTTATATCCTTAATCGTTTTCCAAAGTAATGGTATTTTGTCGCGGTATTTTTGTGTCGCTGCCGCGAAGGGAACGTTCCATGAATTGAGCAGCGGTATTTCCTGTCTCTAGTAGAAGAAGCACACATGAAAAATGTGCCTACAAACAATAACCAATATAACGCCAAATTAAATAGCTGCCACGTATTGATGGAATCACTACCGGCAAAAACATTATGAGAAGAGAAAAACATTGAAACTTCTTGATCCTGGCCACACTGCTCAGATTTGTGCCACATCTCTCAGTTTATGCCATTAATCTTCAAAAACAGCAACTGAAATATTTCCTGGCGCCACCTCGTTCCAATAGTTATAGTCATGCAGTTCTAGGTAGTAGCGACGGAACCAGAATACAGATACCGTACTCACCCATACAATGATATAACCCTTAACGTACAACGTTTCATAAACATTTTTAAAAGATACCAGTTAATGTAATGTTTTTTTTCTTTTTATTACTACTTACCACGTGTATTAATTTAATTATAGTTTTTTTAAATATATAATAAATAATAATAAAAAAGGGATACATAAACTTAAATATCAACTGATTAATTATTAAACTACATAAAATAATCCCTATTTAATTACATTATTAAAGAAATAATTTCACTTGCTCCTAGGAGGGTTAGCTGATTCACTCGTGTTACCTGGAAACGTTCGTATACCCTTTATAAAGTATTATAACATTTGTAAACGCAGTAGTTCTGAAGAGATTGTTATTGTGAAAGTATCTGAGGTTGTGCAAATGAAAAATAAAATAATTTCGGTTTGACTGCTTAAAATGCCCCGTGGAAAGCCTCTAGCTGTTTCAAAACGATCTGCTATTATTACCTTGCATCAGGAAAGGTACCCAAAAAGACGGATTGCCGATAAATTTAAAACTAAGAAATCTACAGTACATGATACTATAGTTCGATTTAAGACAACCGGTGACGTGCAAGATCGTAATCAGCCAGGACCGTCAAGAAAAACGACTCCTACGGAAGATTTACGAATAAAAATATTTAGTAAACGTAATAGAAGACTAACAGCATCAGAAATTGCTGCAGAATTCAATAATGAGCGAGATTCCAAAGTTTCTGTGAGTACTGTGAAACGTCGGCTGAAAGAGGCAGGGTTGCATGGGCGAGTGGCTTGTCGAAAACCGTTACCCCGAAGAGGAAATAGACTGAAACGACTGAAATGGGCACAAGCTCATAGAGATTGGTCAGTGGACGATTTTAAAAACGTTTCGTAGACTGACGAATCCAAGTTTGAGGTTTTTGGAAATAGACGGAGAGTTTTCATTCGCAGATCAAGAGGGGAAAGAATGTTACGGGAGTGTATAGTTCCTACGGTGAAGCATGGAGGCGGATCTGTAATGGTTTGGGGTTGTTTTTCCATAATCGGAACAGGAGACGTGCTCAAAATTTAGGGCATAATGAAAAAAGAAGAATATCGGATAATCCTGGAGGAAAATGCCATACCGTCAGGAGTCCGATTAATTGGTCGTGGATTTGAATTTATGCAGGACAATGATCCCAAACATAAATCTAAATTGTGCACAGATTACCTGCAACAAGAAGAAAATGAAAAAAACCCTAAAAATTATGGAATTGTCGCCACAGTCCCCCGTTCTGAACCCGATAGAGTTGTTATGGGAAGAATTAGACCGATGTGTTAGGAAAAAGTGTCCAAAATCGAAGGAACATTTGTGGACCATTCTCCAGGGGGTATGGACAAGCTTGCCCAATGAAACATTAGCAAAATTAGTGAATCGGATGCCGAGAATAGTGGCAGCAGTCCTAAAGGCAAAAGATGGATTTTTTGATGAAAATCGGATTTAAATTATTTGTATTACATTAACTTTTTCTTTTTAATAAATTTGTGTTTGAAAATATGTAAAATCATGAAAGTAAGTATTAAATACATGGCCATTTAATATTTCTCTTATTTTCTTTGACTTCCGTACATTTTTTTGCTAGCCCGAACTTCCATGAACGGTAGTGTATATCATGCATAACCATAATGTGCTTTCTTTTGTACCTCTTCAAGATTTATCCTACATAAACTAGCGTATAGAAATAGAACTTTATAAATTATTTTTAATACTTTATAATTTTTTTTCCGTAATTAATACTTTATAAAATCCTTTTCCAGAATGAGTTATTAACTTTATAATTGAATATTCAATTCCATTAACCACCTGAAAAAGATGAATATCTATAGACAGTTAATTTTATAGTAAGAAGTTTTGCAAGCAAATACACGAATGTATACACAGTGAGAATATTAAATTGTATATTCAATATTTAGAATACAACTTCAGCTACTTGCTCCTGATGACCTACATATCGGCAATATACCTGTTACCTCCTATGCTGGCCTGATACTGAACTGTACGATAAGGGTTAATTTAGAGTGATTCGCTGCTGACTGATAGCTAGCTGCTCTCTGAATTCCGTAGCCGACTTTGTTTATTTAATAATTGTAGTACAAACAATGTTAGTTACATGCTAATCTGATTCAATACAAATAAATTAAAATATCAAAATATTATTACACATCAAATAATAAATAGAAAAATATATATGAATATATTCATAATCGAGAAGTTAGAAAATTAATTAACCATTTATGAGTTACATTATACGAGATGCAATAAACTATTTTAAGGATATAATCTGGCAGTTTGCCATGCTAAATGCTGTTATACCGACAAATTTAATTATCACGTTACAAACCTCAATTAATAGCACTAAAAACGATCATAAAATTTTGTTGATACAGCTCAATTAATAAGTAAAACAGGTATCTCTTTACCGCCTTAATCCAACGGTTATCTAACTCGTACAGATTCAATTATGTCCTACTTTGGGAAACTTGTCACGCGATATTAGCGGTCTGATTAATAGATGGTGCTGTAGATAAGATTTCAATTAAAAATTAACTTTAATCTTGAAATAAGAAATTTTATTAGAGAAAGAAACAAATATAAGACGATAAGTTCCTTACTTTATATACTTGTTTTTATTTTCTTTTAGTGTTTATGCTCGATAAAAAATTAACTATTTTGCAGTAATAATTCGCAGATATCTATTTTTTTTTAATCAAATTATAACTTTCTTGAGGCTGAACAATTTTATCCGCTCGGATATAAATTGAGGTAATGATTTCTGTTATAATTTACGTCTCTATATTTTTCTGAAAAATAGAAAATTATTTCAAAGTAGGATGCTTATTCTTTTGATAAATGAATTATTACCATATATTTTAAGTAAGTAGTACGTTTTATTTTGGTGTTTTAATTTAATCTGACAGGATAGTGTTAATTAATTATCAATTGTAAATTATAAATTTTAATTCTAAACAATGAATATGTTTTAACGTTGGAACGCGATTTTATGTCAAAAAATTGGAATGAGTTTTTTTTTATTTAGAAATTCTTTGACTCGTTATTCTTTATTGGGAAAAAGCTTGCTTAATAAACCATTATTATAATATTGGATTAATTTTAACCCTTGCAGAAGATTTTATAGTTGCTTCTGTTGGTAATATATCGGTAATGCAGTTTTCATATTGTATATACCGATAATGCAGTATTCTTACTAGTACTGCAGTATTCTTGCATTCGTAATACAGTTATTTTCAAGCTTTTTTTTGAATATTTACCGATGATCTACTGTAATGGTGAAGTTATGCACGATACTTTAAATTTTAATTAATAATCGTTTTTAGTAGTGACAGTAACATTTCAATATCTTTACTAACAATCTCTCTGATTTCTGATGTTACTGCAATATCATTTATCGCTTTCCATTCAACAACTAGAGTACACTACAAAAAATTTTTGGGGAATTTCTCATCAAAAATAGGAGGTACATTTGTTACCTATTTTTGGTGTAAATTTACTTAAATGGAAAATTTTAAAGTATAATATGAAAATTAACACACATCACTTTAAAATTATCTACCACTTTTAAAATTTTCACTTGGTATTTAAAATTCCATTTTATTAAGTAATTTTCCCTGTAATTTTTATACTTTATTGGGATTTCAACAGTGATATTTCTTTTCTAATTGAATATTACCGAAGTAATATTTAATATTACATTCTAATAGTTATTTTTTCCTCTAAATTTTACGCTGCAAGGTAATACTTCCCAGGATTTCTAACTTTCAATGTAATTTTATGTGATTTTTACACTTATACACATTTTTACACGTTATATCTGTAATGTATATCATATGTTCATTCACTTCATAATTCCCGCCCTAAACATTTAGGAACTTTATAATATATAAGTTGTAAAAAGTTAAGTTGGTACCAGCTAAGTATGATGTTAGGAATGTCAACCGTTAAAAGAAAACAACTACGTTTGTAACCGAACATTGATATATAATTGATATATTACAAGTGTAATAAAGTGTTAACAAGTAATAAATGGCATTTTACTTTCTGGTGTAACCAGAACAGTACAATATTCTAGGGTAATTTTAACGAGAAATGTTAACCTTACATGTATTTTTGTAAGGGATTTTTACACATTAAGATAATTCTCAGGAGAACTTATGCCTTGGTCGTTTTGGGACGATATATCGCAGGTGGTTCAATTCGAGGTTAGTAAAATGTATGTATGCTAAAGGTTGTCTCATTGGTCATTGGTAGTAATACATACATGTACTTATTCTAAATTGATGGATTTAATATGTTCTATACAGGCAGCCCTGAGTTTACGCCGGAGCTCCATTTCTAAAAATAACCGGCGTAAACCGAATTAGGATAAATTGAACCCAATTATAATGGGAGGTATGGAGTTAGGTTCCACCTCGTCAAAAAATAAACATATGCAGGTATGTATGTATAAATTTATTATATTTGAATTTTATAAAATAATATAATATGTATAATTAAACTAATAAATGTATATATATAATTGTAAAAATAAAATAAAATTCTCAATAACAAAAACGAAACAATATTTTATCAAAGAAACGTGAAATTTCAATGAGGTGTTATTATTTCTATGCTGATGTTCCCGGTTTCGGATCTTTTATATCTTTTTTGAAAAAATTATCGAGTGTTAACTGTTTAGATTTTCTTTTTCTTTAAGAAGTTCAGAATATGGTCGAATTGATGCGATAACACTCCTTTTTACATTCGAACTTCGTTCCCAATCGTGGTCTATCTCACAGAGTTCATCAGTCAAGGTTTCTATGGTTGAAAGAATACGCTCTAGATCGGCCGTTTTTATAACTCTTAGGGGTTCTTCGTTTTCTTTCTCCTCCTCTGAATATTGACGATTTAATTCGTTGGCTAATTCTTATAATTCTTCGTTGGAGAGCGGCTGATCGTGGCTCTCTAAAACTTCTATCACATCTTCAGCTGTCACATTGTCTAATTCTACCTCTCGCGTAAGCCTGCTAACGTCTTTAACATTCTACACATGCTCTAATTCTTGGAAATCGTGCATAAATTTTGATAGAAATTTGCGCTACGCTCAATTTAAACACTTTGTTGACATTTCGTGCCAAGCTGCCTTGATGTGGTAAATGCCTTTCAAAATCTCATACGACCAACGAATAGTCTTTAATTGTTTTTTTCTGTAGAATCTAACGTAATGGGATTTAAAAGTTGCAAAAGTGATGTTGTGTTTGGGGGCATGTAAACAACCTTAACATCCAATGGTATTTTTTGTTCAGCAAGGTTTTGAGGATGTCCAGGGGCATTGTCCAAGAGAAGAATTGCCTTGGGTGGTAAATCATTTTCTTCACAAAAAGCGAAGCACGGTTGGACAAAAATAATCTGTGTAGCAATCTTTAAAAACGCTTTATGTGACCCAAGCCTTTTTGTTCCATTTCCAATAGACTGGCAGCATCTATTTGTTTAGACCATTGAGAGCACGTGGTGTTTGTGTAATGGTACACCAATATTGGTTTAAGTCTGAAAGTTCCGGAAGCATTAGCTTCCAACAAAAGAGTGACTCTATCTTTCACAGCTTTCAAACCTAAAGCGGAACGTTCTTCCTGCGAAATGAAGGTTCGTGATGGCAATTTTTCCCAATAAAGCCTCGTCTCATCAACATTAAAAATTAGGCCAGGAGGATAATTGCCTTATTCTACAGAGTCTTGAAATTCTTGTAAAAGCAGCCGCTGCCGCAACATCTGCACTTGCCGCCTCACTACATAATTTGACACTACAACACTTACTTCAAGTTAATTAATTGAAAAGTAATGCCATCACCTATCCACCATCTATGGACGCGCGTTTTGATGTTATACATCTCGTCGGATAGGTGATGGCATTACTTTTCAATTAATTAACTTATGGCGGTGTAAGCCAGTAGTTGGGACTACTGCCGCGTCAGAATTTGTAGCAATACGATTTGTTCAGTTCTGTAGAGGCGTTTGCAGTAATTTACTCGACAAAAACGTACAAATGAGGATATCTAATTAGATTTCCTCATGGGTACATGTAAACACTTACTTCAAGATTTAAATCATAAACCAACCCTTGCTTCCCAAAAATGTTTCTTCGCCTCCTTCTGTCTTCTTAAGATCTTCAAAAATTGTCTTTGTTTTCTCAGTTATAACAGCCTGAGTCAGAGGAATGTTTTTCTGATTTAAATCATCTACCCATAAGGATAATAATTTTCTACAACTGATTTGTGTTGCATTTATCGTCGTAGATTGTTGCGTTTACAAACATTAGGCCGTGTTTGTCCATCTTCCATTATTCGAATCACTTCCATCTGTTTTTCAAATGTTATAAATTTGCTTGCCTTTTTAACACCAGGTTCAAATAACTTTTCTGCACTTCTTTTATGAGACATGGTATTTTTACTTTATCAATAATTTACGTAAAAATATTAAACGGAAAAAAAAAAATAATGGATTCAATTGTAATAGTGCATTTAATAAATGTGCATACGTCGTAGCAGCTCCCTAAATACGTTATCACTGAAGCATCAACCAGTCTAATTGTTTTGGTACTTCCCCAGTCAGATCGGGGAAGCCCAGTACGTACTCTGTCGGGGAATTTCAAGAAGCAGGCATGTGGCGTTATTGTGAATCGGCGTAAATGGAACAGTCGTAAACCGAGGGCTACCTGTATTGCACTACCACTGACGTCATTGCGAACGCTATTTTTAAACTGAGACCACATTTGGAGTAAATATATTCTACCAACCTTGGGTTCAACTTACATATTCCAATGAGACCGAGCAGGAAGGTTTTGGTTAGAATTGATTAACAGGAAGTGTAACTTTACGTCCCATATTTTTTAATTTTTTGAAATAATGGTTCCAATAATTTTCTTTAGAATTGGTATATGGACTGAATTTGGGGATAAATCTATACCCCCCCCCTCCTTCTTCATAATTTTCCGGTTAAAATTTCAGGTAATATTCAACCAACTTCGCCAACTTCCAAAAATAAACTTCTTGAATTTTTTTACAGTGCAGCTCCGAGCTACGCTGGAGATACTACGAAATCTGCCCCAAATTTATGTTCTTTTCCTTAAAATTTCTTCATAGTTGATAATTTACAACTACAGATGTTCCAGAAACACTCGTGTTATGTTAACGAATACTAATTCAAGCTTATTTTCATGAAATTTTCGATTTTAAATCACGTTTTATAAATTTTGTATAAAACTGCTTAGATTTTGTCAAAAATGTTCCTAATTCCGTTTAAGTTTGCTTTGTTTCCATCCATACTATTCAAAAGGGATTTAAAGAAATAAAGAAAACAAACCATTGTTCCAGAAATACACGTATATTTTTAAAATTATAATATCATTATCGGTCATCGACATCAGACATTTTTTTGATTTTAATTCATCTTTTTCTAAAAAATAAAAAATAATAAGTACAAAATAATAAATAACGGCTAAAAGTAAGTAGCGTACAAAAATAGATATACAACGTAGCACCATTTTATATCGTCCATATACAATAAATGCAATCATATAAAACTAGTAATGCTGCTCGGAATAGAGGAAGAAAACAATATAAGAATGAGGGTAAAGACGGGGAAACGGAAGGTTCGAAACTAATTTAAGAACGCGGGAAATAAATAAATTATAAAATAGAATAATAATAATAATAAACTAATACAACACATATAGTTCACTATCTTTCGCATACTCACTAAATTAGGCATTTTAAACTATATCTAGATGATAGAAGAAGAGAGGACTTAACCTAAAACTTAAAATTAAAAAATACATATACATATATCTTATCTAGTGCGGAATTAAATTAAAAAAAGTAAACGTACGTACATAACAAGAGACTAGAATCATATTTTTTTGCTGTAAAGTGCATTTGGGGGGAATAATGGGGCGGTGTTAGAAGGTCATTTGGCGGGAAATTTTCGATGATTTCCTTCGTCGACGTTTCTGAGGGCCCGTTTCGATTGAACGCGATTATTTCTCCGCCAGTAGCGGATATAGGAATGTAGTTATGCTGTCCTGTCCGTAACTGTTCCTAGCTACGCAGGTGTACGGGCCCATATCACTCCATCGGATGTTCTTGATCTTGAGATCGCCGAACGGTGTGGTCGTGATTCGCTTATCAGAGCCGTCAGCGACTACGAATTCGGTAGCGTTCAGCCAGATAGTGTCTACCTCTCCAGCACCTGAGGCTGTACAAGGTAAGACAACGGTAGTTCCTGTAACAACAGAGAAAATATATTAATTAAATGTTTACCTTTTAATAAAGAAAGTACTAAATTGTAATTACAAAGAATACTGTATGTCAATAAAATTTTTACAACATAATTGTTTAAATGTTATTCTCTTTGACATATTCATCTGTATTACCTTAAGAAATTGGCGAATATGTCCTTTATTGCCTAACTACCAACTTAACCTTTTAATGGCGAACGTTCCCAAAACGGGAACCATCTAATTTTTATTGAATTAATCATTTTTTAATGAAGAGATCTATCTCGTCATCAAAATGTTTTCGCTTTATTTGAAGTGTAACGGATTAAATTTATCATATGACCCTATATTACATTAAGTCAATAAGAAAAGGACAACTTACCAATAACATCCAGGTAGGTCGTGTCAAAATAATTAATCCTAGGTGCCTTATGCTTGGATTCTTCCTTGACCTTGTATCCCCAGATATCGTTTCCGATTAGGCCCAATTTGGAACCGGAAACGAAGACCCTAAACGCCACGTGCGAACTCTTACTACCGCTGGTGGCCTTGCAGAAGATTACCTCCGTCTTCTTAGCGACAAAACGAAACCTAGCTTTGGCCTTGGCCAATCCGGTGCTTGCTGGTTTCACGATTTCATTCGAGAATATCTCGTTCTGCAATTCGAACAATAAAAATATTTATTGAACCAATTCAAAAAATATTTCGGGTTGAAAATAAGTCACCTTAGTTAAATCGTTCGCATCTCGATAAAATTGTATGGTAGGCGGTGGACTTCCAGATGCCTCGCACTCCAATTCGACGGTTTCCCCGTATAATACTTTGATCTCACCCTTAGGTGGAGTAATGGTTATCCAATTCCTATTCCTGTCCAATTCTCCCGAATCGGCCAAGTCGATTTCGTTATCCAAAACACTCCTTGTGGACAGTCTCCTGCCAGCAACGAGGCTTATCCAAACAGCTACTACTACTAATACTGACGATTTCATCTGGAAACAAATGAAATTATATTTTTAGGGTGTTAAAATAAGGAAGAAGAAAAAAAAATACTTAGATTAGGATTGTTTGTATTAAAATGTATAGTTTGATGTTCTAAAAGTGTAGCAAAATAACTCGTCATCTTAATGCAGAACTACGTGGGACTAGCGGATGCAATAGAAAAACTAGAAAATTCTTCGGTGTCGTTAGTGGAATCTTTGCAAATAGTGCAACATGTTCACGCACAGCTATGCGCGATAGAAAACGCAAGAAATGTTTGTGTTTTAGAAAGGTTTGAAGGTGTTTTAGATAAAGACTCTGATTTTGGCACATTAAGACAAATTTGTGAAGGTACGTCAATGGAACCGTTAAGTTATTTGAAAGATTATTTTACTTACGCAAATATAACGTCACTAGATGTAGAACGTTCGTTTTCGGCATACAAAAACACTTTTCTTCACGCCGAACGGTAAGTGTTTGAGCACGTATCCTAATTTAATAATAGGAATTATGCAGTAGGTACATAGGTTGGTTTTGTATTAGGGCAATTGCTGATCCTGTTAGACAGTGAAGAAGATATACAGACCTAGGAATAATATTCTTTGCATTTCCATGGCAAAAGTATTAGGATAGAAGATGATTTTATTTACGCGTTGCGATACAAGCTTTTGTTGGAATTACATGAAATTCAAAACCTAGTTTCTTTTTTACTTTTGAACTGAAATCCTATGTATAAAATAACGTGGATGTGTGTCCCGAGTTATGGGGCACGCAGGTGCGGTAGTATGGTTGCACTTCTTGAAGATTTATTCTAAATTTAACAGTAACATTTTCGTCAGCATCTAGCAAATTATAGTACACATATCAAGGTATATTTTGGCGGAAAAATTGTTTCTTTTATCTGACATAAGTGTAAAGTATAAACACATCTTGCTTAACCCTTAACTGGCGTGGCAGGGGCAATTTTGACCCTATAGTATGCAAGTGATGATGGGAAAGAAATGGACTAACAATATTTTCTGCAAAAGTTGAAAATGAGTTACTTGCGCACTTGTTGCTCTTTTCTTCGTACGCATACTGGCATTTGGAATTGCCACGAGAAACAACGTAGTAAGTAACTTTAACCAAGGCAAAATAATGGCTGGGAAAATATGGCACTATAGATTTGTGGCACGACATTAGGAACTTTCTTTATAGCAAAAGGTTTCAACCAAACACGTGTTGATGAATTTTTTACTGTTGGAGAAAATTGACTGCGGCGGAAATTTTTATACATAAGACCGGGTGCTCGGCCGCCCAACGTAGGTGCCAGAAAGTGGTGGTACTAAGAGGAAAGAGCCAGGTTGGAAGTATCGCAAGTGGAGCAAAAGGTTTGTTGTGCAAGTGCAGCTAGACAATATGTACCGCCGATGATCACCTTTAAAAGAAAACGATATCAAACAGAGTTGACAACAGGAGTACTGCCTGGTAGTTTTGTCACAATTAGAGATACCGGCTAATTCCGAATTATTGTCAAGTGGTTGCATTCCACGTACAGTAAGAACCTCGGTGTTTTAGAATTGGCACGAAAAAGTTGTGTGAGGTTGCTATAACTACCCAGTCACAAAACACACCAGCTTCAACCACTCGTGGGTTTCTTCAGGTAATTTCAGATTTTCTAGAATCAAGGTATAAAGAAGTGGCTGCGCACAAATGTGGGCCGCACGGTATCATTTTGTCAAGTATCCGCTTTATTTGAAGAAGCATTAACAGCAACCATTAGAGATGCTGTTAATGCTTTTCGGGCTACAAGAATATTGCTGCTATTGAAATTTTTCTAGAAAACCCATTTTAATATTAAGACATTTATTTGTAAATTCTAGTGTTATCTGTGAGGAAAGAGAAAAAGGTTTTGATCTTACAGTAGACCGGTTGGTAATACACATAAATTCGCTTGGAGTGAGTGAGAGGTCAACGAGATTTCCATTAGCTGAAGTTCGAAAAATTTAAACGTTACTCACAATTCATTATCTTTTTAAGAAAATAAAGAAAGCAAGTATTCCATTTGAGAATAAAAAATTGTTCAAAGGAAAAGAACCTGTTTTGGTAAATATTTTCTAAAGAAAATATTTGTCAACGGTACACAAATATATGTTGTATCAGTCAATGTTATTCTATTTTATAAATAAATAATATTTGATACGGTTAAAAAAAAAATATTCCAATACATGAATTCCAATACATGAATCTATCTGCAATTATCACTTGCTCAGAATCGAAGATAAAAGGAAATAATTTAATGAACTAAACTTGTAATTATGTAAAAATTGCATCCTCAAGGTTTGTAATTCAAAATAAACATTTCACTGTAAATAAACAGCAATAAACTATTTCAGGGAAAAAAACAAATAATGCAATAAATTAATTGAAATAAAATTGTTTTTTTTTTTTAATTAATTAACGAAAGTACAGATTCTAAACTAGAAATTCAATTAAAAAAATATTAAATTATTTAGAAAATCCATTCAAATTAATTTAAAAAAAAATAATAAAAAAATATTCCAAAAAATTTTAAAAAATAAATAAAATTAACTTACGTTTTGCGAATTAATAAACGAAAAAATAAACAACGAAAACAAACAAAAAATCAACTCGAAAAAAATCACCAACAATAGAACAGAACCGTCAACCTCTAAAAATATCGAAAACACAAAAATACTGTCTCACTAGTCACTTCTTGTCCTATCCGTGTTTCGACAACAACTAAACACGGTTTACACAAAATTTATAGTATTGTATATTAATTTCAGCATAATCTAATAACATGGTACGTCACTGTATCTACAGTGACGTTCAAAAGTTTCGTGGGAGGTGCCTATACGTATTTCTTGTCGATAGGTTCAAGTTAAAATTAAATATAAAACGGGATTGCGTCAGCGAAATGGATTGAAATTTCAAATGTGCAAGATAACAATAATAAAGTAAATTGTACAACCGAGCATTAGGAAATTGAACGAGCGTCTTTTGCCTCATCAGCGCATACTTACGATAAAATGAATGAAACGGCAATTAATTGTCCAATCTCTGCATATACACATTACGCACACGTACATATGTATATATACATAAATTATAAAATCACGTGTTTCTCGAAGAGAAGCTGTTTCTCGGAAACAAGTGCGTGGAGAGTATCTCGGTGGCTCGAGGAGGGGGCAGCGGGGGCAGAAAAAGTTTCAAAAGCGGTTCAGAAAAAATCGTATTGTGCGAAACACATCTGCTAATTATAATATTCATGTATTCGTTGCGCTATTGATAAATGTGGTTCTGTAAGATAAATTGTTAACATGGTAAAATCTCGATGTCTCAACAAAGAAAGTCAAAGATCAACATATCCAATAAAAATATCAAAATCATTGTTTAATAGATTTTTGAATGTATTGAGTTTTTTTTTTTGTGAATCTTACTAGAATAAAATTGGCGTTATTTATTGGGTTGTTAGAAACATTTTGGGGAAAGCCTCTTTTTAAATTCTTAATCACTGTGGCTGTTTTTATTCACAGTTGGTGTTTCATTGTTAGGTGAGACTTTAATTGAAATGGAGTCTCCGAGAGGAAATTGAAACGATTTTAGATAAACAATTTTGACTTATTTTGGAAAGACTTCATTTTGCAATAATAATCTGGAAATTTTAGCTCTATTTGCAAAATAAGATGGAAAAGGTCATTGGACTAGTAATTGGTATTAAGCTTCTGTTGATTTTAGATCGTTTAACCAATCGCAAGAGTCTATGGCAGCTTGTATTCTTACCACGAATGAAAATCCTGTAGGAAACAAAAGGTGAATTGAGAATAATTACACGATTTTAATTAGTTTTTCAGAGATCTTGAGCTCAAAAATTGAGAAAACGATGAGCAGAATATTTTATTAGTTATAGAACTTTAAGAATCGTCCTAAACAGAAATGAAAAAATTATATTATTGGACTTTTACTTCCTTTGGATTGCAGATCATATGGTTTTTTCCAAACTCAACTAATTGGTGTTTGATTGGAAGCTAGTTAAAAAACTCCCAATTTTGTGATTAGACTTTGAGAATTTGAAAATTTTGGAGTATTTTCTTCATGCGTTCTTTGGGCCGATCACTTAAAGAACACAGTAACATCTTACGTGTAACGTGTAAAATCCATTCCCCCTAAATCTTGCGGCACAAACGATTTCTACATGTTTTCTACTAGTAAATGCATTGATTGCTAGTACAAAGGCAGTGTTTCTAAGGTCCCCGAAACGTACCCGACTATTTCACAAACTGTGTCCTGATTTACCTGAACCACCACAGCCGATTGTTACACGTTGGGGAACATGGTTGCAGGCTGCGTTTTACTACAACAAATATTTTGATCAAGTAAAGAAGGTAGTTTTAACATTCAATCCGACAGAAGCTGCAGCAATCAAGAAAAGCCAGGAAATATTTCAAGATAGTCAGGTTAAAAGAGATTTACAAACTATTCACAACAATTACTTCGGACTAGCGGAGGGAATAGAAAAATTACAAAATGTTTCGATGTCGCTAATGGATTCTGTTCAAATTGTGAATGATGACAACAAATTGGTGTGTAATACGAAAATTTGAGTGTTTTAGAGAAAGACTCCGATTTTCTTATATTAAGACAAATTTGTGAAGGTGCGTGTGAAGATGTATTAAGTTGTTTCAAAGATTATTTTAAATATGCAGATATATCATCGCTAGATGTCGAACGATCGTTTTCGGCATTAAAAAAACATTTATTCCGCACGTCGTACTCACTTGACTGAAACAGCTGTAGAAACATATCTAATGATTCAAATATTTAACAGATGTTACCCAGTCTGTGATTTCACGGAAGACTTCTAAAACGGTAAGTGTTTCAGCACGTTTTATAATTTATTTCTTACCTTCTATTTTATGTGTAAACTTTTATGCGCTCGCCACGCCTCTGGCTGTTACCGCATATTTGCCCAGGTTCATTATTATGGTCAAATAAAAATTGTCACGTGACTCAAAATTTGAAAATTTTTGAAAGTAATTGCAAACACTGCATAAAATAGGTTTCCACACAAGCACAAATGACTGTCGCAATTTGTCTTTTTTTTAATTAAAAATTAAAAATTTCCCCGTTTGATGTCCATTTTGTGGGAGTCACTCTAGATAAATTTATGCTACATCACCGCCGAAACATTGATTCCCCAAAACAGGAATAGCAATACATCAAAATAAGATAAAAAAAAATCGTATGGTGCAATAAAAAATGTTATTGCAGTAGCCTCCTAAGATAAATTTCTTTCATGTAAAACTGACAGCCAATTCAATCAATTCAATTGTTTCCAGTTTCCAATATTAGCTTTGCAGAGCACACTAGATCCAATCGTATCGAGTGTTTTACTGCATGTGTAGAAGTTCATCAAAGAAAATTCAGATAAGATAAACGACGCTCATTTATATTATTTATTTATTTATTATTATTAAAAGATACATCTCGCAAGTGTAAGGCGACTCTCTATTAGACTCTGACATGTGCGCGCATTATAGCAGAGGATAGGCGTTCTCATGAATGAAACGGACTGACTATGATCTGTTCATTTAAATCGCGTTATCCACGACCATAAATCTTGCGCGCCGCGATTACCGTACGCGTTCTTCTTTTGTTTAGATTGGCCTACGCCGATAAGCGCTGAAGATGTTATATTACTTCAGAATGTGTGATTTATATGTATGTGTATGTTTGAAAAAAAATGCAGGATAACGCGTATCATTTACGTCAATGAGGCGAAGACTTTATCGAATATTTCTTTATTATGCAAATAGACATGGATCGATTAATAAGTTTATATTATGGAATTGTCCGTTTGTAGACAAATCTTAACGATAGATTAAACATAAGCAAGCGTGACATGTATAGTCATTAATAAAAATATTTTAAAACAATCAAATGTGCCGGCATTACATTAAAAAGTAAAAGTTGATATTTCAATTCTTGAAAGTCGCATTCGCGGATGGCGGCTTGTGAAATGGCGGCAGTATGGACGGGTGCATTGTCGCCCAATAATCCAACACCTTTTGTCAATTTTCTTCGATGTCTTGCAATTATTACAAATATTGTCCCTCAATTTATGTAACAAAGACGCATAATATGTGCTGTTCACAATTGTATTGCGCTCTTTAAAGTCAATGAGTAAAATACCCTCACAATTCCAGAATATTGTGGCCATCACCTTTTTCGTTGATTGAACCACTTTCGTCTTTCAGGGATAAGGTTCATCCGATCGCCGCCATTCCGTTGACTCCTTTTTGGATAGAGGATCATAATATAGAACCATTGTTTCATCTTCTGTGGACAATGTGTCTAAGAAGCAAGTCTAAGAAGCAAGTCGAACTTTTGGGATCCAGATTGAAGGGCTTGAATCTACTTCAGAGTGACACAAAAATTTCGTTTTATCGTAGTCGTCAGGCCAAATTCAATAATTACTTCTCCCTTGAAGATGACCTGGCGTTCTGCAATGATATTGTCTCGGTTATGAATGCACTTGGCCATGAATATCATCACACTGATGAATGGCGTTTGTTCATTGATTCATCCAAAGCTAGCTTAAAAGCCGTTTTACTTCACAATGGAAATAAATTGCCCTCAATTCCTCTCGCCCACTCAGGCAACATGAAAGAAACATACGACAACATGAAGATTCTTTTAGAAAAAATCAAATACGATGAATTTAAGTGGAATATCTGCGGCGATCTAAAGGTTGTGGCGCTATTACTCGGATTGCAACTCGGCTAGACGAAGTACTGTTGTTTGCTGTATGAGTGGGACAGTCGAGACAAGAAAGTGTGGTCGACACGAACATCATTGACTCCAGGAGTTAAAAATGTCCACCTCAGAAAATTTATCTGGTCCCTTTACATATAAAACTGGGACTTATGAAAAATTTCGTCAAAGCAATGGACAAAAACGGTCGCGGATTCGCGTACTTGAGGAATAAGTTCCCCAGAATCAGTGATGCTAAAGTAAAGAAGGGTATATTTGTAGGACTCCAGATCAGGGACTTGTTTCGAGACGAAAAGTTCGATATAGAGCTGAACAAAAATGAAAAATCCGCCTGGCTGTCATTTAAGAATATTTGTGAGAACTTTTTAGGCAATCACAAATCCGAAGACTACAAGAACATTGTAAAAGACCTTTTGACTTCGTATGAAACATTGGGGTCCTATATGAGTCTAAAAATTCATTTTTTAGACTCACATTTAGATTTTTTTTCGGACAATCTTGGAGCTGTCAGTGACGAACATGGGGAAAGATTTCACCAAGATATTTTGGACATCGAAAAACGCTACCAAGGCAAGTGGAGCCCCTCTATGCTGGCAGACTATTGCTGGACACGGATGAGAGACGTTCCTGACGCTAAATATAGCAGAAAATCATACATTTGTACATTTTAGAAACACTTTCAGTTATTTTGTAAATAAACACATTATACACGTTGTTCTATTATTTATTGCGCTGTCACCTAGAAACCCTGCCTGATAGAATATTTCTAAAAAAGGATTTGAATTCAGCATAAAAGATGCTGCAAGGTTCACGGGACAAGAAAAAGTTTAAATTTTGTTAACCAGTGAGGAAGAAGGAGAAGTTTTGAGGCGTTATCAGTTCAGTTTCCGATCGAGGCGCTCATCTTCAAGGGATTCTTGTCTCAAGCGGAAAATTTGGCCCACTTTTTTACAGTGGAATATGAAGGAGATAAATCACGACAAACGCCGTCTAAACGTTGTTTAATGTAATCAGGCGTATGTCCTTCTTTTGTTAAGAATTTAATGACCGCGTGGTACTCAATTTTCGTTACCTGAGACACTTTCATACACTATGCCGCAACGGAGATTGAACACGCTCGAACCTGTGTAAGCCTGTCAGGCCGAGAATTTATGGCGTCTACCTCGTACATATGCATATATGTATGTTTTGATATTTGTAAACAAATTTGCAAAACAGATAGGTATTGTATACAATTACTTCCTTATCAGGACAATTACTCAAAAAGTATCGTGTCGTGATATGGCTTAGCTCCCATGCAGTATAATTAAATGAGGTGAGTGAGGCTTAATTAGAAGAATTATTCGGGAAAATAATAACATTAAAATGAGGAGGTGGGAAATCTTCACAATACACATAATAAAGCCAAGGATACGGTGGAAAATATATTCTTATTAACTTTTCTAAAAATTGTTATTACAAAATTAAGTGGTTGTTTCCAAAAAATCTGTAATGAACAAACATTTTTGTAGGAGTATGTATGTACAGTACAGATATGTACATATGTGAGTCGTAAATGAGATCAAAATAAGACGATATGTCAATATTATGTTATGAAATTGATTTCGGAAATTGATATGGGCGTGGTACCCCGAATTATGATTTCGATTATCTTGCTTTACTAGGAAATCAATAAGAAAACTATCAAATATAATGATGCAACTCTAATATACACGTGCGGCCAAAAATTTTTTAATATACCATATATTCAATATGCATGAGTATAACAGTTCAAAATAACAAATATAAAACTATATGCCAGTAGCCACCTTGATGTAAGTGTAGATATCGTGACCACAGTCTTACGGAGACAGCGAAAGTTACTATGTATAAAATGCACAAACTCAATCAGAATGATTTTATCAACATAATAATGGCTAAATTTAGATTATTACAAAAAATGTATCTTTCAAAACAGTTTATTTCACTAATAACTTTTTGTTGCGTGATTTACATTGAGAGTTGGGCATTTCGAAAAGTTCATTAAACGAATTGTAACTTATTGAATTACCACACAAAAATAATTTATGTTGATACGTTACGAAGGGTACAACACAAACTCGGACACCAAACGGCGACCCAATTTTCGGTCACAATTCTCATCGCCCCCCCTCCCTTCCGCCTCTCATGCAATATTTTCAATTGTAATACAGTAAACTCCCGCTAATCCGGCATCTCTGGGGATTGTAGGGTGCCGGATTATTGAAAATGCCGGATTACCGAACGTCGCACGAAAATATGTATGTACCAAAAAAACAGGTTTTAGACGCGCAAAAAACGAAAACGTATGTATGATCTGTCCGTTATTTGGCTTAAATGCCTTATTAAGAAATGCATACTGTATGTGGAAAGCAAATAAAGAATTATAAAGGAGACGATTAAAATACAACATTTACCAAAGGATTATATTGTTAAATATACACATTTCATTTGAAAAAAGACCTAATGTCTCTTTATTTTTTTGAATCAGATTTCTTCTTCAAAAATTCATTTCGCACAATACGTAAATTAACAAGTTCTGAAGCACTGTAAGAGTTGTTACATTCAGCAAACCTTATGAATGTGTCGATAGCGGCACTTGCTTCACTCCACGTAGGCGGAGGTGTTGAATTATCGTCAGCTCCCTTTTCGTCATCTGATTCGGCATCCACAGGCTGAGGCTCTGACCGAGGTCCTAAAACACTTTCTATAAGCAGTTCATCAGTAATCTCTTCTACAACAGGCTCTCCACGATCAATATCAATCCAATCCAAAATTTCCTCTTGAGGCAATTTCCTTATTTCATCTTGAGAACTGTGTTTCACCAAATCCATAACTGCTCTATTGTAGACTGTAATAGTAGAGTCTTCTTCTTCGTAGGCTTTGGGCCAAAGTTTTCGCCAAGACTTTTGAAGAGTAGTGGGCCTGACTTTATTCCACGCTAAACCGATTCCGAAAACGGCATCTTTAATGTTAAATTTCTTTTGAAAGTCAACCACCGTACAGTCTGAAATTATTAACCCTTGAAGGAAAGATGCTCTATAAAAACATTTAAAGTTTTGTATCACTCATTGATCCATTGGTTGAATCAACGAAGTGACGTTTGCTGGGAGGTACGTGGTAAAAATATTTCCAGAGATCAATTCACTCGCTGCGGGGTGAGCTCTACAGTTGTCTAGCAACAACACAACTTTACTACGTTCAGATAAACCACGTTTTTTCAGATTGTCTTTTACAGACGGAACGAAGTGATGAAAAAACCAATCCTTGAACAAATCTGAATTCATCCAGGCGTTGGCCTGAGCCCCATAAACTGCAGGTAAGTTTTTAATGGCTTTCAAAGGTCTTGGTTTTATTGATTTTCCGATGACAAAAGGAGTCAACATATGGTCACCAGAAGTATTACCACACAACAAATTTTTCATCTCCGGCTACCAAAGTCGAGTTAGGCAAACAACGCCAAAGTAGTCCAGTTTCATCAGCATTGTAGATTTGACATGCTGATAAGTTGTGCTCTTTAACCAGATTGTCAAAAAAGCCTTTATATTCTTCAGCAGCATCTATATAAAGCTTACGTATTCCATGACGATTTTTAAATCGGTGTAGCCAGCCATCAGAAAACACACAATCAGTTTCTGTTATTCCTAAATCCTTACGAAACTGTTTACCTTTTTCCATGATCATGGGTCCGGTCACAGGTTTTCCTTCTGACCTTTTGGCACAAAACCACTTGAACAAAATTTCATCCAGCTCATCTAGTTTAGGCTTTTTTAAAGTTTGTCAAGACTGAATGTCTTTTACAGCGACGGTTTGAGAAGCAAATTTTAGAAGTTGATCTTTATTCTTTTTTATGTCATAGATTGTTGATGAGCCAATATTATATTCTTGCATAACCTTGTTTCTATTCTCACCTTTTTCAATACGTTTTATAATGTCAAGCTTTTGATGAATAGTAAGCGTAACATGCTTACGTTTTTTCGCCACTTTACTTGTAGACGCGTACAGTTTAGAAAACATAGCACAGAACGTTTTTTTAAAATAAGACACAAACACAAAATGTAAAGCAACGTGTATAGTACACAGCAGACACTCGACTGATGCAAAATGCACGATCTCTCCCAACTGAATTCGAACTCTTCCGACAGCTCTGTCGAACTTGACTAAAACTAAATTGCGACAAAAAATTACTTTTTTAAGTCGTGTTTTTTTCAAAATCGGTGCCGGATTATTGAAAGTGCCGGACCATCGGATGCCGGATTAGCGGGAGCTTACTGTATTAGATTCTATTAAACTGTATTTTGACGTTAAAGCTACACTACAACCTTAATTACAAACCTTAAAAACTACCACGCACGGATAAATTTATTGATATTTGGCAACGCCGATCCGCTGCATTGGTAAAACCAAAATGATGCCTCATTATTGCTCTCTATTTTACGTCTACCATATCGAACATTCTCGCGGCTTCGCGAGAAGTTCCGATTTGTCTCAAACACTCTCGAACGTCTTCGCAACCATGCTGCGGATATAAATGTTACAAATGAAAGGGAAAGGCTAAAAATAGGAAGACCTGGAGAAAGCCAACCCATAGGCCTGCTAGGTTCGGACTGCTAGCCTGTATATACAAAGAATCGTTTAAGTCGTTCCCTTCATTCTCTTTCTCCAATAGAAATTGCAATAATTTTTTCCGGTAGTTTATTTTTTTGTATTCCAAAACGCCTTCATCCATCGGCTGAATTAAAGAGGTCACATTTGGTGGTAAAAATGGAACTTTAATTTCTCCAGACCTAAGTTCGTCTTCGGACAAATGAAAAGGTGTATTATCCACTAGCAACAAAGCTTTAACAGGTAGTCCATTTTTCTTAAGGAATTTTGTAGCCGATGTAACAAACTCTTAAAAAAAACAGTTTCTAAACAATTTCGAATCCATTCATGAGTTTTTTTTTTATGATTAAAGTACAACGGCATCACGTTAGAGCTCAGATTTTCAAACACCCTTGGCTTTTCTGATTTCCCTATACACACGAAGCGAATTTTATGATGTCCAGAATAATTGCTGCAAGCGAGAATAGTCACCCGATCTTTTTTTTTTATAACCAGGCGCAGAAACTTCGTCCTTACTTGCTAAAGTTTTACACGGTACTGCTTTATAATAGAGACCAATTTTGTCATAGTTATATATTATATTATATATTATAAAGTATAATTTCTTTAAATTATACTTTAAAGTTCTCGACAACCGATTGGTCTACAGATAATTTTTCACCACATATTCGAAGCTGCCTAATTCCGTGCCGATTATTTCACCTAGATAACCATTCTTCACTTACTGCAGGAGGCTCAATTATAGGAAGTTCTTCACTAATTTCCGTTGCTTTTTGTTAAAGAATTAGACCAGACACTGAAATGCCGCGGTCACGTTGTTGGGTAAACCATAAATATAATGCCTTATCCACTTTATCATACTGACTGTTTCTCACAACTTTCCGATTTGATGCAGGAGAGGTTAACGCACTGTTCAATTTTTCGATTTCTTTTCGATTTTTTTAAGCGCCGCTACGTGTTTTCGCAAGGTTGTGAAAGAAACGCGCCATTTTCGCTTCGAAACAAATCATTTCGGATAATCAGAAGCATTTTGGCGGGTGTTTCGGATAAAGCGGTAGTTAAAATTCTACGTTTGATTTCCGATAAAGCGGACTTTTGGATAATCGGTATTTCGCTTTTATTTTTAAAGCTTTCCCAGGGTCATAAATGAGTTGAAATAGATAACCAAACTCGTGAACGCAAAGATTCAAAGATGTACATGTTAGGAGCTTTAACCCTGATGAACCTTTAAAAATAAAAGCGAAATATTGGTGAAATTTAAAACAGTTACATTTTTTTTTAAACTTTGTTCGTTATCCCGACATTTTCAACCACGTATTAATTTGCATGGTTATTAAATGTTGTATATGGATATTTCTTCTTTTTTTCTTTCTTTCAATATGGTTGCCCATAATAGCAGGCGTTTTGTCTGCTTTCTTTTTCCTTATACCTCTTCTGACATCGACGTCCAGCATTCTTTTCAGCGTTTAGGTGGTCTGCCTTGTGGTCTTCTTTCGATTGGGCTATTGTTTCTTGCTACTTTTACCAGCCGAATGTCTTCCATTTTATTGATATGTTTATTCCAGCATTTTCTCCTCTGTCTAATTAATATTGTTATGCCTTGCTCATGGCTCTCAGATCCTCGTTTCTCAAAATAGTGTTTTGCCGTGTATAGTTCTAATTATTTTCATTTCTGCTGTCGACGTCATTTGCTTGGTGACAGCGGTGTCGGTAGAGCACTGCACGGACCTATTTTTCACGGCCCAGCCCGCCCGTGGCCCGTTACAGTATGGAGTGGGCCCGCCCGTTGCGTCCATTACTTCGGTACAAGGCCCGCCCGTTAGGAACTTTAGGCCCGTTTGGCCCGTCTAAATTATTTTTGCCTGTTTAAGTAATTATATCTGGCGACCGGGCTTTTCCTAGTCCGTGAAGTGCTCTAGATGTCGAGTATAGTTTCGACTGCATATATCATGACCGGTCGCGCTATTGTTTTGTATATCCTCGTCTTGCTGTCAATGTTCAAATACCTATTTCTCCATATAATGTCCCTTAGGCAGCCCGATATCCGCGCTGCTTTCGTTGTCTGTTTTCTAACTTCTTATTGGTGATTACCGTTGCTTGTAATTTCAGAGCCTAAACAGCTAGATGTCATGACTTGTTCTAAAGCTTTTCCTTTAATTTCAAATTTGCACCTTGTTGGCTCTTTGGCTATTACCATACACTTTGTCCTCTCTGCATTAATTTCCATATTATACTTTGCTGCTGTCTGCTCAAATGCATGAAGTGATCTCTGTAGTTCGTCTTCGGAGTTGGCAATGAGTGTGGCGTCATCCGCGTAGCGCACAATCTTAAAATAAACATTTCCCATCTTGTATCCTGTGTTTCTCGGAAGGTTATCTATAATGCTGTCCATAATCAAGTTGAATAGGTACAGACTTAGAGAGTCGCCTTGTCTTATACCTCTGTCGACGTTAATTTCTCATCTTAGCGATTGTTCCGTCTTTATTTTTATTTTGCAGTTGGTATTAATGTCGTATATTAGTTGTAGTAGATTGTCATTTATTTCTTTGTCTCGTAGAATTTCAACAATATCCGCTAGTCGCGCCTTGTCATATGCTTTAGTCATATCCACGAAAGATACGGGTCGATTGTATTCTAAAGATTTTTCTGCCAATTGCCTTATAATGTAAATTGCGTCAATATTCGATTTATTCTTTTTGAATCCCTGCTGCTCTTCCTTTAATTGTATATCCACATCTAATATCTTCAATATTAGTTTTGTTAGTATTTTTAAGACGCTATTCAAGAGTGTTATTCCTGGATAACTTCTCTGGTGAGGTTTTTCTGTCCTTTCTTAAATATGGGAACCTAGGTACTAATGTTCCATTCTAAGGGTATTTTCGTTTGCTTAAGTATACTTTGACCATATTTGACTAATATTAAATCCATGTTGTACAATGAAGTTATTCAAAACAAAAATTGCACGTTAAAACTCAATATACTCATTTTTCCCAGATTTTAAGTTTAATTTTTGGTAGAAGGCTGTGATATCTTATGTATCTACTAAGAGTGAAGATCATAATAGAAACAAAGGGTAGATTTTGAAGAAACCTAATCTTCTGAAATCTAAAACAATTTCAAATAAGTGTCCTACAATTTATTTTCTACTTTACAAATCTTCCATTTCAACATTTGATGACCAAAAAGCTTAAATTTCGATCCATTATTAAGCGTGTACCAATGGAAAAACTAATAGAAAAAAGTGTAATTTTGGCTGCCAGTGTATACGCGTGTATACGTGGCCGATTAGCAGCGACATCCGAAAAAAAAGTGCCAGCAGATAAAAAATCACCGACCAACCTATTAATACACTTGCTCGCCGCTATACATATTCGCGTTTATCTCACTTAAGCAAATTCTCAAATAAGCGCCGCAACAAGTGAGATAGATCGGGATTCTCCTATCAGCAATTATGTGGACCGAAAAAAATTGGCTTTCTTTTTTCTTCGATTCGTAACGACCTCTTCAAGACCTTAGCTTACAATGTACATACATAGTTGGGATTATTTTTGCCATATCTTTGTCTACGGTGCCGTAATCGTAATTTTTTTTATTTATATGCAAATACACTGTAATGAGGACTCTAAATAAAAAAAATTAATAAGTCAATGTCATTATTAGAGCGGGCTAAGAGCGCCACGCGCCAGGTTCGCAATCAGGCTGCCGGGCGCATATATGTATGTAAACATAGGTAATTTAAATATGTAATTATTAGGACGAGGACCAAAACCACTGTCTATTACGTCGTGAAGACGCGCAAATATACACCTGCAGTTTGGGTGTTCGTTGATAAATAGGGCGTTGTTCACAGTGGGCCACTACAAAAAAAAAGTTCATTCATCGACGGCTACGAACTAACAGCGCGCTTATTCATTTACGGATGACGCGCTCTATTCATCAACAAATGACGAGTCTGCAGATGTTACGTTTGCACCACTTCGTGGCATACTAGAAACAAGCGTCGGTGTGCTCGCTTTAGTGATTATGTCTAACGTAACTATTAAAAATAAACGGCCATTACCTACGAAAGTTAATAAATTTCTTAGTGAAATTGTGGATTTACACTACAATGGGAGTACAATTTTCTGTAAAGTTTGTAAAAAGAATCTACTGTGCTGGAGCAAACGTGATTGTGAAAGACATATAAATAGCGCACACCACAGAAATAAAAGAAATGGTGTGTCACAACAACGTCAATTTCAATTAGAATTGCTTTTAACGTTTATGGTATGTGGTCTACCACTTCGTATACTTGATAAAAAAGCATTTCGAAAATTCTGGGGTACATACAATACCGAGTGGATACTACCATCTCGGACAGCGTTACGGAGAGATATTCCACGAATACGTGAGGACATTGAAAATCGAATTAAAGCCGAATTAAAAGATAAACAGCTGTGGCTATGTCTTGATGAGACGACAGATTGCAAAAAAAATTCTATTTTGAATATAATAGTGCGCGTATTAGATCCTATTAAACCAAATTTTGCAATTCTATTAGCCAGCAGAAGATTAAAACAGTGTACTAGTAAAGCAATTACGGCCGTAGTTCTCGAAACGTTACAAAAATTTCAAGTGTCAACCAGTCAACTGTTGTTGTTCATGAGCGATGGTGCAGCAACAATGTGTAGTGTAGGCCGTTCCCTTAAAGAAAAGTGTGAAGGACTTTTACATGTTACGTGTAAAGTCCATGCTTTACATCTTGTGGCACAAACTATTCGAGAGTGTTACCCGGAGGTGGATGCATTAATAGCAAACACAAAAAAAGTGTTTCTCAAAAGTCCTAAGAGGACTAGGGCATTCCACAGGTTATGCCCTGGTATTCGAGAACCACCACAGCCCATTCTTACGCGTTGGGGAACGTGGTTAAAAGCCGCTTTTTATTATAATGAACATTTTCAAGAAGTCAAATCCGTTATTTTGCAATTCGTCCCTGCCGAAGCTAGAGCTATTAGGATGAGCCAGAAGGGATTTCTCGATATTTCTGTTGAAACACATCTAAAGAATATTAGCAACAATTACAAAGGGTTAGTAGACGCGATAGAAAATTTGCAAAATTCTGGATTGTCGTTGGTAGAATCAGTGCAAGTCGTGGACGAAGTTAGTACATTGTTACACAGTATAAACGATGCAACAAGTAGACGAGTTTTAGCTAAGTTCGATAGTGTTTTAAAAAAGAATCCGGACTACACGAGATTAAGACAAATGTGCGATGGGGCATCTGCAGATTCCTTGACTAAGTCTAAAGATTATTTTAATTACGCCTGTCTTCGGTAGACGTGGAACGGTCGTTTTCGAAATATAAGAACATTTTTTCGTCTCGGCGAACATCCTTCACCGAGGCAAATGTGGAAACTTATCTGATGGTGCAACTTTTTAAACAAGCCTATCCGCATTATTAAGAAGGATAGAATTTATTTATTATATCTTTATTTACAGTTACATTATTAAGTACAACAGAATAAAAAAAGCGTTCAGTTTCTCAGTTATTTCCTTATTACATCCCATTTACAACGCATACCGTTTTCAATCAAATAAAAAATCATAATGAAAATAAAAACGCCTCAGCGTGTACATATAGATATATATATATATATATATATCTAATTACTAAACATTATTATTGCGTCAGCTTTTATTTTTTTACTCTTGTGTATTAATTTCGAAATATCACATATCTGCTGTGACTCACATATACGCTATTTACAATAAGCGGCCGTTGCGCCTGATTCCGATTCTGTTGGATGGCGCAATTTGGCCCGCTCTAGTCATTATATATATATATATATATATATAAAGTTTTATTTTATTTTTCCCTTTAGAACAATCGTACTATAAGGATATTTTACACAGAGCTTCATTTTCCATCGAATAATTCAAAGATATACAGGGTATTCAATTTAAAAAATCGGGTTAGCGCTGAAATGCGATGTGTAACTGTTTTTTTTTTTTTTTCAACACCATTGCGATCAGCAGAAATATCACTACATCTTTGGTGATTTAACCAACATCCTAGCTACAATAATAAAGTTAGCAATAGTAGCCCGATAACTTTGAACAACCTGTATTCAACCAAAATATTTTTTCTAATTTCTTGTTCACGGTAAATATTGCGAAACGTTTTAAAATGATTATTTTATTAAACGAACGAAAACTTCGCATTTCGAAATCCAGAATTATATTAGTGCATTAGTCGGATTAAATTTCAAAACAAAATTACATTCCGGCTTATTTCTATATGGAGGTTCTGGGCTGCGTAGGCGATTTTGGATGGCGATGAATTCCGTAACCGGGAAATTACTTTTAAATAGTTTTATTTTTCAACATCATGTTGAAGAGGGTTTTAATAACTTGAGGATTTTAATCTCAAATACGCAGGATAGAACCCCGTTACGTGGGCGACTACGTGGGAGTTAAATTTTTATTCAATTTGAAGCTAGTGGTAATGCTCTAAAGCAAGATGGTATTATAATTGAAGGTACGCATTATTGCCTCACTTCGACGTCTTTTAAAGTTACTTTCCTTGATTGGGGAATCTAAATGAAATTACCTTAGTAATCGATGTTTTCAAGAATTATTATTTTGTTCTTTCTTTAGCGATTTACTGGACCAGGATTTATAAAAAAAAGTAATAAAGAAAATTTAACCTTACTTCAGGAACTTGATTACGATATTTAACTATGTATTATATTTTCAAAGCAATTTCAAGTGTAGTAGTATTTAAATTTAAATTCAAGTCCAATTTATTTAGATCAAGTTTGCTCATTCGTACGTGACGCGCTAGCATAAGGAGGGTGCGTAAACATCATAGTTCTAAGGTTAGTTCCTTTTCTGTCAAAATTTAAGCTCCCGAAGAAGTATCTAGTTGATACTTCCGAATCTACGACGAAAAATATCTTTTAAATACATAGATACAAATTCAAATATAACATCACAATAAATTATCTACAATCAAGGGGAGAGGGTTGGAGGTTGGGCATATTTGTAAGTTGGAAAGACCAATGTTTCGCCTGTTTCGGAAGTTTCTTGGACAAATCACTTTTCATGTGCATTTAGCGAAACTAGTCGCATTGTTTATTGCTGCTGCAGGCATAGGTACGAATTAAAATTTGATATTAAGTTAAGTTAAAACGACAGACAGAATGTGAGAATCTTTCTACTTAATTGACTGCAATCGTCACATTCCACCTAGCGTTTTAACATAACCCAAGATTAAATTTTACTTTGTGTCGATGCAACTACCCATTAGACTTTTATTTGGTGTCTTCAAATTAATATGAAGAACGTTATAGAACGTTATAGAACTTTCTAGAACCTCTGTACGCGAGATACCTTCAGGCAAAGATCTGTGAATTAAAGGTGTCTGCAAGAAGGATAACTATACAGGTAACTCGAGAAAACAAGTTATTATAAGGTTTTTTTTTATTCTCCTGGCGTAACACTCTTCGAATCCCATCTATTTCGAACAGACACACGTTTTCTGAACACCAGCTGACACTATTCCTACACTAATTTCCTATCTTTTTCTAATTACGCATAATGTGTGTGGAAAGGCGTAATGAAGTACCAGCTTGCATGTCTGTTTCCGTTGGCTATTACGTGCGTATTACGTGCGTTTAATGTCTCAATTAGCATAATATCGATGTAACTCAAGAGCTGTTTCTTCGGGTCTGGATTGGATTTGAATGGTAATGTAACACTTGGTCGGGATACTGAATGTAACATTGTATGTAACATGTACGATACAATGTTATATTCGTGCATACTTTGTTTCTAAAGTCGTACAATAACAAGCAGTAATAATAGGGAATTTAGCATGCGCTTATCAATCATTTGGAAACGGGAATTTAGCATATGCTTATCAATCATTTGGAAACATGCAATTAATGAAGAAAATGTAAGAAGCATTCGTCTCTTGTAATGAAGTGGAACCTTCCAAGTAAATATAATCGTTAAAAACTTCACCTGCTATTATTAATTTTGCAGTTACGTAATTCTTTTAATGGAAGTAGGAGAAATTGTTCCAAAATGATCTCTTTGGGTAAAATGATCCCTCATTGGTATGAGGTATACTATAGCGTGATCTATGCGTTTTACAGCAAGATTAAGACGCCTTGCGTTCGAAACTTTGTTTAATAATAATAATAATAATGATAATAATAATAATAATAGGATATTCATTTAATTCCTGAAGACAATTATCATCCTGCTTTAGTGATGAACATCCAACTTGTTGGTTACAGTAAACCAGACTTATTTCCGTCTGCACAAAATACGCGCTACAATTTTCGAAAAGCAAATTTTGCCCGATTATTTGAAGGTCTAGCTCAATGTGATTGGTCATTCATTGAGGATGCATCAACCATTGATCAAGTTGTCGATGAATTTTATAATGTTTTGTACAAGGTAATTAATCGTCCAGTTCCTCTATACAGTCAGAATAGTTCTTCTCATCCTCCGTGGTTTACTACAACACTTCGACAAAACCTCAAAACTAAAACCTTCTATCATAGAACATGGATACTAACTAAAAATTAAGTTTCCTACATGAAGTTTAGAGATGTCAGGAGATTAGTTAAGCAACAGATTCAAGAAGCTTACAACGCTTACATGTCAAGAATACAAAACACAATTAAGCAAAATCCGAAAGAGCTGTGGCGATATAGTAATAGAGTAATATCTGTGAAGCAACATGGTTTTATATCGAAAAGTACTACAACAACTAACTTAGCGACAGTTACACAGTTTATAAGTGACACACTGGATGATAGAGGGCAAGTCGATGTTATATACACGGATTTTTCTCAGATTTTTGACAGAATTGACCATGATATTATGCTCTTTAAATTAAGTTCTTTTGGCATGTCACCTCGCCTTCGAAATCTGATGGAGACCTATTTAAAAAAGCGGTCATGTTATGTTTTCTATAATGGCTTCAGCTCATGTGAATATGCTATTACGTCAGCTGTTCCACAAGGATCCAATTTAGGACCTTTGCTCTTTGTGCTTTTCCTCGACGATCTGCTGGAAGCATCGACCTGTAATACCCTAGTTTATGCAGATGATACGCAAGAATTGATTCCATTAATGATATGGTTAATCTGCCAATAAGTATTGATTACGTATTTCACTGGTACCAAGAAAATAGTCTTATGTTAAATGAAGCAAAATGCACATATGTAATATATACTCGCAAAATAAAAGGCTTGCCTACTACGTACAGTTTAAGCGGTTACCCGCTGCAGAGGAGCGAGACCATAAAAGATCTAGGAGTTATCTTTGATAGTCAACTATCCTTTACAGCATGTTTCGCAGACGTGTTCCTCGACCGCAGCTATGTTAGGATTCATCATACGATCTTCGAAATACTTCACGAGTCAACATCTTCTGAAAACGCTGTATAGATCATTTGTCTTAACACGTGGCCAATGCTTTTAATGCCAAAAGTTATTCTGATTTCAAATAGAGACCCAATAAACAATATTGATCTTACAATTTACCACGTGTTTAACTGCAAAAAGGTTATGATCAATAATAAGTTTTTGAACAATCAATATTCTAATATTTCGTGATCAATTTTTTCTGTTCGGCCAATGACCGAAATCGGTCCTTGATCCTAACGTACACACTCCATTCGATTACATACATGTATCTCGATAAGATATAGACGAGGTTGTATTACTTTTCTTTGGAAAATTTTCGACTTCCCTTTCCAGCGATACGGATGTCGTCACATGACTTATACGCACGCATATAAGTAGTACATTCAAACTGGTACCAGTTTCGAGGGCGCTTAATCATAAAAGTCGTGGAATTACATAAACTGATATGCTTATCAGCATATCAGAAAATTGGGGCAAGTTCACACATTCTACAACGAAATACGTCCATCGAGATAGTGTGGATCGCCCGAACGACAAACGTGATTGGAATTTTACCATGACAGTAAAAAAAGTAAATAAAAACACGAACTGGTCTTCTTCTTATCACTGTTAAGCGTAATGGGTACACTTGTTACTTGTTAATTTGTGTTCGCTGCGTGCTGACACAGCAAGCGCTAATTGTTGAAACGAACCTTTTAACTTCTTTTGTTATCGCCTGGTTCAACGTACAAATATTGTCTGGAAGGATTAGCGGGGATGTGAAAAGAATAAAACCGGAAAAGGTTTCTTTTCTTTAGTTTAACGTTTAAGTAAATGATCATATTTAAATATGAACCTAAGAATATATTCAGTCACAGACATGAAGATTGTTAGCTTGAAGTGAGCCTGTGAAGTCAAAATTCGTCATTCGAAATTACCAACATCATTCCGAGCGTAAGTTGAACATAAGGCTTTTTCTGAAGAGATTGTATTCAAAATAACCGTGTTAAAAAAGCTAAAATAATTTTAATTCTTAATTCAATTTCAAAATAAAATAAAAAGAAACTTTAAAGCGAGTTTCATTCTATACTATGGAATCACTAATTCAAAATAATTTATTATTTGTCGCTAATGAATTTAGAGCAACGCAAACTGCGCTGAAATCCAGTGGCGGACGCATAAAAGTTTACACAAAATAAACACGGCCGGGGCAATTCGGTATAAGCGTCAGTATAACTGCGACTCGAAAGCCGATCTGTTGTGTATGCATCTACGCTGTCGTATACTATATCGTAGTTCTACGTTTGTTTTGAAAATGTTTCCTACGTCGCGAAAACGACCAAAGTTGGACACAATAAGAGAATTTATTGCAGAAATGCCTGATTTAAAGTGTGATGGCGCTAAAATTCAATGTGTAGTGTGTAAAATAGATTTAATGTGTTGGTCGAAAAGTGATTGTCTACGGCACGTAAATAGTGCAGGGCATGTTTCAAAAAAAAATTCCACACGAGATTATAACAAATTTAAATTTAATTTATGTGTTACTTTTATTGCATGTAATTTACCATTTCATTTACTAAGGAAGAAAGCATACGTCTCGTTTTGGAATGAATATTTGGACTTTAAGTTACCAAGTGAGAGAACATTACAGAGAGTTGTGCTGTCTGCTCGTGAGCATGTCGAGAAAGGAATTAAATCGGAGTTGCAAGATAAAAAACTGTGGTTATGTGTGGACGAAACAACAGATCGTAAAAAACATTCTGTGGTTAATGTAATGGTACGCACAATGGAATCACATCGACCGTCACCCTCAATTTTACTAGCTTCCAGACGAATACAACAATGCACTGCTGAAGTAATTTCAATGTTGGTGTTAAATACATTGCAAAAGTTTGAACTTTCAACAAATCAACTGTTGATGTTTATGAGTGATGGTGCCGCAAACATGCTTGCTGTAGGTCGATCTCTTAAAAAACATTGTGCTAACTTGTTGCATATTACATGTAAAATTCATACTCTCAGTCTCGTAGCAGATAGTATCAGAAAATGTTATCCCGAGGTAGACGCTCTAATAACACATACAAAAGCTGTGTTTGTAAAATCCCCAAAACGTATTCGGGAATTTCATAGACTATGCCCCGGTATTCCTGAACCACCACAACCTATTCTTACTCGTTGGGGAACATGGTTAGAGGTTGCATTTTATTATCTTACATATTTTGAGAATATAAAGAACATGATTTTAGAATTCGACCCAAAGGAAGCTCCGGCTGTCAAGGTAAGCCGCTTGAAATGTCAGGATAGTCAAGTTAAAACAGATTTGGAAATTATTCAGAACAATTACGTGGGACTAGCGGATGCGATAGAAAAACTACAAAATTCTTCGGTGTCGTTAGCGGAATCTTTGCAAATAGTGCAACATGTTCACGCACAGCTATACGCGATAGAAGACGCAAGAAATGTTTGTGTTTTAGCAAGGCTTGAAAGTGTTTTAGATAAAGACTCTGATTTTAGCACATTAAGACAAATTTGTGAAGGTGCGTCAACAGAACCGTTAAGTTATTTGAAAGATTATTTTACTTACGCAAATATAACGTCACTAGATGTAGAACGTTCGTTTTCGGCATACAAAAACACTTTTTCTTCACGCCGTACTGACTTTGCCGAAACAAATTTGGAAACATATCTAATGTTACAAATATTAAATCAACATTATTCACTTTGTGGTTTCACGGAGGACTCTTAAAACGGTAAGTGTTTGAGCACGTATCACATTTAATTTATTTTGTGTAAACTTTTATGCGTCCGCCACTGGCTTCCAGCGAAGTTGCGTTGCTCTAATGATAAAACTACAAACAGCACCAAAAAATAGCTTCTAATACGATATCAAATCTGAAGGCCCTCATAATATACTTCAAAAAATATCGTATAGTAAAAAAAAATCTAACACAAGTCAACTCCTCAAAACCCATGCAAGGAATCTTTACAAAAACAAATACCCATTAATCATTTGGTTTTAAACTAATCGATATATTATTTTTATATTGCAATTGACAATAAAAATTAATAATTTAAAAAGTTTGGCTTCTCAGTTTGCACTATCCAATTACAATGTCGCAATGTTTGGATGGTAGCTTAAAGAAGAACTAAAAGCAACTGATACGACTTTTTTAATATAATTACATCTGTTTACTACTGGATTTTTGTAAAAAAATATTTAAGTTTTATAAAATTTGCAGTATATTTTTTATTTTATTCTTAAAAATCCCTATGAAATTCCGAAGTAAAACATTCCATAATTATCAAAGTTGAAAATAATTTATTTAGCTTATTGGATCATATTTAATTAAGATCATGATTTCTGTACTTGCTTTGAATACGAAAAGATTCTTATATTTTTAGCTTTTCCACGGACAAAAAATTGATAATCAAATACAAATTTATAAATTTATTTTTTGTAGTGATTACCTATAGAAAATAGAGATTTTGTAATCATGTTCTTACAAAAAATGTTTTTAAGGGCATGTTCTTAATGTGTTAGTTACAATCTTCGTCGTTTTAGCCAAAAATATAACAACGCGTTATCTCGGAAACAAAAAAATTATAGTAAATACTATAAGAAAATAAGATGATGTAACAAATTTGATAGCCCAAAATGAAAAAAATCCATTCATTCATCGTTATTTGATAAAAAAATTTGACCTAGCACTTTGATGTTAGAGTTCGACTCTTACGTTATACTCTAAAAAGTCTACCATTTATCATATTTAAACAATAATTCGCAAATGTCACCTTCTCTTGCAAGATTTAGATGAGTAATAAATAGTCTGGGCAAACAGCGGTAACAGTCAGTGTAGTAGATATGTGGTGCGGAGTCGGCGATTATTTATTTTACGCGTTCACAGCGTCAGTACTAAATCGATGCTGCATGCGAGTAGTTCTGTGTATATGTAGGCTGCCGTAACTTATTTCGTAATTGTACGCTTATGTTTGGTTTAAAAATGTCGCAGTTAGGTACGTCGCGAAAACGACCAATGGCAGACACAGTTGAAAACTTTATAGTGGACATGCCGAAATTAATTTTTGATGGCGCTAAAATTCAATGTCTAGTTTGTAAAATCCCTTTAATGTGTTGGTCCAGAAGCCATTGTCAACGTCACATCGAAAGCAAACAGCATTCTTCTGCAAAAAATGGCATACGAGACCAAGAAAAATTTACATTTGATTTATGTGTTACTCTTATTTTATGTAATCTATCGTTTCGTTTACTAGACAAAGAAGCATTTGTCTCCTTCTGGAATAAATATGCGGACTGTAAATTACCTAGTCGGACATCAATACGAAATGTAGTGCCATTTGCTCGTGAACATATAGAAAACAGAATGAAAACGGAATTGAAAGATAAAAAAACTGTGGTTGTGTGTGGACGAAACAACAGATCGTCAAAAACATTCTGTGGTTAATGTAATGGTACGTACAATGGAACCACATCGACCGTCATCCTCCTTCTTACTTGCTTCCAAAATATAAATATATAAATTGTACTGCCGATGAGATTTTAATGGTGGTGTTGAACTCATTGAACAAATTTGAAGTTTCAACTAAACAACTTTTAATGTTTATGAGTGATGGTGCCGCAAACATGCGTTCTTTGGGCCGATCTCTTAAAGAACATAGTGGTAACTTCTTACATGTAACGTGTAAAATCCATACTTTAAATCTTGCGGCATAAACGATTCCTACGTTTTCCACTAGTAAATGCATTGATTGCTAGTACAAAGGCAGTGTTTCTAAAGTCCCCGAAACGTACCCGACTATTTCACAAACTGTGTCCTGATTTACCTGAACCACCACTGCCGATTATTACACGTTGGGGAACATGGTTGCAGGCTGCGTTTTACTACAACAAATATTTTGATCAAGTAAAGAAGGTAGTTTTAAAATTCAATCCGACAGAAGCTGCAGCAATCAAGAAAAGCCAGGAAATATTTCAAGATAGTCAGGTAAAAAGAGATTTACAAACTATTCACAACAATTACTTCGGACTAGCGGAGGGAATAGAAAAATTACAAAATGTTTCGATATCGCCAGTGGATTCTGTTCAAATTGTCAATGATGTTCACGCACAGTTATGCGCTGTAGAAGGCGAAATAAATTGGTGTGTAATACGAAAATTTGAAAATGTTTTAGAGAAAGACTCCGATTTTCTTATATTAAGACAAATTTGTGAAGGTGCGTGTGAAGATGCATGAAGCTGTTTCAAAGATTATTTTAAATATGCTAATATAACATTGCTAAATGTCGAACGGTCGTTTTCGGCATTAAAAAACATTTATTCCGCACGTCGTACTCACTTGACTGAAACAGCTGTGGAAACATATCTAATGATTCAAATATTTAACAGATTAGTTATTTTACACTATATATACAACAAATACCGTTTTCAAGCAAAAAAAAGCTAATAATGGCAATAAATTCGTTTAATTTAACAAACATTTTTATTGCGTCAGCTTTTATTTTTTACACGGGGGTATTGATTTCAAAATATTACTCCTGGCGGCTGTGACTGATCCGATTCTGTTGGGAAGGCCGATTGTGCCCGGCTTATCCATTATGTTTAAGTAATACTGTTTGTTTATAAGTAATGTTATGTTTTAGTTTTTGTTTATAGTAGAATAAGAATATACATACATATGTTGTAATATACTTGCCCTATAATTGGATTGTATCTGTTGGGCAATTGTTAGTATTGTTATTATTTGCTTTAAAATGTAATAGACTAGCTGCTATTTTCGCGCAAACAGGAAATGATAACACGTATAGGGTAGGTCAAAAAACGTCAAACTAAAATTATAGATTGACGTGTCAAAGCATTTTTACACACTGAAAATTGCAAGAATTTTATTGAAGTTATTCCTTTCATCGTGGACGCAATGTACATATATAGATATTGGATATGTACGAATACAATCGCAAAAGATAATGACATTGTGTTGATGTTGTGTAACACTTTACAATGGGTTATCATCGGCTGCTGAACGCGATAAAATGTAGAAAGTGCGGCCCGTTTGAAAGAAGCGATCCTTGCGAAACGATTGATTTCTGCTTTTAGACCTGTTTTGTTTCCAATAAATCGGTTCTAATAGGCGGCTCGCGCGATAAGAAGTGACAGATAAGCCAACGTATCAATGAAGTGCGTAGTTTTATTCATGATGGTTTTTTAAAAACAGCAAGATGTATGTATATATGCGTAACACGATTTTTTTTTGATACGCTTTTATTATTTATAATCAAATCTTGCACTCTGAAATCGTCGAAAGATCAATCCGTAACGTCGAGTAAAAAGTATTCGTTAGTAAGTATAGATTGTTGTAATGAAAGTTTATGGTTATTGATATCTATTATAAGTAGAGCGGGCCAAGAGCGCCACGCGCCAGGTTCGCAATCAGGCTGCCGGGCGCATATATGTATGTAAACATAGGTAATTTAAATATGTAATTATTAGGACGAGGACCAAAACCACTGTCTATTACGTCGTGAAGACGCGCAATATACACCTGCAGTTTGGGTGTTCGTTGATAAATAGGGCGTTGTTCACAGTGGGCCACTACAAAAAAAAAGTTCATTCATCGACGGCTACGAACTAACAGCGCGCTTATTCATTTACGGATGACGCGCTCTATTCATCAACAAATGACGAGTCTGCAGATGTTACGTTTGCACCACTTCGTGGCATACTAGAAACAAGCGTCGGTGTGCTCGCTTTAGTGATTATGTCTAACGTAACTATTAAAAATAAACGGCCATTACCTACGAAAGTTAATAAATTTCTTAGTGAAATTGTGGATTTACACTACAATGGGAGTACAATTTTCTGTAAAGTTTGTAAAAAGAATCTACTGTGCTGGAGCAAACGTGATTGTGAAAGACATATAAATAGCGCACACCACAGAAATAAAGAAATGGTGTGTCACAACAACGTCAATTTCAATTAGAATTGCTTTTAACGTTTATGGTATGTGGTCTACCACTTCGTATACTTGATAAAAAAGCATTTCGAAAATTCTGGGGTACATACAATACCGAGTGGATACTACCATCTCGGACAGCGTTACGGAGAGATATTCCACGAATACGTGAGGACATTGAAAATCGAATTAAAGCCGAATTAAAAGATAAACAGCTGTGGCTATGTCTTGATGAGACGACAGATTGCAAAAAAAATTCTATTTTGAATATAATAGTGCGCGTATTAGATCCTATTAAACCAAATTTTGCAATTCTATTAGCCAGCAGAAGATTAAAACAGTGTACTAGTAAAGCAATTACGGCCGTAGTTCTCGAAACGTTACAAAAATTTCAATTGTCAACCAGTCAACTGTTGTTGTTCATGAGCGATGGTGCAGCAACAATGTGTAGTGTAGGCCGTTCCCTTAAAGAAAAGTGTGAAGGACTTTTACATGTTACGTGTAAAGTCCATGCTTTACATCTTGTGGCACAAACTATTCGAGAGTGTTACCCGGAGGTGGATGCATTAATAGCAAACACAAAAAAAGTGTTTCTCAAAAGTCCTAAGAGGACTAGGGCATTCCACAGGTTATGCCCTGGTATTCGAGAACCACCACAGCCCATTCTTACGCGTTGGGGAACGTGGTTAAAAGCCGCTTTTTATTATAATGAACATTTTCAAGAAGTCAAATCCGTTATTTTGCAATTCGTCCCTGCCGAAGCTAGAGCTATTAGGATGAGCCAGAAGGGATTTCTCGATATTTCTGTTGAAACACATCTAAAGAATATTAGCAACAATTACAAAGGGTTAGTAGACGCGATAGAAAATTTGCAAAATTCTGGATTGTCGTTGGTAGAATCAGTGCAAGTCGTGGACGAAGTTAGTACATTGTTACACAGTATAAACGATGCAACAAGTGGACGAGTTTTAGCTAAGTTCGATAGTGTTTTAAAAAAGAATCCGGACTACACGAGATTAAGACAAATGTGCGATGGGGCATCTGCAGATTCCTTGACTATGTCTAAAGATTATTTTAATTACGCCTGTCTTACTTCGGTAGACGTGGAACGGTCGTTTTCGAAATATAAGAACATTTTTTCGTCTCGGCGAACATCCTTCACCGAGGCAAATGTGGAAACTTATCTGATGGTGCAACTTTTTAAACAAGCCTATCCGCATTATTAAGAAGGATAGAATTTATTTATTATATCTTTATTACAGTTACATTATTAAGTACAACAGAATAAAAAAAGCGTTCAGTTTCTCAGTTATTTCCTTATTACATCCCATTTACAACGCATACCGTTTTCAAACAAATAAAAAATCATAATGAAAATAAAAACACCTCAGCGTGTACATATATATATATATATATATATATATATATATATATATATATATATCCGCTCTAATTACTAATCATTATTATTGCGTCAGCTTTTATTTTTTTACTCTTGTGTATTAATTTCGAAATATCACATATCTGCTGTGACTCACATATACGCTATTTACAATAAGCGGCCGTTGCGCCTGATTCCGATTCTGTTGCATGGCGCAATTTGGCCCGCTCTAATTATAAGCTTTGAGATTTGGTAGTCTTTCAAGATTTTATTTTTCAATAATTTTGTATTAAATTAAATCACTGATTTGCAGTCAGTGATGAAGTTCGTGAAGGTCGACCAAAATCGGTTGTTGTGCCAAAAAACATCGATGCTATGTGAAACATGATTGTAGAGGGACAGCATGTGACTTACTGTAAGATAGAGGCATCCTTAGGCATATCGAGGACTGCAATAGATTCGATTTTGCGTTAACATTTAGGTGTGGAAAAAATCTGTTCCCGATGGATTCCGCATAATTTGATCCAAGGACAAAAAAGGCTCGTGTTAATTGGTGCAAGGAAATGCTCAAGAAAATTCGATAGAGGAACTTCAAAATCTCTATGTATTATCGTAACAGGTGGCGAAACTTGAATATATTCGTACAAGTTGGAAACTAACAATAAACTGTTTGGGTGTTCTCAGATGAACCGAATGCCTGGGGATCTTAGAGGGCATCTCAAAATCCTTGAAGAACCCAACATAAATTATCTGATGTATATTGCAAAGGACACGATCCCTATGCAATATAATTTTGATCAACCTTATAGGGTGATCATTGATAGTCGTACTAAGTGGGCATCCAGGCACCCTGGAATGGTACACGGACGTCTCGAGAATAGAAGGTGTCGGAACAGGTATAGGCATTAGTGGTCCTGACTTCCACCTAAAAATGCCTAAAAAGCCTTGAGAAAGGAATACGAGGCGCAACTATTAATATAATCAGCAACAGTCAGGCAGTTCTAAAGGCTATTAAGGCCTACACATACGAATCTGCTCTGATACACGAATGTGTACATAATTTACGGCAATTAGGACACAAAAACCACGTTACTTTGCGGTGGGCCACCAAGGGATCGAAGGAAACGAAAAGGCAGATAAGCTGGCCAGAGAAGCAACGAATATGCTTTTCATTGGTCCTAATCCCATCTGTGGTCTCCAAAACAGCCACATAAAACAAGTAATCAAGATATGGGAGGACAATCAAAAGACCTCGTACTGGGATAATATTCCAGGACAAAAACAGGCGAAAGCACTCATATCAGGCTCGCCAAAAACAGCAAAAATAGCGCTAACGTTCAGCAAGGGGGATCTCAGATTACTGGCAGGATTTCTGACAGGCCATCTAGCCCTAAAATATCACGTATTTAAACTAGAAAAAGCTAAAGATCAAATCTGCTGTTTATGCCAAGAAGATCTGGAGACAGCAGAACACATTCTATGTGAATGTGTTGCCATCAGTCGCACACGGCTCCAACACTTCAGTAGGCTATTTCGTACCCTTACTGAACTGAAGGAAGCAGATCCTAGAGTACTACTAAGGTTTATTAAAAGCCTCCAACACACATAAGGGCATTCTGTTACAATAGATCTATTAAGGTCGCAGTGATTAAAGGCATATGTGCCATGGCCCGACGAAAATAATAATAATAATAAATAATAATTCCTACATTTTGTGCAGTTTTTTTTAAATCGCAATTCAAGGTTATTTTAAAGAAAAAATATAAGGGGTGGCATCATATTGAGACAATGTACCGGTCGGCCTTGCACAGTATTTTATGCTTAAATAACTCTAGGCAGTTTCCTGATCTCTTTTTTAACGTTTATACTCACACTCTGTAGATTTAATCAATATTAACAACGGATTAAAGCAATGAGTTACAAGAACGTGAAATACTAGGAATATATGCAGCGGTAAGAGTATGAGGATGCATATACTGTACCCGCAGAAAGGTGATGACGCAACCTAGTGCTAATTCTTGCAAGTTTTGTTTGTAAATACATACATATCAGTTTGCTACTTCTTTTGATTTATGAATGGATTTCAATTTATCCTTACGAAAGTATATTTACTAATGTTACTGGATGTTTGTTAGTTAAAGATCGACATTACTTTTTACAAAGTTTTCAGCTCGTTTACAAGTTTCAATCATAAATGTTTAACAGAGGATTGTTCCTCTGCAAATTAATACCTATTAAAATATGAATGAGATTCTGTTTTAAATTTTTCAAATATGGAAATATGGAAATCTATATTAAAAATCTAAAAAGAAGTATTCTCTTTTAATGTAAGATATAACAACGCATTTTCTGCATTACCATCTAACCCTTTCGTGTTGTTGACTAAATTACTTCCCGGTCTATAGTCACCAAACTGACTAAATAACAACCAAGAAATAAATGCTAATATAGCTCATGGTATTGGTGGAATCATTCCCGGCAAAAACAATGTAGCAGAGAAAATAGCGCTATTTTCTCTGCTACATTGTTTTTGCCGGGAATGATTCCACCAATACCATGAGCTATATTAGCATTTATTTTTTGGTTATTGTATTAGGCATTCTTTCCACGTGTATGACTAAATAACATTTCTAATTAATAAACTTGCGCAATTCTTCTTACAATTTCAAACTACCATTCAATACAATAAGGCTTTCTGGTATTACGAAAACTATTTACTATCCTTAAGAAAATACTGTTTTGTGTTATAATGGCAATTTACTTATATTAAGGATCGCTTTCTCTAAATTTTCTGCAAGATTTTCTTGAATCAATTAAACAAAGAAGTACAATTATTTTATCACAACAATATACTTCTCTTAAGCGGTGAAGGAAACGCTAAGAAAATATTTCTTTTGATTTAAAACAGTTATTGTATTGCGGATAATTGAAACAGTACTTGTCTAGAATTAAGGCGAACAGCTTTGGTGTAATTACTTTTTTATAAAGTATCTCGGAAAGTGAAACCGGTATTAAAAAGTAAATGAGAACATCCTGAAATCTTCTTTTGGAAAAATTACCATTATAGGATTGCTAAATAATGGTTAGAATGAGAGACGATATTCAGTTTTTAGCTGTTTCTAAAATTTATTACATCTGGGTTGTTGTAATAGTTGTAAAAAGATTCAAATAATTAGTTAAATGTAGGTTTTATGTCCTTGTAATCCAAATTAATACATCGTCAACGAAAAATAAAATATAACCATAACGAATAATAATAAGTAAATTAAAAAAATAAAACAAAATAAAAATATTACATACCATAAGTTAAAGAAAAAAAATCGTCAAAATCGCCTCCAAAAAAAGAATATAAGGAAACAATACCGCGCACACTTCTTGCTCTTCCTCTCTTTAATCTATAGTTCGAGCGGTAATCGGGCGCGAAAACAAATGAAAAGCGAAAAAAAAAACTCAACGCGATAGAATCTCGCACTATTTCATTTAGCTATCGCCGAGATGTGGATAGGATGCGGACGAGAGATATGAACAGCGGTAACGGCAGCAGCAACAACAGCAATAAGAAGACGAACAGTAACAGTTCATATTAATCTCAAATTCTGACTTACCATCTTTCACAAGTGGTTAGACTAGAATGTGGTTCTTCGGGCCGATCATCCCCATATTATATATACCATGTCGTACGGTGCGTGGAGTGTGCTGTGACAATGCTCACGTTTCTTTATCCGAATCGCTATTGGGTGAGAAAATCGGGAAGAAGAGAGATGGAAATTGTTGCGGGGTCGTAACTTCACTTCTGCTGTGGTGTGTTGTATGCACTTGAGTTGCCGGGTACCCGCATTTTATTAGAGATTATTGTTTTATTATTATTGTTGTATTCCGTCAAGATATGCGGTTTTATCTATTAGCACCTAATAGTGCTTATTACTGCTAACAGCTGTGTTAAGTATTATTTCCTTGGGGTATATATCATTCCGTTTTCTCTAAAGAAATTCCTTTTTTGTCCTGTCTTTTCTTAATTAAATGAAGCTAATTCGACAATTGATAGATCTAGGAATTCAACAACTGCAGAATTGGTTCGACTTCATGAACAAATTTATGAAATATTTATTATAACCTAAATTTTCATATTAATTAATAGTTTTTCTTTAATTTTAAAAAACGAACCAAATGTGTGAAATGGTACACGTAGAGAAATAGTTTCTTGCATCAAGAAAATAGATCTTGCAAAAATCTCTATTCAAAAAAATATTTTTATTTGAAGACAATAAAAATGTATAATATAAGAGAATAATTTTCTTGAAATGTCATTTGGATTGAATAAATATTTTCTTATGGTTAGAAAATTCAAGACAGAAAAATATTTCTTCCAAGTAAATAATTTAGCTTTAAGTTAAGGAAGTATTAAAGGTAGGAGTGAACAAATTGTCCAGATCTCACGCGTCCAGTTTCGTGTTAAAAAAAATGTATCATCAGGCCAGTTACAAGGATATCCAATAAAAGAAAAATTACAATAATGGAAAAAAAACCTAAAGTTAGTAATTAAAATTAAAAGCAAGTGAAAGAGGTAATGAAAAAGTTTTTTTTATAAGTCACAGTATAATTAATTATTTCTTTAATAATGTAATTAAATGTAATTCAAAAGAAAAAAAAAACTATTACATTACCTGGTATCTTTTGAAAATGTTTATGAAATGTCGTAAAGGTTGTACGTTAAAGGTTATATGAAGCGTATATATGCAAAAGCAGGCATTTGACCCAAGAATAATTTTGAGCAAAATTAATCAACTTGCAGTTTTGACAAACATTTGTAATAATATTTAAAAATGGCGTTAGTGCTTGATCCAAAAATATCTGATTCGCCACTGAAAAGATATTTTGTTAAAAAATTACACATGTGTGGTTTTGCATCTGAGACTTTTAAGTGTCTATTTGTGCAACTAAGTGAAATGCAAATATCTGGTTTTGCATTCTATAGTATTAATAATTAGAGCAACCAAAACTTGCGGACTCGCATAGGCGTCGGTATTACGGGTTAATATAAGAATACGAAAAATTCATAAATAAACTTACTTGCTAATTATTCAACAAATTAGAGGCATCAGGATGTGAACTACTGCAAACTTGCATCATTGCATATGTTTCCACAGTTACTTCTTTAAACCTTGTGCGTCGACAAGAAAAATTACAAAATCACTTAAAAGTTCACTATTCTTACACTTATTATAAACGGCCTCTAATCGGGATTTTTCCTTAAAACATCTACCAACTTTTGACTAGCGCATAATCCTGGCGTATCATTTAATGTGTGTAATTTATTTTTTACACTCTCCACTATGTCTAATGATTCCTGCAATTCAGTACATTGTAGTTTTCTGATGGCATCTAGTAATACTGTATAATTGGTACATATTGTTGTTAAATCTTCTAAAAGTTGAGGAATTTGAAATTCTCTTTGACTTTTTCTAATTGCTTTGGATTCATTCCGATTAAATCGCATTATAACTGATTGAATTTGTTGAAAATGGATCAAATAGTAAGAAGCTGCTGTTAGCCAAGTACCTCATCGCGTTAAAATTGGTTCAGGAGGTTCTGGAATACCTGGACGAAATTTACGAAATTCTTTTAAACGTTTAGGAGATTTACGAAACACTGCTTTAGTACTTCCAATCATCCGATCAACGTTTCCGTAATGTTGTCGAACAACTTCACCAACTAAATGCAAAGCATGCAGCACGCAGGTTATATATATTAAGTTAGGAAATATATGTTTTAAGGATCGCCCAACTCTTAACATCGTTGCTGCACTATCTGTCACAATCATCACAACTTGATCTTGGGCAATTTTAAATTTTTCAAAGCGTTCATTATCACTTTTTGAATATTTTCCGCGGTACATTGTTGAACACGTTTGCAAACTAACAAATATCGAGATGCTGTGTTCTAGATAGATAAAACGCGAGCTATTACATTCACAATACTGTTTTTCTTTATATCGGTCGTCTCATCCACGGTAATCCATATTTTTTTGGAACACAAATCACGTTTACACACATTTTCTAGCCTCTCTTTCATTCGCGGCAAATGATTCTGTAATTGTGTTTGTGAGGGTAATGGGTACTTTGGAACGTATTGTCGCCAAAACGTTTTAAAAGCTGCTTTTCTCCCCAACGACAACGGAAGATTACAAGAGGTAAACATAATTAATAAATGTATGAGGAATAGTGTATAAGGTATTTCAGTTCTTGCATTTCTCATATGCTTAATACCATTGACATGCCTCTGGCAATCAGTTCTGTCCAATGCAGCCAAACGAACATTGCATATTAAGCAAAAAACTGCACTACCGTCATATTTTAAATGGGGAAAAAGTGACACATACTTATGTACATTAGTAGTAAATCTATTACGAGGCATTGTTTTCTTAGGTATGTAAATATTAGTTCTATATGAAACGATACACTAATTATGTACTTGGTATAATATTACAACACACAAAAAACACCAGCTATATTTTCAAAAGCGACACGTAAGTGCATAACCTTGACCGTTCGACTAATCTCTGCAACAGCTCAACCGGTACTAAAACGAAATCTCTCTCAGCGCGGTTTAACATGATTTATATTCAAGGTCGACACTACATGCCTGCTTCTCTACCGGTTTAGTTTCTTTATGAATTTTTCGTATTCTTATATTAACCCGTAATACCGACGCCTATGCGAGTCCGTTAGGTTACCCTATTAATTACGATAGAGTACGGACTTAAAGAGAGTATAACGTTACCCTTACTAAGACAAAATTTAAATATCTAACTGGGATTCGTAAACTAAAACTTGAAGCGATATAAACCATAAAATCTCGAGAAAATATATTATAGAAACCTACAAACAATAAATTAGGAAGTAAATCATCTTTACATCTACCTGCTCTTCATACCTACGACACCGAACACACCCGAAGCCCGCGTGGAAGGTAATATTGATAATCAGCGAGTGACAGGGGGAGACATTTCTTATTTTGCAGATAGTACATTTCCAGCATTCATCTAGAAAAGTGAAACAAAACATAAGCAAAATAAAGCTAGTTTCACTATTTGTGCTGACTATCTAGATATCTAAGATACGTAATCCTGTGTATCATTAGAGGTGCTTGTATTCAAATCGAAGAGAAATAGCTCAATTAATTTGAAATTACTGAAATGTATCTTGTTAACCGCAAACTAAATACCTACATCTTTAGGTGTGTAGTGTAAGAGTGTTTGCTCCTACCTGTGAAAGAGTTGGGAGGTTTTCCTTGTGGATCCTGTACAATATCAAGTCACCATGTTTAGGGAACAAGTGATTTTTTCCGTGTGAAATTTAATAATTACAATTTTCAATTCAACTTATTACGTCCCGAAAGTCTTCATTTTGTGGTTTAACCTTATGTATGAAGACAATGATTATACTTTTTAAAATGTCTTGAGGTGTAGTGTTCCTATTTAATAAGTTGTACCCGCAAATTTTATTATATGAAGGATGAAATCAACTTACTTTAAATATACCTTGCAGACATTGAGATGATGCAATTTTTACAAGGTCAAGTGCAATAACAGGGCTTCTTTAAATAAATTAAAAATCCGATCTTTTAAAGATTTAATAAAAAAATGATTTACAGTATCTTATTAATTTAAAATAATTTATGGAAACATCATTGTTAACGAAGGTTTAAATTGTTAACCTCGTTAGTAATAGAAAAATAGAGGTAGTAATCATTAGTAAGAATTATATTCTCGAATTTTTCAAATGAACACTGGATAATAAACATTAAATTAACGTTAATTAGGTTAAGTGATAATTAAAACGGAAAAGTTTATAAATTTTGAACGTAATTGATGGATGTTTACATGTATGTAACAAGACGCAAAATCTCCTATTCTGTACCACAAGCACTTGCACAAAATCGGCAATCAATTTCCTTGGTGTTGTTGTGGATACAAACCTGAACTGGCATCGACACATAGAAGAACTTGCAAAAAGACTGTCGTCGGCTCTTTATGCTATAAGGAGATTAAAGCATATTGCAACACATGGAGCAGCAAAAACCGCATACTTTGCAAACTTTCACTCTCTTCTCTGTTATGGGATACTCTTCTGGGCACATCGGTTGAGGTTCACAGAATCTTTGTCCTACAAAAACGTGCTATACGATTCCTATGTAACCTACAATACACAGAGAGCTGCAAAAGACACTTTGCAAAAGAAAAATACTCACCCTACCATCTGTGTTCATTATTGCAGCAGTTACTTTTGTTCAACAGAATAAAGCAGCATTTCCCCTTAATGGAAGTCATCATACATATTCTACACGTTCTCGTCACGAAATGAGAGTTCCGTACCACCGTCTTACAAGCTCACAAAAAGCGCTTGATTATTGGGGAGTAAAATTATACAATAAATTACCAGAAGAATGGAAAGATCTTCCTTTTACCAATTTTAAAAGAGAAGTGAAGAAAATGCTGCTGGAGAGAGAGTGCTACAGTATCCAGGAGTTCTAGTCATAGTATTTTTTTTTTATGTTTTATTTGTCTTTTATTTATTACATTATCTGTTTTATACATCCTTTTCTGTAACTTTTAGATTTTATTTATACTTTTATTATTCATTTTTATTTATACACGTTGACAATTGCAATTCATTTGCATGTAAAAAAAAAACAACAAATTGACTTTTTCTGTAATGGTTTGATTACAAAAAATAAATTATTATTATTATTATTATTATTATTATTATTATTATTATTATTATTATTATTATTATTATTATTATTATTATGCATGAGGAAGTCTAATTAGATATTCTCATATGTACATTTTTGTCAAGTAAATTGCTGTAAACGCCTCTACAAAACTGAACAAATCATATTGTTCCAAATTCTGACGCGACAACAGTCCTCGATTACTGGCTTAAACCGCCACGATTAATTAATTGAAATCGTAACACAGGACACACTGAAGAGCTGAAAACAGCGAAACGCGCGTCTGTGTGTGGTGGATAGGTGATGGCTTTTACGATTTCAATTAATTAACCATGGCAACAACTAGGTCTTAAGCTCTGCAAAATGTACTTATTAATTGGTCACAAATCAAACCTAAAAACTTTGAAAAAGAAACAGCATTGAGATCCTAGAAAATATTTCTTTTGATTTGGAATTGAAACGATAATTGTCTTGAATTGAGGCGGACTTGATACAAGTAAACGTTTCTCTGCGTGTAAAGGAGAATTGGAAACGATATCAAAAACTATACAAAAGAAAAATATATTCTAATGGACAATATTTGTATGACAATTAATTCTCTATCGAACTAAGATTTCTTTCTGAACAAAAAATAACTTGATTGGGCATATTTTTTATATTTTTAACTAGCTAAAATTCAAAATTAAATCATTAACACTATAAACTTCTTGCTTCTAATTTAAAAATAAAATAACCAGCTCTAACTTCACTTTTTTCATGAATAACGGATATATTTTAAGCTCACAGGTAATTAAAACCTAAACATTTGCGAGTATTTTTGCTACGATCTGACCTCAAGGAGCAACAAGTGATTCCCTAATGAAAATAACTTAATCAACCCGACCAAGTCATGTCTCGGAAGTCGGCAATTTGCCAAACAAAACATAGCATCGAACAGCATGCATACGTTGATTACTACTACATGTTATGTACTACAAACACTGTTAAGCTAATATTAAATCCATTGATTATTCCCTTGTTATGTTATCGTTACGTATCTAAATAAAGCTTAATTCAGTACACAAAACAAATATACGCTGTCGTTTATAGACACAGAAATATTAATAATAAATAATATTAATATTAAACAATTTAATTAAGTAATTTTTAATATCAGTGAAAATATTTTACATGCTTTAAAGGATTTGGGCCGGTTAGATTTTGAAATTACATTATTTTTCCGAAAAAATTCTAGTATTATGTAATATTAAACATTATTGCACAATGTTGAGCAACACAAACCAACAAAAACTAATCCCCATGTAATACAATTCCCCTAAAATATATCGTTTCCTGTTTGAAAGAACCACTAGAAAATATATATATGGGTTAGTACTGTAGAAAGGAATGAAAAAATTAGGTATTCATGCAATCTTCTTTGGTAACTTGAAATATACACGCGATTTAAATAAAATTCATTCAAGGTTAACATTTTCTTGTACAAATATATTACAAATACATGTAGATAAGTATTGTAATGTTTTAAACAAGGGAAATTATTTAAAAAAATGAATTTTTCGAAATTAATTAATTAATTGTGCTGTCTGGAGGTTCGAGAGTGTTCCTAGACACTCTTTCGGCGATTTAAATTAAACTAGATATCAATTAATGAAATTTTACGAGTATTAAACTTGAAAAGAGAAAACTAACCTGAGATTGTGGCGTTCCAATATAAACTTTATGTTTATATATTCCGTACAGGAATTCTGCGTATTTTTTTGAAACCACTAAACTTGAAGTTTACTTCGTATTTATGGTCGAATTTAAACGCTGAACACAGAAAATGGGAACACAGACAAACGCGAGTTACCTCGATGAATATTTTAACTAAAAAGTGAGAAATTGATTAGCGTCCCTCTACTCCATTATTTTAGTCGCGGTAGCGATTGTTTAATCACAGCTAATTTGGATAACTATACTTTCCGAAATATAATTTGATAATAAATTTCAAACGAATATTCCCACTTTTAAAAATAACATAATGCATGTCATGCAGGGACGCAACTGGAAGAATCTATGCTACTCTATGACCTTTAACATCAGCAACAATATTAAAATATATTAATAATTATTTATATTTCGAATATTATAACTATGTACTGACGGTTTGGTTCGGTATTTACAACAACAGAATTGTTGAACTATTTTTAGAAGAAACTTTGAACCGGGACAAGTATTTAGAGCTTTTAGATATATAAATAATTCCGGTGGATCCAATACGCTGATGACATTTGTATTTTTACCTGTGGTAAAAATTTGGAAAGTGTACAGACAAATATGAACAGAGCCATAAAACTTGCACTTGAGTGGTTGATGTCTAATGGATTTGAATTATAGACCGACAAATCATCGGTAATATATTTCTCTCGCTCAAGAAATCCCCCATCGCAGAATATTCTCTTGGACAACATAATGATCCCAGTACATATGTCTACCAAATATCTCGGAATGGTCATAGATAGTAAAATTACGTGGAAGCTACACATACAGCATATAATAACTAAGTGCGAAAAATATATAAACATTTTAAGAGCTTTGTGTAAAGGTCAAGTGGGGTGCTGATTCGGCTGTCGCCTTAAATTTCTATAGAGCCTGTATTCGACCGATAATGGATTATGGCAGTACATTGTATGATTCAGCGACTGGAAGATCAAGAAAAAAACTGGAAATTGTTTAGAATAAAGCACTTCGCATCTGTATTGGAGCAATGAAATCCATTCCCATAGATGCCCTACATGTAGAAGCGCAGGAACCTCCGTTACAGATTACGCATAAATATTTGGCAGCAAAACAAATTGTGAAAACTAAATTCCACAATCGATAACATTTATTGGACGATATACATACTTTGTCTATTCACGATCTTACCAATAGATATTGGAAATACAAAATATCTCCTCCCCTCGCTGAAGTGCACAGAACTACAGCCAAATATGAGATGCGGATATATAGGCATGAGTATTGGCAACCTTTTAAAATAGCCTATCCACTGTATAATGGGTTTCCTGCTCACGACATAAAAATATACAATAAGACCTGTGCGAATATCGGAGAATCTACTTATATATTTACAGATGTTCTAAGTCCGAGCAAGGAATGATTAAAGTCAGCAATCATACGTCCATCAATCACGCACTTTCATGTGCAAGGCACAAAGGCCATAAAAATTGTACGATTATAACAGACGCCAGAAGTGTTTTAGAATGTCTTCAAAACAGAAAACATCCTGGACATACAAATCCGATTATTTTGAGCATCATAGAGCAGGTACAGCAATTACAAAGGGATCAGGGTAGTGTTCGATTCTGTTGGATTAAGAGTCATGTGGGAATATATCCTAACACAATAGTGGATGGATTAGCGAAGGAGGCCATTCACTCGGACGGGATACAGGACACAACATTAATAAAGGATGACATTCTATCACTACTAAAGAATAAAATGTTGAAAAATCAATGGCAGGATTACTGGAAGCAACCGTACACCAGTAGAATGACGCATTATGCAAAAATTCGTCCGGACATTATCTGTAATCCGTGGCACCGGAATCATAAAATATCCAGGTTTTATTACACCACCATTGCAATGCTTAAATTTAATCATGAACAGTATCCTGCTCACCTTTATAAGCTTAACATATTAGATACAGCCAGTTATTCCTGTGGAGGTAAGATTGCAGACCTCAATCATATTTTCTTTGAATATCCATTGCATGGGGAGCATCAGAAAGGTCTAACGCAGGATTTACTAGCAGTGGGAGATAAGATGCTAACAGATATAACTTGCTTGCTGTCCCATAACTGCAAACGCGTGTACGATCAGATCTTGAGATATTTACAAAGAACGATGATTAGGATTTGAATTAGTAGGTTTACATGGTCGTGGTTTCATTTCTCTCCTTTGTGAGGGTTCCTTTGATCCGATGGCCGATGTTTGTGAAAGTCGTCCTGACAGGCCCCAGGACGTGAAATGTGTTTTCGAATCTTGTCCTTTCCTTGATCCATTGTTAGATATAATACAATAATGCTGTGTCACGGGTAGATTCTATTTACCGGACCTTTACATAATGTGGTATAATGGGCAATGATCCCAATACCTAATTAATTAAAAAAAAAAAAGTAATTCCGGTGCTGTATGAGCAACTGTCAAATAATGTCTCGTTTTCGCAGGACGGGGCACCACCCAATTACGTTCGCGTCATACGAGATCGCCTCAACTCAAACTCCTTTAATATTTACGAAAGAAAACAATTTAATAATCAAAACTCGATTACATACAGATTTTTGTTGTTTCCTGAAAACCTAGGAAAATGTTAAAACGTGTTATTGCCTCTAAGTCATCGATACTCAAAATTAGGGAAATAAAATCATTTTCAAAACCATTAAGAGTTGCTTGAGTTCAAAACTCTGTTCCTCAATGCAATCCATCATCTTGTTCAACTATTGAAAGAACTATTGTACAATAATCCTAGAGATTGTATTAATTCATAAGGAATTTTAAGCTTAATTCCACAAGGGACATATTGACAAACTTAAATCCTATTATGGTTCCATATCACTTAGACACTGTATACATAGGATTATATCTGTATTCCTAAGTTTGTTATTATTATTTATTTTTTACGTTTCTCCTGGTACATTTTTATCTCAACATTTTCGGGCTGACGTAACATTTTAAGGTTACAGCTAATATATTCATCTGAATAGCGCTTACCATAATAGTTACCTAAGGCTTATAATTATAAGAAGTGGGATACGATTATGTCGTTACAAGCGAATGCGTCCCACGAAATATGTAGAAATGACTTAAGATGATTCAATTCGCTTTTACTATTTCACGATTTCCTCTATTACAGGTATTTTCCTATGTAAATCTGTACTTGGTTTACGTTTTCACTATCTTCGAGATAAAAACTCGAATGCACGTGAATTTTTAACAAGTATTGTGCAATATCCGTTTCTATAATACATAGTACTTTGCATAAAAATTAGATAGTATTTATAAATGCCTGAAGAGAAGATTTAATAGTAATAATAATATTTATTAGTTATTTTTACACCTTTGAGTGTATATAACAAGTCATAACTAAATGACTAAGTTAAATAAAGAGCACTATTGGAGTAGCTAAAATAAGCTACAGCTGAGAAATATTGGAAAAAAATTATTAAAAAGAACAATTTAAATATTCATCGAGATGGTAGAATGTATTAGCAAGTAAAAGTGCTTTGACAGATATAATACGATTGAATTTGTTGTATGTATGTACATATGTACGTATATGCACTGGCAGTTTATTAAAGATTCTAACTTATTGTTAGTTTTTAGATATTCACTAACCAATAATTTGGGTTATTGTGTATAGAAAAAGGGGAGCTACAATACTTTATTCCCATAATATTTTGCAGAAATAATTCTTTGTGTGTTAGATACAATGCGTTGTGATTTAAGAATTACTAGTCTTAATTTAGAAACTGTTGAGGCAGGTCACGATTCAGGCGCATACAGATTTAAGGTAACAGTCTTAGGAGGGGACCATTTTTCTTCAAGAAAGTTGAAGACTTGCCATTAAATTAATCACGTTTTAGGAAAAAAGTTTTTTAGAAATCTTACAGCATCACACAATTCCATCTGAGTTTAGGTTAAGTGGAGAAGGTTTTCATCTACAACAGGGTAATGAATCCAACCATAAGTCTAAGCTGTGTAAAAAGTAACAAGAGGATGGAGCCCTGGTAAATATGGTATGGTGGCAATCCAACTGAGTTGCTGGAGAATGAATCACGGTAACAACTGTAGGAATACTTTAGAATTTGCAATATCATTAAATGTAGACGTAGATGTACTACATGACATGGAAATTGCAACACCAAGAAAGGATGCGAATTCAAAGGAAATACTTGGTCATAATTTCAAAGAGAAGGAACAAAAGATTAACACAATTCAATTTTGGTCTCCCCTATTAGTTTCACACCCCCTCACTTTTCATAGCATTGATTACAGTAGGTGGTCGATGCCCTCTTGGGGTAGCCTGTCCAAAGCAACCTGAAATTCATGCCGGTGAATGCGGGGGATTCGCTAAGTTGCTCATTTTTCTTCCAATAATTTCCCACACGTGTTCGATTGGCGAGAGGTCGGGAGATCTGGGTGGCCATGGCAAGATATTGTAACACTCAATATTTTGTAATTTCTTCATAATAAAATATAAACTATACATGTATTATATTTTTTATTTATAAAATATATTGTAAAAATATGTAAATATTAAATAAGTAATTAATATTTAGTCCATAATCCATGATTTTTAATAACACCCTTAATTCTTCGGGGCATACTTTCAATGCAAGATATGATTGTCTCTTTTATATCTTCATCGTTCTCCCATACATCCTTTATATTCTTCATTAATATTTCCTTTGTAGGGTTTTCTCTTTCATATACCTTACTTTTTAGACGATTCCGTACGTTCTCGATGGGATTGAGGTCCGGTGAATTTCCGGGCCAACGTAAAAGAGGTATGTGATTGTCTTCAAAGAATTTCTTAACCTCTTTTGCCACATGGCAAGGAGGATTATCTTGCATAAATATACGCCCTGTCGGTATGCGACGTCCTTGCTTAAAATACGGTAATAACGTGTTTTTCAACACATTTATGTACTGCTCTTGACGCATTGTACCTTCTACAAAATCCAAAGGGCCGGGTCCGTCTCCACTAATCACTCCCCAAATCATTACCTGCGGAGGGTGTTTTACAGTTCGAAGAACCGTGGACTCTGTGAGACGTTCGCCAGGTCGTCTACGAACAAATTGTGCTCGCTGCACTAACACACAGAGCGAGCACTCGTTACTAAAGAAAACCTATTAAATAATGCAAACATTAATTCAGGAAAAATCATCTTGTTAAGTTATTCATCTTTTTCCAATTCTCGTCTGTGAAATGTCGATATTCTCTTGCAAAGCTGAGACGAGCAGATTTAATTTTTTCTGTTAAACGCGGCTTTTTTACAGGTCTTCGGTCCATTAGGCGATTTTCGCGCAATCGGCGCCTGACAGTTCTGCTCGAAATCTCTATTCCTCTCTCTTGTAAATTTTTTTGAATCATTTTAATTGTAGCAAATCTATTGCTCAAAGCCTGATGAACAATTTCACGGTCAGATCTCTTCGATGTTTTCCTTTTCCGACCGCACTTTGCCCGTCTTTGTGTTGATGTGCTAGCTCCTTCGTTTAAGTTTCTAGCTAACGCGATACAGAAGAAGGAGATATTTTCGGTAATTTTGCAATTTCTCGTTGTGAATGTTTGTTTGATTGTAGCGGAGCTTGTATAGCGGCTTTTTGTTCACTTGTTAAATCTTTCCCGGGCATTTTCTACAAAAAACCCCAAATATTTCAATTTTTTTCAAATTCCAAATAATTAATTATTAAGAGAGAGATAGAATAACAATTTTACCTTTGCAATAACGATATATCAACACAGAACACTTAACGATACTCCACAACTTAGCTTCTATACGGTTATGACGAAATATTTGAAAAAATATCGATGCATTCTCTAAATTGTGAACTCGCTAAATGTAAGTTGATAACTGAAATATTTATATATACGTACATTACTCTTCTAAATATCATTTCTCTGACAATAATCTAGTCCCCCTATAAACGATCGAATTCAAAGCAAAAAAATATCACATATCACTATAATAGGATGGGAATTTCCAGGTAAAAGGGTTGATTTTTGACATGTTTCAAGTAATATGGCCACTGTACTTCATCAATGTATACAAAAATATTCAACCACTGTAGAATTCCTAGTTTATTGCTCAGCCTTTTTAATTTCAAAATATAACTTTTTCAAAACAATCTTAATATACTCAAGATCTCATGTAATAAAATTTTTTATATTAGTTCGAAAACAGCAACCCCTAGTCATAAAATCATAATACTTAATATCTCACCGCAATTAAATACTTATAAAAAACCTAAAAGATACGCGTGCAACATTTAGAAACTATTACGACATAAAAGCAAATTGACGCAAACCGTTTTACATACAAAGTTTCAAATTTCATATCTACTTGTAACCGTATACCTCCCTTTTAATGTTAAAAAAGAGCACGTGTACCTACTCACCATTTCTAGGTAAATGTTACTTGCTTACAGTATCATACCTACGTATGTATATTAGCAGTAACCTTAAAATATTACATCAGCCGAAAAACGAAGAGAAATTATTGAGCTGAAATGCATCATGCGAAAGAGGAATAAAACAGATTATACATCTGTGGATACATACGTCTGTCTATACACATTGGATACGTATGGAATTAGATCTCTGCAGTTTCTACTTCGGTTTTGCTATAATTAAACTTTTGAAGCAAACAGGTTTAATTTTGTGCTTTGAAACAGAAAAAATTTGTTTTAGATTTCTATATAAACAACTTGTCATTATTGTGACATAAATGTTATAATTATATTAATAGCAGCTTTACATCCAAGAACTACTGCAAAATAGAAAATGTGTGTATGCTTAAGATTGTAAGCTTACAAAAGGTATTTTGAAATTGTCATTAATTGAACTGCAACTTACTAAAGCAAGCAATTCAAGTTATTATGATATTATGTAAATAATGAAGAGTATACATTAACATTGTAACACTGAACTAATGAACCCAATGTCTTTCTTACTTATAAAATTAAGATATCCAATTTGACTTATGTATAGAGCGGGCCAAATTGCGCCATCCAACAGAATCGAAATCAGGCGCAACGGCCGCTTATTGTAAATAGCGTATATGTGAGTCACAGCAGATATGTGATATTTCGAAATTAATACACAAGAGTAAAAAAATAAAAGCTGACGCAATAATAATGTTTAGTAATTAGAGCGGATATATATATATATGTACACGCTGAGGTGTTTTTATTTTCATTATGATTTTTTATTTGATTGAAAACGGTATGCGTTGTAAATGGGATGTAATAAGGAAATAACTGAGAAACTGAACGCTTTTTTTATTCTGTTGTACTTAATAATGTAACTGTAAATAAAGATATAATAAATAAATTCTATCCTTCTTAATAATGCGGATAGGCTTGTTTAAAAAGTTGCACCATCAGATAAGTTTCCACATTTGCCTCGGTGAAGGATGTTCGCCGAGACGAAAAAATGTTCTTATATTTCGAAAACGACCGTTCCACGTCTACCGAAGTAAGACAGGCGTAATTAAAATAATCTTTAGACTTAGTCAAGGAATCTGCAGATGCCCCATCGCACATTTGTCTTAATCTCGTGTAGTCCGGATTCTTTTTTAAAACACTATCGAACTTAGCTAAAACTCGTCCACTCGTTGCATCGTTTATACTGTGTAACAATGTACTAACTTCGTCCACGACTTGCACTGATTCTACCAACGACAATCCAGAATTTTGCAAATTTTCTATCGCGTCTACTAACCCTTTGTAATTGTTGCTAATATTCTTTAGATGTGTTTCAACAGAAATATTGAGAAATCCCTTCTGGCTCATCCTAATAGCTCTAGCTTCGGCAGGGACGAATTGCAAAATAACGGATTTGACTTCTTGAAAATGTTCATTATAATAAAAAGCGGCTTTTAACCACGTTCCCCAACGCGTAAGAATGGGCTGTGGTGGTTCTCGAATACCAGGGCATAACCTGTGGAATGCCCTAGTCCTCTTAGGACTTTTGAGAAACACTTTTTTTGTGTTTGCTATTAATGCATCCACCTCCGGGTAACACTCTCGAATAGTTTGTGCCACAAGATGTAAAGCATGGACTTTACACGTAACATGTAAAAGTCCTTCACACTTTTCTTTAAGGGAACGGCCTACACTACACATTGTTGCTGCGCCATCGCTCATGAACAACAACAGTTGACTGGTTGACACTTGAAATTTTTGTAACGTTTCGAGAACTACGGCCGTAATTGCTTTACTAGTACACTGTTTTAATCTTCTGCTGGCTAATAGAATTGCAAAATTTGGTTTAATAGGATCTAATACGCGCACTATTATATTCAAAATAGAATTTTTTTTGCAATCTGTCGTCTCATCAAGACATAGCCACAGCTGTTTATCTTTTAATTCGGCTTTAATTCGATTTTCAATGTCCTCACGTATTCGTGGAATATCTCTCCGTAACGCTGTCCGAGATGGTAGTATCCACTCGGTATTGTATGTACCCCAGAATTTTCGAAATGCTTTTTTATCAAGTATACGAAGTGGTAGACCACATACCATAAACGTTAAAAGCAATTCTAATTGAAATTGACGTTGTTGTGACACACCATTTCTTTTATTTCTGTGGTGTGCGCTATTTATATGTCTTTCACAATCACGTTTGCTCCAGCACAGTACTTTCTTTTTACAAACTTTACAGAAAATTGTACTCCCATTGTAGTGTAAATCCACAAATTCACTAAGAAATTTATTAACTTTCGTAGGTAATGGCCGTTTATTTTTAATAGTTACGTTAGACATAATCACTAAAGCGAGCACACCGACGCTTGTTTCTAGTATGCCACGTAGCAGACTCGTCATTTGTTGATGAATAGAGCGCGTCATCCGTAAATGAATAAGCGCGCTGTTAGTTCGTAGCCGTCGATGAATGAACTTTTTTTTGTAGTGGCCCACTGTGAACAACGCCCTATTTATCAACGAACACCCAAACTGCAGGTGTATATTTGCGCGTCTTCACGACGTAATAGACAGTGGTTTTGGTCCTCGTCCTAATAATTACATATTTAAATTACCTATGTTTACATACATATATGCGCCCGGCAGCCTGATTGCGAACCTGGCGCGTGGCGCTCTTGGCCCGCTTTACTTATGTACTTCCAGCCACGAAGCTCTGAACAGCAGATTTTTCTTTTTGAAATTTTGGCGAACGATATTATGGATAAAGATCTATTTCTTGAAAATATTTGCAATTACATGTCGTACTTGATTATTACATATGTACATAATAAACGGACACCAATCTATTTTAAATAGAACACACAGGATATTGTGGATTCTTCGCACAGCTTTTCTAAGTGCGAGTTAAATGATCTAGTCTAGGGCAGTGGTCGCCAACCCGTCGATCGCGAGCTACCGGTAGTTCGCGAAGGCAATTTTGGTAACTCACAACATATTTTAAAAATACAAAGGTGTAAAAATCATAGAAGCTTCCGTAAATTTCGCAAATTCTCATAATAAACACAAGCCGCGGCAACACTGCGGTGAATGATCTGCCGCCGACGTCACCACGCTAGAATCGTCTAGAACCGATCAGCGAGCTAGTGTTCGAGAACGATCTGGGTTCCTTTGAAGGGGATATATACGCAACGCGCGGCGATATTGCGCTTAGTTGAAAACAGAACGGGATAATCAACGTCTAGCGGTTGGGTTACAGTTGGTCTGCAATTAAAAATATTATGGCAAGCAGTAGTAAGAAGGTAAAGACATACCATTTCTATTCGGAATGGGAAGAACAATATTTCTTTATAGAAGTTAAAAGTAAAAAATTATGTTTTATGATGCGTCTCAATATTTCCCTTTTTAGCAACGGAGACAGAAGTATTATGTAATACTTCTGTCTCCCCAATTACAGGACGAAATAATAATACGAATACATGTGCACATAATACAAAGAGAAAAATTAAATAAAATACTTAATAAAAGATAACTGAAAAATAATAGAAAAAAAATATATATATATACTCCACCGATTAATGCATCGCGTCACCGACAAAAATATCTGCATAATATTTATTTGCATTCACACACATGTTTTGAACTGGCGATTTCAGCAGCACATTAGTTCTTGCAGCTAAAGGCCGAAACGATTGAACACGCGAAGACAAACGAGGAACGTTCAAATTAATGTTTGACAGCAGATATGCGCAATCGATTTGATTGTCAATAAGTTTGTAGAGAAACCGCGCACTGCAAATTTGCCTTCTTTCCGAAATACTCCGGACCGCATGTCGTTCCAATAATGTGGCATAGTCTATACCCCTCACCGGATATATACCGTCGATCCTAAAAGATAGGAATTTCAAGGACCTTCGCTGTACTCTCTCAATAGAATCCTCGTAGGATTGATAGTAAGGATACCATACAATGGAAGCATACTCTAGCCGACTTAAAACAAATGCTCTATACAGCGTTTTCAGGAGATGTTGATTCGTGAAGTATTTCGAAGATCGTAAGATGAATCCTAACATGGCTGCGGCCGAGGAACACGTCTGCGAAACATGCTGTTTAAAGGATAGTTGACTATCAAAGGTAACTCCTAGGTCTTTTATGGTCTCGCTCCTCTGCAGCGAGTAACCGCTTAAGCTGTACGTAGTAGGCAAGCCTTTTATTTTGCGAGTATATGTTACCTCCGTGCATTTTGCTTCATTTAACATAAGCCTATTTCCTTGGTACCAGTGAAATACGTAATCAATACTTATTTGCAGATTAACCATATCATTAATAAAATCAATTCTTGCGTACACCTTTACATCATCTGCATAAGCTAGGGTATCACAGGTCAACGCTTCCAGCAGATCGTCGAGGAAAAGCACAAAGAGCAAAGGTCCTAAATTGGATCCTTGTGGAACACCTGACGTAATAGCATATTCACATAAGCTGAAGCCATTATAGAAAACATAACATGACCGCTTTTTTAAGTAGGACTCCATCAGACCTCGAAGGCTAGGTGACATGCCAAAAGAACTTAATTTAAAGAGCATAATATCATGGTCAATTCTGTCAAAGGCCTTAGAAAAATCCGTGTATATAACATCGACTTGCCCTCCATCATCCAGTGTATCACTTATAAACTGTGTAACTGTCGCTAAGTTAGTTGTTGTAGATCTTTTAGGTATAAAACCATGTTGCTTCGCAGATATTTACGGATGTACATTGTTAAATATAGAAAAATATAAAAGTTGTTCATATACCTTGGCGAAATTAGATAAAATAGATATAGGACGATAGTTAGTCACATCAGTGCTGCTTCCCTTCTTAAGAACTGGCGTAACTCTTGCTCGTTTCCAGCGCCTAGGAAAGGTAGAAGATCTCATAGAAATGTTGACAAGAAGCAAGAGTGGTTTGACAAGTACTATGCGTGCTTCCTTCACTAAAAAACTAGGGATGAGGTCATCACCAGCTGTGTCCGTATTTGCTAGGTGACTCATTATAGTTAGCAGGTCAGTCTCACTCACAGGCTTGACGTCCAAAGATGGTATGTTGCTGAATACATTTTCGATTACTCTGTTGGAGTGTGGCAGATAAACAGAAGAAAATTTTCTAGCAAAGGCGTCAACAATTTCCTGGGGATCCTGATATATCACATCCCCATCAGTGATTGTGGTTGGTATGCGTGAAACATCCTTTGGTCTATTACTATACCGCCACAGCTCTTTCGGATTTTGCTTAATTGTGTTTTGTATTCTTGACATGTAAGCGTTGTAAGCTTCCTGAATCTGTTGCTTAACTAATCTCCTGATATCTCTAAACTTCATGTAAAAAACTTCACTTTTAGTTAGTATCCATTTTCTACGATAGAAGGTTTTAGTTTTTAGGTTTTGTCGAATTGTTGTAGTAAACCACGGAGGATGAGAAGAAGTATTCTGACTGTATAGAGGAACTGAACGGTTAATTACCTTGTACAAAACATTATAAAATTCATCGACAGCTTGATCAATGGTTGATGCATCCTCAATGAATGACCAATCACATTGAGCTAGATCTTCAAATAATTGGGCAAAATTTGCTTTTCGAAAATTGTAGCGCATATTTTGTGCAGACGGAAATAAGTCTGGTTTACTGTAACCAACGAGTTGGATGCTCATCATTAAAGCAGGATGATAATTATCTTCAGGAACAGATGTGGTTGACACCTCCCAGATGGCCGTATTCGTCAGGATGGTTTTTAGTGATTTTACGATTAAAGAAGATCTTTCGAAGTTCATTCCACTGAAAGGACATATTACTGCGCTAGAGTTGTTTTCTCATTTCAAAAATATTATTTCTTCTGAGAAAATTCCAATATCGAAAATAGCAGGCTTGACAACCGATGGCGCTTCAGCTATGGTGGGTTGTGATAAGGGTCTGGTGGAGTTATGTCGTAAAGATGAAAGTTTTCCGCAATTTCTCTGTTACCACTGCATTATCCATCAGCAAGCGTAATGTGGAAATTTTCTAAAACTAAACAACGTTATGAAATTGGTAGTAAAGATTGTGAGCAAAATTAGAGCTCCAGCGTTACAAAGAAGATTATTGAAAACCTTGGCCGATGAAATTGACTGTCAATACGGGGAGCTACTTCTTCACTCTGAAGTCCGATGGTTAAGTAGAGGACGAGTGCTGAAACGTTTTAATGATGCCCTATCTTCCATGGTTCAATTTTTCAAACAACGCGATGAACCGATTCCGGAACTGGAAAATTCAATCTGGCTTAGAGACTTTGGTTTTCTTGTGGACATTACAGAAAAATTAAATTAACTTAATTTGTACCATCAGGGAAGAGACAAAGAACTAGTGGAGATGATTTCTGATACACAAGCATTTATCAAAAAGCTTGAGTTTTGAGAACAAAACCTAATCAACCGCGATACCAAGCATTTTCCTATTCTTTCAGAAAAGATATCTGAGAATCGATTGGAACCCTATGACAATAAATATCGTGTAGAAATAGTTTCTAACTTGAAGGATAACTTCAAAAATCGTTTTAAGGATTTCAACGAAATTGATTTAGTGGCGCAATTTGTTGTTTCGCTCTTCATAGAAATGGATATCCAACAGTTTGCAACTTGTGTCATGCAGAACTTTGGCGAAGACATCGCTGCAACAGAAATGGAAGTGATTGCGTTTCAAAATGATTTAGCTTTAAAATCGTTAATCTCAAATACCAAAATGTATCTGGCCTTTAGTAAGCAAAGGCAAATATTCAGTTCTATGTCGTGTTGCCTTGAAAGTGAAAGCGTTATTTAGTTCAACCTATTTGTGTGAATCTTCTTTCTCCAATATGAAGTTAATTAAGAACAAATACCGCAATCGACTTACAGATGAACATTTGGATAATTGTATTCGAATGGCTGTATCAAACTATACTGCAAATATTAAAAAAATTATCTATAAGTCTGAGTGTCAGCCTTCTCATTGAACATGCATTTTTTATCTGCACATGTTTTTGTTTAAAATAGTGCGTTACTTTTTTGTTATTTTTATTCACTTTTATTAAATCGTATGTGACATGCCATTATGGCTGCATAAACATTTTGTTTATTTTTCAAACACCTACGATTGGTAGGTATGGATTTAGTTATGTAGTATGTATTAGTTATTAGTTTATTTGTATTAGTATGTATTAGTAAAATAAATACATGTATGTCGAATATAACTGTGCATTATTTCATTTAGGTTGGTTTACGTCGCTTACGACTAGGTAGCCCACTGTTTGTTCCAAAATTATCAAAGTAGCTCAACACATTGAAAAAGTTGGCGACCACTGGTCTAGGGAGTACTAACTTTAGGAACTTATTTATTTTCTCCAAATTTTGGCGGATGCAAACTTCAATTTGGATATTAATATCTCTTCTATGACATTAACTATGTCAATTTTGATATTCTTATGAATTACCTATAGTTCATTCACGTTGAGATTGCAGTAGATAGAGCTACGATCAGCGTCCATATTACATCAGGTAAATTGACAGCGTCGTAAGTGTAAAAGTTTGGTGTATTATTTGTACAAGATATTCTTGTCAGAGTAAAGATATTTTCTTAACACAAATTTTACAATACATTTTTCTCCGTGTAGTTGTTCCTGCTCGTTTCTTCTGAACATCGCTGTACGTTCTCATCATAAATCTAATTGTTTATTGTTAATTCAAATCGTGGAAGAACGTGTGCGTCCAGTACGACTACATCACATACGACTATTGAATCGTTTAACTGGAAAAGGAACGAAAAATTTGCATACGTGTCGGCTCGGTTCGCTCAATTAATTACGAATCTTTATACGTCCGCTACGGTATACAGGCCCGTGTATTCTCTTTTCCCACACTATCACAGGTGAGAAAACAAGGTAATAAATTATTTGAACGAGTTTATTTAAAGCGTTCGTGTCAATTTGCCTCTTCGCCTTTTTTTTCTCTTTTTTCTTTTTCTTGTTACTTTCCGCCGATCAAGTCGTCTTCACCGTATGGTGCACATTGCAGAGAAGAAGTATATGGTTGTATAGTCGGTAAGTCGGTAAACATGCTTTTTTACGTAATATGCTTTTAAAGAATGAACATATACCACTTCTTCATGCGTTTTTTTCATCGTTGGTGTCCTTAAAAGATTTTTTTCTCCTTTTCGTACTTAAAAGATATTTCCTGTTAAGCTTTTAGAGGAGATAGTTTATACTTAAATTATTATTCTACTCAATTAAAGCTGTTATGAGATATTATCTTGATCTGACATGGTAATACACAGGTTCTATTTGAAATTCTACGTGAGTAAATAACAAACAAATGTAATTCTAATAAGCGCATTTATCGGTTCCGGAAATTTGAATCACGCGCGTGAAGGGTTACAGTTAATACGATTAAAATCGGAAAGCACTTGCGCAGAAATCAATGCTGGCCTTTAAAATGGATGGAATTACGAAATTTAGTGAAAGAGATATACTCTTCTGGTATAAAGCTCTACCTACAAATTTAATATCGTCTATAGATCAGCTGATCCGCTTTCTGATTAGCGTTTCTTCGTCACTACCGCTAATACAAGGCTAAACAGCTTTGACGTCACCAGGCTGTGACGTATTTTGAGGTAGGCCATAAGCGCGTACCGCCAATTTTTGTATGACTTTATGTTCATGTTGAGCACGTGCAACATCTCACAACGCCTACTAGATAATGAACACTTTCGTCTTTTTTGGGATCAATATGTTCCATCATGGAAGCTACCAACAAAAAGACAATTGCGGTACAATTTACAATATGTGCAAAGTACAGTAAAAGACTGTAAAAAAGACGAGTTGAGAAATCAAAAAATTTGGCCCACAGTGGACGAAACTATTGATGTTCAGAAACACAGCGTGATTCATATTGTGATGCGTCCTTTAAAACGTAATGGTCCAGCAGCTTCCTTGTTGTTAGCCAGTAAAAGGATTGAAAGAGCTGATGCCGAAACCGTTGTAAACATAATAAAAAATATGTTAAGAGAATTTTGTATCATAGAAGTCCAAATCACCATGTTAGTTTCTGCCGGAGCCGCAACAATGCTGAAAGCTGGTAGGATGTTAAAAGTATGCTCTCCGACTCTTCTTCACATAACATGCTTCATACACGCATGTCATCTCGTAGCAGAAACAGATACAGGAGTATTTGAATTTCGCAAATCTTACTTCATTAGAGGCTGAACGATCATTCGATATACGATAACGTTTTCAGACCGTCGACGAGGCCTGACCGAATCGACAATGGAAGCATTGCTTATGTTGCAGTACTACGCTGCGTACCATGGCAGTCGCACATTACCGCAGTGATCATCGATACGTCAATAAAAGGCAACAATCTATTATTTTTTTATTAATACTGTGTCTACTTTTGCGCGATACGCCCCGGACGGTTCCACTAGTTTCTCGAACATTATAAATAGTACACGCACACCGATCAACCGATAATAACCGAACGTCCACTCGATTCCTTGTATGTACATAGTAAACACAGCTCCTTTCACGGCGCCTTTGCGGGTGCAACCATTTGTTACGCTTTAGAGATTAGTTGGATTTAAAGCGATGCATAACTGAAGAGGTTAAGGACAACGCATCAGATTTATTAAAGAAGGGAAACAATGTAAACGGTGTACTAAAAATGACTATCTTGAATATGTTAAAGAAAGAGAAAGTGCTTATATTAAACTTTGAAAATGTTGATAGAAACCCTTGAAAGAAATGAAGTAGCTTCATAATTGTATTTGCGAAAAACGTTTTTAATAGTGAGGTATGTAGAAACAGAAGCTTCTTCAAAAAATCTGATGAATTAGTTACGGGACTTAAAACTGTATTCTGATTAACCATCGGTAAACAACAACATCTGCAATTATGAAAAAAGAAACAAGTACCCTACAGGCATACCAATTAAAACGGCGAAATTTTCTGTAAACACTACGTATACGTAAATACTTAAAGTTATCCTTATAATTAAGACTAAATTACATCTTTATTAATACTTATCAGATCCATCTTTCCATGCCTTGGATTCCAATATAAAACGTCAAAGCAATCAATCACACCAAGCTGTTTTTAATTCCAGTTAATTAAAAGCATAATATATAATTATTGCAATACGTGTATGTTTGATGTAACGAAGTAAAAAGATTTCGCGTTATACGGACTGTAGATTTGTTTCTTCGCCACTTATTTAAACTTCTCGAAGGACCAGAACTGAGAGGATTTGATTGAAATCACTGTTTTACACTTAACTATTTAATCGTTAAACTTTACAAAGACTTCAATTGTTTACAGCAAGCTATCATCGAACTCTTACTTTATGCTACTGGATGAATGGTGTTTTGTTCAACTTGGTTACAAGACTGGTCTTAATTGCATTTGCAGGACTATATATAGAAAAGATTTTACAATAAAGAAAGGTTTTACAATAGTAAATAATACAAGGATACCTTGGAATTTACACAAAGATAAACAACTAAATTGCTAATCCCTAAAATTAGAAACAGGGCTTTAGGTAATGGCTAGAGCGGGCCAAGAGCGCCACGCGCCAGGTTCGCAATCAGGCTGCCGGGCGCATATATGTATGTAAACATAGGTAATTTAAATATGTAATTATTAGGACGAGGACCAAAACCACTGTCTATTACGTCGTGAAGACGCGCAAATATACACCTGCAGTTTGGGTGTTCGTTGATAAATAGGGCGTTGTTCACAGTGGGCCACTACAAAAAAAAGTTCATTCATCGACGGCTACGAACTAACAGCGCGCTTATTCATTTACGGATGACGCGCTCTATTCATCAACAAATGACGAGTCTGCAGATGTTACGTTTGCACCACTTCGTGGCATACTAGAAACAAGCGTCGGTGTGCTCGCTTTAGTGATTATGTCTAACGTAACTATTAAAAATAAACGGCCATTACCTACGAAAGTTAATAAATTTCTTAGTGAATTTGTGGATTTACACTACAATGGGAGTACAATTTTCTGTAAAGTTTGTAAAAAGAAACTACTGTGCTGGAGCAAACGTGATTGTGAAAGACATATAAATAGCGCACACCACAGAAATAAAAGAAATGGTGTGTCACAACAACGTCAATTTCAATTAGAATTGCTTTTAACGTTTATGGTATGTGGTCTACCACTTCGTATACTTGATAAAAAAGCATTTCGAAAATTCTGGGGTACATACAATACCGAGTGGATACTACCATCTCGGACAGCGTTACGGAGAGATATTCCACGAATACGTGAGGACATTGAAAATCGAATTAAAGCCGAATTAAAAGATAAACAGCTGTGGCTTTGTCTTGATGAGACGACAGATTGCAAAAAAAATTCTATTTTGAATATAATAGTGCGCGTATTAGATCCTATTAAACCAAATTTTGCAATTCTATTAGCCAGCAGAAGATTAAAACAGTGTACAAGTAAAGCAATTACGGCCGTAGTTCTCGAAACGTTACAAAAATTTCAAGTGTCAACCAGTCAACTGTTGTTGTTCATGAGCGATGGTGCAGCAACAATGTGTAGTGTAGGCCGTTCCCTTAAAGAAAAGTGTGAAGGACTTTTACATGTTACGTGTAAAGTCCATGCTTTACATCTTGTGGCACAAACTATTCGAGAGTGTTACCCGGAGGAGGATGTATTAATAGCAAACACAAAAAAAGTGTTTCTCAAAAGTCCTAAGAGGACTAGGGCATTCCACAGGTTATGCCCTGGTATTCGAGAACCACCACAGCCCATTCTTACGCGTTGGGGAACGTGGTTAAAAGCCGCTTTTTATTATAATGAACATTTTCAAGAAGTCAAATCCGTTATTTTGCAATTCGTCCCTGCCGAAGCTAGAGCTATTAGGATGAGCCAAAAGGGATTTCTCGATATTTCTGTTGAAACACATCTAAAGAATATTAGCAACAATTACAAAGGGTTAGTAGACGCGATAGAAAATTTGCAAAATTCTGGATTGTCGTTGGTAGAATCAGTGCAAGTCGTGGACGAAGTTAGTACATTGTTACACAGTATAAACGATGCAACAAGTGGACGAGTTTTAGCTAAGTTCGAATAGTGTTTTAAAAAAGAATCCGGACTACACGAGATTAAGACAAATGTGCGATGGGGCATCTGCAGATTCCTTGACTATGTCTAAAGATTATTTTAATTACGCCTGTCTTACTTCGGTAGACGTGGAACGGTCGTTTTCGAAATATAAGAACATTTTTTCGTCTCGGCGAACATCCTTCACCGAGGCAAATGTGGAAACTTATCTGATGGTGCAACTTTTTAAACAAGCCTATCCGCATTATTAAGAAGGATAGAATTTATTTATTATATCTTTATTTACAGTTACATTATTAAGTACAACAGAATAAAAAAAGCGTTCAGTTTCTCAGTTATTTCCTATTACATCCCATTTACAACGCATACCGTTTTCAATCAAATAAAAAATCATAATGAAAATAAAAACACCTCAGCGTGTACATATATATATATATCCGCTCTAATTACTAAACATTATTATTGCGTCAGCTTTTATTTTTTTACTCTTGTGTATTAATTTCGAAATGTCACATATCTGCTGTGACTCACATATACGCTATTTACAATAAGCGGCCGTTGCGCCTGATTCCGATTCTGTTGGATGGCGCAATTTGGCCCGCTCTAGTAATGGCATAATAAAAGAATGGGTTTAGATTGAACGGCCGACCATAAACCTATTCATGACATCGCGGCGACCTGTGGTATACAACAGGCAGGTACTATGACTAACAATTTTTTGAATCATATAATTCTTTAGTATGAAATATTGGGCATTGATAAGACGATTGGAAATTCCAAGGGTTTTACTGCCTTCATAAAGTAATTGTGAAATTCGGTATTTAAATGAGAATCTTAAACTATCAAAACAAATTGAATTAAAACCAAAATGTATTAGTTACGGCTATAAATAACATAGGTAAAAATACAAAGAGAACCTCCTGAAGCCGCAACAACCAAAATGAAGTGATGAAATAATATACATGGATGTTTAAAATATACTAAAAATACATTAAACTAGTACAAGCGGTTTGTACAGTGTACTTACACAGACATGCGACTAAACGCCTCTGTTTACATTCGTGGAAGCACTTTTTCTATTCTTGATTGACGATCAACCAAAGAATTGTGCCTGTACGTGCGCGTAAGAGGATAGTCACAATAAAGACTAACGTCATGTCCTTAAGTATATACACTCGCATGTAGTAATGAATAGGCGCATTCATTGAAATTAGCATGAATAAATGCAGGAACTTGGTACCTACACAGAAAAGGATTTTTAGGTCATTCGTGTGAATAATAGGAAATTGCAAAAAATACGTAAGCAAATTATGTTAGCATTGTAAGATGCATAAGGCAATTGGGGAGATAAAATTATGATGACCGAGCTTCCTTGGACTAACAATAAGACGTACATATGAGCATCCTCCCATTATTTTCCGGGCATTAATTCACCTTCTTTAAATAAGATTATTCATAAGAAAGTTAAGTGTTGAAGTTATTACTAACCTGAGCAAATATGCGGTAACATCCAGAGGCGCATAAAAGTTTACACATAAAATAGAAGGTAAGAAATAAATTATAAAACGTGCTGAAACACTTACCGTTTTAAAAGTCTTCCGTGAAATCACAAACTGGGTAACATCTGTTAAATATTTGAATCGTTAGATATGTTTCCACAGCTGTTTCAGTCAAGTGAATACGACAAGCGGAATAAATGTTTTTTAATGCCGAAAACGACCGTTCGACATCTAGCGATGTTATATTTGCATATTTAAAATAATCTTTGAAACAACTTAAGGCATCTTCACACGCACCTTCACAAATTTGTCTTAATATAAGAAAATCGGAGTCTTTCTCTAAAACACTTTCAAATTTTCGTATTACACACCAATTTGTTTCGCCTTCTACGGCGCATAACTGTGCGTGAACATCATTCACAATTTGAACAGAATCCACTAGCGACTTCGAAACATTTTGTAATTTTTCTATTCTCTCCGTTAATCCGAAGTAATTGTTGTGAATAGTTTGTAAATCTCTTTTAACCTGATTATCTTGAAATATTTCCTGGCTTTTCTTGATTGCTGCAGCTTCTGTCGGATTGAATTTTAAAACTACCTTCTTTACTTGATCAAAATATTTGTTGTAGTAAAACGCAGCTTGCAACCATGTTCCCCAACGTGCAACAATCGGCTGTGGTGGTTCAGGTAAATCAGGACACAATTTGTGAAATAGTCGGGTACGTTTCGGGTACTTTAGAAACTCTGCCTTTGTACTAGCAATCAATGCATTTACTAGTGGAAAACATGTAGGAATCGTTTGTGCCGCAAGATTTAGAATATTGATTTTATACGTTACATGTAAGAAGTTACCACTGTGTTCTTTAAGAGATCGGCCCAAAGAACGCATGTTTGCGACACCATCATTCATAAACATTAAAAGTTGCTTAGTTGAAACTTCAAATTTACTCAATGAGTTCAACACCACCTTTAAAATCTCATTGGCAGTACTCTTTTGGAAGCAAGTAAGAAGGAAGATGATGGTCGATGTGGTTCCATTGTACGTACTATTACATTAACCACAGAATGTTTTTGACGATCTGTTGTTTCGTCCACACACAACCACAGTTTTTTATCTTTCAATTCCGTTTTCATTCTTTTTTCTATATGTTCACGAGCAAATGGCACTACATTTCGTATTGATGTCCGACTAGGTAATTTACAGTCCGCATATTTATTCCCGAAAGAGACAAATGCTTTATTGTCTAGTAAGCGAAACGATAGATTACATAAAATAAGAGTAACACATAAATCAAATGTAAATTTTTCTTGGTCTCGTATGCCACTTTTTGCTAGACATTAAGTTTTAGCGCCATCAAAAATTAAGTCCGGCATGTCCACTATAAACTTTTTAACTGTGTCTGCCATTGGTCGTTTTCGCGACGTACCTAACTGCGACATTTTTAAAGCAAACATAAGCGTACAATTACGAAATAGGTTACGACAGCCTACACATACATCGATTTAGTACTGACGCTGTGAACCCGTAAAATAAATAATCGCCGACTCCGCACCACATATCTACTACACTGACTGTTACCGCTGTTTGCCCAAGCTAGTAATTACTTTTTACTTATTGTTAGTGAAGAGTGTACCCACCCAATACACAGATGGAAGATAATTCTTTTCCTGAGCAATTTAGAGAAAAAGTTTTCAAATAAAAAATATTCGAGGATAAGTATACAGGGTGTTTGGTTTCCACTACACACGATACAAGTTTGGTCTTTGAAGTAGAACATTCTGATTTTTCTTGACAGGGGGTCACCCTGTCTCAAACCTTTGTTATTTTTAAAAACATTTGATTACGTGCTTTCCATTCTTACTGTGTTTGTCGTATCTTTAAATGTCATTTCATTTAGCTTCACTATTTTTCCGGTACATTTAGTATTCTCAATGCCTAATACATTTCCTTTCGGTTTACCGAGACGCACGCCTGTTTAAAGTCTATGAAAATGGCGTGAAGTGGGATATTATACTTGTAACAGTTCCTCTGTATTTCCTTAAGAGCAAATATCTGGTCCGTCACGGATCTGCCAGCTCTAAATCCACATTTGCATTCCCCTACTGCATCTTCTGAATATGTTATTAACCGGTTTTTTACTATCGTAGTAAATGTCTTGTAGAGGACGTCTAATAAAGCTATTCCACAGTAGTTCTTGCATCTTGTAATGTCCCCCTTTTTAAATATTGGGTGCAAAATAGCCTTTCCCCACTCTGCAGACGTTTTTTCTTCGTTCCACACGGACTTTATTAACTCATAGATTTGTTTCTTCAATTTTGGGCCACCATGCTTCAGCATCTCTGTGGTTATTCCGTTGTCTCCGGACTTTTACCATTCTCAAAATTTCCTATCACTTCCGTAACTTCTTGTTCTGATGATTCCTGTATTATGCTTGGGTTTCTTGGGCAGGTATATTGATTTTCGTTTCTTTTCGCATGATACTCCTCCACGTTCAGTAAATCCCAAAAAGTGCTCTTCCCATACCTTCAACTTCTCTTCAAGACTTCCTACTATTTCGCCATTTTTATTTTTTAGGTATAGAGGTTTTGCCACGTACCCTGTTTTTTCTCTCCTTACGCCTTGATACAAGTTTCTTATCTCTCTATTTTTGTAACATTCCTCTATCTGTTTTACTTTTTCTTCATCGTATTTCCTTTTCTTTCTTATACAGATTTGCTTAATATGGCATCTCATTTCCTTATAAATTTCTTGATTTGTTCTTGTCTTTTCCTGCAGCCATCTCATTCTCGCTTTATTCTTTCGCTTGACGAACTCTTCACACTCCGTGTCGAACCATACTTTGTATTCCTTTGTTTTTGTGCTCTTCACCGATTCCGCTGTTTCCTACATCAGCTTCTGTATTTTCTTCCATCCTTCCGCAATCTCCTCTTGTCCAATATCAAGGTTTTCGCATTGACTCTCAGATATCCGCGTATTTTTGAATCGTTCTTCAATTCCACACGACTTGCTCACGTTTCATTTTATTCCTTTGCTTTTGGGTTGACTTGTCAACGTTTACGATCAATTTTAGCGCTATTTTGGCCATAAAATGGTCCGAATCCACGTTTGGTCCTCTTGCACTTCTGATATCTTTTATCAGTGAAGCATTTTCGATTAACACGTGATCTATTTAGGTTACATAGTTGTTGAGATAATTGAGATAATTTGGGATCTTTGCGAAGTGCAATATGTGCACCAAATAATAAAATTTGCTTTTACCATTAATCATCACAACTAACAATAAAATGTCATTAGTAACAGATCGATTAATCTAGTGAAATTCCTCAAATTACCGGATATAGAATTTAAATTAAAATACCGAACATACCTTTTCTATCGATGAAATACCAAGCATGTGATTGATTCAAAGGCGGCAAAGGTCTATGCGTATCCTATTTGAATCGGAAAATGTGTAACTCTGTCCCCGAACTTTATTTTTAGTCGGACGATATCGAATAAAATGAAATTCCGAATATAAGATGGATGCGATCCACCCCCTGGCTTGTCTCATTTATTAAACATAGCTTCCGTTTTTTTTCGATCCCAAAATACGGTTTAAAATTGCCACATATACGTAAAGTAATCAAGATTTTTGATTGGAAAAAAATTGTCACCTTTGGGACTTATGGGACTCTAAGGTAACATGTTACAAGGAAAAATGAGTACGAGGTACAACCATAGACATTTTCGCGGACAGTCACGCAACACTAAAGACTCTGAAAACTTATACACATAGATCTAACCTGATGTACCAATATCTACAGAGCCTAAAGTAGTTGGGACGTAAAGACCACGTTACTTTATGAGTCCACGAAGGTATTGAGGGAAATGAAAAAAACCAATCAGCTAGGCAAAGAAGCAGCGAATGTACGCTTTATTGGTCCAAACCCTCACTGTAGTCTACAAAGGAGCCATGTAAAGCAGGAAATTATGAAATGGGAGAAAAGTCAAAAGGCCTCATACTAGCAGCAGGACAAAATACAGTGAAAGCATTCATATAAGGTTCGCCAAAAACAGCAAAGACAATGCTATTCTTCAATGAAGGGAATCTTAAAATATTGCAAAATTTATTGATAGGCCACACGGTCCTAAAATATCACTTATACAGACTAGGAGAAGTTGGAGATCAATTCTATTGCAATTCTAAATGCGTTGTCATCAGTCACAAACAGCATCAACACCTTTGTAAGAGATTTTAACACCCATTGAACTGAAAGAATATCCTAGATTGGTTTAAAACTGTCGGAATGAGGACCAAGGTTCCAAAAAAAATGTAACCTTTTTAAATTTGGCCAATATTTCGCTTTTATTTTAAAGCTTCATGAATGATCCATCAATCATAGCTCCTTAGACGGAGATCGTTAAATCTTTAAGTCTACAGACAGACCAAACTTGTGCATTTAAAGATTTAATGATGTCCGTCTAAGGAGCTATGCTGATGAATCATTCATGAAGCTTTAAAATAAAAGCGAAATATTGGTGAAATTGAGTTATGCCTTATGCCACTCTACGTTCCAGTGCATTCGCAACCTTCACCACTCCAAACGTTGCTGTCGGTGTTGAGCCATAAATGGTAACACAGGTGGTCGATAGGATTGCAAGCCGAAAGGGACCCGCCCCGATTCAGTGATAAACGCTTCGAAGTGTCACATGACGGCCTTCATTACCTAACCATAAATCATCAATTGACCTGATACTGGAGAATCGGTGTCTTAGTGCCATTAGGCGAAGAGGGCATCTCGTTAGTGTAGTTCTTTTTCGGAACCCGGTTCCTCTTCGTCGACTTTCCTGGCCCTCCCTAGTACATGACTGATTACAGGACATGATGGTGGATTCGGTCCGGTTGAGGCGATTTGCATTTTCTCTGAACGAAAAACTACCTTCGCGCAAGCTAACAATTAGACCTTTGTCAAATTCGCTCAACTGGCGGTAATTTCCAAGTTGCCGCACTGTAGGCATAATCAAACCCTCAAAACACGTTAAACAAAGGTATGACAAGAGATAACGGTAAAAATTTTGTCAAAACCCTCAAGAAATACACCAGACATTGCCGTGACCATTTGATCCATCGCAACAAAATGATAATCAATTATTACCATTGAATTGTTATACGTTTCTGCCAGGTTTTTTGGTGTTGCAATTTCCATGTCATGAAGCATATTTAAGGACTTTAGAAGTCAGTTGATTAGGGCCAAGACAAAGGATTGATTGATTGATTGATTTTCCTACCAGAGCAGGGCTGGTCTTGACATCCCTAACACTGAAGCTTAGTAGCTTATTGTATTATTCCTGCTTCGGTTTTGTTTTACTTGAACAGGTTAGTTCCCGCAATCAGGTTTAACAGCCTATGTAGTAAATCTTTCTCCATTGGTACTTCAATTGTGGTTCGCATAGCGAATCTGCGTTGAGCTAACGCTGTACATTCGAAAATAATATGAGGGGCTGTTTCCTCCTCCTCATTGCAAAGTCTACGTAAGGGCTCATCTTTGTAGATCTCCATCTTATGCAAGTGGCCTCTCAAACAGCCATGTTCTGTTAATAGACTTGTTGCTGCCCTAGGCTGTATCTTGCTTAATTCAAACAGGTCAGCAGTCAGATGTTGCGACGGTCTTCCCATCATCCGTTTGCTATGCTTTTGTCCAGCTGCATGTTTCTAATTTAATTGGTGTTGTGTTATAATCCACTCATTAATTGCACCACGCACTGCACTCTTGGTAATACCTAGACCTAGTTCAGGGCCAAGACAAAGGATACTATTGGATATATTTTTTCAACTGACGAAAACAACAAATTTCCATGCGATTCTTAAAAATACGTATTTCATACTTAATTTAGCATTACTGTCGTTATTCACGTCATTTTTGATATGCATGTGTATCAATTCACTACGACGTTTGTTGACAACATCCGGATGCAATTGTCTGTATGCAGGCATACGATATGCAATTCTAAGTGATTTTTTTCGTTAAAATCCCTTTCGGAACAATAGCGTACATAATGCATCAGCCATCTCCGTCCGTTATGTAACAAAACCACCGTCTACATACATATTACAAGTATTACACTTATCATCGTGGTGTGCCGTGCATCCATATCAGCAAATCTAATTTACGGATGCAAATTCTTCGGCGACAGAACGCCGAAACGCGAGCAGTGAAGAAGGACGTCGCATGCAAATCAACCCAGATGATCCCGGATGTTTATACACCAAAAGAAAATACATTTGAGGACTTAATCTCGCGCTAACCGGAGACGGCGGGATTACGAGCTGAACCCGGAACTATCTGCAATTTCTTCCGCGCTCTGGTTCTGATTTAGAAGCGTCATAAAATAGAATAATATACTTTACTACTTTACGCTGGTGGCGGATGATGACGATAGTAATAGTGGTATGTTTGGCATTATTTTTGGATGGGATGGATTGAAGCTAGAATAGTTTCCGGAACGGAAGCCCTAGACGAAACAAAGAGGAATTTCGAATTAATTAAATCGAGCCGATTTAGAAACGGGAATGAATTGAAATCGTCACTGATTTCAATTTGGAAAAGAAATTAGGATAAGTGGATGGACACGAGATTTGAATAGCTAATAGCGTAGAGGAAAGCAATTCTATTTTCCAAGATAATTTCCTAACCAATTTCTATGTAAATTTGATATATCAATGACGAAAATCTGTGGTGAATATATTGAAAGAGACCTTATTGATTCCACTAAAACAAGAATGGGAAAAATCGTTCAATCAAATTGTGTTGCTAATCCTCGTTTATGCTTGCAATTAAGGCCCTTATGCATCTACAAATCGTCGGGTTACTTCCAAAACCTCCTAAGTCATTTTTCAAAAATGTTTCAGTAGGCTATTTTCAGAATTTCACTATCAAAAAAGATGTTTTTTGAGAGATGTTTAATCAAATGACTTAGCAACTATCCTACTAATATCAACAAGATTATTGAAAATTAAAACTTTTTACCGGACTTGTGAGATTTTAGCATTAAAATTCTGAAATACTCGAAGATTTTGGTGGGTTTTAAAAAAAAAGTTTTTTTGTGAACTTTGACAGCATATGATATGAAAAGGATTTGCTAAAATCCATTTTTATTCTACCTATTTTTAAGCAGCTTCACTAATTTTCAGTAGAATATCTTATTGGCTTACTGGATTGCATGATAACAAAGACGGAGAAAAAGTTTTAAGTAATGCGCGCGGTTCTTTCAAGCAGTTACTTTGTCTCCCTTCTTTTGGTTTTATAAGAAAAGATTCCAACACAGAAACCAAGTATGTTGTAGAGAAAAACAAGCTCTTTTAAAAGGTTGTTGAGTCAAGAAACTCTTAGGTTTTCCAGTTGAGATATAGATGCTCAAAGATGAAAGAAGAAATTTGTATCAAAATTTTTTGGAATCATGTTCATCTTCAAGTATCTCAGAAACTATTTGTCAAAGAAGCTTAAAATTTGAAACAGTTAAAAACAACTATTTCTTCACTAGTTGCACAGAAGATGAGCTTTCTGCATTGATTTCCTTGGAATACAGACTTCCCAGAAATTAGGATTTTTTTTTGTCGTGACAAATTTTCTGCCAAGTTTGAGGACCAAAAGTAAGAGGATTAGTTGACTGTTTTTGTTAAACCTTGGAAGTTTGGGACACTGATAACTACTAAGTAAGCTCAGCAATTTCTAGGCAAATATCTCTCTTACTTACAGAATAAAAGCTCGACAAAGAAGGCAAAAAGTGTCCGTGAGCATCTGTGACATTTGACCAGTCATCACTTGAGAGGCCCTTGCAGGTCATGTATTGCATATCAGGAGCTAAGAATTTGGGGAATTATCTTTAGTCGGTTGTGGAACCCACTCACAAAATTTGAAAAAAATCTGAGATGGTCGAGCGTGGGGTCTTGATCAATTGACATAGAATAATCTATATGCTTCTCTTAAGCGGAGAAAAAAGCGCTAAGAAAATATTTCTTTTGATTTAAAACAGTTATTGTATTGTGGATAATTGAAACACTAATTGTCTTGAATTAAGGTGGGCAGCCTTGATATAAGTTAATGTTTCTCTGCGTGCAAATATAGGAGTTTTTGGATAACGTTTTTGAAACATGTGGGACACTACAATCGATGTATATAGGAGATTTTACAAGGTCATAGATGCTGTTATAACTAATTATAACTAAGCCGACGAAATAAAAACAGTTTGCTGCAAATGTTTCCTGTATTAAAAATAAGTAAAATAATTTGCTGTCGTTACTAAACAGTGTGATTACGAAAAAAACAGATTTCAATGTAGAGCAGCCTCAGGCACAAAGGCACATCATTAGACCAAAGAAATATTTTATGAAGAAATTATTATAGGGATAAATAACCTCGGTTAAATAATATAAATATTGATCAGGTAAATTACACTAAATACCGTAGATCTTGTAACACTAACATGTGTAAAAATGAAAGGCATTAAAATCGTTGTATAAAGTGGACAGATACAATACAATTTTTCTATTTTATCTTTTTTAAATAAAGAGATTGTGAGAATTCGGTCCTCTTTTTTTATTTTTCTTCGGAATTTAATGTTAATAAAATAATGTTTTAAGCTGCGGATGGCATTTATTGATGCTGATAAAAATAACAGGTGTCCCAGATTCAATGTTACAAGCGATATCTTCCTTATTTGTAGAGATATAAGATCGAGCAAGGAGTCAGGGTTGGAAAAAATCATGATTTAAAAAAAAAAAATCAAAAATCGCGATTTTAAAAAAAAAATCATGATTTTTTTGATTTTTTTTATTTTTGTTTTTGTAAATAGCACAATCGAAGTTTGTAACGTGTTCTGAAACATTCACCTATCTCCTAATATTTTTCGTTTTTATAAACTCTTATATTAAATATTTACCGCGAGAAAAGCACTTGCACTGTCTTGAAAATTCCTGTCAGAACACGCAGATTTACTCATCTATATAAAGGGAAGGAACGCGGACGGGCGTCATTTCCTAGTTAAGATCTGTGCGCGCGAGCATTGTTTTTACGGCTAACTGAAAATTTTGATATTGTGTAAAATATAAAATATAGTTTTTTGAATATGTCGTTTCGAAGAAGTGGTAGAAAGAAAGACCTTATCTGGCAGTTTTTCAAAGAAAAATCGGGGAAAGCGGAGGGAAAACCGGGATGTCGCGCTACATGTAAAAAATGTAATTTGGAAATGCAAGGATTGGTGGAGAGGATGAAAAAGCACTGGGAAAAATGTAAAAGTGTAAATAATGAAGACATCGATACTATCGATACTTATAGTGACTCGTCAGCGTCATCACAATCAGTTTTAACCGTAAGTACCTTTTTATTATTTGTTAATTAGGACAGCAGGTTTGTTAATCGATATTAGAAAATAAAAACAAAATTCGAGAATGTTTTTTTTTTTTTGTAGTGATCGGCCCAACGGGGTCATAAGCTGATAGCTTGTCATGACCTCAGGAGCCTAAGTGTATTTTTGTGTGTGTAAAGTGTTTCATGGCTTTGTTACTATCTCTCCGTCGCCGTATAGAGAGAAGCATAGTTAATTTGTCCCAACTACGAATGGTAACTCGGTAACTACAATATTCAGAGAACAGCAGAACAGCTTTAAAAATTTTTAATTTTTACGATATTGGATTGTAACTTGTAACAAAACATGTTTTCTCCATAGTCCATTGTTTTGGAACCTTACTTAAAAAAATTTCTTCTTAAAAAAGTTCTAATCGTTGTTTCATCTTGTTATGTTTTTTCTTTCGTATTTACTGTTTTTGGGTTTGCGATTGAAGTTTTAATAAAGAGAAAGTATAAGTAGATTAAAAAGAGTGGATACTTGATTTTTTTTTGTTTGAATACGGTGGTTTTGCGTTTTGCTTTATGGCCTGTTATTGCTTCTGCTTCTCTACAGTGCTTTAACTATTTTTAAAAATGGTAATTTTCCATGTTTGGAAATTTTTTAAAACTTATTTACAACAATGTGATCAATGTGTTGGTTCTGGTGCACTTTATGTGTCACGGAATTTCACAATTTTTGAAAATGCTTTGGAATTGATACGTTTTTTTAAAACTATTTGCAACAAAAAATTCTTGGATGAACAATATTTTCTGAAAAAAAATACAATTTTTTTTATTTTTTTATGCAAGTAACTATTAAGGTATGTAGTATTAATATGTAACTATGACTGATAACACAACACCTTTTATTTCTCAAAAAAGTGGCTCATTCAACGATTTTTTGCTTTAAATTGATTCCATTTGACGGGCTCTATCAAACTAAACTAGAAAAATTGTAAAATTCCGTGACACATAAAGCGCACCAGACCCAATGTGTTTTCTTAGAATACTTTACATGCATCTCTGGACAATTGAAGCCTCATATTGTTTTTTTTTTAATTGCAGGTACAACGTACTTCAAGTGTAAATACGTCACAAATTCAAACTGAACAAAACTTTCAGCAAGCAAGTACGTCGCACTCAGTTTCCCCTTCAATCCCAGTAAACAAAAAAAGAAAAGAATGTAATACTGACATTACTGACACAACTTCTTCTGGATCTCTGATGTCTTTTGTTGTACGTACTAGTAAGCCCGCCAAAAATGAAATTGATAAGCAGATTGCCAGAGCCCTCTATGCAACTAATAGCAGTTTCATCTGCCTGGAGCAATCCGAAGTTAAGAAAGCTATAGCACTACTGCGACCTGGATATGTACCGCCCAGTCGAAACGATGTGTCAGGCAGACTGCTTGATGAAATATATACCGAAGAGAGAAGCAAATGCTTTAAGGGGTTGTCTAGAAGTAACGTTTGTCTTTCACTCGATGGATGGTCTAATGTGCATAATGAACCCATAGTATGTGCAACAGTTACTGCAGAAAATGGCTCCTCCTTTCTATTCGACACTGTAGATACAACTGGGCATCCACATACATCCGACTACCTAACAAAAATTGCAGCAACCCTTATAAACAAACTAAAAACCGAGTATGATTGTACAGTGAGTAGTTTCGTGACAGATAATGCAGCTAACATGTCTGCAATGCGAAATGAAATAAAGGCATCTGATAAATTCAATGTAATAACATATGGCTGTGCTACACATATACTAAATTTATTATGTAAAGATTTGGAAATCGTTGATATAAAACAGCATGTAGTCCAAATCGTAAAGTACTTTAGGAACAATCATTTTGCATCTGCAACATATGCCAATGAAGGAGGCAAAAAACTAGTCATACCTAGTGATGTTCGATGGAAACTCGCTTGCAGACTGCTTGCAAGTATTTACCGAATCATGGTCCATACTTTTTAGAATCAGTGAAGAACACAAAGAAAAGATTGACAGTATTATCAGGGAAAAAATTTCAAACATTCATTTAAAGAGAAGTGCTGAAGATTACCTCAAAATTCTTAAGCCAATTTCCATTGCCATAGATAGGTTGCAAAAGACCGACGCCACTATTTCAGATGTTGTAGAGCAATTTAAAATATTAGAAGATTACTTTGAAGAAACTAATCTGACATTAAATCAACTGCAAAAATTTAAAAATCGATATAATATGTGTATAACCCCGTATCATTTGCTGTCATTTCTTATCGACCCAACGAAAACACAAAGTTTGACATATACTGAAAAAAATATTGCATTAGAAACTGCAAAAGAACTGTATTCAGATAGTGGTTTATTACCACTAATCATCAAGTTTCTTGCCAAATCAGAGCCTTTTAATGATATTATGTTTCAAGATGATATCTTGAAAAGCGTAAAATCTATTGACTGGTGGAAATCACAACGAAACGTAGATATTATTGAAAAAGAACTTCCCATAATTACACAACTGCTCTGTGCAGCTGCTTCGTCTGCATCAGTAGAGAGGATATTCTCAACATTTGGTTTAGTGCACTCTAAACTTCGCAATCGATTAGGTACTGAAAAAGCTGCCAAACTAGTGTTTCTTTACAAATATTACAATTAAATTTGTTTTTTGTTTTGAATATTTTCTGCAATAATACTTCTATCTATGTGTTCTTGTAATAAATTAGTTTACTATACTAACGTAATTTATTTTTGTTTCGATTTTTTTTTCATACCCCAAATTAATTCTTTCATAATATTTATTTTTGATTTTAATCATGATTTAAATAAAAAAAATCAAGTGATTTAAATCGTGATTTAAATCGTGATAAAAATCAATTGATTTAAATCCTTGCAACCCTGCAAGGAGTCGTCGCAGAATCCTAAAATATATACTTTTTAAAACTACCCCTAGTAAACCACCCTCTAAGGAACCCCCCTCAAACCATTTTTTTTAATTGCATCCCTCAGCTTTTTGACTTTATGACTGATGTACGAAGAGTTTGGAATACGACGATATAAACGAAAATTGCATTAAAGGAATATTTAATACAAAATGATCATATCAATTACAAATAACAAAAAAAATTCTTACAACAAGTTATATAAATATTAAATACATTAATAATTCAAAAAATGAATCACTTACAGATAGTGTTCAAAAATGACCACCATACGGACGCAACGCAGGCTTGAAATCGATCAGTTAATTCCCTGGAAGCTCCTGCTGTGATCATATTCATTGTAGCAGAATTACATACTCGCCGAATCTTAAGTTTCAATTCATCTAAGTTCCTAGGCGCAATAGAATACATAACTTCTTTCAAATACCCTCACAAAAAAAGAAGTCCAGTCAACCGGACGAGTGAGCTGGCCATTAAATAGGACCGTTAGTACTAATCCATCTACTGCGAATTATGAGGCGGGGCGCCATCCTGTTGCTGCCACAAATCATTGCGCTCTGCTAATGTAATGTCTTCCATTATCTCGGGAATGACAATGTAAAATATGTAAATAACGTTGCCCCGTCAACCGTCAAAGTTTTTTCAATGATGTAACGTCCACTAAATAATCCGCACCAAACATCCCATATTATCTAAAAATGAATCTCACGCAACCAATGAGGATTTTCTGGAACCCAGTAATGGCAGTTATGGCGATTCAGTACCCCACTGTTATGAAATCGTGCCTTGTCAGTCTACAAAATGTTAATGGTAACATTTAACATTACTTGCATTACAACAATGAATCCAAGTCTCCATTCAAAATCTGTAGGCCTAAATGCTCGCAGCAATTGAATTTTAAAAGGATGATATTTGTGAAATTAGTATCCTCGGGACTGTTGATTTCCTTATTCCCATACCTTCTGCCACACTGAAATATGTGGATTTAATCCAACGTAAGCTAGTACATTTATTTGCATTTTCTCTGTTCTAACTGGTGTTATATGATGAGAATGTTTTAGATTTGATGAAAATGAGCCCATTCGCATTTTAGCTTCAATACGAGGAAATGTCATATGTGATGGTACACTCTGTTAGGAAATCGCTCTCCATAAAGTGTTACTGCTTGAGGAGAATTTTTATGACACTCTCCATAAATAAATAACATATCGACACATTCATTTGGAAAAAAATTCAATTATTGCTTTTGTTACGTATATTAATTTCTAAAACAGAAAAATATTAATCACGATGTTTTAATATGCTCGTCAAGTTCCAACTGTTGATTATTAAATAACTTTTAATATGCAACTGATTGCGAGACTTACACATTTCATTGGAGATATATTTACATAGAAAAACCCACTCATTAGGATTCTGTTTTACTGGGCCTATTTAAATTTCCCCAAGCTTTGGTAGTTTACTATCCTTGAGTATTTCCCAATTCTTAGAGCATGTACAGAATACTATGTTCTCTGTTTATGTGATAAAAGTAATATCAGACTCAAATCAATTATTATTCAAGGATTACAAGGTTTGATGTAAATATTTTGGTCTTATGTTTGCTTCCCTTTTAAATACATACAAACAACTGTCTCTATTACTCGAAGTTCTTTATATAAAGCAAGTTTCACATTCAATATACTGACTTCCTTACTCGGAGTTTGAAATGATTACAATTTTCGATAAAATTAAGACTAAATTCACGTGTGGTTCTGATGGTATCCTTGCCTGCATCTTAAAGGAATTCAAGCATGCACTTGTACCGCCTATAGTTTACCTATTTAATGAATCTTTTGATAAAAGACTTTTCCCTTAGTCTCTTAAGAACATATCTATAAAACCTGCTCCCAAAAAGGGAGATAGCAATATCTCAAATTTGGGACCTGTTGCACTTTCTTCGTCACTTTCAAAGCTATTCATATACACTATGCTCAATCGCATACATAGCTTTATAAATAAATTTGATATTTTATCCTCTTCTCAACACGGCTTCCGGGCTGGCAAATCCATAATCACAGCTCTCTTAGATATTTATACCAACATTGTTTCGCAGCATTGAGAGTAGATTATGCCCGATGATTTTTTGAGAGACCGGCCTACAGAAACCATGTTTGCGGCACCATTACTTATAAACATCAACAGTTGATTTGTTGAAAGTTCAAACTTTTCCAATGTATTTAACACTAACTTTGAAATTACTTCGGCAGTACATTGTTGTACTCGTCTGGAAACTAATAGAGTTGTACGTACCATTACGTTTATCACATAATGTTTTTTACGATCTGTTGTTTCGTCCACACATAACCACAGTTTTTTATCTTTCAACTCCGATTTAATTCTTTTTTCAACATGTTCACGAGCAGATGGCACAATTCTTTGTAACGATGCCCGACTTGGTAATTTGTAGTCCGAATATTTATTCCAAAAGAAGACAAAATTTTCCTTGTCTAGTAAATTAAACGGTAGATTACATGCAATAAAGGTAACACATAAATTAAATTTGAATTTGTCATAGTGTCGTGTGCAATTTTTTTTTTGAAGAAAGCTGTTTACTATTTACGTGACGTGGACAATCCCTTTTGGACCAACACATTAAAGGGATATTACAAACTACACATTAAATTTTAACGCCATCATAATTTAGGTCAGGCAGTTCTGCTATAAATTCTGTAACTTTGTCTAACATTGGTTGTTTTCGCGACGGAGGCAACATTTTTAAAACAAACGTAGAACTACGAAATAGTATTTATGGCAGCGTATAGTCCGCTTCATTTTATTTTAATTTGACTAATGGGCAGGTAAATACGTTATATATAAATATATATAAAAAAAATTATTTACTATTTAGTGATTTTCTTTCTTGATTTTCTTTGTATATAGGTAGTTTATTTAAGCTTTTTGTTTCCGCATGTAAGGTGTATATATACAGTGTTTTTTTGTTTTATATTTTTTATTATATCTTCCTCTTGTCTTAAATGTGTGCGTGTCTTTGTTTGCGGTTAATTTGATACTCGTTTTAAGCAAATAGTTTTCTATCTTATATGTTAATATTAAGTTTTTAAGCTATTGTTTGGTTAATGTTTAATTCATTCGTTATTTCATATACTGACTTCAAAGTTTTATTTTGTTGTCTTTGTAGTTTGCATATGTGTGATGTAAAAACTGCATTATAAATCGGCTTTTTGATGCGGTCTGGTATAAAACCTTTTATTTTGTTTATTCCTGCTATTACTGCCGCATTTTTATATACGAGATCGGTAATGTGATTGTCCCATTTCAAATTTTGCTGAATCTTTAGTATGTCGTTTTGTTTATTTCCTTTATTGCTTCTAATTTTATTTTTATGTCAAGATTAGTGCTTGTGCCTTGTTTATAAATACCATGCATTCTGTTTTTTGTTCATTAATTGTTAATAAGTTATTGTAGCACCATTCTTCAAATATTCCTAGGTCCCTGTTGATTTTTGTCTGCAAGTCCTTCCTACTTTTGCTCCAGAATATTATCTGCGTGTGCGTACAGGAGGTGTGGCAATTAAATAACCGGACTGGTGCTACTATCGGCAAACAGCGAGCGCTCCACGGCAGGTTTGAACATGTTTGTGCTTATAGATGCTTCCCCCACCCTGAGCTCGATGGACACGGTTGTACGTCGCTCAGTCTCGCTGTAGCAATCGTCCGTTCAAGTCCTTACGCTAGCGTCGCGTCGGAAAAATGCAGAGTGTTCAGATCAAGCAACGAGTTGATCTCAAGTTTCTTGTGAAACACGAGGTTCGAAAAGACGAAAATCCAATTTGTGGAAGAGCAAATCCTGGATGCTCCATCAAGACAATGCGCCAACCCATTCCGCCTTGTCTGTGAAGGCGTTCTTTGCGAAATCCGGCATCACCGTGTTGGACCACCCACCGTATTCGCCCGACCTGGCCCCCAATGACTTTTTTTTTATTTCCTAAGGTAAAATCAGAGCTTAAGGGGACAAGATTTGACAGTGTGGAAGCGGTGAAAGCGAAAGCGACGGAGGTTCTCAACAAGCTGACAGAAACGGACTTCCAGCACAGCTTTTGACAGTGGAAAATTCGTATGGAGCGTTGCAGGGATTGGCAAGGAGAGTACATTGAAGGGGATAAACTTTGTAATGTCATGGGTGATCAATAAAATGTTTTGTAGCACCAGTCCGGTTGTTTAATTGTCACACTTCGTATATTTCCTTCAATATCTAGTAAGAAAGATATCGTTTGTATACGTGATATATAATATAGGGGGCAGATTACCACCATACTGGGATGTCATACTCTGGGCTTAGTTCATCGCTAAAATCAATATTTACTTTGGTTATTTGCATTCTCCCCATCAAGTACGTTCTTATTGTGTCGCTCTCTTTATCGGTTATACCCATTTTTCCGATTTTTTCTGTTAATTCATCGAACGCCCTAACATTTGCAACAAATTACAATGTTCATTATATTTTAAGCTTTCATCTACAATCAACACATGATTAAATCGCTTTCGGTGACTGGAATGTCACAGTAACGTAAGTGAAGAGATTTGCAATGCAAGGTGGATGAATTAAATTAAACGTAAGTGGTTTTCATCAAAATTGCAGTATGAAATAGTAAAATACTACAATAGAGATTCAAGCTGTGCCCCATTAACTGCCTGGCAATGCGCAACTCCGCACTGCATTCTGAACCATTGCAACTGGTATTGCACGCATCTGTTTCCAAATTTTCAGGTCTGTTTTGGTGCACAGTATTTTTAAGATGGCCCCACAAGAAAAAATCGAGTAGGTTTAAATTAGAAGACCGGGCAGGCCTATCTAAACACTGTCGTATCCTAATGCTATAATAAGATGGACCTCCATACATTACACAGGATTTTCTACTGTGCATAAACACATAAGTTACACAGACATGAATTTCACAAGAAACCATTACAGAAATTAAAAATAGGGATGACGCAAAACTTCCAAAAATATTATAATAAAGTTTTTCTTTCGAAACACGTATTAAGTGCATTGATATCGATAATACATTCTCCCTTAAGCTAAATCAGATAAGTAGCTCACGGATAGTTAACTGCTTGTGTGAGATAGAAGTGGGTTAGAACAAGAAAGAAAGAAAGTGGCCAATTATCATTTATTAAGCAAATGTAAAATGTGCATTTATTACAATGAAATCCCCGATCCAAGAGTGTCAGATGATTGACAGACGCAAGCAATCTTCCTACAAATTAAATCATGAAATCGGACCAAGGTTATCGACGTTCTAACCTCGCATGCGACCGAAAATCCTTAGAAATGCACTTTTCGCACTTCGCAATCGTAAAACGCGTTGAATGCCAAATAATTATCAATAAATCGTCAGCTATATTTCGTAAGTGCATGACTGTGTCGTGTAATACAAGCTAATTAAAGATATCATAGAAGTTATCGGTCATTGTAATCGTTTTAAGACGCTTTATGGACATAATATGTTTAAAATCTGTCTTCACAGTATTTGTAAGTAAAATACAAAATTATATTTCTGATTTTTTTCTTGGAAAGAAGTTACGACATCTACATACGCATATTATACGTACACTACCGTTCATGGAAGTTCGGGCAAGCAAAAAAATGTACGGAAGTCAAAAGAAATAAGAGACATATTAAATGGCCATGTATTTAATACTTACTTACATGATTTTACATATTTTCAAACACAAATTTATTAAAAAGAAAAAGTTAATGTAATACAAATAATTTAAATACGATTTTCATCGAAAAATCCACCTTTTGCCTTTAGGACAGCTGCCACTATTCTGGGCATCCGATTCACTAATTTTGTTGGTTGTCTTAAATCGAACTATAGTATCATGTACTGTAGATCCTTTTATTTTTAATTTATCCGCAATCCGTCTTTCTGCGTACCCTTCCTGATGCAAGGTAATAATAGCAAATCGTTTTGAAACAGCTAGAGGCTTTCCACGGGGCGTTTTAAGCAGTCAAACCGAAATTATTTTATTTTTCACCTGCACAACCACAGATACTTTCACAATAACAATCTCTTCAGAACTACTGCGTTTACAAATGTTATAATACTTTATAAAGGGTATACGAATATTTCCAGGTAACACGAGTGAATCAGCTAACCCTCCTAGGGATTATTATAAAGCTTTATTGTCACTGTAATTATTGGGGATTTCCAACATAATTATATATTTTATGATAACGGTCTTATAATAGACAAATACTACCTGGAAATTAGTAAAAGGCTTCCAGAAAGGGTTAGTTTTAATAATTCCTCACAGAAATGTATATTATATAATTTTAAAATTTTTTCCTAAAGAGTTAATATAGTTTGTCAGCTTGCCCGAACTTCCATGAACGGTACTGTATGTACGTATATAGACAGTTAACGATAAAATATGTAGTTATATTCGGATTTCATTCTCATTTGCTTTGCAATTCAAGTATTATACCGCCCCAATAATATCATGAAGTCGTATAATTTCTCTTTTTGTCTATAAAATGGTCTTCAACAACTAGTCGCCACAGTCCCTAAACCTTATCCCTAACGCCCAGTACTATTAACCATTTTTTAAAGAAAATTTAGTAAAAAGGAGATTTAGTTAAAAGTGCATTTAAGTAACCGAGTTATACAATCAACTAAAGAAATCAGCATTTACGTAAAACTGCATTTAACGGAAATAAGCAAAACTGAACACTCATATCCTTAAATATAAGAACGCTGTCATCGCTGTTTTCGTCTGACAAATGTCTGTCACGTCGCCGAGTAATTGCTTATTTGGAGGAAACTGGTTTGCTTTGAAAGGAGAAGTGATATTTAAAAAAGAAAAGAACTTCATTGCTTAGTTCACAGAACTGTAAAAATCGTTTCTTTGTTTGTCAAAACCCACCAATACAGTGATCATAAGGCGAAATTTCAAGGGCAGCGTCTTAAGATTTTACATTTGTTATTGTTGAAGCAGTGAAAGCACAGAATCGGCCGTGCAATTTGCTTACAGTAAGCTTTCAAAAAATAATTTTGTGAAAGAAATTGAAATTTCACGCGAAATATAACAACAATGCCTCGAATCGTTTCATTCAACTTGAGTAATGTAGCGCCATCAGAAAAGACTGTTTACAAGTGGTTTGCAGAATTTCATCGTGGTTGTGCTTCCGTCAGTGATGAATTTCGTGAAGATCGACACAAATCGGTTGTTGTTCCAAAGAACATTGATGCTGCGCGCAACATTATTGAAAAGATCCGCATGTGACTTACTGTAAGATAGAAACATCCTTAGGCATATCGAAGACTCCAGTGCATTATTTTTGCATGAACATTTAGGTGTGAGAAACATCTGTTCTCGATGGATTCCGCATAATTTGACCCAATCACAAGAAAGGCTCTTATCAATGAAATGTTCAAAACATTCTACAGCACTATATATACGCCATACAATTTTAACAGAGGAATATCTCCAGAAATATGAAACCTATGAAAAAGTTCACAATTCCACACCAAACATTGACGCTCAAACAGTTCCGATGGTCATCCAATGAAAATTTTCTCCGCTCCAAAAATGACAGTTGTGTCCGTTAACAACTCCAACATTTTGGAATGCAGCCTCACCGGAAAACATAACGCGATGGAAAAAGCTTACATCTTCTTCTATGTTTTGTTGCAGAGGTTCAGTCTAGCCACGAAGTCTTACCACCCTTAAAACGATTCCTCTTGGTAACGTCCCAACCTATGCCAAGGCAGTGGATTGGTTAACGGTCTAGAGGGCTCCCAGGCATAGAGCGGATGCATAATGGGCCTATTGTGGCCTAAATACTGTAGGATCTATCTCAACCTCTCATCGGCCATAACCATACCTCAAATTCTTTGATTTATTCCCGTCGATTATGATAGCTTTACTTAAATGTAAATGCTAACTACACAAGGTCGGTTTCCAGAAGATCTAATCGAGCGGTAACACCAATACTTATGAAGTATAGGAACAAGATATTTGGACTTAATTCCAGACAAAAATTTCCTTTGAATCTCACTGTATATATACAAATGACGCATATTTTCATGCACACGTATACATTATACCAATTTCTGTATTACTTTCTAAATTTATAATTAAAGTATCTACAAGCTATCAAATATTTTCACGCATACTCTAACTCAGTCAAAACATTTACTTCTGCCGATTGCGAAGGATTATCGCGAACGCATCGTGTTTGTTACAAAAAAAGTGCAGATAAACAAAATGCTAATGTATTCACGATATAAATTGCCTCTTCTCGTAACAATTTGTCGTTGATGAAATTATTTTTGTTAGCATTGCTTCTTTTAAAAACGTCATCTGTCATGCTACAATAGCATCGTACGAAATCGATAAAGCAACACAACGGTATTTCTTAACCACTCTAGTTAACCTTTGTGGTGACGCGTAAATTGTACGATTGCTTAAATATGGACGTCTTTAAAATGTTGCTAAGCCTCGTTTATTTCTTGAAATGATTCACAGTAATCAGCATCCTAACTCTATGAATTTTAGATCTGGCATAGAAGGGTTAAGCAATATCTACTCATATTTATTTTATTTAGATATAATTAAACATTTAAACAAAAGGTTCGTGATTCAATGGTTTAAAGTTTTTTAAAAATTATGAGCTATAAAAACCTACATCTGGGGTACGATAAGAGAGTCAGTACTTCGCTCAGAAGATCGGCCAAGAAATGTTGAGGAACTGCGGCAAGCAATAATAAACTGTTTTTAGTAAAGCCTCACTTGTTAATAATATGTTCAATGACAAATTTAAATTTAATTTATGTGTTACCGTTAATGCATGTAATCTACCGTTTAATTTACTAGACAAGGTAGCACACGTCTTCTTTTGGAATAAATATTCGGACTGCAAATTACCAAGTCGGGCATCGTTACAAAGAATTATGCCATCTGTTCGTGAAAATGTTGAAAAAAGAATTAAATCGGAGTTGAAAGATAAAAAACTGTGGTTATGTGTGGACGAAACAACAGATCGTAAAAAATATTCTGTGGATAATGTAATTAGCTTCCAGACGAGTACAACAATGTACTGCCGAAGTAATTTCAAAGTTAGTGTTAAATACATTGGAAAAGTTTGAATTTTCAACAAACCATCTGTTGATGTTTATGAATAAAAAACATTGTGCTAACTTGTTACATATTACGTGTAAAATTCATGCTTCAGTCATGTGGCAGATAGTATTAGAAAACATTATCCTGAGGTAGACGTTTTAATAGCGCATACAAAAGCAGTGTTTGTCAAATCCCCAAAACGCATTCGCAAATTTCACAGACTGTGCCCCCGTATGCCTGAGCCACCAGAACCTATTCTTACACGTTGGGGAACATGGTTACAGGCCGCGTTTTATTATCATAAATATTTTGAGAATATTAAGAACGTGGTTTTACAATTCGATCCAAAGGAAGCTGCGGTTATCAAAGAAAACCAGTCGAAATTTCAAGATAATCAGGTTAAAACGGATTTAATAACTATTCAGAACAATTACTTCGGACTAATGGAGACAATAGAAAAATTACAAAATCATTCGGTGTCGTTAGTGGAGCCTCTGCAAATAGTGCAACATGTTCACGCACAGCTATGCGCGGTAGAAGACGCAAAAAATGTTTGTGTTCTAGAAAGGTTTGAAAGTGCTTTAGAGAAAGATTCTGATGTTGGCACATTAAGACAAATTTGTGAAGGTGCGTCAACAGAACCGTTAAGTTGTTCCAAAGATTATTTTAATTACGCAAATATAACGTCACTAGATGCAGAACGTTCGTTTTCTGCATATAAACACACTTTTTCCTCACGCCGCACTCGATTTGCCGAAACAACTGTGGAAACATATCTAATGTTGCAGATATTTAACAGACATAATTCACTTTGTGATTTCACGGAAGACTCTTAAGACGGCAAGTGTTTGAGCACGTATTATGTTTTATTTCTGACCATTTATTTTGTGTAAACTTTTATGCGCCCGCCACTGGCTGTTGGCGCAAATTGAGCAACTCTAGTAATAACAACGCGTTTACGCTTGATACGGGGACATTCTATGTTGGTATACTTCCGTCAACTGCAATTCAATTGGTTGAATAACATCATGTGCATAGGCGATCTGTATCAGGGAAAATACCTTATTCTACAATACATGTAAACGATCTAATGTCGGGGAAGTCCTGCATTCATTTAAAAAATATTTTGGTTTTCTAAGATAATAATACGCCCTATTTCGGATAACGCGGAGATTTTTTTTATTGCTTCGGTTAAGATGGAATTTGTTGTGTTGTTACGGTTAAAACGGAGTTCGGTTAATCGCAATCCGGATAACCGAGGTTCTACTCTATATAGTATGGAATTAGGAATGGAATTTATAAAAAAAAAAATTATTTGATCGGGGTCTTATAAATGATTGGGTAATAATTGTTGCTTTTGCTTACATAAACCCATGTTCCTAAAAAATCTCCATAAATTCCTATTAGATCCCGCATGGCGTACTTTATATTCAAAGAAGCATTTCTTTTCTTAACTAATAGCTGCTGTGGTTAAATTGCGCATGGTATAATATTCCCATGAACCCAAAGTTTTATTTCTTTTAAATGATTTAAGAGCGCTATTTCTCAGCTTTTGCGTAGTTTTTACAGTATCTATTTACCATGACGCAGGTTTCTTGGTGAAGCGTGATGACACCAGCGGCATGTGATAATTCACTAATCATACTAAATTACCCGTTAAAAAAGTTACTTTCTCATCAACATTTTGCGTATCATAAATTAGAAAAAATTGAATTGATTGCAAGTCAAGCTGAAAATTATCATAACAAAAATTACATAAGCATCTGTATGTATACAAATCACTTTTCATAATTAATTTTAATAGTACAGTGTACCAACTCATTATCCGAAAAATTATGAACAACGCCTGAATGGTGCACATTTTCCACATACATATATATTACACTGCGGAACAATTTGTAACATAAATTCTGTTGCGTTTGGCTTTTGAGCTGTTTTATAGTTAATTAGGTATGCCGGTTTCCAAACTGTAGTTAGTTTTCTTCTACCACCCAAATTTTATCTCTACAGCTTATGAGAATGTGACCACCCTCCGCGAAATCGAGCATGGATCATAGGAAGCACTATTACTCTCCTATTGGCTGACACAAATCTTCTCCGATGGGCGCCGGGTGAATGACGCATAGGAGAACAGCGAGAGGTTTATACTTGTCTGAACTTGTTCAGTTACGTCTGAGACGTTGTGTGTCGCTCTGAAACGGTACAGCCCATTCCGACGTGGAGTCTGAGTTCTTATTTATATACAAGATTAGCAGTGTTTAGTGTTTATTTATATATGGACTGAAACCTTTCCTTATGTCTACCTCTGCTAGTTCACGTCGTAAGTGCTTAAACAACCCCGATTCGTTTTGTTACATATGTGGCAGTTTTAGCATTCCCAGTCAAAGGACAAACATCAGTACATTTGTCAGGCAAGTCTATTTTGCCTATTTTAAAGTGAAAATTGGTGATCAAGATAAATCATGGGCCACTCACAAAGTGTGTAAGCAGTGTGTTGAGGGTTTACGGATGTGGACCAAGGGAACACGTGATAAACTTCCATTTGGTATACCTATGATTTGGCGAGAGCCCAGAGATCATTCAAGTAATTGTTACTTTTGTATAGTGAAAACATCAGGATATAACAAGAAAAACAAATGTAAAATAGAGTATCCTAGTCTACCATCAGCTATACGCCCAGTGCCTCATTCAGCTGAAGTCCTAGTGCCAGTTTTCAATGAATTACCCTCTTTGGAAATACGGGAATACGAGTCTGGTGAAGATGAAAGTGACCCCCAACGATGAAGATTTTGAAATTAAAGATGATTCCGTTCGCAATGGATTTGACCAGCATAAGTTGAATGATTTGGTACGAGATTTGGGACTATCCAAAAAAGCTTTAGAGCTCTTAGCATCAAGACTGCATGAGAAAAACTTGTTTGAAAAGGGAGCTATTTTCGATCAAGAGAAAGTGCGTTTCTAGAATACTTTCGAAGTGATGATGGATTTGTGTATTGAAGAGTTGGGAATTTCAGCCTATAACGCAACTGAATGGCGACTGTTTATCGATAGCTCAATGCGGGGCTTGAAGTGTGTTCTCCTCCACAATGGAAATTTATTTGGAGTCCCGATAGGCCATTCAGTTCGTTTGAGTGAAGAGTATGAAGACATAAAGAGAATCATTGATTTGTTGCAATACCACATGCACCAATGGATCATTTGTATTGACCTTAAAATATAACGAATATACCAAGTATCCCTGCTTTTTGTGTATGTGGGACAGCAGAGTTCGTGAGAAGCATTGGGTGCACTCGAATTGGCTGCCACGATCTGACCTGAAACCTGGTGATCCAAACATTGTACATCAGCCACTTGTCGACAGAAAGAACATTATATTTCCACCTCTGCATATAAAATTGGGTCTCATGAAGCAATTCGTTAAAGCTTTGCCAATTGAAGGAGACTGTTTCAAGTATCTCATTTCGGCATTTCCTAGCCTGCCATTTGAAAAGATAAAGGTCGGTGTTTTTAATGGTCCACAGATTCGGCAGCTTGTTAAAGATGAACATTTCATCGGAACAATGTCAGAAATTGAAAAGAATGCTTGGTTGGCATTCAAAAACATTGTTGAAGACTATCTTGGAAATACACGAGCACAGAATTACGCCAAAAATTGTCCAGCAACTCTTGGAGAGCTTCAAACTGCTAGGTTGCAACATGAGCACCAAATTGCGTTTTTTACATAGCTATCTTGCTAACTTCCCGGAAAATCTTGGTGCAGTCAGTGATGAGCAGGGTGAGCGATTTCACCAGCATTTGAAGGTCATGGAGGCACGGTATCAAGGTAGATGGGATGTACATATGATGGCTGACTATTGTTGGAGCATCAAGCAAGAATGTCCACAGATTAAACATTCCAGGAAAAGCTATAAGCGAAAATTTTTGCCTTAATATGTAATTACCGTTCGATGAAAAAGCAACTATTTGTATGAACACAGTTTAACTTGCAGTAACTATTATAGCCTTTGTATGAATAAAATTATTCTTTATAAACAGTATATTTGGTAGGTTTTTACTTTATTTTCCTTTATATGCACAATTTGTATGACTTTTGAGGGTATCCTGTAGCTTAAAAAGTTGACGTGATTGACAAAAACTGCGGTTATTTTTGGATCCAGAGACCAAAAGTTAGTTGAAAACAAGTCACAGATTTAAGTCAACGGAATTGTTGTTCCCCAGTGTTATCAAAACCCAAATATCTCCGAAAAAGGTGTAGGGTACATGTAAAGAATTGACAATACATGCAAATTATACAAATTAAAATATAAATACGATTGCATTTTCGGCATTGTTTATTTTGGCGAGTACTGTATTCGAATATATTTTTAAAAAACAGATGCCCATTTTATTCTGTCTGCCTATACATTTGATAGAACTTACTTCAAGACGAAAGCCCATAAAAAGTATTTACTATTAATTTCCAGTAAATTCTACGTAATAAATAGGTACTACATACTTAAAATATCAGCATGTACTTGATTTTGTTCATACCAGGGAATACCCTTCTCATTTCGCCGAATTTTTTTCAACGGGCATCAAATTATCCGTTCCGGTATTTCTGTAGAAAAACTGTCCGTTCTAGAAATTGCGAGAATCTCGGTAGGAGGTTCACCATATGTTCTCGCATCTAGGCTATTTGATACGTATGTATGTACGATATCAAGTACTTACATCAATTCGAATGTCGTTTTTTCTTTCGTTATTAAAAGCATAAATATCTACGTGACGAATTTATGCCCGCCGTAAATCATATGTAGGAGATGTTCTCGGAAACGCCTAACAGCCCCGCTGATCGAACACATTCATCTCCGCTTGCTCTGATTAGTTAACATCTTTCGCGAAATATTACGTTATTGCGGACGTTTCGTACGCGTTCCATGTCGTCCGTATCTGTCGTCAAACATTTTAATTTGTCCCTCGTTGAATCAGCAGTTGGAATAATATTGCTTAACAAGGGAACACACTGATTTAAATGGAATTTTGTGGGTTTATAGACCGATGTACTGTAAAAACAACGGTAACTTTTTTAGGTGCCCAATCTCTCACATCAGCGGGGTATAAACAACAAGTTAAGACATAATTTATACTGTTTTACATACTCTTAACGATGACGTAAACATTTTTCCTGTAACAAATGTTTGTTTAGGGAAACAACTCCCCACCCGCTTATTTTTTGCAAATGTCAGAATTGTTATATACCACAGAAAAGCAGAGGTTACGTAGAATTTACATCCAGTCCCTGGCCATGGAAATAAGACCACTTGAGAAATATTGATAAGAAAATGTATAAGAATATTTATTAAATATAATTTTAATTTCGAAAATCTATAAAAGCATAATTGTTGGTTATAAAAGTAATGCTTATGGGTGCAATAAACCGATTATCTACCTGCTATGAATCACGCCTCTTGCCATTCCTACGTACAATATTAGTGAAAAATAATATTGTTACCTTTTCCTGTCGTCTTGATGTCCACTGTGACAATTGGCAACCACCTTGGTAAGCTGCGTAGAATTGCAACATCAGCAACGCTTTCATTGTCGATTCATTCAGCCGTCGACGGTGTTGTGAATACGTTGTCGTATACTTCGAAAATGATCGTTCGACATCCAGTGAAGATTTGTAAATGTCAGATATTCCTTTTCCTCATCTGGGCACTCTTGATTTTCAGTTATAGACCGAACCTTTTGTAAATCGGGATTTTTCGTTAAAATTGCACCAAATTTTTGAGCAACATCGACTCCTATAGTGTTCGTCAAGCTTTCTAGAGCAGCTTGTAAATTGTTTATGCAATTTAATGCGTTTCGTGCAGATAAGTGACTGTTTTCTAATTGCTCAATAGGTTGTGCAACTTCAGAATAGTTCATGGAAGTTTCATCTATTTGTTGTTGAACGTCCGAATTGGAAAAAAGTTGCTGACTATCTCGAATTGCTGCAGAATCATTTGAATCAAGTTTCAAGATGACATTTTTCACTTGTGAAAAATATTTCTGAGTATGATACTGCCTGGAGCCATGTTCCCCATCGCGTTATTACAGGCTAAGGTGGTGGTGATAATTTCGGACACAATTATTTGAATACACGGATGTGTTTGGGAGATTTGATGAACACTTTTTTGGTAGATGCTATTAACTTATCCACCATCGGATAGTTCTTTCGAATGGTTTCTGCTACGAGGTGACATGCGTGTATGAGGCATGTTTTGTGAAGAAGAGTCGGAAAGCATATCCTACCAACTCTCAGCATTGTTGCGGCTCCGCCAGTAACGGACATTGTGACTTGGGTTCCTGCGATACAAAATTCTCTCAACGAATCTTTTATTATCTTGACAACGGTTTCTGCATTAGTTTTCTGAATCTTTTTACTGGATAACAACAATGAAGCTGGTGGACCATCACGTTTTAAAGGACGCGCTACAACATGAATGACGCTGTGTTTCTGAGCATCAGTTGTTTCATCCACACATAGGCAGATTTTCTTATTTCTCAGCTCGTCTTTTATACATTCCTTTACTGTACCTTGCACACGTGGAAAATTATATCGTAATTGCATAGATGTTGGCAGCTTCCATGAGGGAACGTATTTAGCCCAAAAAAGACGAAAAGATATATAAAATGTAAAAAGACAAAAGTGTTCATTAGATACTAGATATTGTGGGATGTTGCAGACACTTAACATAAAAATAAAATCATATAAACATTGCCAGTGTGGAATACCGTTTCTTAAATTCAATACATGACGTTTACTTTTACAATGTTTTCTACATTCAAACCTATCGCGACTTAGCAATCCGCCATTGCATGTTGTGTAATAAATATGCGGACTTCTATATTCTAATCCAGGGAAATGCCTGGGATATTTATTTACATTCGAAGGGAACGTTACACCCTTTGGGCGTCTCATCTCCGCGTACTTATTTGGCGTGCAGCGTGCAACGTACTGTCGCTTTGAACTCTCTCGCGGTACTATCGAGATCGACTACGAGTTGAAAATGACCCCTACCCACGCCGCTACCGCTACGCTACTGCCATCCGGTACCACCTTTTCAACAAACTCTAATAATTATGTTGAGTTTGAACTGTGTCGTTCGTTAGTTCCTTAGTATCATTGCAAATATAAATAAAAGCAGAATTTTTACCGATTTTCTTATATTTCAAAGAGTTTTAATTTTATTTATGTGCGTCTATTTTCGCTGTCAATTATTATCATAATGGGAAAGAAAAACGATATAACCACAGAGAAAAAAGCACGAATTTCTGCTCTTCTAGAGACGGAAGAGTTCTCTCAACGTGAAGTTGCACAGAAAGAAGATGTATCACATCAAACTGTTCTGAATTGGTGGGATACACTTACCTGTGTTCTCAGATATGTAAACTTATTTTCCCGACTCTTGTATTGATGATTAAAAATTAATCATATTGTTTTATTACTAGACAATAATTGCTAAAATAACGTTAAACATTAACAACATAATGACAAGAAATGGTGCCTTCTTGATTAGTGCGGTTGGTCGCGTACGCTGACATCGAAATGCTGGAAAAAATAAGTCTACCAATTCAAACGCGGCGTCCTCAAATTAATTGAAATTTAAACGGAGACCTAATTTTCACAGTATGCCTACGTGCAGATTAACATTTGCATGTCGATATAAGTAAGGGGAATACGTGTCCTATGTAGTGTATTTTGACGAGGATATGTTGTTTTCGATAAAGCAATTAATAATATTTTAATTAATCATAATATTTTAAGGCGAGGCAATAGATAATCTATGAATGGAAATAATGCTGTATGATATACCCTGGGCGACAAAATTTTTATGGAATAAATTCATTACATTTGATGTAATTTGTTTTTCGAAGGAATTTCCGAACAGGTCAATTTTATTCTTTTTTAATAAACATTTTTGCATCAATTTAAAATTTCCCCGACTTCTGGTTTTCATGTCGATGATTTTTTTTTAAACGACTGCTCCCGATTTGTTTTTATTTTGATAGAAAATCTAACCGTCTAAATCGTTCCATCAAAATGTTCATGTCTCACATGACAAAATTTTCGAATAAAAGTCGTTGAAAGAGTAGAAATAAATGTTATTAATAGCAAAAGGCAAAGATAAATGCTGTCATTTACACTGAGAAAAATATATACTTAAAATAACAATATATACACATAATCAAATATATGACAGCAACACTTTATCTTAAATCCAATTATAATTTTTATTAGGGCAACTTCATATTTTGTTAGATTAAATAAACGTGTATGCTGGTAACAAGAACACGAAAAGAATTAGAAAAGGTGTTTAAAACATTTGAAAAAGCAGCCAGCAAATAGAAAAGTAAAATTTAGAATATACGAGACAATAGTTAAGCCAGCAGCACTATATGGGTGTGAGGTGTGGATCCTTAATAAAGAAATAGAAACAAAAATGGAAATATGGAAAAGGAGAATTTTGACGGTAGTGCAGTTTTTTTGCTTAATATGCAATGTTCGTTTGGCTGCATTGGACAGAACTGATTGCCAGAGGCATGTCAATGGTATTATACCTCTTGTAATCTTCCGTTGTCGTTGGTGAGAAAAGCAGCTTTTAAAACGTTTTGGCGACAATACGTTCCAGAGTACCCATTACCCTCACAAACACAATTACGGAATCATTTACCGCGAATGAAAGAGATGCTAGAAAATGTATATAAACGTGATTTATGTTCCAAAAAAATATAGATTACCGTGGATGAGACGACCGATATAAAGAAAAACAGTATTGTGAATGTAATAGCTCGCGTTTTATCTAGCGAGAACACAGCATCTCGATATTTGTTAGCTTGCAAACGTGTTCAACAATGTACCGCGGAAAATATTCAAAAAGTGATAGTGAACGCTTTGAAAAAATTTAAAATTGTCCAAGATCAAGTTGTGATGATTGTGACAGATAGTGCAGCAACGATGTTAAGTGTTGGGCGATCCTTAAAACATATATTTCCTAACTTAATACATATAACCTGCGTGCTGCATGCTTTGCATTTAGTTGGTGAAGTTGTTCGACAACATTACGGAAACGTTGATCGGATGATTGGAAGTACTAAAGCAGTGTTTCGTAAATCTCCTAAACGTTTAAAAGAATTTCGTAGATTTTGTCCAGGTATTCCAGAACCTCCTGAACCAATTTTAACGGGTACTTGGCTAACAGCAGCTTCTTACTATTTGATCCATTTTCAACAAATTCAATCAGTTATAATGCGATTTAATCGTAATGAATCCAAAGCAATTAGAGAAAGTCAAAGAGAATTTCAAATTCCTCAACTTTTAGAAGATTTAACAACAATATGTACCAATTATACAGTATTACTAGATGCCATCAGAAAACTACAATGTACTGAATTGTCATTGCAGGAATCATTAGACATAGTGGAGAGTGTAAAAAATAAATTACACACATTAAATGATACGCCAGGATTATGCGCTAGTCAAAAGTTGGCAGATGTTTTAAGGAAAAATCCCGATTTTAATACTTTAGAGGCCGTTTATAATAAGTGTAAGAATAGTGAACTTTGAAGTGATTTTGAAAAACAGTTTTTACATGCAAATGTAACTTCCTTAGATGTGGAGAGATCGTTTTCTATGTATAAGAATATTTTTTCTTGTCGACGCACAAGGTTTAAAGAAGTAACTGTGGAAACATATGCAATGATGCAAGTTTACAGTAGTTCACATCCTGATGCCTCTAATTTGTTGAATAATTAGCAAGTAAGTTTATTTATGAATTTTTCGTATTCTTATATTAACCCGTAATACCGACGCCTATGCGAGTCCGCAAGTTTTGGTTACTCTAGTAACAACTGTTCACTTCAACGTGATTTAATACACTGAGCTGTCAATAGGCAAATTAGGAAGATACAAGGCAGCACATAACAATTGTTCAAAAAATGACTCGCTCATTTATTAAAAATAGTCGCTTCATTCTGAGAGACCGACAACGGGTACTGGAGGGTTAAATGACTTTTATTCGAAATTTTGTTGGTAGAATTTAGACAATTAAATCTATTAACATAAAAGAAATCTGGAGTTATTTAAAATATTGTCGTCATTGCTTGAAAATCTGAAGCGGGAAACTTAAAATTAATGCAAATATGTTTATTTATTTAAATGGATAACATTTTTTGGTACTCTACTCTCTTCACTATTTTCAGCTCCATCTTGCTCAACTATCAGCAATTTTCGGAATGGATAGAACGTTAGAACGTAACATGGTTTTCTTTGATATATAACTTGACGTCGAATATATGTAAATAAACAAATCCGTGCAAATGCATGTATGATTCGGACAACGCAGCGCATTCCATTGAAGGAAAACGTATCAGGCGAGTTTTGTTTATGTAGATATCTATTAACGTACGGTGTTTGTTTACTACGAACGGATTGCGTGTATAGTCATTCAACTATACATACTCGAAAATATTTGCTACGATCAGTAAATGGTAACACAAAATATGCGTAATATAATTGCACGAGATGATGTGTAATATTTCTTGGAATATACCTCCGGTGTATGACGAAAGCCTTCCTCTTATGAGATAAATATTATCACAGACTGTATTTTACTCATAGCAAATTGCTACTACTAATTAATCGGTTCCAATTCGATCTCAATTGTTTAATAAAAAGGGCAGCCAAAACCAGTGGCGTAACAACTTGTCAAGGGTCCCCCTCGCAGATATCTAAACGGGGCCTCATGCAATTATATAAATGAGGCCGTTGCTGTTAACGCAGAGTTCTCTTATCTCTCTTCTTCTCATCTTCCAGTACTAAATTTGTTAAAAAAAACTATAGGTAAATAATGATAGCAAGGACTGTGGGGTAGTATGACAAACAACACAGAGTATCGGCACACTCCTCACCACACAAAATATTATTAATTAATTCGGAACAGCTGTTTCAAAGGCTCACTGGGCCCAGTGTGAACTGAAAAGAACTTTTCAGTCCACACTTGACGAAGACCGAGTCTCGGTGTTTTGCAATATATTCATTGATTTGTTTAGTATCCTTAGAGTGCGTAGATAGAGAATTAGCGGGAAGTAACCTTCCTTTCGTCTCGCTCTATTCTACGAGGGCGGGATGAGACAAGACCCTTGTCCGTTTCACATATACTCAGCATGTTAGAGTTAAACGATAGAAAAGTAGGTATTCGGAAATAGATATACACAGGTACATGCATGTTTAGACACATTTGTACATATATACCCTTCCTTTTTTCCTCGAGAGGAGGGATAGACATGCATGATAGAATTAAGAAAAAAGTTTCTATTTTTTTCCTTCAGATTTATTCGGTAACTCAGTTGAAAATGGGGGCCCAGTGAGCCTTTGAAACAGCTGTTCCGGATTAATTTAATTAATATTTTGTGTGGTGAGGAGTGTGCCGATACACTGTGTTGTTTGTAAAACTATAGGTGTTCGACGAAAAAAACGAATTATTTAGCCAAACGCCGATTGATTACACCATTTTATTAAGCGGAATAAATTACATATTTTTCATGTTTCAACTATCTCAATAGCTGCTCTAATAACGAAATTATTGCAGTTTCAATAATCCAACGTAGATTTCGTCATATCTCTTTTGTTTTTCATTTTACGGCTATAACACTTGTAAGGAGATTTTACGCAGAGTTTCAGTTCCCATCGAATATTTGAAAAATTTATATTGTTCAATTAAAAAAATATAAACAATTCAAGTTAGCGCTGAAATGCAATATGTAATTGTTTTTCTTTTCTCAACATCATTGCAATCAGCGGAAAAATCGCTACATCTTTGCTAATTTAACCAACATTGTAGCTACAATACTAAGAACTTTGAACAACCTGTATAGTGAGTTATGTATGTACTACCAAGCATTTACTGGAAAGGGGTCCATTTTAAGAGGTAGGTCACTTTTTAACGCAGTAACCCAGCAATTTACCGCATTTTTAAGTATCTGCGTCATATTTCTCGTGGAAGGTCTCGTAATTATACAGACGGTAAACCCTTATACCCACGTCATCGACGCATTATCCTTAATTCCCCGAAGATATAATTGGTTCTCGAGAAATGGGGTATATACCTGTTTATAAGTTTGCTTCCATGTATACAAGTTGCTAATGCTTTACTATTACACAACCAATGACCATCGACAATACCAAGTTGGTGGCGATCCTATTTTGTTCCTGGAAGCTGCTTCCCAAAAAAAAAATCCCTTGTCTGGAAAGCTATCCTTCTTAATATCGCAGGTAGCTGCGGATGAGTCAGCGACAAATGTAAAACCTATTAGAATCTGCAAAAACCTTTTCTTACGATTTTATTTCATTATCCTCACTTCTGTTGAATTTAGGTTTATCTCAGAATGAGAGTATGTAATTTTTTTCTTTATTTGCTGTCTGTCGCCGATATTATTAAGCAAGTGATAAAATATACGCCTATAAATTATCTTATCGGCACCTTTATTTAATTTTTCTACAAACTATTAGCGAAATTTGTCGGTAACACTTGTAAATTATCTATAGTTTAAATCTTAAAATAAATTTAGTAATCGAAACGTTATATTTAATGATGTAATTATTGGAAAATTTGTTAGGTTGTAGAAAGTTTTATCAAGAAAAGGTTGTTGTAACTTACGTTGTGAGATAATCAAAAACATTGTTTAAAATTAAGGAGAATGGAATTAGTAATTGATGATGATGGAAAAGATGACTCGAGCTTGTATTTGAAGTTTAGCTTTCTAAGCAAAACATTGCTATTGTTATCTTCTTTCACAATCATTTTTATTTTCTCTTTTATTCTATACGAAACGTATGTTAGAGAGTATGGAGCTTACAAATCGTATCAAGTTTGATTTGATAATTAGCCAATATTAATAATAATTACACATGAAAAAATGGCTAATAACAAACACCAAAAATAATGCTAATATAGCTCATGGTATTGGTAGAATCATTCCTGGCAAAAACAATGCGAGCAGAGAAAGAAGCACTAACACACGGACATATTTCTGCTTACCCGGCGTCATCAGCGTAGTTACGAGCACTCGTTTCTGCTGCCTGTATTACGTTTACCTCTCAGTTTATGCCACCAATCTCCAAAACGGCACTGAAAATATCTCCCGGAACCTCCTAGTGCCAAGAGACACGTTCTTGGTAGCGCCAGGAGATATTTTCAGTGCTGTTTTGGAGATTGGCGGCATAAACTGAGAGGCAAACACAATGCAGGCAGCAGAAAGGGATGCTCGTAACCACGCTGATGACGCCGGGTAGGCAGAAATACGTCCGTGTGTTAGTGCTTCTTTCTCCGCTTGTTTTTGTCGGGAACTATACTAGTATTATTTTTGATTAATAATTCTTGTTCCTGAATTCTTACTTTGAATTACATGGAAATGTTATTGAACAAGAAAATGCATAAAGATGACCAAAAATGTCAGATTTAACGTTACAAGTTTATAGGTTCATTTATTTATAAGAACAGTACCATAATTTTAGCCAATTGTGGTGTATTTTCCCGATGTTTACGACAAATATTTAGTTTCGATATTTATTTTAGAGTTTAAAATACTGCTTGTGATTTTACTTCTTGGAAATGTTCGGAATAATAAAAAGTCGCTTGCAACCATATTCCCCGACGCGTAAGAATCGGCTGTGGTAGTTCGCGAATACCGGGACAAGGCCTGTAAAATGCTCGAATCCAATTGCGAGATTTGAGAAACAAAATACAAAAATTCGTATTTGCTATTAATGCATTCACCTCTGGGTAACATTCTCGAACAATTTGTGCCACAAGATATAAAGCATGAACTTTACACGTAACATGTAAACACTTGCAATGTTCAAGAACGACCTACCGAACGCATTATCGCTGCGCAATCGCTCATAAACATCAACACTTTATCTTTTGAAATTTGAAATTATTCCAACGTACTAAGTACAAGCTTCGTAATTGCTGCAGCAGTACACTCTTGTAGTCTTCGGCTAGCTTGTAACAACATAAAAAAGACATTAATTTCTTACTGTGGAAAAATTTTAAATAAAAAAGCACACAAATAGATCATATATAGAAACAAATTTGATTGATAACATCAGAGATTGCTCCATTTTCTCATTCCCCTTATAATAACATTGTGCTAATTGCAAAATGCAACAAGCAGGGTACCCGGGGGGGTAAACTTAATTCGAGTATGCTGAATCCAACGGTGCTAGCCGTTTTTAAAAGCTAGCACGCGTTTTCGAGCAATTTCAATTTAAAAATTTTAAGCTCAAAGACCCCCCAAAAAAACGTAATTTTTATCATTTTTTGATCATTTATTGAATTTAAATCGACAGAAATCGATCGAATTGACATCGTACCGAGGAATACACATCGAATAGAAACTATGTACATATTTGAAAAAATTGAATCGATTCAGCTGATTTTTCATAAATTTTTTGCAAAAAAAAAAAACATTTTTCTTAATTTTTTTTCATTTTTCATTCTCTGATTGCCCTGATTCGTCATCTTCTTCTTGTAAATTCCAACAAATGTCACCTAAAAGAGCATGTAGCAAAATCATCGATTTAGTGCAGTATAATGATCAAAAGTGGAAAATTTGTGCCGACTTAAAAGTGGTGGCTCTTGTAAGAGGTATGCAAACGGGTTACACCAAAAATATGTGCCACATGTGCTTGTGGAATACCCGTTTTGCCGGCGACTAATATAACGAACGGAATTGGCCTTTACGCGAGGAATTTAGATTGCGACAAAACAACATTATTGAGATTCCACTTGTGCCGATCGAAAAGGTTTTGTTACCGCTGCGCCACATTAAACAAGGAGTTGTTAAAAATTTCATAATAGCCTTGAACGCGGAAGGAAATACGTTCAACGAATTGCGTCGTATTTTTCCACGGTTAAGTGGGATGAAAATAAAAGAAGGTAGATGTCTGAATCTGAATGTTGATCTACTGAAATTTCATTTTGTATTATATTTATTTGACAGGAATACTTAATATACGGACATTCGTCGTTGAATGGGGGACAAATAATTTGAAAATGCACTCATTGACATGGAGCTTGTGCCATGGGATTGCGTGAAAGCGGCTATTGACAATGTTCTCGGAATTCATCGATCCGAAAATTGGCGCATAGTAATTGAAGACATGGTCACTGCTTTCCACCGTTTAAATGTTTGAATGGCATTAAAAATTCATTTTTTGCATTCCCATGTAGAAAAATTCGCCGAGCAATCACCAAACGAATCCGATGAGCATGGCGAGCGTTTTCATCAAGTGACGGCGAGGCTCGAACATTGGTACACCGGCAAAAAGCTACATGCTTTTTTGGGTGACATTTGTTGTGAAGAAGATGGCGATACAGAAGAATCAGCACAATCAGAGAATGAAAAATGAAAAAAATTAAGAAAAATGTTTCTTTGTTTGCAAAAAAATGAAAAATCGATTGAATCGATTCATTTTTTTTTTTCAAATAGTTTCGTTTCGACGTGTATTCGTCGATAGGATGTATATTCGATCGATTTCCGTCGATTTCAATTCAATAAATGTTTTTTTTTGGGTCTTTGGGTCTAAATTTTTTAAATTGAAATTGCTCGAAAACGCGAGCTAACTTTTAAAAACGGTTAGCACCATTGGATTCAGCATACTCGAATTAGATTCATCCCTCGGGTGCCCAGCTTGTTGCAAAAAAAAAGTCTCCAATTCGAGCACAGTGTAATTATTAGAGCGGGCCAAATTGCGCCATCCAACAGAATCGGAATTAGGCGCAACGGCCGCTTATTGTAAATAGCGTATATGTGAGTCACAGCAGATATGTGATATTTCGAAATTAATACACAAGAGTAAAAAAATAAAAGCTGACGCAATAATAATGTTTAGTAATTAGAGCGGATATATATATATATGTACACGCTGAGGTGTTTTTATTTTCATTATGATTTTTTATTTGATTGAAAACGGTATACGTTGTAAATGGGATGTAATAAGGAAATAACTGAGAAACTGAACGCTTTTTTTATTCTGTTGTACTTAATAATGTAACTGTAAATAAAGATATAATAAATAAATTCTATCCTTCTTAATAATGCGGATAGGCTTGTTTAAAAAGTTGCACCATCAGATAAATTTCCACATTTGCCTCGGTGAAGGATGTTCGCCGAGACGAAAAAATGTTCTTATATTTCGAAAACGACCGTTCCACGTCTACCGAAGTAAGACAGGCGTAATTAAAATAACCTTTAGACTTAGTCAAGGAATCTGCAGATGCCCCATCGCACATTTGTCTTAATCTCGTGTAGTCCGGATTCTTTTTTAAAACACTATCGAACTTAGCTAAAACTCGTCCAGTTGTTGCATCGTTTATACTGTGTAACAATGTACTAACTTCGTCCACGACTTGCACTGATTCTACCAACGACAATCCAGAATTTTGCAAATTTTCTATCGCGTCTACTAACCCTTTGTAATTGTTGCTAATATTCTTTAGATGTGTTTCAACAGAAATATCGAGAAATCCCTTCTGGCTCATCCTAATAGCTCTAGCTTCGGCAGGGACGAATTGCAAAATAACGGATTTGACTTCTTGAAAATGTTCATTATAATAAAAAGCGGCTTTTAACCACGTTCCCCAACGCGTAAGAATGGGCTGTGGTGGTTCTCGAATACCAGGGCATAACCTGTGGAATGCCCTAGTCCTCTTAGGACTTTTGAGAAACACTTTTTTTGTGTTTGCTATTAATGCATCCACCTCCGGGTAACACTCTCGAATAGTTTGTGCCACAATGTGTAAAGCATGGACTTTACACGTAACATGTAAAAGTCCTTCACACTTTTCTTTAAGGGAACGGCCTACACTACACATTGTTGCTGCACCATCGCTCATGAACAACAACAGTTGACTGGTTGACACTTGAAATTTTTGTAACGTTTCGAGAACTACGGCCGTAATTGCTTTACTAGTACACTGTTTTAATCTTCTGCTGGCTAATAGAATTGCAAAGTTTGGTTTAATAGGATCTAATACGCGCACTATTATATTCAAAATAGAATTTTTTTTGCAATCTGTCGTCTCATCAAGACATAGCCACAGCTGTTTATCTTTTAATTCGGCTTTAATTCGATTTTCAATGTCCTCACGTATTCGTGGAATATCTCTCCGTAACGCTGTCCGAGATGGTAGTATCCACTCGGTATTGTATGTACCCCAGAATTTTCGAAATGCTTTTTTATCAAGTATACGAAGTAGTAGACCACATACCATAAACGTTAAAAGCAATTCTAATTGAAACTGACGTTGTTGTGACACACCATTTCTTTTATTTCTGTGGTGTGCGCTATTTATATGCCTTTCACAATCACGTTTGCTCCAGCACAGTAGTTTCTTTTTACAAACTTTACAGAAAATTGTACTCCCATTGTAGTGTAAATCCACAAATTCACTAAGAAATTTATTAACTTTCGTAGGTAATGGCCGTTTATTTTTAATAGTTACGTTAGACATAATCACTAAAGCGAGCACACCGACGCTTGTTTCTAGTATGCCACGAAGTGGTGCAAACGTAACATCTGCAGACTCGTCATTTGTTGATGAATAGAGCGCGTCATCCGTAAATGAATAAGCGCGCTGTTAGTTCGTAGCCGTCGATGAATGAACTTTTTTTTTGTAGTGGCCCACTGTGAACAACGCCCTATTTATCAACGAACACCCAAACTGCAGGTGTATATTTGCGCGTCTTCACGACGTAATAGACAGTGGTTTTGGTCCTCGTCCTAATAATTACATATTTAAATTACCTATGTTTACATACATATATGCGCCCGGCAGCCTGATCGCGAACCTGGCGCGTGGCGCTCTTGGCCCGCTCTAGTAATTATTAGGAAAAAAACATTTTATTGCTGAATCTTTAACATCGCCGATCCTCGTATACACATTGACTGTTGCGATGCGTAATATACCATACGCGGTCGGAATGAATGAGATGCGTTTTAGTGAATCAAACGAAGGAACGCGAACGCGAAACAGAGACAACCAGCGCTCAAAGCGAGAGAGATTCAGGGGTGCGCCGCGGCGAGCCCCCATGCGCATGGCAGCTGGTCGTCCGGTCGCCGCCGCCTTGGTCGTCTTATCAACGCGTTATATCATTTTCCAGGCAGGTAACGCGCCATTCACATTAGCGTAGGTCTCTCTCGCGCGCGCTCACGCCGAAATCACTTTCTAATTTATGTCGGCCGGGCGGCCGAGGCGTGGAGAGAGCGGGACGTCAGAGGCTGACTGGAACACACTTGACATTCCGAAACGGCCGTGACGTGCCGAATGTCGCTTTTCCGGCGAGAGATTGCATCATGCGAGAGAGGCCCGGCATCTGATGCGTGTGTGACACGTGTTGGCGTCGCTACTGCTCGCGAGGGGAAACGTGACGAAAAGGCGACATATTCGAATTAGAATTGTAATAATAATAATGTAACCATGTAACGGGTTCTAAAAATATGTATGTAAATTTTAGAGGAAAAAATTTTTATAATTGAGGTTTTATTGAATTAATACCAAATTTTAAAGACTATATTTTTTTCTTATAGTCGCTTTGATAAACCATGAAAATTTTTGCAATGTAGTATTATTTTGAATTTGTAATTTTGTTTGAAATCATACTTGCTGCTATCCCAAGAATACTAATAATAACTTTTATTTCTTCTACAATTATATAACAAAAGAAACTAAATAAAAAGAAATTCTCTGGCTGTACTTTGGCCGGAAAGGGCAGTTCTCTTGCCGGTCTTGCACTAGACCCTGCAAATCAAATTATTTTAACAGAAGATATTTGCCTAAAGGTGCGTTCACATAGGGTTGCGTGAAATTATCGTTAGGATTAGCGGGAAATTATTTGCAATATTCTGCGGTAATTCTCTAAATAATTTCGAGGGATAATGACAACTGACATCGGGGTTTACTCAGGTTTACTTTGTCGTATCATAACCTTAATTCATTTGTTAATGATGTCTTTTGTAGTGGATGGAATGACACCATAATGACACAGAAACGTTATATACTGTGTTTATTAATACTTTCTGCAATAATCATGACGAACAAATTTAAAAATAAATGTAAAAAGAGAAGAGGTTGGCGGATACGTCCCATCAACACTCAAAATAAACAAGTGGACTATTTAAATTTGATTCAGGAAATCTTAAATCATGATTCTGATTCATTTTTCTTATATGCAGGAATGAATGTTGATTTATTTGAAAATTGAAAAACAATAGGCAGTCTCCTAATTGTATACGTCCAATAAAAGGCATGCACATTCATGTAAAATAACCTAACAATTCTGGCTCTTTATATTACAATTAGAGTTGCTCAATTTGCGCCAACAGCCAGTGGCGGGCGCATAAAAGTTTACACAAAATAAATGGTCAGAAATAAAATATTATACGTGCTCAAACACTTACCGTCTTAAGAGTCTTCCGTGAAATCACAAAGTGAATAATGTCTGTTAAATATCTGCAACATTAGATACGTTTCCACAGTTGTCTCGGCAAATCGAGTGCGGCGTGAGGAAAAAGTGTGTTTATATGCAGAAAACGAACGTTTTACATCTAGTGACGTTATATTTGCGTAATTAAAATAATCTTTGGAACAACTTAACCGTTCTGTTGACGCATCTTCACAAATTTGTTTTAATGTGCCAAAATCAGAATCTTTCTTTAAAACGCTTTCAAACCTTTCTAGAACACAAACATTTTTTGCGTCTTCTACCGCGCATAGCTGTGCGTGAACATGTTGCACTATTTGCAGAGATTCCGCTAACGACACCGAAGGATTTTGTAATTTTTCTATTGCCTCCACTAGTCCGAAGTAATTGTTCTGAATAGTTTTTAAATTCGTTTTAAGCGTGTAAGAATAGGTTCTGGTGGCTCAGGAATACGGGGGCACAGTCTGTGAAATTTGCGTATACGTTTTGGAGATTTGACAAACACTGCTTTTGTATGTGCTATTAAAGCGTTTACCTCAGGATAACATTTTCTAATACCATCTGCCACATGACTGAAAGAATGAATTTTACACGTAATATGTAACAAATTAGCACAATGTTTTTTAAGAGACCGGCCTACGGAAAGCATGTTTGCGGCACCATCACTCATAAACATCAACAGGTGGTTTGTTGAAAGTTCAAACTTTTCCAATGTATTTAACACTAACTTTGAAATTACTTCGGCAGTACATTGTTGTACTCATCTGGAAGCTAATAGAATTGAAGGTGACGATTGATGTGGTTCCATTGTACGTACCATTACATTAACCACAGAATGGTTTTTACGATCTGTTGTTTCGTCCACACATAACCACAGTTTTTTATCTTTCAACTCCGATTTAATTCTTTTTTCAACATGTTCACAAGCAGATGGCACAATTCTTTGTAACGATGCCCGACTTGGTAATTTGCAGTCCGAATATTTATTCCAAAAGAAGACATATGCTTCCCTGTCTAGTAAATTAAACGGTAGATTACATGCAATAAAGGTAACACATAAATTAAATTTAAATTTGTCATAGTGTCGTGTGCAATTTTTTTTTAAGAATGCCGTTTACTATTTACGTGACGTAGATGATCCCTTTTGGACCAATACTTTAAAGAGATATTATAAACTACACGTTGAATTTTAACGCCATCATAATTTAGGTCAGGCATTTCTGCTATAAATTCTGTAACTTTGTCCAACGTTGGTCGTTTTCGCGGCGTAGGCAACATTTTTAAAACAGACATAGAACTACGAAATAGTATTTACGGCAGCGTACATGTATACACAACAGATCTGGTTGAGACTCGCAGTTACACTGAGGGTTGTATCGAACCTCCGCCACTGCCCGTTGGCGCTAGTGAGTAACTCTACTCATCAAGCATAAACTTCAACGTAACATCGGCAACATACAAATTAACATTTTCACAACATAGTGTTTCTAAAGCAACTTTTATTGGTTGTAATGCTGATATTGTGTTAGAAAGCAGAGTAAGCTCGTTAACATTAAAACTGATATCTGATTAGTGATTACAAACTCTTTGTAACACAGTTTATAATCTTCGAAAAACGCTCTAGCATAATCAGTTAGCTATTTCAACGTGTTTTAGAATCCATTATGAATTTTTTTACTTACCATCTGCGTGATATAATAAGTAATAAAATAAAGTATTTTCGATTAAGTAACGTAAGGCTTTTACTAAATGCTAAATACTTATTCTGTTTGTATATGTATTTAATATTCTCTCCAATTTCCGGTAAAAGATCGCAAATTACCGGTAAAAATTTTGAAAGAATTTTCGCAATTTACTGGTATACCGGTATTGCAATCCCTATTCGTAACGTACGGCCAGCAGTGTTAGAAAAAGTGACCCACAAGATTGGACGTCCGGAATACGCTTCGTTAAAAGCAGCCGTGGTGGCCGTTTGCCCGAAATCATTTTCAAATGTTAATGCCATAAATAAATCTTTCGAATCATTTGATTGAAATTTAATTTTTCGTATTATTTACAAGTTCTATTAGGCTTACAAAAACGTCCATTATAAAGTTCAACAACCTGGTTGCCAACTTGATTTTTATGAAGTAGTTATTTATGAAAGACCATACCATTGCATAAGAGAAATGTATTTTCCCGTAATCGTTTAATGACAAACCTTCCATCTACGTTTGATAGTATTATTACAAGTAAATTACTAATATCTCATTATGTATTCATTCACCTTCCTCTGAAGGTATCATCAAAATTCTACATGTTACCTGACATGGTGTCCAGATGTTGACAGAAAAGTGAAAATTTCTACGAATCTTATGTTGCGTACGTGATCCTTCTGATGGATACCTCGAAATAAATAATATTGCACCACCAAGGTTCCCTATTACAGCATTGCGCAATAAGATGGAGGAAAGAATGCCGATTAATAAATTAATGAACTCATTAAAGAAAGTAATTGTATAAGTAATATGTTTTATACATTTCAAATGTTAACTAGAGTACATGATAATCGAGAATTAATTTTTAATTGGACAGGTTTCACAGTTCAGGTGACTTTCCACTACGATTTCAAGACTTTTTCTCCAAGAGGAAGAGAAACCGGTGTACGCGATAGACCATTCATCAATAACAGCATACAAGAACAAGAACGTAACACCATACGGTCAAAATTAATGAATCGGATGATGCCGAGATAGAAGAAGGGAGTTCTTGGCATACATACTTAAGCTTGACTGTCATCAATAATGGATAGGAATCGATGGATCAATTAGGATACAATTGATACGCGACTTTCATCATGTACAAGTTATGTATGTACTTTATGAATCTATAATTGTATATACAAAGTTTATTGTATGTGTCTCCTTCGGCACGGGAATTATTTTTTTTTAATTAAGTAATAAATAATTAGTAGAGTAACCTAAACTTGCGGACTCGCATAGGCGTCGGTATTACGGGTTAATATAAGAATACGAAAAATTCATTAATAAACTAAACCGGTAGAGAAGCAGGCATGTAGTGTCGACCTTGAATATAAATCATGTTAAACCGTGCTGAGAGAGATTTCGTTTTAGTACCGGTTGAGCTGTTGCAGAGATTAGTCGAACGGTCAAGGTTATGTACTTACGTGTCGCTTTTGAAAATATAGCTGGTGTTTTTTGTGTGTTGTAGTATTATACCAAGTACATAATTAGTGTATCGTTTCATATAGAACTAATATTTACATACCTAAGAAAACAATGCCTCGTAATAGATTTGCTACTAATGTACATAAGTATGTGTCACTTTTTCCCCATTTAAAATATGACGGTAGTGCAGTTTTTTGCTTAATATGCAATGTTCGTTTGGCTGCATTGGACAGAACTGATTGCGAGAGGCATGTCAATGGTATTAAGCATATGAGAAATGCAAGAACTGAAATACCTTATACACTATTCCTCATACATTTATTAATTATGTTTACCTCTTGTAATCTTCCGTTGTCGTTGGTGAGAAAAGCAGCTTTTAAAACGTTTTGGCGACAATACGTTCCAAAGTACCCATTACCCTCACAAACACAATTACAGAATCATTTGCCGCGAATGAAAGAGATGATAGAAAATGTGTGTAAACGTGATTTGTGTTCCAAAAAAATATGGATTACCGTGGATGAGACGACCGATATAAAGAAAAACAGTATTGTGAATGTAATAGCTCGCGTTTTATCTAGCGAGAACACAGCATCTCGATATTTGTTAGCTTGCAAACGTGTTCAACAATGTACCGCGGAAAATATTCAAAAAGTGATAATGAACGCTTTGAAAAAATTTAAAATTGCCCAAGATCAAGTTGTGATAATTGTGACAGATAGTGCAGCAACGATGTTAAGTGTTGGGCGATCCTTAAAACATATATTTCCTAACTTAATACATATAACCTGCGTGGTGCATGCTTTGCATTTAGCTGGTGAAGTTGTTCGACAACATTACGGAAACGTTAATCGGATGATTGGAAGTACTAAAGCAGTGTTTCGTAAATCTCCTAAACGTTTAAAAGAATTTCGTAAATTTTGTCCAGGTATTCCAGAACCTCCTGAACCAATTTTAACACGATGGGGTACTTGGCTAACAGCAGCTTCTTACTATTTGATCCATTTTCAGCAAATTCAATTAGTTATAATGCGATTTAATCGTAATGAATCCAAAGCAATTAGAGAAAGTCAAAGAGAATTTCAAATTCCTCAACTTTTAGAAGATTTAACAACAATATGTACCAATTATACAGTACTACTAGATGCCATCAATCTTATCATGCTAAACTCGAAAATTATAACAAAAAATCTCCATTGGTTACAGTTTTTGAGATGTAGAAATATGTTTTTTTCTAACTTTATTTGTAACTTAGGATTATGACAAATACTACAAAGATCAGGTAGGCTTAGAAGGCAATTAATCGACATGGTTTTGTCATACCTATCAAAAGTCTGTTGCAAATAATTCTTAAATTCAATTTTTTAAAGTTACGGTGTTCAGTGTTATAGCTGTGGTGTCACAGTTGTCAAAAAGCTGTTGCAGTTAATTTGTAAGGTTAAATTAGGGTGTTCGCTGTTAGAAAAACATGTCGCGCATATGCAAAAATAAAAGTGATTATGTTTGCGCTAAACAGAGACGTTATTTAACTCTTCTAACCCGAAAAGCATATAAATTATATTTCGGCATAAAAGTAAAAAACCAAGACAAAGTTTGGGTGTCGCATATACGAGGTGTGTTAGAAATATAATGAGGCTGGTACCATTGCGAGCGATCTGGCAACGCTGTAGTTGTTCTCCCTCACTAGGCGTGTTTGTTAGTCCGCTCCAGACGCTCAGTTCTAGTTTGAACTTCCTACAGTCACCACATGATTTTTGAGAGCATTATCAGTGACGTTGTGTTTTTATTATGCGTCGCACAGAATGGAACAGCGGTATTTGGAGCAACGTTATGCCATTAAGTCTTGTATCAAACTTGGGGAATGCGCGAGTGTAACTTTTGAAAAGTTGAAGCAGACCTATGGGGAACGTTGCTTATCAAGAGTTTTTCGCTGGCACAAATCATTTTTGTGTGGACGAGAACTGGTGGAAGATGAACCTCCCTCAGGAAGGCCTTCAACTTCAAAAACCAATGAAAACATCGAACGTGTGAGGGCTCTTGTGAGGTCAGACCGTCGTTTAACAATAAGGATGATGGGTGACCAGTTACAATTGAACAGTTTCACCGTTCATCAAATTTTAACTGAAGAATTGCACATGCGAAAGGTCTGTGCCAAAATGGTGCCTAAAAACCTCACAATTGAGCAGAAATACATTCGTGTGCATTGATCTTCTTGAAAGAATTGCCAAAGACCCCGAGTTCTTCACTCGTGTGATCACAGGTGATGAAACCCGGATTTTTGAATACGACCCTGAGACAAAGCGGCAAGTCCAGGAGTGGCACACTGAGAATTCTCCCCGACCGAAGAAAGCTCGAATGAGCAAATCAAAGATCAAATCAATGCCGATTTGCTTCTTTGACAGTAGAGGTACCGTTCACAAAGAATTTGTACCTCCAGGGCAAACTGTCAATCAAGTTCTTTACAAGGGTGCCCTTGGAAGACTCAGAAGAAGGGTGATTCGTGTGAGATCAAGCATTGCAGACAAGTGGATGCTCTATCATGACAACGCCCCATGTCACACGGAGTTTTTGACATTAAAAGGCGCACCTGGGGTAACTCAGCCCCCCTATTCACCTGATCTCAGTCCTTGCTACTTTTTTATTTTCCCCAAACTAAAAAGTGTCTTAAAAGGACGTCATTTTGGGATACATTTGATGTCAAATAAGAAGTGGAACTGTACAAGACACGTAAATTCCGCACAGCATAGAAAACGAAAATTGGGCATGCCACCAAGAAGTACATTTTTTTATGTAATTATTATGTTGATAAACTGTAATTTGCCACTAGGCTTACTCGATAAACAACCGTTTAAGGACTTTTGGGACAAATACAATCCCGAGTTGCGGTTGCCAACGGAGAAAACGGCACGTAAGCATGTTGCATTTGTAAGCAATGACATGAAAAAGAAAATGAAACATTAATTAAACTTAAAATCCAGTTTGAAAATTGAAAAACTCCGTATGTTTAAAAATTATTTCCAAAACGGTTCCCCGAAATCCATTATACCAACTTTTTTCGCAATGGCATTCTAAAACTACCTCAGAAACTGAATTATTAAGGACAACTTGTCTAGAATACTGATGTATGCTACCAATATACATATGGTATACATATACTACACGCCCACGATTTTCGAGAAATAATTTACGTAAGTGTATAACACATATTCGAACCCGTTAACCTTCATGTCCACAAATTAATTATATAATGTTCGGAATAAATCAAATACAAAAAGAAAAATGTCGAAACTATACGTAATAATATATAGGTATGCCGGTCTTTTTAACGTCGCGCCAACTGAATTACATATATCTGAATTGATAAATAGCGATAATAAATCTAAGACGTATGTAAATGTAAAAAAATTTAAATTTTAAAGCGTGTTGACGTCAATTCAAATCGCTTATGAAGAAGTCGTACATATCGGAAAGGTTGCCAAAAGGAAGAATAATTTAGCGGCGTAGAGGTCAGGTCAATAATCTTCGTTTTCCGGTTGTCAACTCTCTTGCAAAATACGCATATGTATTATGGAAAATAGCTTATTTGATTTTACTCTTTCCTGTGCTCTTTCCTTTTTTTTATTCGTTCTGGTACACACTTTCGGTTCTCATCAAGATTACTTTTTAATAACGGTTTTACACTTATCAACTTATTGATCAATTTTCAGGCCTTAAAATTGACCAAATTCTATATAGCTTTTAAATTAGAGTTTGTAATATAATTTCGAGATCTTAAATTTGTTCAATTTCTAAACGTCAAACAAGAACTTAGTCCTTGCATTGCATTATAAATGAATTAATTAAGGAACTAACGTAAAGGAAGTTTAGAAGTGTTTCAATATTTAGGGTGGTAATTCATCTTTCTTCAATAGTTTGTTAGGTTAGTATTCACGTTGAATAGTAGTGGATATTCGCATTCCTAAAATCCAAGAGAAAAATTCAGAAGAAATAGGAGGAAAAACAGAAGATATCGTTTTTTAAATTATTTAGGTTGGTTGCTTCTTAAAAATGAAAGAAAACGCACGTGAAGATTTTATTGTTCAAATAGTTTTGTATTCTTACGTTATATTTAACAAAATTATTTTTGAACACGAAGAGATGTTGTTAAAATTTGTTCTACAAATACCTTACTTAAAAATGATTGTGGGAAAAGTAATGATAGATTAGATAAAACACCACATAATAGGAAATTGAAGACCCTGATAAAATAGCACGTTTGTAAATTTTCTCGTGAAATTTAACAAAATTTTAAATAAAATTGCAATTACTGTATCATTTCAACCTTAGCTTCGTACAATTACAAATAATAATAATTAGTCCATTAAATATCAACCACAAATATATCTTTCACGAAAACGGTGCTCGGTTACGTATTTGGTTTTTGCTTTGAAACTTCATTTCTCCAAAATAAAATCGAATGGGATTCGAAGAAGGGCTCAGTTGACGACTGGCATCCTCTTTAAACGGGAAGCCCTTCAAAACTTAAAAATGAAATGTAAAAAAAAACGATTCCTTTACCGCTTAGGCTGATATCGTGGATGTCGATACATCATCAACCCAGCGTGACGTCATCGAATTCTTCATCCTCAGAAAATACTAAGACTTCATCGATGTTGTGAGAAGAAAATGAAGAATAGAGATCGAGAATATGCTTTATTGGCATTGGAATTTGTTGATAGACCAAATGGTATACAACGAAATTGGTACGTTGTGCCATTTATGGAGAATCCACAGAATTTACGATTCGATTCGAGAATCTAGCTTGGAGAACTTTTGAATTGGAGAACCCTGTTGGCAACGTTCCGATAGTTTCAGATGTTTCATGCTCCTTCTTGGTGTTCTTGTTCAAAATACGGGCGTCTTGGCACAATCGGATGGAATTGTCTTTCTTCTTGAGAATGGCAACTGGATTGATGTAAGAAGTTCTTGATCTTTCTATGATTCCATTTCTTAATATGCTTTGAATTTCCAGGTGCACATATTTTTGGTCAGCGACTACAAGAGTGTTATCAACTAATTTTACATGTTTGTGGATATTTGTTATATAAATGTTTTGTTTTATATTACAATTTATTTCTTTTAAGATAATGTGTCTAGGGACACTCCCGGGCATACAGACAGTACAATTAATTATTTAATTTCGATTTTTTTTTAATTTCTCTCTCGTTTAGAACATTACAATATTTCATATTTTTTTGCTATTGGTTGACCAAACAGAAATTTAAGTGAATTGCTGCATGCTCATTGGCTGCCACAAATATGAAATAATGAGAATTTTTGCATAGAACACGCGGGCAAATTTAACAACATAGATGTTTTGTAGCTATTACATTTTAACAATATCATTTTTTTCCATTTTCTTTTTTAACAATAAACAAAACATTGTGGTAAAAAACAGAAGTTTTATCTTGAAAACCAGTGGACTAGGAGAAACTTGGGAAAAACAGGAGATCTGGAAAATCAGAAGATCTAGCGCCGTTACCATCTAATAATTTGCAATTAGAAATAAGACGCAGTTACTTAATTGTATCCAGTGTTACCAACGTTTATCTAATAAAATTTCTTCTATAGTTAAAAGAACTATTAGAAAATTAAATGTCTTATTTTTCATTACAAAAATCTAAATTTAAGGCTTGTTTCAACAGAAATTACAAACTAGTCAGACGCGATTCGATTAGCTAAAATAATCAGAAACTGTTTTCTGACTGATTCTTCAAATGATTGGCTCTGACTAGTTTGTAATTTCTGTTGCAACAAAGTATTAAATTATGTCAATATTTATTACATTGATTTAATGCGACTATGTGTGAGGTATACATATTTAAAGGTGGTTGAAAGAAAAGTCACTCAATTTTCATTAAATCGAGTTATTATGAGACTGTGGACTTTTCTTTCAACCACTTTTAAATTTATTACATTTTCTTCATATTTGTCAATATATTGCTCTTTCGTATATAATTACATTAAAACTACTTTATTGCATTTACAAGCCGTTACAAACTCACTTAAAAAAACAAATCATTACAGTTCTGTACTTTTTCATGTTGTTAGATAAAATTTGTTAGAATCAGTATTACCAACCTGACTCAGTCAGCAATTCAGCAGTCTTACCAACAGACGCAGTCATTTTAAAATTGCTCCCACATTATGTTTATCCAATTCTAAACACAACGATGGATAGTCGGTCATTAACACCAAGTAAAAAGTAAATGTAAGGTAGAGTAAAAATTCACAATGCGAAAATAAATAAAACAATAAAACCAAGAATTAGAAATTAAGTGAACGTTGATCGTAATGCCACAATGTGGTGTGCTGTGCTGGCAAAACGTAGCATTATCGGTCATTCTCCGAATTGGCAACGTTGTAAAAGCAAATTGCACATTCTAAAGGAAGTGCTGTAAGTTGCAAGGGAATATTGTTTGTGATCTCTGTTTTGTAGCTTTACAACGGCTTGCAAACCGAATGATTACTTGATTACTAGTCTGTGCAAACAGCGGTAACAGTCAGTGTAGTAGATATGTGGTGCGGAGTCGGCGATTATTTATTTCACGCGTTCACAGCGTCAGTACTAAATCGATGCTGTATGCGAGTAGTTCTGTGTATATGTAGGCTGTCGTAACTTATTTCGTAATTGTACGCTTATGTTTGCTTTAAAAATGTCGCAGTTAGGTACGTCGCGAAAACGACCAATGGCAGACACAGTTAAAAAGTTTATAGTGGACATGCCGGACTTAATTTTTGATGGCGCTAAAATTCAATGTCTAGTTTGTAAAATCCCTTTAATGTGTTGGTCCGGAAGCCATTGTCAACGTCACATCGAAAGCAAACAGCATTCTCCTGGAAAAAGTGGCATACGAGACCAAGAAAAATGTACATTTGATTTATGTGTTACTCTTATTTTATGTAATCTATCGTTTCGTTTACTAGACAAAGAAGCATTTGTCTCCTTCTGGAATAAATATGCGGACTGTAATTACCTAGTCGGACATCGATACGAAATGTAGTGCCATTTGCTCGTGAACATATAGAAAAAAGAATGAAAACGGAATTGAAAGATAAAAAACTGTGGTTGTGTGTGGACGAAATAACGGATCGTCAAAAACATTCTGTGGTTAATGTAATGCTACGTACAATGGAACCACATCGACCGTCATCCTCCTTCTTACTTGCTTCCAAAAGAGTTATAAATTGTACTGCCGATGAGATTTTAAAGGTAGTGTTGAGGGCACTTCCTATTTTGAAAGTGCTGAGCTGGTTCGGCGTAACAGAACGAAAATCGAATAAGCAAATGGCACTTGCTTATAATACCGGAGCTTGCCTTCACTGGTATTCTTATTATCACAGTTAATGATGTACTCCTGTATACCTTGATGATTGTGTTTCGTTTAAAGTATGATGGACAACTAGGTTCGTTTGATTGAAAAACTAAACAATGTGTTGTCTGTACAAGAGTTTATTTGCGCAGGCTAGCAATGCTGCTCTCTGAAATACGTTACACGACTCTGCCAGGAGTGCTGTCTTTCCTCTATATATAGTAAGGTACTTAATTATCCTACATTTAATATTCTAACATTACTTGGAAATTTCGAAACAAATGCAAACAACACTAAATCTATAAGCCCTAAATTTGGTTTAGTTCTAACAATTTAGGTAATAAAATAAAATAAATGGTATAGGTGCCCATTAGGCGACCAGTCATAAAGCTGTTGATGACATACCGAGGTGAACCTTATAATATCAAATTTCCAGGTAGGAGACTATTGTGTGCAATAGAGAAATAGAGATTTAAATTGAATAAATACGCTTGTAAATTACATTGTACTAAGAGGCTTAAATTGAAGAGTATTTCCTAAACCTAAATTATATTATATTGACAAGATTACGAATACTTAAAAGGTTTACTAAATTTTAGTTGAAATCTGTTTGAGGGTTTTACCGATGTCGTAAAATAATTCTTTGAACTTAAATATTTTCCTGCAAAGCTATAATTCTATGACTAAGGGGATTTCCTAATAACGTATTCGAGGTCTTAATTTATTAGAAACTTAAAGATACTAAAACTAGAAAATCTGCAATGAATTTGTTGCGACTGTACGCAACATAGTCCCTCGCCTTGAAAGCGCTGCCTTTCAACACCGAGACTATCCATGCTGATTAGCAATCAATTGGGAGTACACACAGCTTCGATGCCGGACGCTGAATAACGCCTGATTTGGTCTTCACGGTCGCGGTGCGGATGATGCCATCAGTACCAGGAAAAACTTCTGCGATGCGGCCCGCCGTCCAGTATGCCGACGGCACCTTGTCCTCTTGTATTAGGACTAAGCTTCCTGGTTTCAGGGTATCTTCTCCCTTTGTTTTCCACTTACTCCTGGTCTGCAAGCAGTGTAGGTATTCCCTTTTCCACCGCTTCCAAAAATGCTCCTTTAGACGTTGGATATATTGCCACCGAGATAGCGAATTTGTCTTCATCTCCATAGTACTGGGCTCTGCAATGTAAGTTAGTGCTTCCCCAGTCAAAAAATGGGAAGGGGTTAAGAAGGACATGTCGTTGGGATCGTTGGAAAGTGGCGTAATGGGTCGGGAATTTAAGACACCTTCGATTTGTACCAATAGGGTGTACATTTCTTCATAATTTAGAGAATTCTTGCCGATAACGCGGTGTAAATGAGTTTTAATGGATTTCACCGCAGCCTCCCAAAGGCCTCCGAAATGAGGGGCTCTTGGAGGAATGAAACGCCACGTGATCCCTTCGGCTGCCAAGGTTTCTACAATGGTGCCCTTAGTTTGCTGAGATACAAATTGTTTCATTAGTTTGGCTAATTCTCGGTTTGCCCCGACAAATTGAGTACCGTTGTCGGAATAGATAGTTGCCATTTTCCCCCGACGTGCGATAAATCTCCTTAAGGCCCCTAGAAAGGACTCGGTTGTAAGATCCCCCACGAGCTCTAGGTGCACCGCTTTAGTCGCCAAACAGACAAATACAGCCCCATAAGTTTTGATAGACACGCCATTTCTTCTTTGCCCGGGCGCACATGCAACGGCCCAAAATAATCCACACCGACATCATTAAATGCCCGCGTAGCAGTTATTCGCTCCGCTGGGAGATCACCCATAAGATATTGAGAAGCCCTTGGCTTGGCCCTGAAGCAAGTAACGCATCTTCGTAGTATCGCCCTGGTTGTATTCCTAACTGATATTGGCCAGTACTTCGCTCGAACCGAAGCTATTGTTAGCTGAGCGCCGGAATGTAACTGTCTGATATGCTCTTGCCTTATTATGAGCTTTGTTACGGGATGTTTAGAAGGTAACAAAATTTGATGCCTTGCCTGATACGGGATATTTGCCTGACCTAGCCTTCCCCCGACTCTGATTAGTCCATCTGAATCGATAAATGGATTTAATGAAAGAAGGTTGCTCTTGCGATTCACCTTGCCAGTCGCCAGGAGCTGTGGTATTCCGTAGCAAACGCCTCTATTTGCGCGATTTTTAACAAAACAGTAGTAGACGCGGACATCTCGTCCGTACTTAGAGATTCTGCTTTGATTTCGTCGAAAGATTTGGCAATTCGTGCTTTGACGTTCCGTATAAATCGTTGACAATAGGCTACCACGCGAATGAGCTTATTAAAGCTGGAGTATCGGTCGAATAGATCGAGTTCATGGGTGTTAACTTTAACAAGACATGCTACTGATTTGGCTTCAGGAACGTTAGCGTCCACGTTTACGTCCGATAACGGCCAGTCCTCATTTTGCAGTTCGAGAAATTTAGGACCGTGCCACCACAATTCATCGTTAATTAACACCGATGGCGCGCACCCTCTCGAAACGACATCGGCAGGATTTTCTTTTGTGCCAATATGCCACCAACTATCAATCGCAGATAATTCCTGTATTTGGCTGACTCTATTAGCAACAAAGGTTTTCCACGTTCTAGAGGTGGATTTTATCCATGACAGCGCGATGCTAGAGTCAGTCCAATAATAACATTTAGAAATGCTCACGTGCAGCATTGTCTTTAACCTGTGCATCAATTGCGCTAAAAGCAAGGCTGCGCAAAGCTCTAGTCTGGGAAGCGTTGTTGATTTTAGGGGCGCGACCTTAGATTTTGAACACAACAAGTTACATGATACAGCGCCTGTTTCACTCACCGTTCGCACATAAATGCATGCCCCATAGGCCCTCTCACTAGAGTCGCAGAATCCATGCAGCTCAGCGATGTCCGGGATGTCTATGCTCATGATGCGCCTGTTGACCTTTAACGCACTTAAATGCTGAATTTCATTTATGTAAAGTTGCCATTCGTTTGAAATGTCTACAGGAAGGGATTCGTCCCAATCCAACTTCAATTGCCACAGACGTTGTATCATTATTTTTGCCTTGATTATCAGAGGGCCAATGAGCCCTAGTGGATCGAATATCTTGGAGATCTCCGACAGTATGTGCCTTTTTGAAGTGCGTCTTTGCGTAGTTGGACTGACTATTGAATATTGAAGGATGTCAGCGCCTGCATTCCATTGTAATCCTAAGGTCGAAATTCCGGGTGTTTTATCTAAATCTAGAATGGTGCTGCCACTATCCGACTTAGGTATTCCTTTAAGCAGGGATGGCTCATTGGATGCCCATTTTCGCAATTCAGATTTGCCTTGACTTAAAATTGAATTGCACTGCGCTATAATGTCCTGTGCCTCATTAATGTCATTTGACCCTGTCAAGAGATCGTCCACATAAAAATCCCTCTGTATAATATTGGATCCTAATTCGAACGTATGCCGATTTCCAGCAGCCAACTCCTGCAAGGCCTTTATGGCTAGGTAAGAAGCTGAAGCCGTGCCATACGTCACGGTTTGCAATTCAAACGTTTGAATTTCGTGCTGATCTGATTCTCTCCACAATATTCGTTGAAAAGGTGTACTGTCACTGCTGACGCGAACTTGTCTATACATTTTCGCAATATCTGCGGTGATGGCATATTTATGAAATCTGAATCGACAAACTATATCAAATAAATCGGACTGCAATTTCGGTCCGACCATCAAAATATCGTTTAAGGATATCCCGGTTACAGTTTTCGCGGAACCGTCGAATACGACCCTGACCTTGGTGGTTAAACTGTTTTCTTTAATAACCGCGTGATGCGGTAGATAAAAATGATGATTTGGTTCTTTTGGTGAGTGGTTTACCAATTTCATGTGTCCCAAATGGAGATATTCCTGCATGAAGGCTGAATATTCTTGTTTCAATTGGGGATTCGCCTTTAGTTTCTTTTCCAATGAGTAAAATCGTTTTTGCGCTTGATCACGAGAGTTTGTTAGCACTGATGGGTCTTTTTTGAAAGGTAATGATACAATAAACCTGCCGTCACTGTCCCCTTTGCGTATTTTGTTGAAAATGTTGTTCACATAGCCTTTGCTCTAGGGTGTGAACTCCGCTCCTGTGTCGCACATCTTCAAGCTCCCAAAATTTGGTGATATTGCTATTCAGATTCTCGAGTGTCGTTAGATTACACACTACGGTGACTGATGGAGATACATTTACACTGCCCGCTACTATCCATCCCAATAGCGTTTTCTGCAGGAAGGATGGTTCGGACCGAGATTAATTTGCCCTTGACACATCAGCGCAAAAAATAACTGTACTACTAATAATATATCAATGTCTCCGGATATATTAAAATTGGGATCCGCTAATTTGATATTCTTGGGTATCGAGATATGCTCTTTCCGAATGGAGACTAGTGGTAATCGCTCTGATATTTTTTCTAGAACCAGACATCGCACGTTCGTCTGATATCCGTTAGACCGGGATTTCATAGTCACGTCTATCGCATGGCTGATTACGGATTTCGCAGAAGCTACTCCTGTCAGGGAAACTTGAGTGGGGGTGAATGGCAACCCCAGAGCCTTCGCTGCTCGGTAGGTTATCAAATTGGATTGCGACCCTGGATCTAATAGCGCACGATATGCCTGGCTACGACCATTGGCATCTTGCAAATTAACCAAAGCAGTGCATAAAAGAACCTGAGTATTGCTGGCCGTCGCTGAACTGTGGTTTGAAACTAGGGTTTCTATAGCAGGTTGAGACGGTCCTGCGTTTATTGCTGGTGTATTTTCTTGTGATATATGCAATAGCGTATTATGTTTTTTATTACATGTTTTACAGTTATGCTTTGATGTACATTGATTGCTGGCGTGATTTGATCGGAGACAATTAAAGCAAAGTTTTTTGGCTTTGATTTCTTCTATCCTTCGTTTTACGTCCATTTCTATAAACTTGCTGCATTGATAAAGCAAATGATTTTTTTTGCAAACTACACACGATGGGAATGGCTTATTTGTAACCATATTAGTTATTGTTTTAAAACTATTTGGCTTGACGATCATTTCTAGTGTTTGGCATTTTTGCATTAAGAATCGCGAAAGGTCTTGAAACGTAGGCAATTCTGAAGATTGGATGGCCGTTTCCCATTCCTTAAAGGTTGTACTATCCAACTTTTTACTGACAATAAATATTATGAGATCATCCCAATATTCTGTTGGTCGTTTTAGCGTAGTGAGCGCTCTAATGTGCTTAATTACCCATCTAGAATTTGTCTCAGTGCACCCCCGTTTTCCTTGTATGCTACTGGCAAATCAAAAATGGCTTTAATATGCCTTTGAACAATTAACCTCTTGTTATTGTAACGCTCTTCAAGCATACTCCAAGCAGTAGCATAATTGTCAGCCGATATTTCTAGAGAATATAAGACATTGGCGGCGTCACCTTTTAAACAGGACTTTAAATAATGAAATTTCTGTATAGGAGGTATGCTATGGTTGGCGTTAATTAAAGCATTGAAGGTATCGTAAAATGTTAACCAGTCTTCGTATGAACCTGAGAATTTCGGTAAATCGATGGTTGGCAGTTTAACAAAATTTTGATTTGGCTGTTCATGAAGACCCTCATTTCCATTAAGAGTTGTATTTAGTGAAGCAAGCCTTTGTTGAAAGGCATCCTCTAGATTGTAGTATCTGTTTTCGAATAATTCGCGCTCTTCTGACTCTAATTCTTCCTCGTCTAAAGCTTCGATGGTAGATTGCACGGTGTTGAATTCATTTAACAAAGGTATTAAACTTGACAGACGACTACGAATTTGGCTTAGGCTTGTGTTTTCGTTGCACTTTTCAATGAATGTTTGCGCTCTTGTCAACGACGCTTTTAACTGAGAGCGTTGTAACTTAAGGGGTTTTAGATCGGCCATGGTAAATGATTAAAATAGAGGTTTTTATAATAGGAAAGTGAATGACTGGAGACTAACCTTTATTTGAAGCGAGGTCAATCGTTGTCTTCCCGGAGTACTCTGCAGTTCTTTCTTCAGGATGTTGATGTGAATATCCAAATGTGTTGATACCCAGACCAATGTTGCGAATATCCAAATGTGTTGATATCCAGACCAATGTTGCGAATATCCAAATGTGTTGATATCCAGGCCAATGTTGCGAATATCCAAATGTGTTGATATCCAGGCCAATGTTGCGAATATCCAAGTGTGTTGATATCCAGGCCAATGTTGCGAATATCCAAATGTGTTGATATCCGGCTCGAAGGACCAATGTTGAGGGCACTTCCTATTTTGAAAGTGCTGAGCTGGTTCGGCGTAACAGAACGAAAATCGAATAAGCAAATGGCACTTGCTTATAATACCGGAGCTTGCCTTCACTGGTATTCTTATTATCACAGTTAATGATGTACTCCTGTATACCTTGATGATTGTGTTTCGTTTAAAGTATGATGGACAACTAGGTTCGTTTGATTGAAAAACTAAACAATGTGTTGTCTGTACAAGAGTTTATTTGCGCAGGCTAGCAATGCTGCTCTCTGAAATACGTTACACGACTCTGCCAGGAGTGCTGTCTTTCCTCTATATATAGTAAGGTACTTAATTATCCTACAATTTAATATTCTAACATTACTTGGAAATTTCGAACAAATGCAAACAACACTAAATCTATAAGCCCTAAATTTGGTTTAGTTCTAACAATTTAGGTAATAAAATAAAATAAATGGTATAGGTGCCCATTAGGCGACCAGTCATAAAGCTGTTGATGACATACCGAGGTGAACCTTATAATATCAAATTTCCAGGTAGGAGACTATTGTGTGCAATAGAGAAATAGAGATTTAAATTGAATAAATACGCTTGTAAATTACATTGTACTAAGAGGCTTAAATTGAAGAGTATTTCCTAAACCTAAATTATATTATATTGACAAGATTACGAATACTTAAAAGGTTTACTAAATTTAGTTGAAATCTGTTTGAGGGTTTTACCGATGTCGTAAAATAATTCTTTGAACTTAAATATTTTCCTGCAAAGCTATAATTCTATGACTAAGGGGATTTCCTAATAACGTATTCGAGGTCTTAATTTATTAGAAACTTAAAGATACTAAAACTAAGAAAATCTGCAATGAATTTGTTGCGACTGTACGCAACAGGTAGTGTTGAACTCATTGAACAAATTTGAAGTTTCAACTAAGCAACTTTTAATGTTTATGAGTGATGGTGCCGTAAACATTCGTTCTTTGGGCCGATCTCTTAAAGAACACAGTGGTAACTTCTTACATGCAACGTGTAAAATCCCTACTCTAAATCTTGCGGCACAAACGATTCCTACATGTTTTCCACTAGTAAATGCATTGATTGCTAGTACAAAGGCAGTGTTTCTAAGGTCCTCGAAACGTACCCGACTATTTCCACAACCTGTCCTGATTTACCTGAACAACCACAGCCCATTGTTACACGTTGGGGAACATGGTTGCAGGCTGCGTTTTACTACAACAAATATGTTGATCAAGTAAAGAAGGTAGTTTTAAAATTCAATCCGACAGAAGCTGCAGCAATCAAGAAAAGCCAGGAAATATTTCAAGATAGTCAGGTTAAAAGAGATTTACAAACTATTCACAACAATTACTTCGGACTAGCGGAGGGAATAGAAAAATTACAAATGTTTCGATGTCGCTAGTGGATTCTGTTCAAATTGTGAATGATGTTCACGCACAATTATGCGCTGTAGAAGGCGAAACAAATTGGTGTGTAATACGAAAATTCGAAAGTGTTTTAGAGAAAGACTCCGATTTTCTTATATTAAGACAAATTTGTGAAGGTGCGTATGAAGATGCATTAAGTTGTTTCAAAGATTATTTTAAATATGCAAATATAACATCGCTAGGTGTCGAACGGTCGTTTTCGGCATTAAAAAACATTTATTCCGCACGTCGTACTCACTTGACTAAAACAGCTGTGGAAACATATCTAATGATTCAAATATTTAACAGATGTTACCCAGTTTGTGATTTCACGGAAGACTTTTAAAACGATAAATGTTTCGGCACGTTTTATGATTTATTTCTTACCTTCTATTTTATGTGTAAACTTTTCTGCGCTCGCCACGCCTCTGGCTGTTACCGCATATTTGCCCAGGTTATTGATTACTTAAGGGTAGAGTGTGTGCAGCAAGGAAGCTCTCGCACTAGATTTAGTACACAAAGATGTACAATACTATATTTAAAAAAAAAAACCTCTTTCCACATTTAAGAACAACAAAAGATCAAAAATTATAAAATATGTTTATTTTATGTTACTTCCAGCAAATTGCAAAAACAAAAAAAATATATGCAGTTCTTCAAGTATTTCCCAATAACGGCAATAATGTGTAACACGTTCTAACCAGATAAAATCGAAAAACAATTGTGTAAGTCCCCAAAAAACAAGAAATGAAAGAATGTTTACAACCCTCCGCTGCGAATAGTATGAATCAACCAATTTATTTCATTTCGTACGTCGCTTGATGGCTTCTTTTAATTAATTATGGCCATGAATTGAGTACAGGCAAAAGAATCAACACCCATACGATACATTTTCCTTTTCTATATAAGATTACTACGCGCTTCATCCAGTTAGAACCAATTTATCGTATCGTGGATCAATCAATTTTGGACCGCTGCGTAATAAAACTGGCCGCAAACAAGGAATATTTTTTAGACGTAGTAAACGCTGAATATAATGGCAATAATAAATTAATAAACTGGATCTCCATTCAATAAAAATATACGCGGCAGCAAACAGGTTTTTTGTAAAGCCGGCGCCACGCAATCGGATATTTGGCAAATACATGAATTTTTGTATGTTTGTCTGAATAATTGGAGTTTGATTTTTGGTTTGGCACACTCACTGTTCTCATATTTGTCAAATATTTACTTGGCCGTTTGGTTCGGGAACCACAAATGTTCACACAAACAGTTTGAAGATGGAAGTGGAAAGTGAAATCATTTTCACGAAGAATTAAAAATTCCATTGTCATTTCGTTAGACCACTCCATTTTCGGTACGAACAGCAAATGTTTATATTTGAGGAAAGCTGTACTAAAACGTTAAAAATTAGCAAATTTGTAAAAAATTATAAATCAAGCAACTTTTTCCTTTGATAAAAATTTGAAAAAGAACGCCAGATTTTATAACTTTCTGAAGAAAATATCAAATTTGACAATTAGGAAAAGTCACGTGAATGCTCTTCTGTACGTTATTTTTTTTTTTAATCATTATTTAATTAAAAATAAACAGTAAAGCAAAATTTTACATACAGATCAGTCCGCTCAACTAGATACACCCCCTGTGCTGCGAAATCATCCGACTGCATCCGACGAAACTCGACCAGTTCCGAGTAGGTACGCGAGTAGTTTTGACAGTTCGTAATGACACAAATGACATTAAAACGTAAAGTTTTATTCAAATTAGAATCATTACAGCTTGCTGCGAAGAATCGGTGTTTTCTCTTTCAATGCTAACAAATATTTTACCAGCCGCGCCATCTCGATATTGGGTGGCAAGGCAAGCAAAGATATGTTGGATGTTTTCAGTTACATTTCATCAGTTCTTCACGCTTAATTTCAGTAAGCGTAAATGGATGTGTATGAAACAGTAGTGAAAGTAGGAATTATTAAATGGTTTTATGCAGATCATCACAGAAATTCAATATTTATTTCATAATGCGTCTAACTGGCATTAAATAAGTTTCGAAACACACGGTTGTTTATCCCCACGTAGCCATAAGAAAGAGCCATAACTGGTTAATAATAAAGAACAAGAATTACGAGAAATAGGAATATGTGCTCTTGCAGAACAAGATTTTACTCAGTCTAGTTATTCTATTGCAAAACAGATTAAAATATTACCCAGACATAATAATAATAATAATAATAACTAGAGTAACCTAAACTTGCGGACTCGCATAGGCGTCGGTATTACGGATTAATATAAGAATACGAAAAACTCATAAATAAACTAAACCGGTAGAGAAGCAGGCATGTAGTGTCGACCTTGAATATAAATCATGTTAAACCGCGCTGAGAGAGATTTCGTTTTAGTACCGGTTGCGCTGTTGCAGAGATTAGTCGAACGGTCAAGGTTATGTACTTACGTGTCGCTTTTGAAAATATAGCTGGTGTTTTTTTGGTGTTGTAGTATTATACCAAGTACATAATTAGTGTATCGTTTCATATAGAACCAATATTTACATACCTAAGAAAACAATGCCTCGTAATAGATTTGCTACTAATGTACATAAGTATGTGTCACTTTTTCCCCATTTAAAATATGACGGTAGTGCAGTTTTTTGCTTAATATGCAATGTTCGTTTGGCTGCATTGGACAGAACTGATTGCCATAGGCATGTCAATGGTATTAAGCATATGAGAAATGCAAGAACTGAAATACCTTATACACTATTCCTCATACATTTATTAATTATGTTTACCTCTTGTAATCTTCCGTTGTCGTTGGTGAGAAAAGCAGCTTTTAAAACGTTTTGGCGACAATACGTTCCAAAGTACCCATTACCCTCACAAACACAATTACAGAATCATTTGCCGCGAATGAAAGAGATGCTAGAAAATGTGTGTAAACGTGATTTGTGTTCCAAAAAAATATGGATTACCGTGGATGAGACGACCGATATAAAGAAAAACAGTATTGTGAATGTAATAGCTCGCGTTTTATCTAGCGAGAACACAGCATCTCGATATTTGTTAGCTTGCAAACGTGTTCAACAATGTACCGCGGAAAATATTCAAAAAGTGATAATGAACGCTTTGAAAAAATTTAAAATTGCCCAAGATCAAGTTGTGATGATTGTGACAGATGGTGCAGCAACGATGTTAAGTGTTGCGCGATCCTTAAAACATATATTTCCTAACTTAATATATATAACCTGCGTACTGCATGCTTTGCATTTAGTTGGTGAAGTTGTTCGACAACATTACGGAAACGTTGATCGGATGATTGGAAGTACTAAAGCAGTGTTTCGTAAATCTCCTAAACGTTTAAAAGAATATCGTAAATTTTATCCAGGTATTCCAGAACCTCCTGAACCAATTTTAACGCGATGGGGTACTTGGCTAACAGCAGCTTCTTACTATTTGATCCATTTTCAACAAATTCAATTAGTTATAATGCGATTTAATCGGAATGAATCCAAAGCAATTAGAGAAAGTCAAAGAGAATTTCAAATTCCTCAACTTTTATAAGGTTTAACAACAATATGTACCAATTATACAGTATTATTAGATGCCATCAGAAAACTGCAATGTACTGAATTGTCATTGCAGGAATCATTAGACATAGTGGAGAGTGTAAAAAATAAATTACACACATTAAATGATACGCCAGGATTATGCGCTAGTCAAAAGTTGGCAGATGTTTTAAGGAAAAATCCCGATTTTAATACTTTAGAGGCCGTTTATAATAAGTGTAAGAATAGTGAACTTTTAAGTGATTTTGAAAAACAGTTTCTACATGCAAATGTAACTTCCTTAGATGTGGGGAGATCGTTTTCTATGTATAAGAATATTTTTTCTTGTCGACGCACAAGGTTTAAAGAAGTAACTGTGAAAACATATGCAATGATGCAAGTTTACAGTAGTTCACATCCTGATGCCTCTAATTTGTTGAATAATTAGCAAGTAAGTTTATTTATGAATTTTTCGTATTCTTATATTAACCCGTAATACCGACGCCTATGCGAGTTCGCAAGTTTTGGTTACTCTAATAATAACTTTATTTCAATAATATACAAGGTAAATACAATGTACATTATGGAGAAACGTCAAGAGAAAAGGTGAAAAGTACAGGTAGATCCAGGTATACAATTATAAAATTAAATTAAATTAGAGCGACAGGTAAGTCCGCTGCATGCGGAAGGTATAAAAAGAACTAGAAGTTAAGAAATTCATCGATAGAGTAAAATTTATGCGTCAAGAGAAAAGCTTTTAAACGAAATCTAAGGTTTCTGAAAGTTCCTCTGCTTTTAATTTCAGCAGGGATGTTGTTGTAGATGTTAATACCTAAGCTATTGACTCCCAGGCGCGTAACGGTCAAGGTGTTAATTGAAGCATGCAAATCACCATAGGTTCGTGTTTGGTAAGTATGAAAGGCAGCATTAGTTTCAAAGGTTTTTTTATTTGTGTACACATAACAGCATGTCTCCAGAATATAAACACAGGCCAGGGGTTATAGATTCAGCTCAGTGAATATAGGCCTACAAGACTGTGTGAAATGCGCACCAACAACACAACGCACAACAGCTTTTTGGGCGAGGAAACCTTTTTTAGCTGCTGGTGATGAACCCCAAAGGAGAATTCCATACTGTAGTCTAGACTGTATCTCGCTGTAGTAAAGTGTTCTAAGAGCAGAAATGTCAACTTGAGATTTTAAACATCTGAAAAGGTAACATTTGCGAGAGATTTTACTAGCCAACTCAACACAATGTTCATTCCAAAGAAGCCTAGACTCTATCGCCACACCCAAAAATTTAATAGAAGAAGTCTCCCCCAGAGCGGTGGCATTGAGTGATAAAGCCGCCGCAGCGGTTTGTCTTTGCCCTTATTGTTAGCCAACCAATCAGACAAAACACCCAATAGGTTATCAATAGTGTTAAAAGCATCATTACCAGCTAGAATAGATATATCATCAGCATACATGGTTAAATAGAACTCGGATAAAAACAAAATGTCATTAATGTAGAGGCTGAACAAAACTGGACCCAAGATAGAACCTTGGGGGACTCCCATGCGTACTGGTAATAAGTGGGATAGAACCTTTATTATATCACCCGTGGAGTTAAGACGCCTTACAGCAACATATTGAAATCGGTCATATAAATAAGATGCAAACCAGCTAGCGGCTATCCCTCTAATACCATACAGTTGTAATTTATCCATTAATTTATTATATTATTATTAATATGCTGTAGAATATAGTTATAAAAATTAACAAGAGCTGTAGAAGCAGATTTACCTTTACGGAGAAACCATGTTGATACTGCGTAATGATGATGCATTAAGAAAGATATTGATCAAGCGGATTAGAATTTCGGTAAAGTATTCCTTAAATTCTTTGACGATAGTCGCCGGAAGCCCGTCAGTACCCGCAGAGTGTTTATTCTTTAACCTACCGATTATGCCACCTACTTCAGCAGTGGAAAAGGGAAAGAGAAACATTGAATTAGGATTTGGCTTTATTCTAGAAGCCATATTCACAGAAGGTATCGCGGACGTAACAGAACTAGAGGAGGCAACAAAGAAATGATTAAATGCGTTAGCTTCTACATAAGGATCCTGAATAAGGCTAGTGCCATCATCAATCTGCAAGCATATTAATATTAATGCGCCAATATTTACTTAATATATTCGGAAACTGTTGAATAAGTAGTCCTGGATATATTCGTTGGCTAGCAAAGTCGCAGGGTTTGTCTCCAAATGACGTTTTGCTCTGGAGTTATTTTAGAAGTAAGATATTTAGAATACCTGCCCAAAAAGCAAATACTTTGGATGAATTCTGACGAAAAATTCAAAACATCCCAACAAAATATTTATTCAAAAATAGGCATAGATTTTATAATAGATTAGGCTACTGTCTGTTTGCACATGGAGATCGGGTTGAACACCTTTAATATTTTGTGTTATTGGGTAGAATTTAGTTTTGGTTCTTCGTATTTGAGCATATTACTTTTTGTTATGTATTAAAACTCTTTTTAATATTTCCTGTTCTATCCTTCACTTTTAATAAAGAATACATATAGTTTGCTATATAGTTTTCTTGAGCAATCTGGTATGAGCCTTCACTTGTGTTTAATAAGAGAATTATTGTTTTAGTTTGTTTGTCATTTAATTCTCATCATTTACCAACCTAAAAGATATGCCAGTACCAGTCTTAAATTTAGTCTTAAGTAGTGCAAAAATATTTTATACGGAATACTATCGAAACATCTGGTATGCATATTTAAATAATAACGGATATTATTGTTAGAAAAGTTGTTTTGTAGACGTACTACAATACAAAATTTATGATTAGATGCACTGTAGACTGTAGAAGAGAACGTCTTGCTGCCTTACTAGATACAAACATGACGATTAAATTGGCCTTAGCTTACCTTGCCATCCAATATCGATACCGCGCGGCGTGTAAAATATTTGTTAGCATTGAAATAGAAATCACCGATTCTTAACAACAAGCTGTAATGACTGTAATTTAGATAAAACATTACAATTGAATAATTACCTCCGTATCATTAAAGTTCTAATGTCATTATGACGAACTGTCAAATAGAAAACCACTCGGGCACCTACTCGGAATTTGTCGATTTTCGTCGGATACAGTCGGATGATTTCGCAACGCGGGGGTGTATCTAGTTGAGCGGATTGGTTAATGAAAAATTTACCATATGATGGGGACTTTTTCTATAACACTGTATATCTTTTAAGGAAACTACGTTTTGTTCGCAAATGTTCTGCGTGTAAAAGTAATGAAAATCAAAGGATCATCCTTGATTTATTTCCTTTGTAAATTATTAAATGTAAATATTTAATAAATATAATTTTGAATCTTGAATTACAGCACAACCTATTGTACTCATGCATCGCTAATATCCTGACAGAATTACGGAATTATAAACACCTGTAAATATTATTTGTAAACGAATTGGATCATCGTAATTTCAATTAGTTAACCCGTTCCTAGATGGCGCGCTAATTGTTAAATAAAATTTAATATACGGTAAGTAAAAATTTAAACAATAAATTTTCTTATTTTACAGAACAAATATTGTATTTCATTTCCATGTATTAATAAAAACTTTAATCGTAATCTTTACAAAGCATAAAATAACGAATAACGTTTATGAGCGATGTATATGAAGCAATAAAAGTCTGTATATTTATAAACATTTCTATTATGCAAATATTATTAGACGTGATATATGAATTTACGCAAAATGAATGGGTTTAATCAATAACAATGCAAGATTTTGTTGAAGCACTTCGCATGTCGACATACAAAAAAAAAAAGGTTTTACGCACGAGATTAAAATTAGATACAATATAATATCCAGGATATAGAACAAATATATGAATTTCTAGAAAATAGATTTTTTGTTTTTTTATTTCGAAACGTGACGAACATAGAATAACCCGACGAATTTGTTTATTAAATTGTAAATTATAAACAAATATTGCAATAAACTTCGTCAGGTTATTGTAGCACGCACACATTAGCATTCTAAGAAAGTGTTAGGCATTACGAAAAAAGGGGAACTTTAAAGATATTCGATGAATCTTCGTTAATGTCTACAATTATTTATCTTTCACTTTTAAACATTTTTTTCTCTATTTTTAATTAAAATTTAAATTTACCGCTTTTAACTTCTACCAACCAAAAATCAAATTCCAATCATTTCTGATATTTCGATCCGTTTTGACTTTTGACATGACCAGAATTATGACTCTTTTGATTTGTTATTGGTAAATTTTCTCAATTATTATGTTTCGTATTTGTTGATTTTGTTAGATGTTTATCACGTATTGTAGAGGTGAGTGAGAGCAATCATAACAGTTTTAAAAAAGTAACTCCTCCTTTCGTTTCGTAGAAAATTTTTGTCGTAAAATTAACGTAAAATGTGTGATAGTCCAGCCTCTTTGCAAGAGATATGTCTGGAAAGTATCTGCGACAATTTCCTCGAAGTCTTCGAAGAATACCACGTAACATTCAGAACGAATCCGAAGTACGTCGTCTACGAAAAGAAGTTTAGATTTAAGGATAGCGATATGTTCCTCTACAATGAACTATCCGAAATGTTATTTAATAAGTTAGTTGAAAGGCATATGCTTTGTGATGAAACGTTAAATATATTTTCCGAAAAGAATACTCGATTAAAAAAGGTAAAAATTAGAAAAACTAGAAAGATTACGCATGAAGGATTGGAAATATTAAAGCAACATAAAGTAGTCGAATTAGATTGTGTTAATTTTAAGGCGATGTCTATAGATAAAATAATAGGTAAGCATAACACAATAATTACAATTCCGTTTTATATTAACACCTAGTGTTTATTTTCAGAATGTTTAAGTCCATGGAGTTTAGCTAATATGACTAATGTAAATTTATCGAAATGTACGTTTATTGACACGTTAAGGCGAAGTTTTATGGTTCAAATTACGACGTTGAAAAATTTACGCAGTTTGAATTTGTCAAATACGGAATTGAATCAGCAATCATTGCAAATGATCTGCGAAGATTTAAAGTATTTGGAGAGACTGGATATTTCTGCGACCTGCGTTAAAGATCTGAGTCCGCTTTTGAGGCTTTCGAATCAGCTTACAAGTTTAGGAGTTAGCGTGAGTACTTTTTTTTTACGTTTTTATTAAACTGGACGTTTGAAATATGTTTCCTTTCATAAATTAAATTAAATCTCTCAGAGCTTGAGAAAATTATTCTAGTAGATAATGCTACTTGCCATATAGAAACTATTTTTAAGAAAATTATTTACATAACTTGTAAAATAAATTATTTTACGGTAAGATGTTTATCGTATAATATGTAGCTATTGCAAAGGAAATTAGTATGGCGTAATACAAAGTGAAATATCTATTTAATTTATTTTTTCGTTTAATCTTTATCGCCTGAATGTTACATATGTGTAACGTTAGAAGCATTCTCTGGGTGGCCGATATTACATATGTGTAACATTAAATATTATTAATATGTTTTATCTGGACTCATACATTGACTTGAACTTATGTATATATAAAGCAACGTTTTCATTATACTGACATTGTTATCCTCAACGCTTATATTTTACAAAAATGTTATTGAAGTGCATTGACACGTAAACAATTAGTAAGGGTTATTTTAGTGGAAGTGCATTTAGAAAATGCAAATGTGGCTGAAGCAAATTAGGATAGACCAAGCTCATGGGCTACACAACTTGTAGAGTTGGAAGTGAAACACTCCAAGCATTGGTTAGGAAAGAACAATAGGAGACGATGCCAATTATGTTCGGGAAATAAGAGATATACGTTGCTATATTATTGTAGAAAGTGTAATGTTGATTTATGTATAGCGGAATGCTTTGCAAAGTGGCACACAGGATTATCGTGCCTTCTTTACAATAAAATTATGCTTGTTATTTCTTGTTACAATCAATCAGTTGCGAAATCATAATCATTAAGTTAATCTATTTTATATTCTTTATTTTTTACAGTGCGTTAGTAGATTACTTTAGATTGGTGTCCCTAACCTAACCCACTATGACCTTTTCAGATCTATTGTGGTTCCTCTATCATTAGATTAATTACATTAGCTTTGCCTCTTTCACCAGACCTAGCAGCTTTGGGAGTCTTTCACCTGACAGGATCTACATGCTGTTTTCTCTGTTAGGTCTAGGTTGCTCGTGTGTTTCTTGAGCATACAATATCCTCTTGGCAGGCGTACTATTGTTCTAACGGACTTTCTGTCCCTGCTTAGTAGGTCTGCTGTAAATTTAGGCCTGCGTCCGATCAGAAATTGCCTGGCCTGTCTCTGACCTGGAATACTCTTCCATCAATCTTGAGATTTCCGTTGTTTAGTAATTGCTTTGACTACCGTATATGCTGTGCCTACAGAGTGTCTTGGGTTTTAGTCAGCAGTGACTAAAGGCAAGGGTCATCTTAGTTCGGATACCCAGCCTATTAAGCACATTCATGCAGTCCCACTCTAATTTGGACTTCGCTTGTGTGGAGTCCAGTGCTTTTAGTACTGCTCGACTGTCGATTGAATAGATAGCATTAGATCGATAATTACATTCTTGTTTACCTAATTCTTGAATACACTCCAGTACCGTCGCTATTTCGATTTAGAATACCGAGGCGTTTCGAGTTAGGCTTAGCGACTATTCTTGGTCTAATTCCGTAAATTCCGGCGCCGACTCCAGTCTCTGTCTTGGAGCCATCTATGTACCAGATAGAGTCAGCTTTAATGGGCGGGCCTTTTTCCTATTCTTCTCTATCTGGTATTACCGTTTTAGTTCTTACCAAAGTTGTATTTGGGACTGATGTCACTGAGCCTGTTTGTGATCGGCCCCGCCTTGAGTTTCTTTAACAGCTTCTGGTGTTCTGCACCATGCCATTTGATTAAGAAAGTTCGACTATTCATTAGTCTATAGCTTGTTAGCCTTGCCTCCCCTTGAATGTATATTTGTAATGGTTCTAGGTTAAGGATGACTCCCAAAGCAGCTGTCGACGTGGTTTTCATTGCCCCCGTGGCACATAGACATGCTAGTCTTTGTATGCCACTCAGCCGTCTTATTGCCGGCACCTTCAATGTCTGCCCACCATATCACCGAACCATATAGTATCATTGGTCTGATGACCCTCATATGGCCACTGCGTCACCTTTGAACTCAGCTCAATTTGTTTATAACCAGGCGCAGAAACTTCGTCCTTACTTGCTAATTTTCGTCAACATTTTCTTTAAACTTTACTTTCAAGTTCTCGACAACCAATTGGTCTGCAGATAATTTTTCACCATATATCCGAAGCTGCCTAATTCCTTCACTTGCTGTCAGCTTATCAGGAGCCTCGTTCATAGGAAATTCTTCACAAATTTCTATTGCTTTTTGTTGAAGAATTAGACCAGACACTGGGATGTCGCGGGCACGTTGTTGGGTAAACCATAAGTGTAATACCTTTATCCACTTTATCGTAATGACTGGTCTTCGTAACTTTCCGATTTAATGCAGGAGAAGTTTTCCTGTTCCATTGTTCGATTTCTTTCCAGTTTTTTAAGCGCCGCCACGTGTTTTCGCAAGGCTGTAGAAGAAAACGGTAGTTAAAATTCTACATTTGATTTCGGATAAAGTGGAGTTTTGGATAACCCGATGCGAATTACTCGACGAACTGAGGTCTGGATATCACAAATTCTTTATTAAAAAGGTGTAAACGACCGGTTTCGTGCGAACCGCACATCTTCAGGGCAGAATTATAGTAAGCAGCACATAAATTGTCAAGATCCTATTAAATAATGTTCATTTTTATTTTTGAATATAAGAGTATTCTCTGAGTATTTTGCCGCATTCTCCATCTCTAATCTTTCGAATTATTAACTTTTCACAGGATTTAAAATGCATCAGTTCGATGATGGATATTATAATGCGCCTTACTTCCCTGAGACATCTCGACATCAGTCTAGTAAACGAAACAACCGAAAACCTAGAGAAAGACGTCATCAATCAACTTCTCTTCTTTCCCGAATCGCTTCCGGAACTCATCTCGCTCGAAATCTCCGGTTGGCGAAGCGTCATCGACGGCCTAACGCTGGAAACCTTCGTCCTAGCTCATCCGAAGCTGAAATACCTCGGTATCGTAATGAACGCGGCCGCCTTCGAACAGATCTTCACCGAACCGAATTATAAGCATTATAAGCACGACCTGGTGGTGGCCGGTTTGGCGTCCGAAAGTCAGATCAAAGTCACGCTGAGGTACCACTACGAAAAGCCAATGTACGTGCAGAAAGCGCTTTACCACCTCTTCCAGTTGACGGCGGGCTTTAACGGTGCTAGAGCGGATATCGTGGAGCTAGTGCTATCCGCTATGGGTGAACATCCTACCAAATTTGGCGTTCAAGTGGCTGCGACGGCTTGTTTGTACAATCTGACGAGAGGCGAATTGTCGAAAAGTATACACCCGTCTTTATTGGGTAAGCTTGTTTTTAATAGTTCTTAATCTATCCAACTCTTACAACTCAATGCTGTACTGTTTTCTACATTTAAAGTCAGTAGAAGAAATAGAATATTCATTACGTGAAATTTTCTTTAATTCTGTGGTATTTGTTGTATTGTTATATACAATTTTAATGACTATTTTATAATTTTTTATGTAAGTAACTGCTTGTATTTATACATATGTATATTTTTTTATTTTGGATTTGCGTATTCTACGCTTTATGCATTATTGAATAAATGACTTATCTGTCTATTTGTTGTTGTTATACAACTTGTTACCCCAGTAGTGCAGGTTGTCTGTGTCTAGTAACAGTCAAGTTATCACATTTGTACATAAAAGTGATCAGATTACGTCTAATCCAAGGAATTAATTCTTTATAATTATAGGTCGAGGCGTTAATCTCATTCTAAACGCGATGGAGAACTTCCCGGACGAGTACCAACTCCAAAAGAACTCCTTGCTCAACCTATGCAGCGATCGAATCCTCCAGGAGCTCAGCTTCGATAGGTTCCGTTGCGCGAAGCTCGTCCTAGATTCGCTGTGCGCCTTCGACGAGATGAACATGAACCGGATGGCCGTGGCGATATGCAGCATCCTCGCCGCGAAGGTATCCACCGCGGAAACCTCCGAATTGGGCGCGCGGCCGTCGTACATGCGCAAATTGCTCGCGATGGTCAAGGAGCGGGTGAACAGGCAACTATGCGACATCACCTTGAAGTTCACGCTGAGCGCCCTCTGGAATTTAACGGACGAAAGTGCCGCCACCTGTTCGGTATTCCTCGAACAAGGCGGCGCCGATTTGTTTCTGACCGTTTTGCAAACGTTTCGCGACGATAATACGATAGAGACGAAAGTTTTAGGATTGCTTAATAATATCGCCGAGGTGGAAACGCTTCGGCATAGTTTGATGCGCGATCCTTTGATTGGGGAGCTCTTCGTATTGTTGAAGTCGCAGCATATAGACGTCTGCTATTTCGCGGCCGGGATTATAGCGCATTTGGCCTCGGACGGAGATGGGAAGTGGACCGTGAAGGACCACAGTAGGTTAGATATGTTGATGGAGTTGGAGGCCGCCGTGATGCAGTGGAAGGTACCTGAAAGCGAGATGGTAGCGTATAGGAGTTTCAAGCCGTTCTTCCCGCTGCTGCGGAGAGATATGGATTATCAAGTGCAATTGTGGGCTGTGTGGGCAATTCATCACGTTTGCAATAAGAACCGTAAGTACAAACAATAAACATTGTGATCATGATTGTTTTTCTGTACGTAGTACTTCATTAAATAGCTAGATTATACAGGGTGAGTTGAGAGGAACGGACCAAACTCCTGGAGTGTGAAAATAATTTAAAGACTCATATGTTCTTATCCGATTTTCATTTGTTTTTAAGTTATAACGTAGTTTAAATTTTTTTTTCAAAATTTGCGAACGAAAGAAACGATCTGAACGTATGAATGTTTAATCTACAAATATGGCATCGAGGACCTACTGAAAAATACGTCACAGCCTACTGACGTCAAAGCTGTTTAGCCTTGTGTTTTTAGTAGTAACGGCTTCACCCATTCGAATTCAATATTATATATTTTTTCTTTGTTATGATTAAAAGTAGACTCTCGAGCTATTTATTTTAAATTCAGTATAATCATAGCTATTACTTGGAGGCTGATTGCAAGTTATTTTTGAAACACCCTCTATACCGGGTGTCCCAGAATTTCAAGAACAGTGCACGCAAGCGTACCACAACAGCTGAGTGGATAACCACTAGGAATGCGTGACCTTGATTTTTCATTGGTTATTCATTCAACTGTTCTACAATGGTTACCTCTCTTGAACACAACCGTTTCTAACATTTTTAATTATCAACGTAAGCTTGAAGCCTTATTTCAACAAAAAGGGAATGAAGACGGGACAAATAATGGGGACAGCAGCCGATCTTGTCTTAGTTTTGAAATTTTCTATTGTTCTCTGAAAAAGCATCAATAAATATGCAAAAGCTTACAATTCCATAAAAGGGAATCTTTTATTTTTGTGATCGACTACTGTCCCCATTATTTATTCCATCTTCATTCCCGTTTTGTCCCAACATTGTACAGCTGTTCTTATTTCAACGTAATCTTATGTTCTAGCGAAACGGTACTGCGTGATGCTCGTTGAGGAGAAAGGCATTAACCTACTTAAGGATCTTCTCAGCTATGAGGGTTCGCATCTCGTTATACGCCAGAACGCCAGCTTGATACTGCAAACCGTCGAGTTGAACGTTTACTAGTCCATAAAACCGAAGCGGTTAGCCTACAAAATTCTCGCCTTGTTAACGATGTAGAAGAGATCGCGCGCATGCTACAAGCCTCTTAAGGAAAAGAGAAAGCCCGTTGTCGATACCAAAAAAAATATGCCAAAACAGATTTGTTCGTCAACAACTTTTGAACGCTAAAAAGAGAAGAGATTATTTCAAGTTGAACGATATAGAAAAGGATAATAGGAAGAGAAAGAAGAATAGCAAGTAAAAGACAGAAGAAGGAGAATAAATATGAATCGTATTGGTTTATATTTATATCGGTTTTTTTCATCGGTTGTTTTGTTTTTTTAACTGCATGTTGTCCCTTGTTTTACGATTACATCATGATATGTACAGATCTTGTTTTTTCCTATTTCGGATAAAGTGAAATAGGTATCTGAAACCGATTTTATTTTAAGTAGATAGTCGAATCTTTCTTCATCGATATAAATATATAGGCTTTTAAATTATTGTTTTATCTATAATTTTAAAATAAAGTAGATTAAAGACGTTATACAGGAGGACAATAAAATTAGACTGTTTTGTATATCTTTAACGTAATCTGATTTGACTACAATGTAAAAACCAATTGTATTTTTTCGAAAAATCAATCAAATCTGAACGGTTTCGAATGAATTTTATCCATTATTTATGATCTTAACTGTTCCTGATCTACTTTTTCTCTTCTTTATTAGAATTTTTGGGTTATATAAGGTGTCCGATTTTAATCTTAACAGAGGAATATCTCGAGAAGTATAAATCCTACGAAAAAGTTCGTCATACCATTCTTTGTTCGTCTCATTGAGGGTCACAGAATGACAATTTCAGTTTCAACGTAGATGGCGCTGTAATCGGTCAAAATGACGTGGATAGCTTTATTTTGTTTATGAAAATCCTTATTTTTGATTACATAATGCATTTTCTATGCAATTGAACGCTAAAAAGTAAGTAACTTTTGTCTAAAACATTCTTTCGTTAATTTCGTAGATGGCGCTGTCTTTTAATTTAAAAATATGAGGATATTTCAGAGAAAAATTAAGTGTGCTCTATTATATCAGCTACAACGTCATCTAGGGTCTTAAAAAGAAAAATAAGCACTTATATTTCAAACCAAAATTACGTGGTCTATAATTTAGACTCATAATACGCACTATGCAATCCATGCGGGGTTTCCATTAAAATAAATAAAGGTGATCTTTTTCACCGATTACAGCGTCATCTACGAAATTAACAAAAGAATGTTTCAGACAAAAGTTACTTTTTAGCGTAGAATTGCAATATGTAATGAAAGGTAGGGGTTTTCATTAAAAAGAATTGTTATTCTATTTTCACCGATTACAGCGCCATCTACATTGAAACTGATATAGTCATTTTGTGGCCCCCGATGAGACAAACAAACAATGGTGTACCGAACCTATTACATGGGGACTCAAACCACATATGACGTACTGGCTGTACACTACGGTGGTAAGACCCATGATAACTTATGGCTGCCTGGTTTGGTGGCCTAAGATCACACAGAAGCATGCGATAACTAGTCTCTCGAAAATTCAGAGACTGGCATGTCTTTGTATAACAGAAGCTATTAAAAGCACTCCAACAGCTGCTATGGAAACCATGCTAAACTTACCTCCTCTTGAGATTTATATCAAGGGAGAAGCCAGAATGGGGGCATACAGACTGAAAAATACTAGCAACTGGGGATCCCACAGTGGATCTGGGCACACCAGAATAGAAGCATTAGTAACAAATCCTATCTATGATATGGGTAGTGATACAACAATCTCCAGGATCTCCTATGACAAACCTTTCAAAGTTTTCTTGAATTGGGAAGAATGGAGGGATGGAGAGGGGAGAAAACCAAGAACACTAGTCTGGTACACAGATGGGTCCAAAACGGGCACTACATTTGGCGTTGGTGTATATGGGGAAAACCAGGGATACAAAGTATGTGTATCACTTGGGCGATACACCACGGTATTTCAAACAGAAATATATGCTATACAAACCTGCGCGTGGGAGAGTCTGCGTCGGCGACCGCAGGGTGAGACGATGTGCATTCTCTCTGACAGTCGGGTAGCCTTAAAGGCACTAGCATCTTATCGCATAACCTCCAAACTAGTATGGGAGTGCCTGCAAACCCTAATGGCTCTGTCTAAACACAACAAGGTCACACTGGTGTGGGTGCCAGGGCACAGGGGCATAGCGGGCAATGAAATTGCAGACCAGCTAGCGAGGGAAGGTTCAAAAATGAATTATATAGGCCCTGAACCGGGTCTAGGTATTACCAAGAGTGCAGTGCGTGGTGCAATTAATGAGTGGATTATAACACAACACCAATTAAATTGGAAACATGCAGCTGGACAAAAGCACAGCAAACGGATGATGGGAAGACCGTCGCAACATCTGACTGCTGACCTGCTTGAATTAAACAAGATACAGCTTAGAGCAGCAACATGTCTATTAACAGGACATGGCTGTTTGAGAGGCCACTTGCATAAGATGGGGATCTACAAAGATGAGCCCTTATGTAGACTTTGCAATGAGGAGGAGGAAACAGCCTCTCACATTATTTTCGAATGTGCAGCGTTAGCTCAACGCAGATTCGCTATGCGAGGCACAATTGAACTACCAATGGAGAAAGATTTACTACATAGGCTGTTAAACCTGATTGCGGGAACTAACCTGTTTAAGTAAAACAAAACCGAAGCAGGAATAATACAATAAGCTACTAAGCTTCAGTGTTAGGGATGTAAAGATCAGCCCTGCTCTGGTAGAAAATCAATCAATCAATCAATCAATCACCGAACCTATTCGTAGGATTCATATTTCTGAAGACATTCCTCTGTTAACCCATTTGCATCATTTGACGGAAAAATCCGCAAACAATGATTGCGGATTTTTCTGTCAAATGATGCAAATGGGTTAAGATTAAGCTGGGACACTCTGTATAATTTATAAAGGACAGCGAATTGTTCTGTAATAATTTATCATTTTTTCCAATTTCTAGGAAATTCCCTTAAACGGAAAAAAAAAATATTGTTCGAAATGAACACCTTTTCATCATATGCACTTAATGAAATGTTATTTTTATACATCCTTGGTTTGCAAACTATTTCTTGACATTCGTCACTTCTGCTTCGTTTGATGAAAATTGCAAAATTTTCTGACACTTTTTTTTAAATTTCGAGAAAGTCTAGTTAGATTCAATCAGTTGAAAGCTCATTTCATCGATTTTTTTTTCTTGTTGTTTTCAAAAGTTCCACCATTAGATGCTTTCTTTTATTCTATTGTCTAGCTCGGGGGTTCTTAACTTTTTTCTTGTATTGACCCCTTTTCAAAGATTTTTTTCATCGACCTCCTTACATTTTTATCTAATATACAGCACATAATAATTAGACTAGGTATATGAACAAAAATTTACAAAAAAAAAATGGTTTTGTAGATTTATGTTTTCTTATTTTTAATCATACAAATATAAACAAGCTTTCAGAAATAAAATCCCAGCTTGTAATTCGATTTTAATTAATGTAATGATTGTGCTTGATGTATTGATACTATTTTTTAAATATTTCACCTAAAATTGCTTAACATAATTGTTAAATCACCTCATTCAAAAATATTCAACCTGTTTCTTGTTTTCAGTACGAAGTTATTGACTTGACTAAAGTCTGTTTCCGTTTGCTACTGATCACACGCTTATTCGTCGAATAGTGTAGTATACAGTGCTGATCAGTCGCCGGTGCGTATTCGACTTTCGACTATTTGATCATCCCCATGATTACATGTTCATTAAAACTTTGTCTAAATACTTGAAAAATCGCCAGTGACATTTTTATAGATAAAATCTGGACCATCCTGTATGTCTAAAAATCACAAAATATGCCAGCATACACGATCTTTAAACTAAATTAATCACAAATATTAATACAATATAAATAATTGAATGGAAATGAAAATAAGATTTATTTATTACCGAATCTTTGCCTTGCTGGTGTCAATCAGTGAGTCGTGGTTTAAGCTTTTTTCTTCGTTTTGCTGTGTTTTACATATTCATCCAGTATTACGTATATCCGTCTTTTAAGACCTCGTTGGTTTCTAGCGATTTTATTGGTTGGAATTGTTAATAAAGTTTAAAGTAACTTTTCATTTTCATGTTTTCATTATAAGATATTGGTGCATATACATACAGTCATGTCTACATAAGTCAAAAGATAACAAAACAACGGTAAACACTTCGTTAAAATACTCGTTTAAGTTATAATATGCCTTCTCTAGCAAGAATTTTTCTGCGTCCATTTTAAACTTATAATTTAAATTTCTCACGATTTCAGGAAGTTTATTAAACATTTTTGAGGCTAGATATTCCAAAGCGGTTTGAGTTTTGGACAATCTTTTATAGTCTATACAATGCAAATGTTATTATTAGAGCGGACACATTTTAAATTTTTCGGATGATTTAAGTTGGTAGTTCCGGCAACAAAGGATATATTTGTCTGTATTACGTTAAGAAATTGGTGTATATGTCATTTATTGCCGGAGTTACCAAATTAAATCAGCCGTGAAATTTTTAAAAGTGCCCGCTCTAATTATTGTGTCTATCAGATAATATTTCTATTGTCGGGAAATGTCGAGAGTCTACTAAACGATAGAATCGTATGTAAATTGGCCTTTTTTTAGTGAGGTCAGCAGATTTCAAGTGGTTACTCCATTGCTTTGCGAAATATACTATAGTTGTTTACATGTATAAGCAGTGTTAAACATTTTGCGTACATTGGAGCAAGCGCCAGAGCCATTGCACGGGCTAGGAAAAGCCCGGCCCGCCTGGGTCTGCGGGTGGGCTCGAGCGGTCCTCGTCTCTATTCGTTGAGGGCCGGGCCTAAATTTGTACGAGCCTGACGGGCCGAGAATGTTTTATTAAATACATCGAATGGATATAACGTATGCAGTAAATGCTGTTTAGTGTGGTATCGCTATGATACCAGAGATTTAAAATACAATGTTTTACTGGCGTTGTGGTTTCTAGCCAATACCATGGCTTTGTAACCATGCTAGATGTGCCCTCTATTAGGAAAAAGATTTACTATGCTCGGGCTACTAAATTTTTTGTGTTATGTACAAAGACGAAAGTCAGTTAGGATCGAGGCGTGACTTAGCAATGCGTCGTGTATCTAAGACAACGATAGAACGATGTACGTGATCTAGCAATGCATATGCGATGCCGCCTCTCTACCCCTACTAATGCTGACGTATTGCTGTGACGCTCTCAGTCACCCCTCGTACCTAACTGACTTTAGCCTTTGATTATGTACCATAAAAATTAAGTAAAAAATTAAATCTACCTTGAAATGGTTAATATTAATAACGATTAAATTAGATGATGTCAAAGATATCTCATTCAACATTTTTTTGTTAATTTTAATTCTGAAGTTGTCACCTGTATAACGATATCAACTACTTATCCTTAACACGTACTAAATAATTTAATTAAAAATGTTTTAATTTATCTCGTCCTTTATTTATTCATTTGTTTGTCCGTAAACAAAAATGTTATATATATCATATATATGTATAGATATTTTAAAATTTCAAACGTGTGTATCTAATTGATAAGCCTGGTACCTGCCTTATCAGCTAAATTAGGATGATTCGAGAAAAAAAAAGAGTAGTCTAAAATCTAAAAGATGTTTAAAGTAATTCGAAAATTGTTCTACGCGAAGTGATATTAAAATTAAAATTTTTAATATGTATTATTTAGGTATATATGTATATACGTACTATGTTAATTATTATAAACGAAAGAGGATTAAATTAAGGCAGCTGAATTGTGTAAGCGCAAGCAGTATACATAGATGTTCTATATGGTATCTCTGAATTGTTGCCTAAAAAGAAAAAAAGTCATGCAATTTATCGAAGAAGTGTTGTATACTTTTTTTGTTTATAAAGTAGGTCTTGATAGGTAATAAATAGAAATGTCCGATTTATTTTTTTCTTTTGGGACGGCAATAAAGGAGCCTATTGTACAGTGTACCCATAAATTGAGTTTATTGTAGCATAATATTTGACTTATGCTGTTTACTAGCTTTTTGGATTCTAAATTTAAGACTTTATGCTTTTAAACTTGGTAATATACAGTTTGTGCGTAATAAGATGGCGAACGCTTTAGATGCGCGGTGGAAATACAAGACTTTATTTTATAGTCGTTTTTTATGCTAAAATAATTTAAAAAATAAGTCGAGCTACGCCACTGCATGTTGCATTCAAACTTGAATTTTCCCGAACGATGTCCGACAATACCTTCGGACAACGCTGGAACTCGCCATCCTACAACGCGTGACCTGTATCAAAGTCTACACGTACTATTGAACTAAAATATTTTCAATTATCTAAGACTTCCGGTTATACCGGAAATAGCTACCAACTTTGTTGTTTTAAATAGAACACTCTATATATTATAACATTTTTGAATTCCTAGTTCAATTTTAAGGTTTGTTTGATAAAACAACTGTTGCCTTTTCTAACTGTATTTGAAATATTTGCACTTTTGAAAATTTTTGACAGATGGACGAGCGCGAATTATACTAACCAAACTAAGAACGTTTGCTCTAGCATGAAATGTTGAAATAGGCCCGAATTTGGACTTTGAACACTGTTCGCCTGTAGCATTTCTATTTTAATAGTAATTACAGATGTACACAAAATGCGGGATTTAATAATTATTTAAGATATAAATTATTTAACAGAGGTTTACTTCATACTACCAAAATTTCTTAAAAAAAAAACAAACAGTTCGAATAAGATACATTTTGTGGATACCGAACGTTAAAAGGGCTAAAGGTATCTCATGTTCTCGATTTCATTCTCCATAAATAATAAACAAATTTAAATAATCTTCATTCGTTTAATTTAGATGAGTTGGCATTATTTATAATTAAAAACTAAGTGACATATTTTTCATCGATGCTGGATTGTTGTGCATTGGTCGTAACTAACTTGGATGTCCCCGAAATTACATAAGTTACATTTTCATTGGTAGGTACTCTTTTTTTTTTTTTTTTAGAAAATTGTGTGAAAATTTTGACACTTTTTTCATTTGAAAATTTAGATCATAATTGTCGGACAGACTGTATAATAATAATGAAACCAACTACTAACAATTTCGACATTTTCACTGTTATATAATATATGTTTTCAACAAATTCATTGGGTTTCTAATCCTACCCTATACGGTCAACAGTTTTGCGAAATTTCAATTTTCCAAATTGAACAGTTTTACAGTTATAAAAGTTCACATGCACTCGTCCATCTGTCAAAAATTTTCAAATAATGCAAATATTTCAAATATGGTTAGAAAAAGTAGTTTTATCAAACAGACTTAAAATTGAACTAGGAATTCAAAAATGTTATAATATATAGTCTGTTCTATTTAAAATAACAAAGCTGGTAGCTACTTCCGGTATAACCGGAAGTTTTGGATAATTGAAAATATTTTAGTTTAATAGTGCGTGTAGACTTTAGTATATTACCAAGTTTTCAAAATTTTCCAATGTATTCTCTTTCATATATCGATCGATTTATAGTAAATATTATTTTTGACAAATATTTCATCCAAATATCGTCAAAGGATATACGGTATGTATGTTTTTGTAATTTTCTAAATATTTAAACATATGTAATTTGCAATTTTTTCTATACATTTTGAGTATTCTTACAAAAAAATCCGAAGATATTAGCTAATATTATTTGATCCATTTTCTTGACTTTATTAATTGTTCCTATTGTCTAATTTCTATGTTGGCTTACAGAGGTTGTCCCAAAACTTAATAAAGTTATTCTAAGAAGCAATATTACTTACTAAATAAAACCCTATCTTGAAGAAAATATTCATTTGCAGACGTCGCAGCCATGATTTGTAGGCTTCTTGCTTCTTTTGTCCAATTTCAATATTGACTTATACAGGCTGTTCCAAAACTTAATTAAGTTATCCTACGGAGCGATAGTACTCGCTAAATAAAACCCAATTTTGTAGAAGAAAATGTATTCACACCCGTCATCGCAAAGGTTTGTAGTAAGATGGCATATTTCCTTGTCCAGTTGCGACTGTTATTTTAATACGTTATTCTAATTCTTGCGCATTATTGGTTTTGTTTCCGTCGTAAACTAAATATTTTGTGTCCTAATAAATGAAAATCAATAAATTAGATTTAAATAGGGTGATAATAGTATTTTTTTTTATTTCAGTTTGGTTGACATCCGTCGCATTTTTTTTTATTAATAAAAATTATTTTCTCCCACCATTTTATACGGTGGTCAACGACGTCATTAATATTTCCTAAAAAAATTCATATCTACCTTTTTTAATCGGAAATAAATAAAGCCTTTTTTCCGTATAAAGATATTGTGTATGGTTCGTGCTTAGATACACTTACAACATATAAAATTCACAAATTATAAAATTCCTGCATTAGATTTATATACAGCATTAAAAAAATCGGTTATGTGTCGCACAAGCTTGAGACATTGGAATGCTTTAACATGACCAAGCGTAGACTATTTCATTTGTACTGTTTTTTTTATAAGATTATTATATTTAAAACGCCCCCATATCTTTATCTTAAAATCAGATTTCGCACCGATGTGCACAACATTAATATATGGTTTCCTCATGCTATTACACCACCTGCCCATCGTACTGCCCTATTCGAAAGATCATTTAGCTATAATATTGCGCATTTGTACAGTGGTTTACCTCTGTCTCTTCTGGAGTCGAGCGTTGCCGCGTTTCGGTCACGGCTGCGAGTTCTTATTGGGTTGAGGGATTAGCGCGCTGCCAGTAGTTATTGTCCTAAAGTAATCTTAATACATTTATACACGTGGAAAGAATGCCTAATAACAATGACCAAAAAATAAATGCTAATATAGCTCATGGTATTGGTGGAATCATTCCCGGCAAAAACAATGTAGCAGAGAAAATAGCGCTAACATATGGACATGTTTCTGCCTACTCGGTGTCATCAGCATGGTTCTGAGCACTATCTCCTGCCGCTATCATTGCGTTTGCCTCTCAGTTTATATTGCTAATCTCCAAAGCAGCACTGAATATGCCTCTATAGGTGGTGGACATCTACACTCCGGTTTGTCTTGCTGCCCTCTGGGACGGCGTGACTGTGTTTCTTGGCGATAGGCGTCGCCAAGAGACATATTCAGTGCTGCTTTGGAGATTAGCAATATAAAGTGAGGGGCAAACGCAATGATAGCGGCAGGAGATAGTGCTCAGAACCATGCTGATGACGCCGAGTAGGCAGAAACATGTCCATGTCTTAGCGCTATTCTCTCTGCTACATCGTTTTTGCCGGGAATGATTCCACCAATACCATGAGCTATATTAGCATTTATTTTTTGGTCATTAATACATTTATGTTTTTAAATTGTATGTATGCTATACAGGTCACATTTCCTTATTTTCTTGCGTTTGTTTAATATGTATTTGTTTAATTAGTTTAATTTGTTTTCTCTTTGTTCATTGCACCGCACTTTTTTCCTTGTATTTCATTTTGTATATGGCAAAATTGAAAATCAGATATTTCTGAATTTGGCCATTTGTTGTATTAGCTACTTTTTTGTTATTATTTTATAACTATTGTAAAACATGTTTAGTTGTTACGTTTAGCTGTTATAACAATAAAGATTATTATTATTATTATCAATAATAGATCCCCAATAAAAACAAATTAAATTTAATTAAAAAAATCTACCGTTCTGTATAAAACAAACAACAACTTAGAAAACAAAGAAAGAAATAAACTCTAGAACAGAATAAAGTAAATGAAATAAAATACTAAAGCAGTACAGAAATCTATAACAGTAAAAAAAAAAGAAACCAAGAAGAAGTAACGATAGGTATCAGGTTAACAGCATTTGGAGCATTTCTAACACGGTACAACATGCCTATATACTAACGTGTGTTTGCTACAATATTCAACAATTATAGTGTCATCTACAAAAATAACCTCATCAAGTTTTGGGACATCCTGTATATAGATTTGGATTACATTAAGACTTGAAACTTATTTCATATTTGCTTTTGCATCTGAAAGAATCATTCGTACGTACAACTTCAATATCCGCGTATCGCAGAAAACCTAACAGATCATAAATGTCATATTTCTGATTGAGACAATCTTTGAAGATTCATTTACAGTAATTTTTTTTTTTTTAAGAAAAACATCTAAACGGATAGCCGAAAAAGCATGACAGATATATCTAAAAAGCTGGAAAATTACCAATGTCACTTAAGCCTGGTTAACTAAAATATTTCTCGTTAGTGATTATGCCGGAAATTGATACGAACCACCTTATTTTAAATTGCACTCACTGTATATCATTGCATTTTTTTTAATCATGCTTGAAATTTTATGTTAAATTTGCATAAACATTTTAGATGGACTTGCAAAACAATATACAGAGTGCTTCATTCAAATATAGCAAATAACGATAACCTTTTGAAACAAAACCAATGCTAATATAACCTTTTTTATTGAAGAACGAAGACAACGATAAATAACAAAACAGTAGTTACAATAAACTCAATTCATGGACACCTGGATATATCAAATTTTTCAGCAGTTAATAATCGTTGCAATAATGAATAACCCTTTTGGGTTTCGATTTTCTATATGTATATTATGTATCTGATTCTATTTTATAAAAGTATTTATTGAAGGCTTACGTGAACAATGACAGCAGTTATTAAATTATAAGTATTTAATACTATATACGGCGTATGTTAAAAATATTGTATCCTTCTTTAGTAATTTCATTAGAAAACAACAAAAATAACAATCTCATCAAATTTGTTCAATATTTTTCATATACTCTGTATATACGTTTACGTTGTACAATGAAAAAAAAAGAATAACAAAACTTACAACTGCGCTTTTAGAGCAATCCAAATGTTATAAAAATCTTATTTTGTATCTAAAAAAAAATTATTTATTATGTAAATATAAGTATTCAGATTCTCTATGAAGAGTTTGTGTATATTTCAGAATCTGTAAGGGAAACTTATCCTTGTGTCCGATTATTTAATTAATATTTAATAAATATTTTAATTAAAACTGTAGACACTTAACAAATATAGAACCTGAGAATAATAGTCTTTCATGTTCAAAACACCAAGAATAGTAAATAACCAATAAATCTCATATTAAAGATTATTTATTGGAAATTATCATTATATAGTCCCTTTTTTTTGTAATATTTCGCAAGCTATAATTACAATCGCATTTACTTTGGTTGCTAGGAAAAAATTACCTCAAATAAATTGAGTTTATTTTTGAATTTGTTAAAGGTAAAGCAGATAAATTTCAAAACAAATTCTTTGTCATTTATAAGGTTCGACAAACGAGTGCAACGACGTATCGCGCAAAAGTAAGTACGTGAGATACAGTATTATTAAAAAAATAATATATTCTTACCTTTTATTGACGTCCTGATGTCCACTGCGACAACCGGGCTTACCGGGATAATAGTATTTTGTCGCAGTGGACACCAGGACCTTTTTAAGTGTATAGTCCACGTCGGGGATCGTTTTCGCTTAGGTTGTGTTAGAAAGATGAGTGTTGCTTGCTTCATTGAATTTTCATATTCCTCCAGAAACACTTTTTATATCTTTTGGGTATTTTATGTCTACTGGTAACAGATATACAAACAGAAATGTTTTAACAACAGCGTTTATTGCCGAAAAATCAAGTATATCTCGGAAATTTACAAAAAAGGATTTTTTTTCATTTAGTAAAATGTATTTTCTATAGGAGATAGGATAATAGAGTTATTAAAGAACAATGTTCAGGGTAATAAATTATGCTAGTACTTAGTGTATAAGCATGGCTGAACCCCAAAAAGATGAAAATTCAACTCAATAATTTCATACCTTCTATTTCAATTTATAATTAATAAATCAATTTCGTTTATATACATTTACACAAACTTGGGGCCAAATTCATATTAAACTTACTCAAGTGATCTTCATTCAAACCTCATTTTTTGGGATTCATGGAGACTAGGAGATGAGTTCCTAACATGAGGAAAATATGAAGAGGCGTCTGTATCTTACGTCGTGACGTTTTTAGCACGAGTATGCGCATAACCAAATAATTTTGAAAGGCGGGAAGTGAATTGTTAGGGGTTCTTTTAACGGTTGGAAAGTTAGAACGTTGCGTTTGCAAGAATTTATTATTGTACAAAACTTCTATTACGAATAATAGAAGTTTTTTCACCGTGGACGAGAAAATATTTTTAAAAGAATTCGTGGCAAAGTACAAGGACATCGTAGAGTGCAAAAAAACTGATACTAGGTTTGGCTAATTTTAGCTGTATCACCAATAACCCTCTAAAATTGTATTATTTTATTACCTCAATAAACTAATGAAAATGCATTCTTACTAGAAATGAACCGCTTGCATAAAACCATGGAGCAATACACAATTTCATAATGGGAGGTATTGGTAACCTACATTGATTCATCGGTGGATCATCACTAACCTGGGCAAATATACGGTAACAGCCAGAGGCGTGACGAGCGCATAAAGTTTACACATAAATAAAAGGTAAGAAATAAATTATAAAACGTGCTGAAACACTTATCGTTTTAAAAGTCATCCGTGAAATCACAAACTGGGTAACATCTGTTAAATATTTGAATCATTAGATATGTTTCCACGGCTGTTCCAGTCAAGTGAGTACGACGTGCGAAATAAATGTTTTTTAATGCCGCAAACGACCGTTCGACATCTAGCGATGTTATATTTGCATATTTGAAATAATCTTTGAAACAACTTAATGCATCTTCACACGCACCTTCACAAATTTGTCTTAATATAAGAAAATCGGAATCTTTCTCTAAAACACTTTCAAATTTTCGTATTACACACCAATTTGTTTCGCCTTCTACAGTGCATACACTGTGCGTGAATATCATTCACAATTTGAACAGAATCCACTAGCGACATCGAAACATTTTGTAATTTTTCTATTCCCCCCGCTAGTCCGAAGTAATTGTTGTGAATAGTTTGTAAATCTCTTTTAACCTGACTATCTTGAAATATTTCCTGGCTTTTCTTGATTGCTGCAGCTTCTGTCGGATTGAATTTTAAAACTACCTTCTTTACTTGATCAAAATATTTGTTGTAGTAAAACGCAGCGTGTAACCATGTTTCCCAACGTGCAACAATCGACTGTGGTGGTTCAGGTAAATCAGGACACAGTTTGTGAAATAGTCGGGTACGTTTCGGGGACTTTAGAAACACTGCCTTTGTACTAGCAATCAATGCATTTACTAGTGGAAAACATGTAGGAATCGTTTGTGCGGCAAGATTTAAAGTATGGATTTTACACGTTACATGTAAGAAGTTACCACTGTGTTCTTTAAGGGATCGGCCCAAAGAACGCATGTTTGCGGCACCATCACTCATAAACATTAAAAGTTGCTTAGTTGAAACTTCAAATTTGTTCAATGAGTTCAACACCAACTTTAAAATCTCATCGGCAGTACAATTTATAACTCTTTTGGAAGCAAGTAAGAAGGAGGATGACGGTCGATGTGGTTCCATTGTACGTACCATTACATTAACCACAGAATATTTTTGACGATCTGTTGTTTCGTCCATACATGACCACAGTTTTTTATCTTTCAATTCCGTTTTCATTCTTTTTTCTATATGTTCACGAGCAAATGGCGCTACATTTCGCATCGATGTCCGACTAGGTAATTTACAGTCTGCATATTTATTCCAGAAGGAGACAAATGCTTCTTTGTCTAGTAAACGAAACGATAGATTACATAAAATAAGAGTAACACATAAATCAAATGTAAATTTTTCTTGGTCTCATATGCCACTTTTTACAGAAGAACGCTGCTTGCTTTCGATGCGACGTTGACAATGGCTTTTGGACCAACACATTAAAGGGATTTTACAAACTAGACATTGAATTTTAGCGCCATCAAAAATTAAGTTCGGCATGTCCACTATAAAGTTTTTAACTGTGTCTGCCATTGTTTTCGCGACGTACCTAACTGCGACATTTTTAAAGCAAACATAAGCGTACAATTACGAAATAAGTTACGACAGCCTACATATACACAGAACTACTCGCATACAGCATCGATTTAGTACTGACGCTGTGAACGCGTGAAATAAATAATCGCCGACTCCGCACCACATATCTACTACACTGACTGTTACTCCTGTTTGCCCAGACTATCAAGATAAACTAGGGAAAGTATAATATTTTGTATAGTATTCCTTGAAAATCTATATCTTTGCAGTTCATTATTATATTTTTCTAGAGGTTTCTGAGCATCCCTTATTATGCTTCTGTAACAAACTGTAGGTTATACATCATTCATTAACCGTATTTGAATTTGTATACTGTGATACACGTAAATAGAGAAAATCATCTACGTAGTCAACAAATTCCAAAAAAATCAACCATTATAAAATTTAAAATATCCATGAATGACTTTTGTTTTATTTTCCAGCTACCGGATGCCTTTATGTTAGGGTTATTCCATAGATAAACTACACTTCTTGTTAACAGTTTAATGGAGCATCAATAAAGGTATAAAATAAAAAAACAAAGAAATATGAACGCTGCTTCGTTTCTACAAAAACTGTACTTCCACTCTTCTCAACCGTTCCCTATATTATTTCCAACTTTATCATCTTGATAATACCAACATTACAAAATAAACAATATCTCTATATTATAATATTATTCTAATTCTAACGCTTTACTCTTTAATAAATAATTATGAGTGCTTAGCTAGTGTCCTACCCTGATACCTTAACAATTATTTACTTCTCACTCACTCACAACTCAAGTATGAGGCGCCAATGAGTACCTGATTGTCTATGAATTCCGATTTGTCGGAAGAGGACGCTATGAGTGACGGGTGAGGGTGAGTGTTACTTAAGGTACATCTATGAATTTGGATCTTAGTCTCTGGAATATGCAACATGTACTTAATACGTCTCTGCATCATGTTTACGATGCGGGAATCTGAATCATGCCCCTTACGATTATGCCGTTCACTGGTTATAAATTACAATGCGTAAATGAATAATTGTCCATGCCATGTTTCTTATCAATACTGCTGATTACATTGATGGGACGTACTTAAGTAAGCATTGCTTCGCCAAGAAATTGTGTGCTAACCCAATGGATGGAGCAGTTTGTTATTGAAAGTACTATTATACTAAGAATACTTGGAATATAAAACAGGGAAGTTTAACAATAAAATTATGAATGAACATAATTTAAAAGGTATAAAATATTTGGGTTGTAACCGCTATTAAGATTAGAGGGACTGTCCCTAACAGGTAGAAAATGGCAAGATATTTATTTGAGGATTAAAAATTCCTAGTTGTGTATAGTTTATTTCAAATTATAAGAATATAACTGTAGACTTACAAGGCCTTTAATACTTTTATTGCACCTTCTGTGACGATAATAACCTGCCAATGCATATTGAATCTAGGGGCCGTATTGACTATAAATTACGGCCCTATAAGATAATTATATGTTTATGTATATATATTTTACAAACAGTATAAATTTACATAGTAAGCAATTTGATGTTACAAGTAATTAAAGAATTCACATATTAAATGAGATTTAAATGTATAAACAGGTAGTTACGCATATCGCAAATCGTAATTCCATTTCTATTCAATTCACTTAAATTTTGTCATTACGGTCCTCAGCAGTTTGTTGCAAGCAGATTGAAATGTATACAATAATGTAGGGTATTAAATTAGGGTATTCGTGAAAATTTCAAATTTCATTGTTTGGATGTAATAAATAGGTAAATCTATAATAAAATAGAAGGAAGTAGATAATAAATCTTAATCTGTGTTATATATTTCTATGTCTATGTGCGAGTCTAAACATAACTACTAAAAATTAAGTAGAAAAAAAAAAAGATACTCCTCCATAAGACTCCAAACTGTTTTCTGAGATGTGAGTGGATAAGGTAACGTATGCAATTTCTTAAAATATATACATTTCAAGTAGCTTCTTTTCTTAAAACTTCTTAAAAAGAAACAATCTGTAGATATTTTTTTTAAAACCTGTTCCCGTATTTCCTTATCATAATTTTAGTAAAAAATGTTAATAATAACCTACTTGTACTTCCAACTTTCCGGAAATTGGAATATTATCCTTGTTATCTTAAAATGATTAATATAATTTTAATACTACTTATGAATTGCAACTATTATTTTAGATAAATATAATATTTGTTCCCTTCCAGTTAAATTAACGGAATGACTAATTTTTAATCTATCTTGCTGGTATCTTCATATCTTGATTAATAATTGAGGAAATGATTTGATTTAAAATATTTAAGGAAAAAGAGATAAAATTGCAGGATGTGCTTATCAAAAAAAAAATACTTGTTATAAATGAAAATAGATATTGAAAATATGTATATCTTTAGTATTCATTAATTATTTCAATTTTGATCAAGATTGCCAGTGACGGATTAAGAGCCTTCGGGGCCCCTAGGTACAAGTAATAATGGGGCCCCCTTCCATCTTTTATTGCAAATTGTAAAATAATCAATTTCAAAAATGTTTAAACAAGTAGGTAAAATGAAAATTTTAATTTTTTATAAAACCATATATATATATAATAATGTTTGATAATATAACAATAAACAAAAAAATTGTAAGCAAAATTTTACATTCCTAATAAAAACATTGTTTTATAAATATGTAATATCTGTAAAACCTAGTAAAAATTTAAAAAAATAGGTGTTTATTCTTAATAAAAATATTTAATGAGGTCTACACATTAAGGCTCTATAGCAGATTAACTTTGCGGACTTTAGAAGCAGCAAGTTTTTGCATAATTCCTTTAAAATTTATTTTTTTTTACGAATTCACGCTTTATGCATAACAAGCTTAAAGCATTTAGCCGATTTTGGTGCATGACGCTTCTTTTTTGGTTTTTTATTACCGCCAGTTTTGAAAATGTTCTTTCCCTTTCACAAACTCCGCAAGCTAAAGTTAAATAGATTCTAAATGCTATAGCTATGTCAAATTTGGAAATAAAGTTGTATAATAAGTGTATAAGTCAGAGTAATATTTCATGATCACTGAATAGCGAGCGATTCGGTAGGTTACTAATATCTGCTTTCTTGTGTGTAGACTGAGCGGAGAGCAGCGCGTCGCGCTTAAATATACGCGGACAAAATCGATCGAGACGATACTGGAACTTTCCACGCTGTTCCACGCTATTCGAGATACTGCGCTCGACTTCTAGACTTCTCTGGTACGAAATTTTTGAAATTGTTTGCTTTTCGATTACGAAATAATAACATTTTTATAACTATTTGGAATAATGAATACTATAGTTAGAATTATTTATAGTTAATAACTATTTGGAATAAACTTTTTACTATTAAATATAAAATATGTTAATAATGAGCCAGTAATTCGTTAACTACTTTTTCTTAAAAAAAAAATTTAAGAGCAGTTAAAATTTTAAAAATTAACTGATAAAATACGCTTATTTTCAAAAATCCAGGAGGGGGCCTAAGGAAATTATTAGACTTTTGAAATTTGTACTTGCCTAAATAATTTTATTGTAAAATATATTTTATTGTAAAAATAAATCTATATTAGGTATATAACCTTAAATGAGGCAGAGGCCCCTGGTTCATTTAAGGCTCTTACGGGTAATCCGCCTCTGAAGATTGCCCTCACTTTTAACAGCATTTTGTAGATATTTAAATAAAACTTGTCTACGATCTTGTTGATAAAAATATTAATTTTGCAGAAAGTAATATGAACACATTAAAAGATACTAAATTGAGAAAAGTAAGTAAAACGTTAAAACCTCGTACCCTAGTAAAAATTTCACGGATAATTTAATTTGGTAATCCTGCTAATAAGAAACATATTCGCTAATTTCTTGTCGTACCACATGCGAATTTGATGTTTATTGCCGGAACTGCCAACTTAAATGACCAGTGAATTAAAAAAAAAAGGTAAGTTCATAGGGGCAATGTTAAAAAAATGATCGAATTTACAAATCTACAATCGAGGTTACCCTTCGTCGAAATTAAATTTTTAGAAATATTTTTTGCTCGAAACGAAAAGCTTAAATACCAAGCTATTACAAATCACGTCTATCCCAATAACCCCTTTTTTTGCACCTTGTAAACTATTAATTAAATGATGCCTGAGCGTTTTAAGTTTGTTCCTCCAACTCTGCGTCTTTGTATATCATCCCAATAATATAAATTAAATTATTTTGTCAAAAATATATCTTTTAGCTTTTCTTAAAGTAAAATATCTTACGTTACGTAAATGACAAAGAAATTATCTAATCTCCCTTCTTATTTACATGAAATTAATTGAAATAGAAGCAAATAAAACCTACTCAAATTGACTCGTCTACTGTAAATTTATTACAAAAGAAAAGTATATCCACATATTTATTGAGAAAATGTAAACAATCCTCTTACAACTGCAACGAAAACAAAAACAAACAGATAAAACGATTCGTCATTATCAAGGGAACCGAGGATTTACCATGTGATGAGTCATCCGTTTTAAAACGTTAAGTAACGTCACAGATATATATCGTGAACGCGCTGTATATGATTAATGGTGTTTATTCCTGGAAAAACGGCCTTCCCACTATATCACTTAAGTGTAATATTAAATATACGACGGTATAGGTTGCAGTTTCGTGGCAAAACAGGTCGAATACTACGATATAAGTTAAAGCACGTCCTCTAATAGACTAAATAAATATGATCGTAAGTAATTAAGGTTTTTACATTGCCGATTCTATCAAGAATAAATGTTACAACAATGTTCGTCTACATTACATCGATTTTTAATGCGTCGTTTTCTTCAAGTTATTTTGATTCACATAGGTTTAAGATCGAATTGCGATTAGGTAGGATCGTTCTTGGAACATTAATTTGAAGAATTATGGAATATAATCGCGAAATATTGATAAGGAACGTATTAAGCAAATATTAACATAAACGTGTTTACTAGATTTTGTATTTAATTAGTATAACAGATGATATATTTTAATTTCGTAAAGAACCTAGATAATTACTTTTATTTTCGTTGTCACATTATGCAATAAATGTAATACATAAAGTTATTATAATTTCGATTTCGATTCTTAAACGTGCAATTTCTATTGCATAATTTTTCTATTCGATTATGAGGTCGATAAAAAAGGCGGTCAATTTTTGACAGTTGTACCAGATTGATAATTTTACCGTTTCCGAGCGGTACATGAAAGTTTCAATCGAGCGAATTTCCACTTTCCGCAAATGCGATGGTCGTTTTTCGCGAGAGAAACGATGGGTTTTACGCCCGTTACGCCATGGCATCTACCGAATTAAAGGTTGCAAACGGCTGGCGACGTGCGGATTAGAGCGAGTTTAGGGCAATTTAATTTCTTAATGTTTTTACTTTCGAACAGGGGCACGCGCAGTAGTCGTATGATTTCGTGCGTCCGATCCCCTCCTCAGTCTTTTCGGGTGCACCATGTTTCCCGTTTCACAGTGCGGAGTGGAGAACTGTACAAAACGCAATGTACCTCCGCCATTGTTGCCGAGTAGAACTCCGCAAGGTTCTATCCAAGTATATTCGGTTTTATCGATACAAACCGATTTTAAATGCAGAATAACGTAACAGAACTGACGCAGAAATTACTACGAGCATTGGACGCCAATTACAATGTAAGAAAAACGAGGATTTTGTGAGATATTTGTGTTTTTCGTCCTCCCATTCGACTAGTACTACCTATGATGACTACTGACTTGACTAACCAGCCTAGCACGCACACAAAATCAGGTGGACTCTCACTGTACTCTCGTACATCGTGAAAAGTATGTAAATAAAAGGGCTCGGTAACGGAAATTGCCCGAAATATGCACATTTTTTGCGGATTTTCGATGAAAATTCGACGCGAACGAAAAATATGCTGTGCAAGTTTCGCAATATTTTGCATTTGCACTTTTACATAAGTTCGATGCGAATTCGATTTTTTTTTGGCCGCAGATCGATCGAGAACGACGAACAATGTTGAATGAGGCCTTTTTCGACGAATATTTTGTCATTTAATCGGATATAACCTAATTTATATCGATTCGGATTGACACCAAAATGTCATATGATTGTTGAGTACAGTGGAGTACATGTGTGCGATTTTTAAACGTTACCATTGATGCGATTGAGGAATTTTTCAATTAAAATGATTATTTCCTTTAGGTTATCGACATGCCTACAGTCATTGAAGTCATATCCTTACTGGAAAAAGTCACAATTACCAAAGAATTACTCGAGGTACAAATATTTAATACTATGTAGATGTAAGCCTAATACTTAGTATTATTGTGTAGAAATTAAACCAGTTTATGCCATTTCTATCGTAGACTATCAGTTTATGTAATATAATTTAAGTTTGAAAGCTCTTTCTGTACGAATTATACAAATAATTAATTATACGATAAATGGCAACTTTTTAGTATTTCCTAGTCAAATTTATTTGTTATTCGTAAATATTTTACAATAAAATCTTAAGAAAGGACATACTCTATATTATCTATTTAATAAAAACTACAAAAGACAATTTAAGTCGAATTATACCGACTATAATATCGACTCAATGGTCGTTACAATTGGACACTGCATTACCATTTGGGTGTAGTATTGATAAGTAAATGAATATTTTGACATACAGGCTGACCTAAATTAAATGAACACCTTTGATATTTTTAGTATTATATCATTTTCAATATTCGATAACAAGTAAGGCCAAAAAAGCGATTATTACTAATAGCTACGAAGTTTTGTCATTAAACTGATTCTAAAAAGTTTAAAATAGCAGCAAAGTTAGTTAAGTTGGTGTCAATTAGCACTATTGTTACATAAATTAAATTTAATAAAGTAATTTTGGTGTCTATAATTTAAATTTTATTTTTATTGAATGCAAATTTCAAATTATATTTTTATTGTTTTTTTTTTAGTACCTCTATAATTGTTATAATTTCATTAACTGAAGGAATTCAATTGATGGGTTTATTTTTAATTTTACTGTTACATATATATTGATACGCAAAGATACAACTCTACTATTAGAAATGGCATAGCTGGTTATTAATTTAAGATAGCACTAGTATATTAATACATCTTGGTAGCTAGAAAATATTAAATTTCTAATATTGTTGCAATTATTAATATTATTAATTTTTTCTAACTAATTTAATGTTTAAATTATCTAAATAGTATTTTTAATCAATAAAATTAGCATTAGTATCAGATACATTGCTTATACATCGTTTTATTACTTATTAGGGAAATACATATTTTAAAGACTTGTCTACCTTCGGGAACACTTTCATATATTACATCACTGGTCTCCAAACTATGGCCCGCGGGCCAAATCCGGCCCGCGATAGCTAATGGCTGATTGTTGTTATTGTTGCTGTGATAAGTTGGATAAAAAAAAACAGAATGATAACTCGGTTTTATTTACTTGCTAGGTATACCTTAATGACAAGTATAATACGCTGGAAGTTTAACTTAAGCATAATTAACAAATAATTGAAATGAATCCCACTAACAGTTTATAATGTCCACTTGTAAAAAATACTAATGAGATTTATGTAATTGTGATTTTCCACTGACAATAGTTTGTAGTTGTGGACCAATTTTACTTGTACCAATTATTAAAAGAGATTTAAGATGTTCATCGGTTAACTGAGATTTGTAAACATTCTTTGGGTACTTCATCTTGGAGAATGGTTTCTCACACAAGTAAGTAGTACCAAAAACAGAAAACAGCTCACGAGCAAATTTATGCAAATTAGCAAATTGTCGCAGTGGAAGACTCTTTTAAAATTCCAACAAAGATGAGTTTTGATATTTGTTCTTAATTATATCACTGCACTGTAAATCAATAATTTCCATTTGAAGTTCCGGGGCTAGGGTTTCAATGTCAGTATCAAAAGGACTTTGAAAAATCTTAATTTCATTCGCAATGACATCAAAGTCTGAGAAACGAATATCAAAATTTATCTTCGAAGCACTCAAAGCTTCGATTGCAAAATCGACGGGAAACTCAGACTCAGTAGTGTGGCTGAATATTTCACATGTTTTAAAATGTGTGAAACATTTTTTACGTAATTGTGATTGAAACAGTATTATTTTCTGCCGGAACGTTTTGATATTAGTGTATCAATCAGGGAGAAGCTGGTTTTCTCCTTGCAATCTCAAATTCAGTTCGTTTATATTTTTTGTCAAATCGACATAGAATGCTAACTTCTACAGCCATTTGCTATTTTGTAATTCGGTAAGAGGGCGATGCTTTACATTTAAAAAAATGCCGATCTCTCTACGAAGTTCAAAAAAGCGCCGAAGGACTTTTCCGCAACTAAGCCAGCGTACGGCAGTATGATATGGTAAGTCATTTTGTCCAATCTCTTCAATAAACTCGCGGAATTGTCGGTGATTCAACCCAGTGGATCTGATGAAATTAACAACTGCTATGACTGGTTTCACAACTTCAGACATATCCAAACATTTTCCGCACAAGGACTGTTGATGAATGATACAATGTAAGACTAATGGTTTTGAACCACCATCATTTTCTACAGCCTTTGACACAAGTGCAACTAATCCTTTATTTTTACCACTCATGTTTTTGCCTCCATCAGTTGTAATAGATTTCAAGTTTTTCCATGGAAGGTTCTTTTTATTAATGGCATTTTCAACTCCCTTAAAAATATCTTCCCCAGTAGACGTGCCGTGAATACTATCAATATCAAGAAGTTCTTCATACACTTCATAGCTTTTATCTACTCCCCGAATAAAAATCAACACCTGGGCAGTATCTGACACATCCATTGACTCATCCAAGACAAGAGAAAACCACTCAAGATCTTCATTTTTGTCAGGCAGTCGAGATCATATATTTTCTGCGATGTCTTGTACCCTCCGAGCCACGGTGTTTGCTGACAAACTGACAGTTTTAAGTAAATTTACCTTTTCGGGGCACATTTCTTCGGCTACTGCAATTACGCATTCTTTGATCATTTCTCCATCGGTGAATGGTTTTCCACGTTTTGCGATTTCAAGAGCCACACGAAAGCTGGCACGAGTTGCAGCCTCTTGTTCAGTGTTGACTTTCATTAACAAAGCTTGCTACGATTTCAATCCACGCTTCAAAACTTCAAATGTTTCTGCCCGCAAACTTCCTGTATATTTTGAGTAATTTTGAAAATGTTTCATTTCATAATGACGCTTAATATTATATTCTTTGAGAACGGCTATGGTTCATTGCAAATCAAACATAGTGCCTTATTACTGGACTCAATCACGAAATATTTGTACTTCCATTGATCTTTGAATGTTCTGCATTCACTGTCTATTTTTCGCTTCTTCTCCATACTAGTAAATCACATACAAAAACAGCAAGTCAAATCAGCCCCTACTTTATTTACAACACTACTTTATTTCACAACAGACAGTTTCGCTTCCTCCGCCTTCCCTAGGCAGATTGACTCGCGGTCGCGCCGCTAACCTTTTTATACTCCAATTACTGCCATCTCGAAGTGAGTGGAATACACCAGAACTTTCTCGGACCAACCCCGCTATCGAAAGTACTACTAGCGCCATCTGTTAGCGATAGAGAGTTCTATTACTACCTATTTCCACTTTTGACCACCAAGTGTCACGGTAGCAACAATACACAATAGTAACTGAACTAGCAAATTTAGCAAGCGTATGCTCGCTCAGGGCGCGTACTCGGCGACTACTCTAGAAATTATAGATAACGGCAGGAAAATTAAAACGGTTTTAGCCCTTGGAACTTACCGGAGTAATCAGTATGGCCCTAAGGCTGGAAAGTTTGGAGACCCCTGTATTACATAAATACGAGCATTTTGCGAAATGACATTGTATTGTTGCCTAATACCACCTGTATTACTTGAAATATTTAAATTGATTATTTTATTGAAGATTTTAAATTTGACACATAAACAATCAAAGAAACAATGATATTTTAAAAGATTGTGGAATAATGAAAATGATTTTTTTTAAAGGGCTTTTATATCTTCTTTCAATATTTTACTATCAAATTCGGCTAGAAAGCAAACTCTTGAAATAACTTTGGTAATTTCATCTTTTTGTTAAGCATGTTTTACACACCACGATTTATTGGTCAATTAATTGAACAAGTACTTGACCAAGAAATCGGTAGAAATACGCTGCTTTACATGGTATAATAAATTGAACAATTTTTTTAACAATCGTGAATACTCGGTTAGATTCGTTAATAGTTGAACGGGAGAATTATCTAAGTATTATCTAAAGTAGATTGGCAATTTGCCTTTGTCAAATGTTTTGGTATATGCACAGATTAACTTAGGTTCAAATTATCCATTACATCATAATCGCTCTAAATTTTCGTAATTTATTCTCATTTTAATATACACTAAACATATCGTAGGTACTTTTCTGTTACTAGGTTGGTATTAAAACAACAAAGTTAGTGAAAAATCGTAGCACAAATAGAGCATATTCTATTCAATTCAATTAATCGTACGATAAATTGTTCAAGAAATTGTATCGATTTTTCCCGTTTTACACGCTACGATAAAATCGAAGATCAACTTGTTCCATTAATTGACCAATAAATTGCGGCGTGTAAAACAGGCTTTAGGTGTGATATTAACAGGGATAATTACATACAGTTTGGCTAAAATTATAGCAACAAATAAATATTACCAATATTATTTTCTTCAATTAATCTAAAAAATTAACATCGCCGATTAAAAATGTCTTCTTACGGGTTTGCTATTTTCCTGAATAACATCTAGAAACCTGTTTTTGTAAAAAGTCATCACAAAATAAAAAATTTGGGTTTGACAAAAATATAGCAACATGCGATATGTGAAAAATCATATATAACTGGGCGTGTGTGTAATATGAGTCGCGGTGAAACTTTGTCGCTGGATATAAGACAAAAAATCTTCGCCCTCCACAGAAGCGGCGTTAAACAAGCAGATATCGCCAGAAATTTGGCTATAAATCGGTCTGTTATTTCATAACTGTTTAAGAGATTTGTTACTCAAGGTTCCGTCATTCCGATAAAGAACCCTGGAAGATCAAGAGTGGGAACACTAAAGGTGGATAAACAAATATGAAATTGGCTCAAACACACCCGTTCCTTCACAAATCAAAGGATTACTGGAAGAAAATGGCGATCCAGCACCGAGAGACAGGGCAATAAAAAGAAGATTAATTGAAAATAAACTATGCAGTCGTCATCCTGTGAAGGAACCTCTTCTATCGAAGAAGAACGTCAGGACACGCAAATGAATCCATATCTTGGACCGTTAATCAATGGAAACGAGCGATTTTCGGCGATGAATCTAAATTTCATCTTTTCGACAGCAATGGAATGAATACGTCGGGTGAGACGATCTCTAGAAAAAGATTGGTACATGGTGGAGGCTCTATTATGATGCGGGGCTGCTTTTCCTCATATGATGTAGGTCCTCTGCATAGAATTCAGAGAAGAATGGATAGGTTTGTGTATCGGGACATCTTACCCGATGTGCGCCGAAAAAAAATGCCATTGAAACAGGAATAGCATGACAACGGTCCCGAGCACGTTTTCAAGTTTGGTAAAGAGTTCCTTGCGAGTGAAAAAATTCAAGTATTGCCATGGCTGCCCTAATCACCTGATATAGATCCTATAGAGAACCTATGGAAGATTGTAAAGCAAAGGTGCAGAGAGAAAATCTACAAGAAGTTGTTTCAGGGAGCGTGTAAAACTTAGGAGTCAATTGTTGCGGCGGTAATCAACAATTTAACTGCATGTGTTGCTGTTATTCGAGCAAACGGTCATCACACCAAATATTAGTGTTTTGTTTAATAATGAGGGAGAAATATAATTTTTTTTGAGGTTTAGTATGTTGCTATAATTTTGTCGACTTGTCGCCGATTGATTTCCTCAAAACATTCTTTACGGCTCAACCCACGCTAGAAATTGTAAAAAATCTCAGCTTGATAATGTTCTTTATTCAATACCGTAATTTCTTGGGGTAAGGATTACTTTAAAATTATAGTCCCTGGCTTTAAGAAAAAACAGTTGGTAATCTTGGCAATATTATTATTTAATTATATATAACATGCAAGTACATAAGTATAATTTGTACATATATTTACTAATATTTGCTTGTTCCTCCTCTGTGTTTTATTATTTCCTCAATCCTTTTTGGCATACTGCCAATGCAGCTTTTTATTGTTTTTTTTTTGTCGCTATTATGCCATACATCTTCAATATGTTGTTGTAATTCTTCCTATGTGGTTGAGTTTCGTGTACTTACAATGTTTTTCAAGACATTTCATCCATTTTCAATTGGGTTTATGTCTGGTGAATTGCCTGGCCAAGATAGTACACGTAGATTTTTAGATTCAAGGTATCGCATTACACTTTTTGCCTTATGACACAGTTCACTGGCTTACATGAAAGTATATGATCGTTGAATCGAATCCAACGAACCAATATTAAATAGTTTTGTACAACTTTTTTATATTGTTTTTGTTCCATTGTTCCGTTAACGAAATATAGTGATCCCGGTTCCTCTGTCGTAATACACGACAAAACCATTAGAGATGGGGGGTGTTTAATAGATTTGATCGAACATGTTCCTTTATAACGCTCTGAAGGACGTCGACGAACAAATTGGCTTCTCTCTGTTAGCACTCTAGCCGTGATTCGTCGCTATAAATAATCTAGGAAAAAGTAAAAAATGTAGAGAACCATTATGCGAACTATGAGGATGAATTTGACTAAAAATACAGACGATAAATGAAATTTACCTTTCCCCAATCTTCAACTGTATATTTTTTGTATTCTTTAGCCCATTGAAATCGTGTCACTTTCATTTTCTATGTTAGTCTTGGCTTCTTTGCCGGACGTCTGCATTTCAAGCTTGCTTCATGGAGATGTCTACGGACTGTTCGGGCTCATATTCGTAAACCTTCTCCACTAAGAATTTTATGAACACCCCTAGTGGATAAAAAACGATGTTTTGTAGCCACTTTTATTATACGACGATCATCTGTTACAGTTGGTTTGCGTTCTCCTTAATTAATTAATTTCTCGATTCTCAGAGCAATGTGATGTGATACACCCTCTTTTTGTGCAACTTCACGCTGAGAGAACTCTCCCGTCTTTAAAAGAACAGAAATTCGTGGTTATTGGTGGTTATATCCTTCTTTTTTTTCCTTTATGATAATAATTGGCCGCGAAAATAGACAACTAGAACGAAAACTTTTTGAAATACGATTAAAAATGTGTTGAAAAACATCGTAAGTACACGAAATTCAACTACATTATTAAAGTCAATCATTAATACGATAATTGTGTTAATTTTTAATTGATTACCATTAACAAGTAAATTATACAACAAAATTTACATTTAATGAATATGAGATTATGTAAAGTGTTTTTAAATTTTACAATTGTATTGTAACCGTCTAATTTGTTATAATTTTTTTGTATAGTTTTGATTAAAATTAGCAACAAAGTCGATTTCTCGGTTCCGATACATTTCTGAAGAACACAGCAAACTATTACATTAGGAAATCACGATATAAAGCGTTGCCATTGATATACTAAATTATGGTTACTTTTAAACTTATTTGTTGCTTGTTTATTTACATTTCTTCTGTTCTAACTGGTGTTACATGATGAGAATGTTTTAAATTTGATGGAAATGGGCCCGTTCGCATTTTAGCTTCAACACGAGGAATTGCCATATATGATGGTACCACTCTGTTAGGAAATCGCCCTCCGTAAAGTATCGCTGCTTCTCGAGAATTTTTATGACACTTCATAAATTAACGTATCGACACATTCATTTGGAGAAAAATTCGAAGGCATTTTAAAGATTTTATTACAACATTACTTCGCTACGTATTTAACTATAGGTACAAAATTGAAGGTGATTTCTGCTTAAATCGGAAATCAGATTAACGCGATGATATTTCCCATTTTAGTCCTCATAATCAGTTACCTACAAGTATTGAATTTTATACCAATATTACTGGTGATATTTGGGTTTTTCCAGACTTGTGTCCATCACTCTATATTAGCACTTTATAGTTTTTATCAGAGCTATGTTTAGGGTTGACGCCGCCACTAAACCTGCTTGTAATCACCTCCGCCTTGAGTTCCTTTAACAGCTTCTGGTAACCTGCACTGTGCAACCTGATTATGGAAGGTTTCCTATTCGTTAGTTTGCAGGTTGTTAATGTAGCTTCCCTTTGAATGTGGATATGTAGTGGTTCTAAGTATATATTTTTTGGCTTCTCTGTCAGATTTTTGAGTTATTGTTAGAATTATATATGTATGTATATAACACGCAATCATTATACCTCTTGCACACCGCTCTTGTAATACTATACTGGTAGAAACCATTATTATTTCTTACCCTCTTTAATACGATACTGACTACCCTCAGTTACATATACATATAAGGGACTACTTTGGTTTGAGCATTTATGTACATTTACATCTATTATTTTCGATATTGTTTTGATGTTACCTCACAAGGTTTTATATTTATGATTAATTTTTCTTAATATTCTCAATAAGATTCATTCTAATGATTCATTCAAAGGAATTTAAGAACTATACTAAACGTATTTCGAATATTTACTGTGTAGATCTAGTACACATAAGTAAAGTAGGGGAATAAGATCATAATCTATGTTTTTGACCTCGAAATTTATTGCGTTTTTCATTGATTTGTCCCATTTACCAAATGTTGTCTTCCTCTTGAATAAATTAAATTCAATTTTTGCTGTAGAGCTTAGTAGAGCTTCCTTTCAGAATTTATACCCTACACGCAGAGAAACGTTTACTCGTATCAAAGCTGTCCGCTTTAATTCAAGACAATTACTGTTTCAATTATCCACGATACAATAATTGGGTTATTCCATGTTAGTGATCAAGCCCCCACGCTTGACCATCTCAGATTTTTTTCAAATTTTGTGAGTAGGTTCCACAACCGACTAAAGGTAATTCCCCAAATTCTTAGCTCCTGATATGCAATACATGAGCTGCAAGAGCCTCGTGAGTGATGACTGGTAAAATGTCGCAGATGGTCACGGACATTTTACCATTTTTGCCAACCTGTTATTGTGTAAGTAAGAGAGATGTTTGCCTGGAAATTTCCGTGCTTGCTTAGTAATTATCAGTGTCCGAAATTTCCAAATTTTAACAAAAACAGTGAAGTAGTCCTCTTGCTTTTGGTCCTCCAACTTGGGTGAAAATTTGTCGCGTCAAAAACAATCCTAATTTCTGGGAAATCTGTATTCCAGGGAAATCAATGCCGAAAGCTCATCATCTGTGTAGCTAGTGAAAAAAATAGTTGTTTTTAACTGTTTCAAATTTTAAGCTTCTTTGACAAATAGTTTCTGAGATACTTGAAGATGAACATGATTCCAAAAAATTTTGATACAAATTTAGCATATCTTTGAGCATCTATATCTCAGCTGGAAAACCTAAGAGCTTCTTGACTCAACAACCTTTTAAAAGAGCTTGTTTTTCTCTACAACATTCTTGGTTTCTGTGTTGGGATCTTTTCTTATAAAACTAAAAGAAAGGAGACAAAGTAACTGCTTGAAAGGACTGCGCGCAAAGATTTTACCTTGTTAGAGTGTCTTGATTGGTATCTTTATCTTAAAAAATACAAAAAATCTCACCTGATAGGTCTTTGTCCAAATGTTTGATGTCTTCAGCAATAACACCAACAATCCATTCTTTAACTTGACTTAAATGAGATGGTGATTCCATAGGAAATATTTTTGTTTTTCTATGAATCTAAAGCTGATTTTATATTTATGTAAAAGTTGTTCGATTAGAAATTCGCCATTTTGAAAATTGATCTGTCTAGTATTGCACTTGTCCATAATTTGCTGACGTTATTCTTTTATAACTTTTCTAGCTCCAGAATAAGGTGTTTTTCTTTTTCTGCTGATAGAAATGCGTTCAAAAGCGTACGCAGCAACCGATAAACTCAATATTCGTTGATTCAATTTTTACCAAATATAGTTCTTAAATTATAAAAGGAGTAAATAAAATTAGTTAGTTTTTGGATAAGTGTTGAAGCCGTTACTGGTATATTGACAAAATACTGCGTTAAAATTGACTTCAAGCATTTTTTTCTTTATCCACTTTTAAATTTCCAAGCTATTGGTAACAGGCACGTTTGTATGTATAGTGGCTAAACGTCCATTGTGGGGTTGCGCCTCCTGTTTAGAGGATTTCTAGATCCATTTCACGGGGTGGATCAGTCCCCATTGTCATTTATACTTCGCTGCATATCTTTTTCCATCCTATTCTATTCTTCGCCTTCTCTTCCGCATTTCTTATTCCCACCCTCTTTAAGTCCTCTTTCGAGGCTTGCCTCTTCTTCCCGCCATCCCCTATTTCGTTATTACTTTGATCGGGTCTTCCTCTTTTGCTCTCCATACATGCCCTATCCATCTCATTCTTTGTTGCTTTATCTTTCTGACAATATCCTTCCCTTACATCTCCTCTAGTAGTTCTTTGTTCGTACGTACTCTGTATTCATTCTCCGTTAACTTCATCGGTCCCAATATATGTAGTTCTTAATATTTTCCGTTCTGCAATCCTTAGCTTGTCTTCATCTGCTTTGGTCATCGACATTACTTCCGCTCCATACGTCATTACTGGTTTTATTGTATTTTCGTATATTTCCATTTTTGTTCCTTTTGTCACTATCTTGCTTTTCATTAATTTTTTATTTGCTTGACATGCTTTATTCGTCGCTATTATCTTCTCTTTAATCCCCTCCTCCTTTCCTCCGTCATTGGTTATCATCACACCTAAATATTTAAATTTATTTATTTCTTCGAAGGAGCGACATCCTAATTTAAATTCTCTTTTACCCGTTTCCACTCCTACTCTCATAATCTTCGTTTTGCTTTCGTTTATGTGCAAATCCTATTTTATCTCCTTCTCGTATTATTTCTTCTAAAGTTTTTACCATTATGTCTCTTCTCTTAGTTATTATTACGACATCAACATAACCTACTACTTGTCTTTCTCCGGTTCTCAGTGTACCTTTGTTTACATTCCTCAGTACATGCTCTAGTGCCATATTGAATAAATTCATTGATAAGGCGTCTCCCTGTCGTACCCCTTTGTCTATCTCAATGTCCATAGTTTCTCCTTTTTGAGTTATGATAGTTATCCTTGAGTTTACCATTGTCATCCTGATTAGCCTTTTCAATTTTGCTGAAACTCCCATTGTTCTCAGTGCCTCCATCAACTTATCTCTCCTTGTTGAATCAAAAGCTTGCTTAAAATCTATGAATAGCATTTTATACTCCATTGCCTTTTCTATGATTTGTTTTAAAGTGTATATGGCATCTGTTGTTGACCGTTCTTCTATAAAACCACCTATTTTATTCTCTGTTTCTTTCTTCATTCTTTTTTGTATTAGCGTAGACAGGATCTTATATGCTGTATTTAGTAGCATTATACCTCTATAGTTGCTACACTCTTGCTGGTCTCCTTTTTTGTGTATGGTAATTATTCGCCCTATTCTCTATTCTTCTGACATTACCTCTTCTCTCCAGATTTGCTTTATTAATTCATATATACTTTCGATTATTTCTTTTCCACTATATTTAATTCATTCTATATTTATATTATCCCTTCCTGGCGCTTTCTTTGCATTCTTACTTTTAAATATTATTTCCTGTACTCTCAATGTTCTCTCAATCCCTATTAACAAACTATATTATTTATTTTGAATTATATTTTGAAAAAAATTACGTAATATCTTAGTCTGCATGCATCATAGATACTTTTTTACTTACAAATTTATTATGCAAATAACTTTATACAAATAGCTTCCTTTAGGTTACTTTTAGGAAATCTATAGCTATAAAAAATTGATAAAATAAATTGAAGGCAGAATACATAACCAAATAGACGACAAAATTAGTAGCACTTCCTATTTACAAGAAAAGCGACAAACAAGTTAAAATTAGCCGATTTGCACAGGTAGAATGTTTGCCACTATTTTCAGAGGGTGTATTCTCAGTTATACTCAACAACTACAACACGTCATTACCATGTGTCACGGTTTACATGGACAAGGCGTTACTTACAGGCATTTGTACTTGTTCCTGTAAGCAAAAGCTGTACATGAATTGAATAATAAGATCATGTTTCTTAGTATACCACCAATAGATTTTATCTTTTCTTCTTAATAAAAGAAAACTTAATTTTATTGAACATTATACCTTATTTATCACAGATTCATTTGATTTGATTTATTCTGCGATGTTGCTTCCTGTTTTGATTGAAAGTTAACTCTTCATTTTCGATGGTTTCCTTTAATAAGCTTGTGATAATTAGTATTAGTAATATTGCTAGGGAAAAATGAAAAGCAGTTGCCAATAGCCCTAACCTGTATGTAAATCAACTTCTTTCTTCTCTTTACGTGAGCGTATCCCATGGAACCATCTCTACACGTGGGGGTGTATGAAGGAGTAATTTACTTCCTACTGATTTACGTCATTAAATTTCGTGACGTAATAATTTTTAAGTATTTCATTTATTTCCGATTTCAAACGGTTTCTTTGATTTATAAACTATGCAGTCGATATTGAGGTTATGAAATACAAATGCAGTATAAGATACTATAAATAAGTATACTGATAAATTTGAAATTGTTTTTTTTTATTTTGCTATGGTCTTTTGTAAGTTAATGGTTTGTATATTGGTGGTCAAACTGTTGCATTCTGAGTTATCTTTTTATCACGTTTGGAAAAATAGCTAGTCATACATTTGAATAATGCGGTTTTAATTCTTAATCCAGACAGTTGGTTTTTAAATGTAAATGAAAATGGAAATTTTGTTTTAATCTTGGTTAGCCAAAGTAATGCTGATATAGCTCATGGTATTGATAGAATCACTCAAGGGCAAAAACAATGTGAGCAGAGAAAAGCACTTAACCAACGGACATGTTTCTGTCTACCCGACGTCATCAGCGTTGTTCCTAGCGCTTTTTCCCAACATTGCGTTTCCCTCTCAGTTTACGCCACTAATCTACAAAAACAGCACTGAAATACATCTTGGCGCCACCTAGTGCTAAGAGGTATAGTCACACCGTCCTAGAAAGTAACGACAGAAACCGAAATACAGATGCCAAACTATCTCGAGCAGTTCTTGGACTGCTTGACGCAAGATGACGTTGCGTACTGGCATAAACTGAGAGACGAACGCAAGGTGGGCAACGGAAAAAAGCACTCGGAACAACGCTGATGATAGGCCGTTACTACTTTTCTCTGTGCACATTGTTTTTACCGGGAGCGATTCCATCAATACCATGAGGTATACCAGCATTAATAATGATAGCAAGGACTGTGGGGGGGAAATTTTGTCTGCATTATAGTACGTCTGCCTGAGGATGAGCTGATATTAGCTCGAAACCGGTAACATTGTATTATTAAAGAGTTATTGTGAGAATAAGACCATCATTACCCACCTTTTCCTAGTTATTTTTAACATCCTTTGTGGTATCGCACACCTACTTAAAATTTTAAATTTCGCGGGTAATTTAAGTTGGTGATTCTGGCAATAAAAGGCATATTCGCTAATTTCTTAGCGTAATGCATGAAAGTATGTCCTTTATTGTCGGAACTATCAACTTTAATTGTGCCCGAAATTGAAGAAAATACCCCTGGTTCACCAAGCACATTTTAATCCTAAATTAAGTTAACCTCCAATTAAAACTTAACACGTGATTACATTAATTACTGTTCACACGTGTTCGATTTTAAATAAATTCTTATTTAATACATGCAAATAACGCCTGTTTCCTTGGTATTTTACTTTTTTTTACGTTAAAATTGACAGATGTCAAACTTACATTTACTTTTGATCATCGATGATTAAGCTTAATCGTAATTAGTGACGTCACAAAATTAAGTTAATCATAGATTAACGTGCTAATTCGTAATTAGATATTTAATTCACTTTCTGTAAACCGGAAGTAAAAGCTCATTACTCACTCGGCTGTCACTACTATTCTTTGAGAAGCTTCTCTTATGTTATTTATAAGGTTCACAATGCAATGATGTCTGAATTTCATACAAACTCCTTTCATCTTCTAAAAAATGCTGTGCGGTGCCGTCTGTTGATGTAACAGTGCGAGGGTCAGCTTGCAATTGTGTTTCAGTACGGTACTGTTACACGTGCATGCCAGACAAACGTCTAATAGATCGTTTTATTGCTTTGTGCGATCACCGAATGTTGTTTTTGCTATTTTTGTTATGTTTTATTTGCTTCTGTTTGGTGTGGTATACAATTTTGTAATTCAAGATATGAGTGGAAGAACAAGGGATAATGTTCGCTATCCGTCTGAACTCCGCCTTGTGATTTTCCATACTTTAGTTTATTTAATCTTATTTTATCTTAGTTTATGTTTTATTATTCTCTTGGTTTGTATTTAGTACTATATTTTGTTTTGTTTCTTTGTTTTTCGGGAAATAAAAACATATTATTGTGTGCCTACAGTTCACGTTTGAGATTTTACTTTGTATCGATTTTTCCTTTCGGATTACACAATTTTCAGAGAAGGCAAATCCACTTCAACTGCTCTAATAAATTTTTATAATGAATTAATGAAAAATATTGATCTACATAGATTTGCTGTTGGTATATTCTGCGATTTGCAGAAAGCTTCCGATTGTATGCAACACGACAAATTAATAGATAAATTAAATTTGTATGGCATCAAGGGAACGTGAATTTGTAAAGATGATGTCCACAGATCCGAATGGTGAGACAAAAATCATAAAATCTTCCTATCTTCCAGTGCTGCACGGCGTTTCTCAGGGATCTATCCTGGGGCCGGTGCTTTTTAGTCTATATATTAATGACATTGTTTTGTTTTATCAGAATTCCTATTCTCGTTGTACCTCCTGCTGCAACATTGAAGACCCCGGCCTACAGAAAGCATGTTTGCGGCACCATCACTCATAAACATCAACAGTTGGTTTGTTGAAAGTTCAAACTTTTCCAATGTATTTAACATTAACTTTGAAATTACTTCGGCAGTACATTGTTGTACTCGTCTGGAAGCTAATAGAATTGAAAGTGACGATTGATGTGGTTCCATTGTACGTACAATTACATTAACCACAGAATGTTTTTTACGATCTGTTGTTTCGTCCACACAAACTGTGGTAGACAGTTTTTATCTTTCAACTCAGATTTAATCCTTTTTTCAACATGTTCACGAGCAGATGGCACAATTCTTTGTAACGATGCCCGACTTGGTAATTTGCTGTCCGAATAGTTATTTCAAAAGAAGACATATGCTTCCTTGTCTAGTAAATTAAACGGTAGATTACATGCAATAAAGGTAACGCATAAATTAAATTTAAATTTGTCATAGTGTCGTGTGCAATTTTTTTTTGAAGAATGCTGTTTACTATTTACGTGACGTAGACAATCCCTTTTGGACCAACACATTAAAGGGATATTACAAACTACACGTTGAATTTTAACGCCATCATAATTTCGGTCAGGCATTTCTGCTATAAATTCTGTAACTTTGTCCAACATTGGTCGTTTTCGCAACGTAGGCAACATTTTTAAAACAAACGTAGAACTACGAAATAGTATTTACGGCAGCGTACATGTATACACAACAGATCTGGCTGAGACTCGTTATACTATGAGTTGTATCGAACCTCCGCCACTGCCCGTTGGCGCTAGTAAGCAAGTCTAGAATTACATAATTACATATCGACTACGTTTTCTTCTCTCTTTCCTTTTTTTGTTCTACCTTCTGATTTTGACATTCTTTACATTCTAGTATTTCTTGTTGGGGATAAAAAATCTTTTCTACTTGCTGGATACTATAATCTTTGATTGCACAAGCTGTTCCACCGGATCAGTGTAATGCTTTGCAGTTTCAACTGCAAGATCGATGTAGTGCTTTGCGGTTTCAATCGCCGGTTCAACCATATGATAACCAGCCTTAATCTTATGATTACCGCTTTCTACCGCAGGCTCAACGATATGCTTGGCAGCCTCCATTGTATTCTTAGCGGTTTCCCCATTTGTACCTAGTGTTAGTGACAATACCTTTTGCACCGGCGTACATCTGCAAGGATAGCTCGCCAAGTGGTAGTTCTACTGCTGGGATTTTGTCTTCAACGTAATCTAAACCTGTGCATAAGAGACCGTTCATCTTATGGATTGGTTCCTTTAACTGGACAACGATCGGAGTAGCATAAGGTTTGGCGATTTCAGCAGCTTTGTGGGCAGTATTGTTTGCCGTTGATTATGTCCAATTGATAACGGTGTTGTAATCCTTTGCTGTGGTGTGAATATTAGTAGCTGTTTCTAACGTTGATTCCACGATAGGTACATTTATGCTTCCAGATTAACATAATTTCCTGATTTGATCTGCTAGTAAGATTCTTCAACGGATATTTTTATTTATTAAATGAATTGTAAAACGTTTAAAAAAGAATTAAAATGACAGCCCGTTTTCTTAGAGAAAGGTACATTTACGTTATACTCTCCGCGAAGAGACTTGCGTTTCAGAGTTTCTATGTTGTGTGGCGTGTTTCATCTCCATTGCAATTGTATGCGTCGTTGAGGTTAATTGTAGCATTTATTGGTTTAATTCGTTTTTGAATAGCCATGTTTCAATGACATAATGTGCCTTTCTTTAACGAAATGCTTTATAAATACGTGGAAAAATTTGTTTGCTCTTTTCTAATCCATCTTGTTTTTCATATCGCAGACCACCCGATTGGGACGTCACGTAAACGAGCTACGTAGAAATACCACAAACGATTCGTTAGCGAAACGTGCCAAGGAGCTGGTGAAGAAATGGCGCAGCCTGGTCTTACCGGACTCAAACGGGCAGCTGAAGCCGGCCGAACCGCAGATCGTCGCCGCACCGGACGACACGGCCAAAGCCAAAAAGCGAGTGCCCAAGGAGAAATTGGAAAACGTCAACGTGAAGAGATCGCGCGTGAACGGCGGCATCACCGAGCTCGACTTCTCCGACAATTCCAATTCCAGTTTCAAAGATGTGATAGGATCGGTGGCGAAAGCCGTCGAAGCCAAGAAAGATATAATCCTAATCAATTCCGATTCGAACTCGAGCTTTCTGGACGGCACGAAAAACGATCCGGTGCTGGAATTGCAGCAGCCGAAGAAACGCGGCCGGAAAAAAGGATCGAAGAACCATCGGAATCTGCTGGACGAGGCGGAGACGTCGTTCAGCAATAAGATGGCGGTATCGCGCGGCAACGCCAAGGTCAAGACGACGCAGGAACTCATCGCCAGCCTGCAAAATAAAAGCTCGTCGTTGGGTGTGGTCGCGCAGACGAAGTCGAAGGAGGATCTGATGGAGAAGGCGGCGAAGCTTACTGAGCGAGTGTCTATAATCGATCAGAAGCTGAATACGAGCGGTAATAGGTATAAGAATTCGCAGAAGAAGAACTCAAGTTTTAGGAACGATAGGATTTTGGAATCTGGTAGCGTGACGAACGTGGAAAGGTCCCCGGGCGATGACAAGTCGCATAATAGGTCTTCTCACACCGATGATGAGATAATAGTCGTCGATGAGGAAACGGACATTAATTCAGAGGTTGTACAAATTTATTTTTGTAGTTTAATTATTGTAGTATATAGCGAACCTTCAGTTAAATTGTTTAGAATGTACCAGGTGTCCCGGTATCAATTAGCCAAATTTACTGTTCAAATACCTTAACAAAATATCTTAATACGAGGGTAAGTCAAAAATTACTTACACTTTTAGTTCTACAACTGTATTAAACAAAGATAGGTGTACAACAGATACATTATTTTTCGATATAGTGTTCACCTTTAGCTATGCACTTGGTCCAGCGAGCCACGAGCTTCCGTATGCCTTCCCGGTGGAAGGTTTTCGGTTGATCGTGAAGCCACTTTTGCGCCACATCCCGAACGTCTGTGTCTGAGGCAAATCGACGACCTCTCAAAGCTTCCTTGAGTGGTTCAAAGAGATGAAAGTCTGAGGGAGCGAGATATTTGCTGTAGCCATCTCTCGAGCTTGCTGAATGTTGTCGTCGATGATTGAGGTTGACGGCCGTCCAGCTCCCTCTTTTTGTGTTACACTCGTGCGGCCAATTTGAAACATTTCGATCCATTTCGCTTTTACGAAATAAAGCACTGTCCCCGTATTGTGACAAAAGTCTTCGGTGAATTTCAACACCTTTCACACCCTCTGACCACAAAAATCGGATCACTGCTCGTTGTTCCTCTTTGCTGCAAACTAATAGCGGAGCTGACATACTTATGCTGTTGTAGCTAGCACACAAATGACGCGATCGTGATTAAATTCCGCACACATGACCACAGAGGCGCCAACTCGACGCATGCGCAAGCAGCCGCCACTACGATAACCTTCAAAGCTTGTTACGACGAAAGTGTAGATAATATTTGACTTACCCTCGTAATAATAATATGTACATATGTCCGGAAATTAGTTATTTTTGAAAAATAAATAAAACCAGCAGTACTACATGAAACCTTAAATGGCGCGCAGAATATACAACGAAGTCAGATTTATGTTTCTAACATAAATTACGTAAATACTGTACCTGTTTCGGACGATCGTAAATAATTATCTTTGAAATAGAGTATATTTTTTTATTTTTACTAATGTCGTTATATTTAAAAGTTTAAATAAAGTAGCAGACAATCAGCAAAACCAGGTCTTCCAGGTGCAACGTTTTGAATTTTTTCGTTAATATCTCTGGTTAGAGAAAAGATATCGAGACATGGTTTTCGCTGACATTTAACATTTTTAATTCTTTACTTTTCTGCGTGAAAAGAAACATATCGTTCTATTTAAAATTTTTGCGAAAAGCCACTTTATTTGGTATAAAGTCAGATAACACCCTCTAATGGAGTGGGTGCAATTCAAAAGAACTAGACCAAATCTGTATTTGATAGATCAAATAAAGCTCTTTTAAATGAGACCGAGATTGTTAGAATCGGTTAAGCTTAACAAGACTAACCAATATTTATTTAAGAAAGCAATTGTCGCCTCTCCATCTCTTTACTTTAGAAGATACAACAAAGTGTGTTTATCGCAAAAGAAAGGGAATCGGATTGGGAATAAAACGCATATTTTCGATAACTTTTAATTAGACAAAACACGATGAAAACTTTAATTTTATACTTAGACGTGACGTTGCGCCATCTACTGGTCATTTTCTTTTGGCCACGTTTATTAAGAAAGATTTTTATCCGAAAGTTCTGTGATTACTAGTTTCTGAGATATAGCCGGCTGCCATTGTTGTTTGGCCACCCGGTACATTTGTCGATAAGTAGAATGACCGCTCTTCCGAATACCTGATCAGAGTCTACCGCGGGGGGATATACACTACCGCTCATAAATATTTGGGCACCTCAAATCATGTAAATATTTAAATGAAAATATTAAAATATGTATTTGATATTTAAGTGTACACAAATATGCAATTTCAACAATTAAAATTATTTATTGGACCTAAATTTTAGATTCGTCTATCTGACCTGTTTTACTTTTAATAATTGCGTCGCATAATCGGGACATTCTTGCAAGTAATTTTAACAATATTTCCGGAGTTATTCGAGCCCATACTGCTTGTAATTTGTTCCGCATGTCATCTACTGAAGTTGGAGCAATTTTTCTTACTTCCCGATCGAATTCTTCCCATAACTCGATGGGATTCAAGTGCGGGGTTTGGGGTGGCGATTTCATGATTGCTGATGTCCCTTCTTCTTCCAACTGTTCTACATATTGCTTGCATAATTTTGAAGTGTATTTTAGGTCTTGTTGGAAACAAAATTCTGACCCAAAGTTCTTACACCAGAGGGTATTGCATTTTCTAAGATGCGTTTGTGTTGCTCTTTTTTCATTATGCTTTGAATTTTTATGAGATCACCCGCGGATGCACCAGTAAAACAACCCTAAATCATTACCGAACCACCGCCGTGTTTGACGGTAGACATTGTGCATTGTTCTAGCGCACGTTCACCTACAGATCTTCTTACAAACACCCGTCTTCGCGAACCGAAAATCTCGAATTTGGATTCATCGGCCCACAATACCTTGCTCCAATCTTCTACCGTCCAATTTCGATGTTCACGTGCCCATTGTAACCTCTTTTTCTTATTAATTTGGCGAAGCAAGGGCTTTCGCATCACAATTCGTCCGTGAAGGCCGGCTTTTTGCAGACGGCGTATAACCGGACACGCTAATCGGCTTCGGAAGAATACTATCAGCTGTTTTTCTTCTATTTCGCTTGCTGGACACCGCGATTGTAATATTTTGAGTTGATGTTGTCACCTTTGGTCTACCATTTCCTACTTTATTTAGAAAACTGCCACTTTCACTGTATTTTTTGATGTTATAATCAACAGTAGATGGATTTAAATGTAATTTTCTAGCAATTTGACGATTGCTTACGCCGAAGTTATGTTGTGCACGCCTTTCAACAATAATTTCTTTCCTTTTCGGCATTTATTAAAATATTAAACGAAATTATAAACATATTCGTTAAACCGTAATTTAAAAATATTACTTCAAATGGCTTTGTTATAGCTTCATGATTCACAGTATAATTACCAATTGCGATTTTTCCTAGAATTTCAAGAAATACGCTCTTTGTTTATTTTTATTTATTTATTGATTTATTTGTTTATTGTCGCCATTACCTGCGCTTTTATGACGGTACCGATATTTAAGGAATTTAATTGAATCTTACTGATTATTAGCACACTATTCAATAATGCTGGAATGTACATATTTCCTAAATACATTCTTTGTACACAAAAATCTAAAATCCAAGGGTGCCCAAATACTTACGAGCGATAGTGTATATCTTTTTATATTTTTTGGCCGAACGGGCCGCCCGTTCCAGTTCAAAAAAAGCCCGGCCTGGCCCGCATCTGAAATACTCCAGCCTCCGGGCCGGGCCGGGCCATTGCTCCTTTAATACGCATATATTGGCAAGTCAGTGATTTTGCCCGATGTCCCCTTAATGATGTCTTTCTATGTATTCAAGTATTTTATACGTGATATTCGATTTTCAGATCAAACCATCCGATAAACTAGCGCAAGTCCACCAATCCGACGATATCGGTTTGCCGAAATCGTTAAGTGTCGAAGATGCCTTAGCCCTTCTGCCGCCCGTCGACAAATCGTGCCTGTACGAAGCGGACGAAGACACCGAAGACGTTCCTTGCACGTGCTTCCTCGATGAGTGTAAAACGGACTTCTCGATAGAGGCCGAGGACGCGGAAGAGGAGGAGGACGCGACGAAAAGCGTCCGGAATCAGATCGAGGAGGAGAAACCAAAATTCGAATTCAAAAAAGACTGCAACTGTCAGGCGAAACTGTACCTGGAAAACAAATACCATTTAGGAGCGGTGACGGACGATAGGGTGTTCAAATTACGCGACCGTTTCGTGCCCGGCCTGAACGGTAACCTGAGCGCGGACTGCGCGAGCGCCAGCCCGGACATGTCGGACAACGGCCTGTACGTCAACGTAGTGCCTAATAGGAATACGGAGCGCATACCGAAGTGTTTCGATGGTGCGACGGGCGAGGACTTTGCGTGCGAAAACTTCAAGAAATACAGCATCTCAGAGGAGGAGGAGGAGCACGACGGAGCGGTGAAGCGGTGCGAAAGCGAGAATATTAGTGACGGAACGAATACGAATAGCAACAATAATAATCATAGTAACCATAGTACACTTGACGCGGCGGTGACGAGTGACGTAGGTGGTGATACGCGTGGAAATAAAAGTAGTGAGAGAAGTAGTGCTACCGCCGCTACTACGTTCAGGGAATGGCACGAAGTGGTAGAGACGCCATCGTACAACGGTGAAATTTTTAAAATTTTGCCTTACGTCATTATAGATTAATGAGAGCTAGTCTATCCATCGATCATAGAATATACTAAGAAAGGCTTTTAAAAATAAAATGAATTGAAATTAAAAGGAGTAATAGATGGCGTTCGCGCGTTCGTGACGCGGACGCCATCTTCGTTAGGGAACGTGAACGCTCGCGAATGAGAGAGATAGATAGAGAGAGAAAGCCAAATTTATAATTATTAAGGAAAGTACAAAAGCTTAAAACCGATAGGCAGATTGGTTATTCGAAGATTTCACCTTCTACATTATTAAATTTAATTTTAAAATTGCTAGTATTTAGATATTACTTGAAGTATAATATCGTTGAATTGAATTTTAAGAAATCACAGGAGCGATAGTACCGACTTGAAAGTTTAATTCTTTTTGCTGTGCCTTCAGAGTCAATATCGATCATAATTTATACAAATATTTTATTTTCAAAATATCAATGAACTGAATTTTACCAACCCCACCACACAATACTTAAAATCAAATGTTTAACAATGTTATGTACAATATATACATGGTGATCCATATTAACAAACCACCGTTCCTATATTCGTTATTATTGGTCCTACGAAATTAGTTAAGTTGGCAAAAATTGCAAGTGAATATGCACTGAATATGCAAATCAAAATTTACTCTTTTAAAATGGAACGTCCTGTATATTTTTGACAATTTTGAAAAATAATTTAATTTCGGAAATAAAAGCTTTATAGGCTATTCTGAAGTGAAAAATTGGAAAGCTAGATTGGTGTTTAGTATCCATTAAAGATACACACTTGTATTCTAAAATTTACACTAGGCTGCTGAAAGTTATGTACAAAATCAAATACGAGGCGTGTTTTTAAAGTAAGTACCGTTTTCAAATAAAACAAAAACTTTTCTTAACAATTTTATCTTTACATGAAAGCCTGTACCTTATTCTACGTTTCTACATTATTTTGCACCAATATTGGGGCATTTATCGTATCGTATAATCAGCTTTACAATCCCATCGTCAAGTCTGCCGCCTGATTTAACTGGAAACTTATCAAATAACGACACTTTTTCGTCAACTTTCTGAACCAAATCTTCAGTAATGATAGAAGGTCGCCCACTTCGTTCTTCCTCGTGGACATTTGTGCGGCCATCTTTAAAAGCTCTCGCCCATTTCGGTACCATTTCATCACTCATAATGTTTTCTCCATACACTTCACAGATCTGCCGACGAATGTCGACCGATTTAATGCCTTTAACACTAAGAAAACGAATCACAGCGCGTATTTCACAGTCGACGGGATTCTCGATCGGCGGAGACATTTTAGATATTGACAAACAAACGTAAACACGGTCGAATTTTTTGTGTAATGGCGTCTGTGGCTTGTCAAGAGCTGTAGGGTACACAGCGCGCAAGCGTAGAAAGCCGCCGCAGCGCTCACGGTAGCAGACTTTCAAAACGGTACTTACTTTAAAAACACGCCTCGCTATTTGATTTTGCATACAATTACACCTATTAGACTACATACGTACCCTTAATAGAAATTAAAAGCCGCTGTAAAGGCATGCCTTTCGGTAAATCATGTCGTCATTGTAGAAATTTATCTGACGTCTTCACCACATACCAAAGAGAACTCCGTTTGCTATATTTTTGGAAATGAATGATGAAGAAGACCAACTTTATTGATGTAATTATTATTGATTCGAGTATAAAAAAGCTAAACTGAAGAGAACGCTATGGATTTGGTCAAGTCTTCAGGATCGAAATAAATATCGTGGAAATGATTGTAATGATTAAATTAACTATAACTTGCTCAAAATTCTATCAATGTCTTAACATTCCGGGTTATTAGATTGGTTTTCTTATAAGTGCTATACTTCTTGGGAATAAAACATTTGAAATTGAATGGTCTTCAGACTGAGCATTTGGAGATCGAGAGAATGAAGACAACAGTTTACTTTTTGATGGGCGTGGAGAGTTGACGTTGGTTGTTGAAGTCTGGAATAATTTGAATTGATTTTTTTTTTGAATATCCGTTCCATTAATTCTTCTTTTTCTATTCCAAACGAAACATTTATTTCTAAATTATTCAATTATTTTTATCTAAAAAAAAAAGTAATATACGGCCGCACAGAATTATGCGATCGATAGATATCAAATTTGTTACATTGGAATCGATTCGTTCCATGTTAAGTCAAAAACACTTAAATGAAAGGTAGAAATGAAAAAGCGGTCCAGATCTCACAAAATTCTATACTAAAAATTAGATGACCGGTTTCGTGTTGAACAACACATTCTCAGGCCAGAATCAAGTATAATAGTGGCAAATTATATCAAAGTTAAAATTAATATATATACAACTGTGCGTACTGTATATATTAATTTTAACTTTGACATAATCTACCTCTGTTATATTTGATTTTAGCCCCAGGATTTGTTCTTAAACACGATACCGGTCGCCTAATTTTTAATATAAGATTTTGGTGAGATCTGGACTGTATTTTCATTTCTACCTTTCATAGTTCGGATTATTCATTACAAACTTAAATGTTACAAACAAAAATTGCTGCGTGACGCTCGGCAGTACATCTATTATACTATTACCGCCATCTTGGTTTCTAAGTATCGAGTTATGATCGGCATGCCACCCGACCTGTCGGCAAAGCCCCGATACATCAATGGGGATGCGCCTTAACATCCTTGCTGTTTACTTCAGAAAAATACTCTATAACGTTTCCATTTCAGAAATTAGAATTTTGGAAAATATACAGGATGTTTCATTAAAAAGTGGCGAATGTTTATTATTTTTTAAAATAAAAACGAGTAATTCAAGCGTTTTTCTATTAACGGCATGTTTACGCATAAAAGATTCCTATTAGCATGCAACAAATGTGTAATCATTTTATAAAATGCTATTTTAATATTAATGTTGGCTTATTTTAGAAATTTATACCTGAAAATTTAGAAAAAAAAGGGGGCTTTAGAGGAAATGACATAGTTTAAGAAGTCTTGCTTTTATATTACGTCTTATTATGATTCTGTAGAGTAGTCTGTGAAATACGTAATCTTAAATTACACCTTGTACACTTGCATACAACCAGAATGACCGCTCACCGGAGCATATGGCCACATTCTACTGTGCGCCGGGATATACGCATTTGTCGGCACTGAGCGGTGGACTGATCAGTTGCTCGAATTCATATTTCCGAACCTATTGCGTTATACTATGACAAATGAGGGTTAACAAGTTAACTATTGCTTAGAAAGTATAATATAACTTAAATTAATTAACTTGAAAGAGAAGTATTTCGATTTGATGTATTCTATAAAGAAAGGTTTTATAACGGATCAATACAACCATTTAAGAGTTTAGAGGAGAAATTTTGCATGTATTTCTAACGCTATATAAATAAAAGGTGTTTAGATTTTGCTAAATACGAGAGGGTACCCAAAAGAATCCGAACTCATTTTAAAAACAAATATTTATTTAATTTTTTAACAAAAATCTTTCAATCCCCTTCGAAGTACTCTCCATTGGGGCCAATACACTTGTCCAACCTTTTATTCCATCGTTCAAAACATTTTTTAAATTCGTCTTCTGTGATGCCCGACAGCGCCTCCGTCGTTTTTTTCTTCACCTCGGCAACGTCGGCAAAATGCTTTCCTTTCATATCTCTTTTCATTCGAGGAAATAAAAAAAAAAGTCGCAGGGGGCAAGGTCGGGTGAGTAGGAGGGATGAAGCACTGGGGTCATGGCATTTTTCAAAAATTATCGCACAGAAAGGGCTCTGTGAGCATCTTTCGTTAAAATTCGCTGAACTGAACTCCAAGTCACTTCAGACAGCTCCACAACTTCTTCAATGGTCCGTCGTCGATCTTCCAGGATGATTTCGCGAATTTTTTCAACATTTTCATCGGTTCGGGCCGTGGAAGCCGTGGACGACCAGAGCGAGGATTGTCATCAATTGTCATTTCACCTCTTTTGAAACGAGAAAACCACTCAAACACTTGGGTTTTCCCAATAGCATCATCCTTGTTAGGCTGTTTCTAAAATTTCAAGAGTTTCTCTGCCAGTTTTTCTGAGCAAGAAGCAAAGCTTTACGGCCGCGCGTTGTTAACGAGAATCAGCCATTGCAAAAACGACGAGCACACAAAACAAGTGTCACTAAAAAATTCACACAAGCCGAACAGAACCTTCTTTAGCGACGACGCTTGGCTTACTGACTCGGGAATGATAGCTCTCTATACGCTCGTAACGGCTGAACGCGGTACTATAAAAACTCCGCCCACCACAACATCAGTTCGATTTCTTTTGGGTACCCCCTCGTAACTGAAATACAAAAAGAAATAGAAGGGCTAGTGGAGGGGGGTGGAGACTGGTGGAATATTATTAAAAAAAAAAATAAAATAATTTCAGTAGTTACCAATTACTATTTAATTTTTATATTAGTAGGCGTTGATGAATAGGTGATAAATTTACATATTTCATTTTTAAATTTAACGATAGTATACAGGAGGATGCAAAAATATAATATGAATTTCCTAAAAGCATTCAAAATATTGATGTGTCAATTTTTCTAAATTAAAACATAGAAACTGCATTTAATTTTCTATTTCTAAAGAAGATATTTTTATGGATGTCATTTTTTTAGTTATTTTTTAAAAGAAGCCATAAATACAAAAAAAAATAAAAATTGAAAGAAACTAAAATTTATTTGGCTATATCAATTTAAATAACTTCTATACTTTTCGCAGACCCTGTATATTATCTTGCTAATTAAGCGATATCATCCTGTGTTTCTAAATTTGAATAATTGAAGGCAATTTTTAATTTTCACTTTTTTGAAAAAAATACATAATTTATTCATTCTTTGAATAACCAATCTGCATTTTGAGCTTAAAGTTGTTGATCTGCCTTTTTGTGTCTTAAACTTAAAAAAAAAATGAAAAAGAATATCGAGTTAAATAAGAAAAGAAGAAAAAATTATATCTTATCAATATATCAAATCAATCATTAATTAAAAAAAAAAAAACTAAGAATGCAAAAAGAAACTACTCAGAATTATAGATAAAAAAAAAACAAAAGAAAAACGAAGAAAATAATTGAACAAAGAATTCGGTATTTGTTTTATTTTTTTTCTATTTGTTAATTAATGTATAAATGAGATGTTTTTAATATTATTGCTATTATTATTATCGATGAATTGTAAATTCGATTTGAATAAATTTAAAATATCAAAAATGAGAAAGGATATTAGAAATTTATTTTTTACTTCTTTTGGAAGACGATTTCGTAATTATACAGTTTATAAAGCTGAGTAATTTGAATTTAGTACAGAATACGTATTTACGCCGTTTGAATAATTTTGTTGTAATATTTCCATCACATTTTCGAAAATGTAATAAAAAAAAAACCTTTAATAAGGTTTATCAAAGGATGTATGCATATACTGCAATTACAACTTTGTTCAATTCGACAATTAAATGTTTTTGAGTTGTCAAATCGTAATTCTTATTTTATCGTTGCATACCTTGCAATATATTGTTAAAGAGATGGATGCAAGAGCATTTTTTCGTTACATGGTATAAAGTATCTATTAATTTGTTTTAACAAAATAAGATGTGATTTTATAAATTATGAAAATTTGTTTATTGTCACTGTTGAGATTCTTAATTGATCTCTGGTGAAATTTACCAGTCGTAAACAATAACACACGTTACAAAAATATATAAGAAATACAGTAACATCATTTAGTACAGTACAAAACAGTGATGCCAACGTTAAATCATAAAAGTAAAATTGTGTTTATTAATATATTGCCAACAATCAGTATAAGTAACTATTGGCTTATAAAATTGTGGTGTCGCATTTATCTTTGCATTATCAATCATTAAAATATCTCTGATGTATCTGGAGGTGGTATCCTCGAACTGCTTTCATCTCTCGTCAATTTAGGTATTGTCTTGATAACTTGATCTCTTATGAAATTTTAATCTCCATGGAGGGTCAAACACTGAGTTTATTATTAATCATTTTGCACCTTCTTCTTTAATTCCCCAGCTGTCCTTGATCAATGCATAGGTTTTGTTATATCAATTGGATGGATTGTAATTAAATTATAATATACGATTTTCATCACTGCGTAAAATTCTTGACTGCGAAAGGTAATCGGAACATCTAAAATTTCTTCCAATCTTTCAATTACATGTCTACTTTATTTTTCATGTCGCTGACGGTTGTGGTAAAGAATGAGAACCTTTCTTTTATTGTTTGTTAAGGTTTTTATGTGACATTATAATGAATAAGGCATCAAACACGCTGACCAGGCGTAGTATAATCGCAACGTCATATTCATTCTCTATTTTTACTAATACTATCATAATTTCTTTATTTCTCTTTAATACATTTTCTTACACGCCTATTAGCAGCCGTAATTATTACTATATCAGTGACGCGACAGGTCAATGAAAAAATTATCATGCAGTGTTGCGAAAATTATCAATTTTTATTCATAATTATGTTGAAAATAATTTTTCTACATAAAATAAAAATGTATACATTCACAAATTTATTTATTCTCGTTAAAAAATAAAATTTAACAAAAAAAAAAGATAATAAATTTTTGTAACCTATTCTTAAAAAATAAAATTCGTTTTCGAAATGACATTTTCATTTTCAACTTGTTTATAACATATCAAAGTGACCATTTTTGGCGTAACATTAAAATTACAGCATTCACCACTTTACACTTCGGGAGTCCAGTCAGAGTGAATTTATTGCACTACTACACGTTTTCTAATATCTGTATTGATTCAATTAACTTCTGTAAATATCTTCTCCTCCTTTATTACCGAATACAAGGGATACCCCGTGTAGCATGAGGAATTTTCCGGGTACCGCAATGTATTTGCTAGTATAAAGGTCAGTGCCAATCAAACCAGCTGATCTTTGTAGCTTGGTTGTTAAACGGGTTGCATACAATCAAGGCCGAGATATAAAAATCACATAGTCGTGTCCGAATACCTAGATTAATGCTGCTGTTTATAATTATCGATTATGTTACATATTGCAGTGAAGGCAATACGAGTATTATGTAAGCGAAACTCGAGTTAGCAAAACCGGCTAATCGGTGCGTGTTACGGAAATGTGCAACGCTCACCGATTGGCTCGTTTTGCTAACTCGCCGCTCTTATGGAACATCGCAGCTCCACTGTAAACGCATCCTTAGAGATAATAGTATCCACTAAATGTCATTATTTAGATTAAATGGTTGGAACGATATAATCTCTTCATACTGTACTTTACGGGTTCGTTTTCTCTTCCAAAAATGGTAACGAAATATTACACAAATAACATATACCGGGAACTGAGTGAGATTCGAGCAATTCGATGCGGGACGTGCTAGTACACTTCCAACAATGTTGGGATGTAGACCTACTGTGCGAATAGCGCACGTAATAATTTGAAGTCATCGTCGCCTGGAAACGAGAGTTTCGCATATTTATTTTGTTGCTACGAAGCTTAGACGAAATTAAAAAGAAATTCTAACGACGAAAATAAAAACAGATTCTGATGAAATAAAAGAAAATAAAAATAAATACTTCAGAAATTCTAAGATCGTCCGCACATATTGCAGTCTACCTCGTAACTAACCACATCGGTAACCTTGAGCCATCTACTGCCGCTAACTCCTCCGCTTGAGAGCGAGGAGGGTATGGCGATATGGCTAATTTCGCATTTTCCCAATTGGTATACGTCGAATTCGATGAATATAAACATACATAGAATAAACAGAAGAGATTATGATGAATTTTATCGAATAATTCATCTTATGATTGTTAATCGATTGGAAATTCAACACTCGAACACTGAATTTTCGTATTTCTTCGTGTTCAATCAATCAATTCAAGTGTTCAATCAGTTCAAGTGTTCAATCAATCAATCTGGTTTATTTAAAAAAAATTTCTTGCAAATAACTGTTTACCAAATGTTATCAATTATAACTTGTGTTTACTTGTGTACATAAATTTGTAATGACAATAACGACATTGCTGCCATCTATATATCAGCTTCAGAAAGTTTTAAGCGATCTTCAAATTTAAAAATTACTTTTCTATATTCTAATTGCTTAAATCAAATTCTAATATTTGAGAAACTGTATAATTACGAGGTTGTCTTTCGATGAGAAACCAAAGTGATTTTTTTTTATATAGAGAAAAGGTTATTGATAGCATATTGAATGTAATATAAACAAATATTTCCTCTTCAGCTTTTTTCAAATTCCTTGTCTTTCTTAATTTGTACCAACAACCGATCAATGCAATTCAATTTCTAAATCTTCCATGAGAAGCAGTCCATAATTTTATTTTTAATATACGGGAGGTAATATTTAGGTATCTTTTTTTTTTCGTGAAAAAACTTGCAAAACAAAAATAGAGTGTAGTATTCGACTGAAGTTGTGTTTATGAGTATCTTTTTCGTACAATAATCCGTTAAGCACTGAAACAAGCAAAGTCTTTAGTAAATTGTATGGTCTGTGGTATTAATCATTAAAAAGAAGAATAGTAATATTATCTTTCACACAACACACTGTATATTTTTTCGTTTCTATTGTAATAAGTTTTTTCTTTTTTTTTCTATTGTTGAATATATTATTATAATAGAAATATTGTAAATTGTATTTAATTATGCGGATGTTATGATGTTATATTTTTAAATGTAATATTCGATATATTATTTATTATCATAATTATTTTTGTTCTCTGAAATAGGAAAGATGGAGATATATGAAATGACATTGATTTCTAAAAAAAAAGTAATCGTAAAAAGAAAATATAATCAAATGAGTAAGAGAAAGACAACCGACAGCGAAACAAAGAAGAAAATATTCAAATATAAAGAAAAAAAAACAGCTGTTTTTATAAAATGGGGGGCCACAAATTTGATTGATGTATACCTTTTACATAAATACATATTAGGGATTAAATTCGTTCGTGATAATATGAATATAGATAATCAATAAAGGATCTTAAATAATGTGTTAATCCGTCAATAGATGTATGATGTTCAAATCAACACTTTTGGAATCGTAGATGTATTGTATGAGAAAAGTCTTGGAATGTAAATCAAAGTTCTAAATTTAGTAATTATGCCGGGTTATTCAAATGTACGGGAACACGTAAATATAAGTTTTGTATTTGAGTTTTAAGCAATTATTCAAAGCTAATTACACAATTGACAAAAATATTGGCTTCCCAATTTTTATTTGTCATTAATGAGAAGTCAGGCAAACGCAATTATAGCAGCAGAAGATTGTGCTCAGAACCATGCTGATGACGCCGGGCAGGCAGAAACATGTTCATGTGTTAGCGCTATTTTCTCTGCTACATTGTTTTTACCGGGAACGATTTCACTAATACCATGAGCTATATTAGCATTTTTTGTTATATTGTCAATTTGAAATTTCGAATTTTACAATGTTTGCTTGCGTTATAATTTCATTACTTTAGAAATACTTAATTTTCGCAGACAATTTAGGTTGGTAGCTACATTCGCTAACTTTTTAGCGAAATGCATGTAAACGTGATCTTTATTGCCGAAACCACCAACTTAAATCACCTACGAAATTTAAACATTTTTGCTTGAGATTTAAGACAAGATTTGATCAATAAAAGCGATACAAAAATCTATAATGGTAACATGTAGCAACAGATAAAAGTAGCCAATTGTTGCGAGTTTCTATAAAAGCTGTACTTTCTTCTAAGGTGCAAAGACTCAATAGATGTTAATCATATTTTAAAATAATGTATTTTTTTTAGTATGCGATTATTTAAATTATACAGAGTTATTACAAAAGAATCATCGGGTTTTAAAAATATATATTTCAGAAAGTATGACATATATATGTAATAGTAAATGACATGTCAATAGAAAGGAATAATATTTATGTTTGTGAGCATATCATTACAAATGTTCGATGTGGACTCCTCGCGTCACACGACATATGTCCAAACGATAGTCTAGTTCAGTCCATACACGCTGCAATGTGTCTCGATCGATACTGTTTACAGCAGTAGTAGTGCGTGCCCGGAGTTCATCCAGTGTTGTTGACAGTGGTGGTACGTAAACCCTATCTTTAATGCACCCCCAAAGAAAAAGATCGCACGGTGTAAGATCGGGAGACCTAGGAGGCCACGTGAACAATGCCAAATCTTGTTCAGCACATCGGCCAATCCAACGGTGAGGGAGTTCCTCGTTTAGACACCGACGCACCTCATGATACCAGTGAGGCGAAGCTCCATCTTGTTGGAATACAAAGTTGTTAGAATCTTGTGTCAGTTGCGGAAATAACCACCTCTGCAACAGATCATTTTGTATACTGAGGTCGTGGCGCTACCAGGACGTGTAAAGCGACGTTCGCAGGCACTCGTTTTAAACTTGGACATTTTCCCTTTCTAGCGACATGATATTGTATCTGTAATACTTTCTGAAGTATATATTTTTAAAACCCGACTATTTTTTTGTAATGACCCTGTAGTTGTAGCTTAAGATTATAGTTTTAGAACATTATGGTAATTTAATTTCGCGTATTATATGATTTTTAAACTCTTACTTGCAAGGAGAGGTCACCAGATGTTAAGCTCAGTTTTGATCTCGGTTTTGTGAGCTTGTTGTAGGGGACCCCTTGAAGTACTTTTGCAAAATATTTGCTATAGATGGCCAAACATTTAATTTTCAGGGCCCCAAATAGTTGTGTGTCTCGCTTAAATACTCGAATACAAAATGAAAATCATAAAGAAGTGATAGCTTGACGTTGTGTGTTCGAATCTGGGTGGTTTTTTTTTGTTTTATTCTTTTTAAATTAAATATTACAATGAAGAGAGATTGTCTGTAATATCATTATTTAATTGCGGTTAATTTATTCCATTAAAGTAAACAATAATACAAATATTTCCTTCAAAGTAAGTACCGGTAAACGGGTACTCTAAATCTGTGGCACTGGAACACTGAAACAGTTCACTAAAACCCTTAGCACAACACTTAATTCGTATTGGACGCACGTTTCGATAGCCAAGCTATCATCATCAGCAGCAAGACTGAACTAGTTCAGTCTTGCTGCTGATGATAGCTCCAAATATTGCCAAGAAATTGGTCTTCCAGGACCGAATTCAATGTTATACTTATTTACCTATTCAGACGGCAGTTAATGAACGCAAATTTTAATTATCCAATAGGTATGTTAAAAAATAATAAGAATTTGAATATACAAAATGGTGTAATATATTATTAACCTAATATTTATTATATGAGAAATATGTAAGAATAAATTTTAAACTCAAATAAGAGAGTTATATCTGTTTGTCGGGTATTAAATATTGAAAGATTATTTCGATTTTTCTTATTACAAATTGATTTATAGTTTCAGATAAGACAATGGTAATTAACATTTATTTTAATTAAGTAACGTCTAAATAGGTACTTGATTCAGCCGTGATAGATAGATGTTTATGACCCGGTTCTTAAACGGTTTACAAGAATTCGGTGTGCCTTTCTTTTATACAAATGAGAAACGTTAATAAGTCTGGTATTATTTCGAAAAATACTGCAAATCCTAATTTTACTATCGTTGATATTAATTCCTTACAAAGTAAATGCCTCGTGTCAATTCTGTACTTGAAGAAGCAGTAAACGTAGCCCCGGTTTACAGAAAGTGGATTATATATTTAATCATGGATTAACACGTTAATCTTTGATTAAATTTAATCAATTAGAATCAACATTACAAGTACAATTAGTCAATCACTAATTAAACCAACCAAAAATGTAAATAATTAAATTAATTATGTATTAAATTTTAATTGGAGATCAACTTAATTGAGGATTAAAAAGTGTTCTGTAAATTGGAGGTTAATCTATTATTATTATTGATCCTGTTGCTAATGAAATAAAGTTTCTCAAGAAGAATAAATGCTACATGTTCTAAGAAAATATTCGAATAACTTGCTTTAAAATCTGTTGATTAAGTATCGCTTAATGTTTTAGTGATACAATTAAGTTGTTTCAGAAAAATATGCAGTTCTAAGACTTTTCTTGTACACATCTTTTCATTTCAAAATAATCCTTTAGATTTGTGATTCGTTTTGATTTTAATTAATAGTTTTCTACATATGTACGTCAAAGAATAAGCTTAGGGTAACTTATTTTGCTTTGTTGCGATATCACGTGTGTCATTCGTTTATTAGTACGATTTTGTTCCTTTAAAATTATTGATAATTATATAACGTAATAAGAAGAGGATATCCGGAAAGGAAAGAACGAAAAAAAACTTCCATTGCTATCGTTGTTAAATCATAAGTATGTTTAATCTGTATCTATATCCTGAAAAAATCGAAAAACAAGTCACTATATTTAAATAAAAAGATAACCGTTTTACGTTTAATTTTTCCCCTTTTTTTTTTCTCTCCTATATTATTATATCATTAACCACTCTTACCTACTACTTGTCTTCTTTTCTCAACTTATGTTATTTGTAAATATTTACATTAAAACAAAACAAACAAAAAAAATGATAAGTTGTTTTTTCAAATATTGGTCAAAACGGCATTGCCTTTGGCGTTTAATGCGTTTTGACGATATTAATGCCTTCTCTATAATGAAATAAAGATATTTTCTATATTTTTGAGTGTTTTATTTCCAACAATCGGGAATCTTGTTCGCAGACCAACCTGTAACGTGATTTTTATGGAAATGCATTACCACTCATAAATATTCGGGCACCTCAAATTTCAGAGTAAATCATTAAATATTTATATGGAAATATTAAAATATGTATTTGGTATTTAAATATACAACTTTATTCGTCTATGTGACCTTTACTTATGACACAATTGTGACCTCACAATATAACTCAATTGTGACGTCACAATATGACACAATTGTGACATCACAGTATGACACAATTGTGACATCACAGTATGACACAATTTTGACATCACAGTATGACACAATTGTGACATCACAGTATGACACAATTTTGACATCACAATATGACACAATTGTGACATCACAATATGACCTCACAATATGACACAATTGTGACATCACAAATGACACAATTGTGACATCACAATATGACACAATTGTGACATCACAATATGACACAATTGTGACGTCACCATATGACACAATTGTGACATCACCATATGACACAATTGTGACATCACAATATGACACAATTGTGACATCACAATATGACACAATTGTGACATCACAATATGACACAATTGTGACCTCACAATATGACACAATTGTGACCTCACAATATGACACAATTGTGACATCACAATATGACACAATTGTGACATCACAATATGACACAATTGTGACATCACGATATGACACAATTGTGACGTCATCACAATATTACGAATTGACGCCTTTGTACAGGATGCCCTAAAGAATGTCAGTAAAAATATAACAGTACATTCTCGAAATGATTTAAAATATATACACATACTGCGAAAAAGGATAGGATTTACGTTATTAAATTTTAATTAACGTTGCCAAGGATATCATGTAAGGTGCAAGAAAGCTTCATTCAAATCGAAAAAAGATAATTTTTATTTCATTTAAAAAACTGTCCACACTTAAATAACTAATACTATTAATCAGATTTGTTACCTATTAATATATTTCTTATAAATTACCTAAATTAGTGTTTACAGAAATATACAAACATTTTTTTGGCTGAAAGTGAAATGGTCTCTGGTACGAAACAAACTTAAAAAAATACATTACATAGTTTTGAGCTATTGTTATTGTTGGAACGTCAAGTAGAAAATTTAATCACCCACTATTTAAGCGGTCGTTTAACAAAAACAAAGTCTATAGTAATATCTATTATAAATTACATAGTTTTTCTTTGTTTTCTTGTTCCTTAATTTCTTCTTGAGAAAGCTCTTTTAGGCACATTCCATTGTCGAGATAGAATTAGAATTTTCGTTTAGGATCGGCTCGGGTGCAGACGGATCTTCCCAGTTGATTTTGAATCTTGTTACACGTGGTTCGGATGCTAGAATATTTCGTATTACCTAAAACATTAAGGAGAAGGTGTTACCGTTACTTTGATAAATGAGGGTAGTATGCATAATAACCGGGTATTATACATACAACACCAAGCGCTTCTGATTAATGTGATAAATACATTATATTTTAAAGGATTAATAACATTAATGCATTATTATGAATAATATCCAGCACCCTCTGGTTAGTGCGATAAATGTCACACTTATGCAGGCTTGAACCTGTCTGTGTGCAAGTTTCAACTTGCCTTAGTTGCACGTGGCATCTGATTGCTTGCTTTCATGACAGTCAAGGTTGAGTGTTCATTGAGTGCAGATGTCTTGTGTTATCTTGATATGGATACCGGTCGTTTTAACGCAATGGAGACTCGTTTTAATGAAAGTTTATTGAATGCTTTTAAGAATAAGAAGGAAAATAGTGGTATGGTGAGTAAGGAAAGCTACCAGAACTTAATTGAGAAAGTGTGAGTGTCAAAATTTAAAACCAATGGGAAAAAACCTGAGGATTATCAACGATTGAAGCAGTACGACATTATGAAGTTGGGTGATAGTGAAAAATTAATATACCAGGTGAGTGACGAGTCATCATCAGTCCGTTATTATGTGCATACAGAGCAGATCTTCAACATAATTCACGAGATACACTTGGCGATTGGACATGGAGGAAGAGCAAGAATTTTGAAGCAATTGCAGAACAAATACAAAAACATCACTCAAGAACAGGTAAAAATGTACTTGACATTATGTGAAACGAAATCAAAAGTGGCAAAAAAAGGACTTGTTGAGATGCCAGGTTGATTTAATTGACATGCAGAGTCAGCCTGACTATGACTACAGATTCATCCTCGTTTACCAGGATCATGTTACGAAATTTGTACAGTTGCGGTCTTTGAAAAGTAAAAGAGCAGAAGAAGTCGCACATACCCTGCTTGATATTTCCACAATTTTGGGCGCTCCTAGCATACTGCAAAGTGATAATGGCCGTGAATTCTGCAATCACATCATTCAAGAAGTATGCGAAATGTTGAGTGAATTGAAGATAGTTCATGGAAAGCCGAGACATAGCCAGTCGCAAGGCTCTGTGGAGCGCGCAAATCAGGACACTGAAAACACGCTGACAACTTGGACGGAAACAAACCAAACTCCACCCTGGTCTGAAGGTCTGAGATTTGTTCAATTCATGAAGAATAGAGCCCATCATGAAGGCATAAATTGCAGCCCATATGAGGCCATCTTTAGGGTTCCAGCAAAAGTCGGTCTTACATCATCACTTTCTATCGATGTCATCAGAAACCTGGAATCTGAAGAAGATCTGGAAACCTTAATCGACTTTTCTTCAGGTGCTTTAGTACGAGATAACGATGGACAAACAGAGAATGGTGGCGAAGAAGACGGGGAAGTAATAGAGAATGGTGAAATGAAAGAGGCAAGATTGGAGATACTGTAAAAATACGAGTTCTTGATGTCGACAGGGGTAGAAGTGACTCCAGGAACATTCTTGGGGTCATTCTGCAGATGGATGCTGATGGCAAGATGTAGATCACGTCCGACGGATACAATATTCGCGATTCCTATTGTAATGTGGACTGATGAAAGGTGATTTACCAGAGAAGGATCAATTAACTTACACAATGGCATGGGCGAACAAAGGAGAGAATCCTCACGTCAAGCATCAAACATCGTTTCAACACAAATTTAGTGTAAACGTGTGGGCCGGTGTAATAGGTAATTCTCTCGTCGGCCCATATTATTTGCCCGACAACCTCAATGGAGAGACTTATCTACAATTTCTACAAAACGATCTGCCAGAGTTGGTACAGGACCTGCCACTATTTGTAAATAAAAGACATCCTATATTTTTTCAAAATGATGATCGTCCGGCTCATTATCGTTTAACCGTGAGATAATTTATAAACAACGCTTTTCCGAATGCATGGATTGGAAGAGACGTGCTAAGAGCCTTGTCTACAACGAGGAAATTCAAAATCGGGGCCATCTAATTAGAAAAATCAATAGTGCGTTTGATAGAACAAGGGAAGAAAAAAGACTGAAAATTATCATGGTAAAGATGAGGAGAAGATTAAGATCTTGTGTAAGGCATGAAGGAGGACACTTCGAGCAAGATATTAAAATAAATCGACTATTAATTATTGTTGTTTTATTAGGTTTACGCCTAACATTAATAAATACGCTTTATTTATTTAAAAAGGAAAAAAATCACCACAAACTTGAGTTATAAATTTTCTATCTCGTTAAGTGAGATATCTAGGCCTATATTTTTTTCTAAATAACTTCGAATACAATTAATTGCCTCTTTCCAAAGGAAGAAGCATTAAACTTCCATAAAAAAACAACTTTTAGCGTGATCCTACAAAAATAAGAAGATTTTTTGCCGGAAAATCAAAATTTATTTAAAAGTTCGAATATCTTAAAATCCATTAGACTTTGCACTAAGGTAAATGTGGTTGATACGGTTCCTAAAGACCTCACCTATCGGCTGTTCAAAACTTTACACCGTTGTACCAAACATCCTGTATAATAATGCTGAACAAATATGTAGGTAATATTAAATTTTTTCTTTCCAACATCTGCCATAATTTTATAGAAAGACGACTTTAATGTTGAAGCAATACATAGACGCTAACAGTTGGTAAATACATGCTGGCGCATTTTTTCACTTGCTTAACTGGGTAAACCCTTTATAGATCAAATTTTTAAATTACTCAGTAAAAAAGTGTGACTATTCATTTTTGATTTCGTCTCGTACACTTACTAAATTTGCAAATATATCCTAATTATTTGAAAATTAATTCAAATGGAATAACAAAAGAATTACTACATATATGATAATTGACACAAGAATTCAAAATCTTAAAAGAGCACATATTCTTTTTTGAAGAAAAACATTGATTGTTACATAATTGAAAAATTATAAATTAAGGTTATTATTTTATGATAACACTAAAAAGGATTGAGTAAATATTATTTAGTGTTGCTTTGCAATAAGATAGGAAATTTTAAAAAACAATAACATTATCATTGACAATAATTTTATACTCGAAGAATGGTATTTCACAAAAATTAAACACATACCTTATCAAATTGTGGTGGACTTGGTGGATTCTCTCTAAGCTCTTGATCACTATATTCGTTATTAATAAAATATCCAACTCTAATAAACTCCTGGCCTTTATAAGAACAAGTAAGTAGAACTACGGTAACTCCAATAGCATCATTCTCAGGTATTCTAGTAACATTTGGTGGGTCAGCCTTGAAATATGAACAGATTTTTCCTTTAAACGCATCAAAATTCGACTTATTCGAAATACCCACGTACTTGGAACACGAACATATGTTTTCCTTCGGGAATAGGACCTACGAATACCGAATCTAACACCTGATCGTACTCCTCACTCTCAGCAGATCCTACATAGATCATCTTCCATTCCAGATCTTCAAAAATGCAACATAGTATAAGAGAATTTGCAGGTATTCTAAAGCGGTTTGTTACCTTCTTTTAGTTCCTCGATGCATTCGAACGTAATTTCGAATTGGAAAGGGTTCAAGAAAGGGCTAGGATTGTCCATAACGGTGATATTGCACAGTTGCACCTTTGCCATGATTGTTAAAGTTTATTGTCCCGTATATACGCACTTAATTGGAATCCACTTTGGTATTTCTCTAGCGGATTGTGTTTGTAAAGTGACCGGCGATATAATCGTAAGATTTGCACTAAACTACGCAATTAAAATTTGTTGTTGGGTAAAAACACAACAAACGCATTGCCCGCTTTTATTCTAGACGGATAGTGATGTTTGTGATTATTTAGTTTTTTTAGTTGCAAATTTAAGTTGGTAGTAAATTTGAAATTTGTTTGTTAGAAAACTGCTTAAAAATAAGATTACCTCCTTATTATATTATTAATTAATGTTATCTTTCCATGTAAATATCTTTTTTTTCTTCTTAAAACCAATTTTAGCATGTAGTTACATTAAAAAAATATAGGTCTGCTTATGGGGGAACATGCATAAGAAGCTATCTATCTCAAAGGAAGTGAATTGAAGTGAATTAAAAAAAAGTGCTGCCAATTTAAATTGAGCAATTTATATAACAGCTAAATAAATAATTAAAAACCTGTTTAGATAATTATAATATGGTTATAATAATCTGATGTGGCATTTTGATAACAATAGGGGTCTTATGACATTCTTCATTATTTTACACCGAAATTAGTTTACAATTTTTTAATCAATTTTGAAGATGTATTTTGCTATTTGTAAGACAGTGCCATCTATAATATATCACCATTCTTTTTTCATTGAATTGAATACTGTTTTCGTCAAGGAATAATAAAATTTTAATGTTTTTATTTAACGTTCATCCTACTATAAATCTTGATTTATCTCCAAATTTACGTATTATTTGATTATTGCCTTTTGCGTAATTATTTGTTTCGTAAATAACGTTTGGTTTGATTTAGGTGTTTCCAAAATTGGAAGGATGGCGGGTATGTTGAAAAAATATAGCTGTTTTTAATTATTTACTATTTAGTTGCCACTTTTTATAGATATATGTATGTCAAAGGATATGCCGTTTGGCATTTTATTTAAAGTTCTATTCCAATGTATTGCACTAAGTGGGTCATCCTGTAATAGAATTGAAGATTTGTTTAAACAGTAACAATTTTTATCGTAGGAATAAAACCAATAAAAGAATTAAGATTATTTTTTTAGATCAGAAATTCGCAACAATTATAGATAATGGGGTTATATGGGACACTTTTTTTTTGGTTTTTGCAAATTACTCAGGAATTAAAGACTATAACCCAATGAGGGTGAATTATTTAAAAATAAGTCACTAAAACAGACAACGATTATTACCTACTTTTTTAATTTATAAATTTTTTTCCAATATTTATTTGAAAATGTTACTGTCCCAAATGAAAGTGCAAATGGGGTAATTTGGGACAAACTTGTTTCTTTGATGTTTTTCAGTAGGTTAGTTTATTTTGGCGCACTTTGCATTTGGTATTGTCTTTATGGGACATTTTTTATTTTCACAAAATTGCAAGTTCACTTTAATTTTTTTTTTTCGTGAAAAAACGATAAACATTAAAATTACGCTGTTGGTCACATATCCACGCGAATAGCACTAACACCAATGCTAAATAATTTACGTTGCTGCCACTGACAGATGGGTTATGACCGCAAATTTCAAAAAAATTGTATTTGTCCCATAAAACCCCATTTGTCCCATATAACCCCACTTGTCCCATATAACCCCACTTGTCCCATATAACCCCACTTGTCCCATATAACCCCACTTGTCTCATATAACCCCACTTGTCCCATATAACCCCACTTGTCCCATATAACCCCACTTGTCCCATATAACCCCATTTGACGGTACCATTTAAAATGACAGACAAACGTTATTTATAAAAGTAATATGTATATCTTTTTTGTTACTTTTTTCTTTTAAAACTGATTTTGTTAATGTTGTACTGCCATCGCTGTCATAAAAATCTGGGATAACTCGTATCAGCTCATTTTAACATTTTTTTCAATCTTGTGACAGTGACTTGCCCATTTACGATTGACACTAACAGACATTTTAACATATTTTTTCATATTTTAAAAAAGACATGTTTAAAATGAATAATGTTCTAATAGTGTAGCTTGTCCTAGATTTTTATAAAAGCAACAGTACAACTGAAGCACTTACGAAAGACTGCTGTTTCACTTTCAAGCATTCAAGGCATTCCCGAAAAATGATATTTTAAGAGAACAGGTCCTTTTTATACTCCTCCACTTAGCATTGTTTACATTTTGTGGAAGCTTTAAGTTGGTAGTTCCAACAATAAAGGACAAATTCGCCAATTTCTTAAGGTTGTTTTACACAACACATAATTCTGAGCAGAATTATGCACACAAATTATGCATCGTGTAAACCAACAAGTAGCAAGGTTATATAAGAGCGATATAGGCATTTACACAAGCTTTTTGAATGACACACAATTAATATAATCTCTTGACATCTATCGAATTCAAAAATACAAAGTACCCATTCGCCCTGCATAATTATGTGACGTGTAAAACAGTCTGCAGCAAAATGCATGTGAAGATGTCCTTTAATACCGGAATTACCAACATAGATCATTTGCAAAATATTAAGTGCTAAGTGGGCTACCATTTTTAAACATTTGTCAGTTATTTCTAAATGGACCGTCTATAGAAAATTTCTTTTCCTAAAAATTTTAGATTGAAAACCAATTGTACATAATCAAAATACAGCAGACGCTCGATAACGTAAACACGGGATAATGAAAACATTGCGCTAATGTAAACACAAACTTCGTTCTATAGGATCAAACGGAACGCGCGATAACGTAAACAATGTGTACGCTTGATGACGTAAACAATTCTTGGCGACGGTGAAGCTCCGATTTATGTAGGGGATTCACCTCTGCGATAAAGTACGACAAACTCGGTCAGTCGTATGAGGGTTTAGGATATGTTTATACGTACGTATTTCATTTTTGAACTTAAGCGAATACATTGCACGCGTTGATACATTTTTACGACTATGGCATCCACATCCTATAAAAGAAAGTGTTTAAAATTGAGTGAGAAAGTAAAAATCATAGACGAAGTTGCACTAGGTGCGCGAGTGACACAGTTAGCAAAAAAATATGGAGTATCGAAAGCAACAATCTGTAAAATGAAGCGTATGAAAACAAATTTTACAAAGAACGTGCAATACATTTGGGGGTCCGGGAAATAGAAAAACTTTAAAAAATGCGAAGGCGCCTAAAATGGAAAATTCCCTGTATAAATAGTTTTTAAAACAACGGGAAAATCATGTCCCAATTAGTGGCGAAATACTTAAAGAGAGGGCTAGACTATTAAATGAAAAACTGGAAGAAACTGAAAATTTCGTAGCTAGTGATGGCTGGCTACAACGATTCAAAACAAGATATGGAATTCGACTGCTGTTTGTATATCTGGTGAGAAATTATCAGCACAACCACAATTAGTGCAACCATTCAAAGAAAAATTGATGAAAACAATTAAAGAGCTAGATTTAAGAATGGAACAAATTTACAACGCAGATGAAAGTGGTCTTTATTGGAAAATGTTACCAGAGAAAACCTATACTGCATCATTTGAAAAATCTGCTCCGGGCAGAAAGCCGGAGAAACAACGAATAACGTTTCTAGCCTGCACTAATGCTAATGGTTCACACAAAATAAAGCCATTGGTAATTGGAAAAGCAAAAAATCCGCGCTCATTTAAAAATTTTAATATCCCTGTTGATTATGACAAAAACCGCTTGGATGACTAGCAGTATATTCCTGAAATGGTTCCACAAGCGCTTTGTCCCTCAGGTATGACAATCAATTATCACAAATGCTCTATTCATAATTTGAAGATGTGTTTTCAATTTGTAGGTAAAAAGTTTCCTAAAACGACAGAAGCTTCCAATAAAAGCGTTTACTATTGGATAATGCACCAAGTCATCCTCCAGAGCAACAACTGAGGAGCGGGGATGGGTCAATTTTCGTCATGTACATGCCGCCCAACGTAACATCATTAATTCAACCCATGGATCAGAATATAATAAGACTCACCAAACTATACTATCGAAAGTTTCTACTTTCGTCTGTCTTATCAAAGAATCCTGAAAACATATTTGAGGCTTTAAAAAAAGTAACATTACGAGAAGCTTTTTTAGATTTACATATGGCCTGGAATACACTTAATTAGCAAACTATTCAAAAATGTTGGAACAATCTCTTTTGTATCAATGATGATGATGAAGAAGAAGACGATGTTCCCTTAAGTTTAATTAGAGAACGTTTGCGATCCAACGTTGATATTGTTATTAGTGCGTCATTGGATGTTGTTGATTTATTGAAAATAGCGAATCCCAACATTGTTTATATTCCAACTGATATTAATTTTTGGAACGAAGATAAGCAGACGAATGATGCTAATATGGAGGAAGATATGGACAGTGAGAACGATGAGGACGATCCCATTGAAGTCAGCAGTGTAGTGACTGACGCGCAAGCTATACAAGTTTTTAACCAAGCTTTAGATTGGGCTGAAAGAAAAGAAGGATATTTTAGTTCTTCGTATATTACGGGCGCAGGCATTGGAAGACAATGCTAAGCGCAAATTTAGGCAGACTAAAATTGTTAACTATTTTTCTTCTAGTTAAAAAATACTTATCGCTGTTAGAATATTTGTTTATTTTGTTATAAATATGTATGTATTAAACGTTTCTTTTAATAAATCATTTATTATTTAAATCACGTTCGCTAATGTAAACATTGCTGTAAAGTAATTTAAACCTTATTGATATGTTAATTAAAACAAATAATTTTGTATCATAGCCTTCAAATAACAGTATTAGGTAATAGGATTTTTCTTTATTAAAAGAGAATATTCATAAAATAAAACCCAAATATTATTATAATAATAAGTGTATATATTTACAATAAAGGATCTTCACTTTTTACAATACGTATACATAAACAGCGTATTATGTATATAGGTTAACAAAATATTGGTATCGTATTACTTTAGTTTTAAGTTTAACAAGTTCATCTAATAATTATTTTCATATTCACATCAATTTACTCTTAAAATAATTACGTAAAATAAAAATAAAAGGACCTGTATAGAAATATTGTGTATTACCATTTTAAATCTTCGACTTTATATACAGGCAGTATCATTAAGTTAGTTAAGATTGTGCAAAACATAAAAAGTATCAAAAATTATAGAAAGCTAGTGGTAGAAAAGTTGAGAATATCACAGTGTATTAAAATGTCAACGTCAAAATTGAAACTTTTAAATGATTGCCAATGTACACAAATTATAATCTTTGTTAATACAGTAGAGTCCCGCCGAGTGCACTCTCGCTGTAGTGAACTACCCGAAATAGCGAACACCGAAAAATTTACATTGGGATCCGATTTAGTGACCAGGGGAAACCCCGGTAGAGTGAATTTCTTTCTTTGGCAGTTCGGTAATTACCCTAAATATGTATTATAGGAAGCGCATCACCACGAATGATCGTAAATTGGTTTAGTATATTCTTCTATTCGATTTGTATGAGCTCGGTGTGTTTGAGAGCTCCATTAAAAAACTCAGGGCAGTGATATATGGTGCGTCGTGTTATGAGAAGTGTTATTATTATGTATGTATATGTATGTAATAAGAGTTTAAAATAATGTCGAATAATAGGAAACATTTAAAACTGAGCGAGAAATTAGAGATATTGGAAAGCTTAAGTAAAGGTAAATGTGTAACAGATTTAGCTAAACAATTTGGAGTGGCTAAATCTACAATATGTGCTATAAAGAAGAGGCGAACATTAATTTTAAGAAAAACTAATCAAAATGTTGATGGTATACGTAAATTTAAAACACTAAAAAAATCTACATATTCAAAAATGGAAAAGGCACTGTACAAGTGGTTTATTTCATTGCGAGAGAGAAATATTCCCGTTAGTGGATTAATGTTAAAACAAAAAGCTATAAATTTGCAAAAATCAATCGATGAATCGTCAACATTTATTGCAAGTAATGGATGGCTTAATAGATTCAAAAGACGGTACAACGTAAGGTTTTTAAAGATTTCAGGAGAGAAATTATCATCACAACCAGAATTAGTTGATCCATTCAAGGAAACGTTGAAGAATACAATTAAAGATCTTGACCTGTTACCGGAACAAATTTATAATGCGGACGAATCAGGTCTTTATTGGAAACTACTACCCGATAAGACGTATGTATCTAACGTGGAGAAAAATGAACCTGGTAGAAAAACTGAAAAACAAAGATTAACTTTTTTGGCCTGTGCAAACGCGTCCGGAACACACAAATTAAAACCTTTAATAATAGGAAAATCAAAGAAACCCCGATCATTTCGAAATTTTAGCTGTCCAGTACATTACAAGCATTCTAAGGCAGCATGGATGACCACCACCATTTTTAAAGAATGGTTTCATGAAATGTTTGTTCCAGAGGTAAACAAATTTACTTAATTATAATTAGATCATAACACTTCATTTTACTTTTTAGGTTACACAATTTTTACAAAACCAACAATTACCGATTAAGGCCTTATTATTATTAGATAACGCCCCTAGCCATCCACCTGAGTCAGACTGAAGAAGTTCCAATGGATTGATCTCCGTTATGTATATGCCACCAAATGTGACACCCTTAATCTAACCCATGGATCAAAATGCCATCAGAATTACAAAATTATTTTATCGCAAAAATTTATTGCCCAATTTGTTATCAGAAGACAAAGAGTTTAGTGAAACATTGAAAAACTATTCTCTGAGAGATGCTGTTTTAAATATAGGTATGGCTTGAAATAATGTAAATACTGCAGTTATAAAGAAGTGCTGGAATAATATTTTAGACATTGATGATGACGATCAGGAAAATATTCCACTAAGCGTTTTACGCTCTCGTTTAATTAACGACGAAGCCTTTAAAGCAAATCAAGATATAGGACATATTTTACAAAATATCACTCCAAATGTAAGTAAAAAGTTGCTAAGAAAATTTTAATTATAAAATTGATATTTTTTTAGACTCATTTTAATGATGCTGACATTGATGAATGGAATAAGGACATATTACAAGAAGCCACTGAGGTAAATGTTATTGATAAAAGTGATTCGGAGGAGGACGATAATAGTCATTTGTTAATGTGTAATATCGCCAATGACGACAAATTAATTTCGACAAATCATGCTCTTAAATCTGTTAATGATCTTATTCAGTGGGTGGAAGAAAATGAGGAGAATATTGAATTTTCACAGTTACTAACTCTGCATAGTTTAAGAAGTAAATTAATTGAAATTAAAGTAAAGAAAAAGTTAATATGTTTTTAATATAAAAATGTCGCGTATTATTATTGCCAAATTATATTATTACTTATTATAGTAAAAGTAAGATTATTAAATAAAGTTTGATTGCATATATGTATTTGTATTTGATTTTTTAATAAACCTCTATTTAGTGAACAATCCGATTTAGTGAACAGGGGCTTGGCCAATAACGTTCAGCGGGACTCTACTGTAATTGAAATTTACAGATTACAGATTTAATCCCATGGCATTCGATGCAATTTTTCTACAGAAACTTGACTACAGCTGTATTTAGTTTTAAAATAAGGACGGAAAATATTAAGAAATATTCAAGGTTATAAGATTTTAATTGATATCATAGATTTTTTCTAAGAAAAGTAGGCTATGTCACTCATAGTATTCTAACTTCATATTTGAAACGTGCATAACAAACAACTGCATAGATTTAAAAAAATAAAAATTGTTATATATGTTTTCAATTTACCAGGACTAATATGTGATTTGGTATCTCGTGTTATTTATAATAAAGAACAAAAACAAAATAAAGAGCAGATTTAAAAAAACCTATTTTTCCCCCTAATTTTTAGAAAATTTTTACTCGTACATATGATTTGTACTTTGTCCTTTGTAAACATTCTTTTTCATTTTAGAAGAGTAGCAATACAAAAGCATTTTGAATTCTTCGATATAAGATATAACGCATGTAAAAATCGCAATAAATTTTTTAGATTTATGTTACAATGGAAGCAATTGTTAAGATCACTGGCAATATTGCTACTACAAATGTCAATGCGCAAATGGAAACTTCTAAATAGCTACGCCTGTACACAAGTTATAACGCGTACCTGCTAAAATATATAATTTGATAAATTTTACATGTAATTTTCAACGGAAATTCAAGTGTTCTACATAAAAAATATAAAATAAATAAAAATAATAAATTTCTAATAAGAAATTTTGTCAATTTTGCTTGTTAAGTCAAAAATTATGACCTTACAAATGTCAGCGAGTGTGCACAATCTAAAACACACTTAAAATATTATGAAATTTGATACTTCTGTATATAATTCTGATACGTTTTGCATTTTATAACACTTGCATTCGCCCATTGCATACCATTTTAATCTCTTACGACGTTAGACGATAAAATTGAAGCAAAATGTAAAGTTCACAAAATTATCATCCAACGAACGTAACAGGCGTTATTGTTTCTGCCTGTGGTATCTTTCTTTATATAGTTTTCAATGGGCAAGGGTCGAGATTCCGTAAAAACATTTTTCTAGACTTTGTCCTCCTCCCAGACAGGTGAATTCAATTGTTTCCTTCATGAGATTCCGTGGGTAGTAGTAGTAGTAACCTTTGATAGGTCGATTGTTTAAGGTAATATACTGTACGGAGTAAGTACTGTTATTTGGATGTTTTTCTTTTAATAAATTTATTAATTTTAACCGATGGGGTCCATGTGTTTCGACCTCCTTCCTTTGGAGAAGTAAATGCTTGGTCCTTCGTCGTGTTCAGACCTTAGAAGGAGTTCTTGTTGATTTTTCTTACGCCCTAAGAACCTAAATTGGAATAAAGAAGATATTACTAAGGAGGTAAGAGAATAATTATTCATTATATATATTTTTAGTAATTTTTAAGATACATATATCGACTTTGAAAGACAGTTTTACGACAAACCGGTTGTGAAAACTTTCTTTTAAGTTACAAACACTACTGGTACTGGTAATAAAATTGTATTTTTTTTTCCCTTATTTTAGTACTACTGCAAGATGATACAATTTTTATTAAAAAAAGTAAAAGTTTTTTCTAAAGGTTTATTAAAAATTGATATAATTTATTAAGCCGGTTCTTGTATAAAAATAAATGTGATATTTTAGAATCATTTAGATTCATTGAGTGCAAAGTCATCAATAACGCTGGCCACGAGCGGTACCGCGCATCGGCGTTGAATCAGTTCGGACCGAGAGGAACGGTAGTATTACTTCGTCTGCGGAGCAGTACAGACATTTTCGCTGCCGGTCATTTGCGTAATTGTTTATCTGTCCTAGAAAAATTATGATTTCGTCAGCAAAACGACCGCGGTCGGACAAACTTCGAAAATTTATTGCAGAAATTCCAGACTTAATATATGAAGGTGCTAAAATTAAATGTGTAATCTGTAAAATCCCGTTAACGTGTTGGTCCAGACAACATTGTCTACGACACGTAAATAGTGAAAAGCATGCCTCAAAAAGAAATTGCGCACGAGACAATGAAAAATTTATATTTAATTTATGCGTTACATTTATCGCATGTAATATACCGTTTAATTTACTAGACAAGGAACCATTTATCTGCTTTTGGAATAACTATTCGGAGTGCAAATTACCAAGTCGAACATCGTTACGAAGAATTGTGCCATCTGCGCGCGAACATATTGAACAAAAAATAATCGGAGTTGAAAGATCAAAAATTGTGGTTATGTGTCGACGAAACAACAGATCGGAAGAAACATTCTGTTCTTAATGTAATTGCACGCAAATTGGAACCTCATCAATCGGCACCTTCAATTCTATTAGTCTCCAAACGAATACAACAGTGTACTGCCGAAGTAATTTCAAAGTTAGTGTTAAATACATTGGACAAGTTTGAACTTTCAACAAACCAACTCTTGTGTGATGTGTCTTGATGGTGCTGCAAACATGCTTTCTGTAGGCTGGTCTCTTAAAAAGCATTCTGCTAATTTGTTACGCATTACGTGTAAAATTCATGCTCTCAATCTTGTGGCGGATAGTATCAGAAAATGTTATCCTGAGGTAGACGCTTTAATAGCGCATACCAAAGCAGTATTTGTCAAATCACCGAAACGTATTCGCGAATTTCACAGACTGTGCCCCGTATACCAGAGCCACCAGAACCTATTCTAACTCGTTGGGGAACATGGTAGCAGGCCGCGTTTTATTATCATAAATATTTTGACAATATTAAGAACGTGGTTTTACAATTCGATACAAAGGAAGCTGCCGCTATCCAGAAAAGCCAGTCGAAATTTTAAGATAGTCAGGTTAAAATGGATTTAAAAATCATTCACGACAGTTACTTCGGGCCAGCAGATGCAATAGAAAAATTACAAAATCCTGCGGTGCCGTTAGAAGAATCTCTACAAATAGTGCAATATGTTCACGCACAGCTATGCGCGATTGAAGACGCAAAAAATGTTTCTGTTCTAGAAAAATTTGAGTGTTTTTGAGAAAAATTCTGATTTTGGCACATTAAGACACATTTGTGAAGGTGCGTCAACAGAATTGTTAAGTTATTTGAAAGATTATTTTACTTACGCAAATATTACGTCACTAGATGTAGAACGTTCGTTCTCTGCATGTAAACGCATTTTTTCCTCATGCCGTACTAGTTTTGCCGAAACAACAGTTGAAACATATCTAATGTTGCAGATATTTAACAGACATTATTCACTTTGTGATTTCACGGAGGACTCTTAAAATGGTAAGTGTTTGAGCACGTGTTATTTAATTTTTATTTAAAAGATGAGCGAAATTATTTGCGGCAGCAAACATCTCTATTAGCAGAATAACTCTAGTGGAACGCGAAGCCTGGTCGACTTTACGCTACTGCGCGGTACCGCTCGTGGCCAGCTTTAGCCATTAGAATCACATTGTATATGTTCTTGTACCTTGACCCGGTGTCTTATCGCAAATAACTTAGGTACATTTTTTCAATAGCCTGTGAATAATTGAATTAAACAACGATTAATGTTCAAGATAAGTATTCTGATTGACAGCAAACATTCCTAGTTTGCAACTAATAGAATTTGAGATTTATTACATATATAACGATGATATATTTTGTGCTGAGTTTATAAAAGAACAAATATATCTTATAAAATGTTTTCTTATTGGATGAAGTATTTAAGCAAACAAATTAAGCTATTAAAACTGTAAGTATTCAAAAAGTAAATATGATTGCCGTAGCTATAATACGAGGAATATTTATACTTTAATTTTGCAAGAATTTCGATATGTTTAACTATGTTAGAATAAAAATAATCACCTACACCGATTGTTATTGATTTTAAAAGATGTTTTGTTAGGATTTTCAAAATATATTTCCTATTAAAACAAATCAGTGCTACCAACATAACCATTGATTAATATTGAATAAATTATTAAGACGTCTAATTTATTTGTTGAACATTTTATATTTTGTAATAGAAATATTGAAGGCAAATACGTTTTCTATGAAAGTAGATAATGATTGTCGTTTTTCCCAAATATCGAATAAAGATTTCCAAATGTTTTGAATGGACCATTTTTTTGTAATAATGGCAACACTGATTTAATTAAAGATAAATATGCGTATATAATTTTTTTTATCTCTAAATAGTTTCTATGTTAGATTTTAGATTTTCTTTAATATACAATTTGGAAAAAATAAATTAATTCATAATAAAAGATATGCAATTAGTAATTGAAATAAAATAAAGCAAAAAAAAAAAAATGTAAATTAACACAAAACCTCTCAAAATAAATCAAACAAAATCGGGGCAAAAGACGAACACAAACACATAAAACGAGAAAAAAAACACTTCACAACATTTGCGAATGTCTTTTTAATAATTCAAATAAATAAAAAATACTAAATTCCTAAAAAAACAAAAAAAAAGCAAATAAACAAATAAAATTATTATTTTAAACGAATTAAAACTCAAAAACCATTCAAAACAGGGCGACTTACTAAAAATAAAATTGGTAACTGTTTTACGTCGTTTATGCTAGATTGGGTTTAACGTTTTTGCCCGTCTGTGCTACGAAAGATAAGATGCTGTAAGATAAAATTAGATCATGTAGATAGATGTAAGTAAACTAGAAAGTGTATGGTATAAAACTCGGAGTTTTACAGAAACTGCGTTTACCATTGGGCGGATGTTTATTTAAAAAACGTAAATTGTTTGTATTAGAATTACAAACCAAATAAATTATTTTTTTTTTAACAATAACACCCACAAATACCAGCCTTTATATTGATATTAAATGATAAAGAAAATCAGCGTGTTATGTACTTAAAATCAATATTATTGATAGCAAAACGTCTTCGAGATATACAGGATATTCAGTATTGAACATCAAATTTTGCCAAATTCAATATATTTTTTCTGTACCCACCGCATAGGAAATTCATATCTCTAACGTTTTTGTATAATAATGAATATGTCTAATATTGATAGTATAACAAAATTTTACAGCTTAAGGCGAGGTGGGTATTGTATCGAAGTGGTTGCTAGTGGTTTTCTACGATGTTTATTACGTTGATAATAACTTCCTATCATTTACACAGAGTGATATTTGAAATCTTTTATTTATAAAAATTGATATTTCGTTATATTTTACACCACCTTTTTTGCTTTAATAAAAGCAATTGACGCTACTTGTAACCACGTCCAAGAACATTCTTTTGTGGTGGCCATTTAACAGTACATAATACAGTTCCTTATATAAACAGCTCTATTATGTATTAATGTCTCATTAACACATTTAAAAATACCATACACTAACGTATCGGCACACTCCGTACCACACGAATTATTTAATTAATTCGGAACAATTTTTTCGGGAACGTAATGAAGAATCTAAGAAGATCGGCACATAGTAAGAAGAAGAACATAACAGTGAGCAAATCCGTGTTTGCAGATGATGTGTTGACTTCAGTGAGAGAAACGTACAAAGCAATGTAAATGCATAGTGGAAGCTCTATAACAAAAAGGAATGGAAGTAAATGTAAATAAAACTAGTATGTTAGTGCCATCTGTCGAGGGAGAAAAGATAAGGATAACAATACATGGAGATGTAAAACAAGAAGATAATGTTAAATACCTGGGGACAGTGACAGAAAGAACTGGGAAACTAGAGGAAGAAATAAATAACAGAATAGCAGCAACTACAAAACTTTTCCATGCCATCAAGAACGAATTCCTGAATAGAAAAGAGAAAAGTGGTGAAAAATAGGTTGCAAGTCATGGAAATGAAATATCTACAGAAAGTGGTAGGGTAACCTTGATGGGCAAAATACGAAATGACACTATTAGAGAAAGGCTAAATATTGAAAATGCAAATGAAACTGAAAAAAAGGCTTACGTGAGATGGTGGGGGCATTTAAAAGGGAAAAATTATTTCGAATTATTCAGGCACAAACGGTCTTCGCAACAGAATCGGATCAGTCGCATGGGCCGCGGATTATAAATAGTGTATGTGCGATTCACAGTCGACAGAAGTGATATTTTGAAATCAATACACCAATGTAAAAAATAAAAGCTGACGCAATAAAAATATTTGGTAAATAAAGCGAATATATGCACACGTTGGAGTGTCTTTATTGTCCTTGTTTTTTTTTTTTTGTTTGAAAACGGCATTTGTTATGTATGTAATGTAATAACTGTAAAAAGTTAACAAAGCAGCTTCTTCAAAAATTTGTTGTACTTAATACCGTAAGTGTATGAGCAACTAGTCCTTTGGTGATGATTGCAAATTTCGGTTTAACAAGATCTAGTACTCGTACTATAATATTCAAAATATTTTTTTTTACAATCTGTAGTCTCATCAAGACATAGCCACAGCTGTTTATCCTTTAATTCTACTTTGATCCCATTTTCGATATCTTTACATATACCTGATAGCTCTTTCCATAACGCTGTCCGTCAAAACAGTCGAAACGGTTCTTTATCGCGTAAGTGAAGCGGTTAGAGCAATAAACATCAAAAATAAATCCAATTTAGATTAAGTTTGAGGTGGCACGCCATTTTTCTCATTTTTATGCTGTACACTATCTATATGTCTTTGTTCCAGCACATTAAAGGTATTTTGCAAACTCTACTCAATATCTTAGTTCCATTATAGTTCAAATCCGGAAATTCACTGATAAACTTAGTGACTTTATTAGCTAACAGTAGTTTATTTTCCTTGCGTACGTTAGACATACTTATATACATATATCTATATCTATAATTACGACTAACATTGCGAAGGGTTGATGAGAAACTGTTGCAATAAATCAATAATTTCATTCGCTGAGGTAGCCCGTGCCGATTCATTTGCATACATACTTTGCGTCGTGGGCGCGGCAACTTCACTTCTAACCTGGCGCGAAGCTCTATGTGCCCGACCTAATTATTAATATAGCGTACTATTAACAACGAATATGGAGGCTCTGATAACGAATTTTCTGAATTTGGCAGCGCTCCCTTGTTTATTCTTTCTCTTGAAATTTCATTAAGACCAAAGCCTAAGTTTTTTGTACGTCGTTCTGTGCAATACAATCGGGAATTAGAAAAACAATTGATTGCTTTTCAAACTACTTAGATATAAATCTTTTCGTGGAGATGGCGCAGTGCATTAACGTCAGGAATGCAGATCTCTTGATCTTTATTTCATAAATATATAATTCGATAAAGTTACACATTTTCGCATTGTTTCCCTCCTTATGCAGCGTATATGTTTCATATGCGAAAGAATTTTGTTTGAAATGTATTTTTAATAATAAAATCGATAAAGTTTAAATACTGTAATATGAAAACTCTTATCTCAGGTATTGAGGAGGTTAATATTCAATAATTGAAAATAGTCGGGGTTTGTTACCTTATGAAATACACTCACAGACAAAAATATTGTATATCTTATTTTAGGTTTTTAATATTTTTTTCTTTAAAACTTTTGTGAGTGCATAAGAGTAACGATAAAACGTTATAAATTGGCGTAATGTGCCTTGGAGACCAAAATATTGATTGATCTCCATTCGATGTCGTCAGAATGACATTTCCAGGGCTTTAGTGTACTAGTGTGTAGTTTCGGTTAGCGAGATGCCTCATTTAAGTGTCATAAATTGTGTTAAAACTGTTTGTTTGGCTAATAAAGGGTACATACAAGAAGATATTGCACGGAGATTAAATATCCATCAATCGACTGTCTCTCGTATAGTAAGACGACGCAATGAGACTGGAGAATATAAAAGGCGGCGTGGTCAAGGACGTAAAAGACGTACAACGCCAAGAGATTAACAATATTTGAGACTTCAATCTTTACGAAATCGCGCACTTACAGCACCGCATCTTAGAAATGAATTATTGAATACAAGACAAGTTAATGTATCTATCAAAACAATAATGAGGAGACTTAAGGAGGTCGGCTTAAATCCAAAACGTCCTGCCAGAGTTCCTCGGCGTCTCCCACGTCGCAAAATTCGACACCTAGAATTTGCAAGAGCTCATGTTAATTGGAATGAACATCAATAGGGAAAGATTCTTTTTATAGACGAAACAAGAATACAATGATGGAAGCCTGATGGACGTAGTCGTGTATACAGAAGATCAGGAGAACGTTTCGCAGAATGTAATCTTGCATAAAATCTTAGCTTTGGTGGCGGTTTCATTATGTTATGGGGCGGCATTAATTGGGAAAGTCACACGGAACTCATTGATGTAAATTTAAGAATGAATGCTGACTGGTACATACACAACATCCTTGAAGAATATGTTTTACCTTATGCCGGCTTCATTGGTTACGATAATTTTATGCTACTGCATGATAATGCCCGAGCCCATGCCGCAAAGACAGTGATCCAGTACTTTGAGGATGTCGAGGTTGTGGCGCTTGAGTGTCCAGCAAATAGTCCTGACGCAAATCCCATGGATAATCTATGGAACATTCTAAAAAGAAATATACGAACACGAAATCCAGCTCCTAACTCAATTGCAGAATTAAGAATTGCTGTACAGAAAGAATGGAATCGAATTCCTTAAGGAATCATCAAAGATCTTTTGCGCAGCATGCCTAGGAGGATGCAGGATATCGTTTGAGCAAGAGGAGGAAGTACTAAGTATTAAAGTGTTATTATGTTGCGTTGTTATTATGTTTATGGGTAATTAATGTTGCTTTTTTCAGTTAAACGTTTTTGGCCAAAAACAAGTTGTTTTAATAATTCCTCCACGAATTTGTTATAAATCCTCCATATGTAATTTATTTGATTATCAATAACGTAAAACACTCCAGTGTATAAGATTTAGCAACAAAAATCACAAAAGTTTTAAAGAGGGAAACAATAAAGGCCGAACATAAAATATGCAATATTTTTGTCTGTGAGTGTTTCCATTAAGTAAAATTGTTAATTATTAAGATTTTGTTCACAATTAAATTTGATTTAAAAATAGGTTAAAATATACAGAGTGTTTATTGCTTTAATAATAATAAAGTTAGCTATAGTGAACAAGTAACTTTGGATAAGGTGTATGCAGTTTTTGATTTATTAAATAAACAATATGTCGTCCATTTTACGTATTATAAATAATCTCATAATAGCATTACCTAGACTTTAACCTAATAATCTCACAGCGTAGTAATTGTTAAATTAACCGGATATACTCCAAACCGGAAAAATAAATGAAATATGGGAAACAGAAATGGGAAAGAAAAATATATAACTACGTCTGGCACGTCTGCCTATACCTTGATAAGGCGGTTGGCGTTCCGTTAATCTGTTCTAAATCGTCGAGACCCCTATGCACCGAAATTGTATCTAATTCGCAATTGTTTCTTAACGTTAGATATTCTGCTGTTTCCAGATCTTTCCTGGTCGGCTTCTTCCACAGTTTCAGCAGTAAGGAGCAGCAGACCACGGACACGCTGCTCAATGCCATTGCACCGCTTGCCATCCAAGGCGCTAACATGAAGCCGAATTTACTAAAGACGCCTGCAGCTAAAGGGATACCTGTAAGCAAAGTTTTGACGGTGTTTTTGAATACTTTTTATCGAAAGCGTTGCTTGAGAATTTCTAAACTATTTTGCAATCAATTCCTTTTCAAAAAAAGTAGAAAATTTCTAAATACTATTCGTTCCTTGTAAAATGGCTATATTATTATTAGAGTTTGATAAAAAGGTGGGTACCGGATGGCAGTAGCGTAGCGGTAGCGGCGTGGGTAGGGGTAATTTTCAACTCGTAGTCGATCTCGACAGTACCGCGAGAGAGTTCAAAGCGACAGTACGTTGCACGCTGCACGCCAAATAAGTACGCCCAAAGGGTGTAACGTTCCCTTCGAATGTGAATAAATATCTCAGGCATTTCCCTGGATTAGAATATAGAAGTCCGCATATTTATTGCACAATATGCAATAGCGAATTGCTAAGTCGCGGTAGAATGTAGAAAACATTGTAAAAGTAAACGTCATGTATTGAATTTAAGAAACAGTATTCCATACTGGCAATTTTTATATGATTTTATTTTGATGTTAAATGTGCGCAACATCCCACAACATCTAGTATCTAATGAACACTTTCGTCCTTTTTGGGTTAAGTACGTTCCCTCATGGAAGCTGCCAACATCTACGCAATTACGATACAATTTGCCACGTGTGCACGGTACAGTAAAGGAATGTATAAAAGACGAGTTGAGAAATAAGAAAATCTGCCTATGTGTGGATGAAACAACTGATGCTCGGAAACACAGCGTCATTCATATTGTAGCGTGTCCTTTAAAACGTGATGATCCACCTGCTTCATTGTTGTTATCCAGTAAAAGAATTCAGAAAACTAATGCAGAAACCGTTGTCAAGATAATAAAAGATTCGTTGAGAGAATTTTGTATCACAGGAACCCAAGTCACAATGTTCGCTACTGACGGAGCCGCTACAACGCCGAGAGTTGGTAGGATGTTGAAAATATGCTTTCCGACTCTTCTTCACATAACATGCCTCATACACGCATGTCACCTCGTAACAGAAACCATTCGAAAGAAGTACCTGATGGTGGATAAATTAATAACATCTACCAAAAAAGTGTTCGTCAAATCTCCCAAACACATCCGCCACCTCAGCCTATAATAACGCGATGGGGAACATGACTCCAGGCAGTATCTTACTATCAGAAATATTTTTCACAAGTGAAAAATGTCATCTTGAAACTTGATTCAAATGATTCTGCAGCAGTTCGAGACAGTCAGCAACTTTTTTCCAATTCGGACGTTCAACAACAAATAGATTAAATTTCCATGAACTATTCTGATGTTCCACAAGCTTTTGAGCAATTAGAAAACAATCACTTATCTGCACGAGACGCATTAAATTGCATAAACAATTTACAAGTCGCTCTAGAAAACTTGACGAACACTATAAGAGTCGATGTTGCTCAAAAATTTGGTGCAATTCTAACGAAAAATCCCGATTTACAAAAGGTTCGGCCTATAACTGAAAATCAAGAGTGCCCAGATGAGGAAAAGGAATATCTGACATTTGCAAATCTTACTTCACTGGATGTCGAGCGATCATTTTCGAAGTATACTACAACAACGTATTTACAACACCATCGACGGCTGAATGGATCGACAATGGAAGCGTTGCTGATGTTGCAATTCTACGCAGCTTACCAGGGCGGTTGCCAATTGCCAAAGTGGACATCAAGACGACAGGAAAAGGTAACAATATTATTTTTCACTAATATTGTATATTACGTACCTACTGTTATGCGGTGCGCCACTGCCGGTACCACCTTTTTAACAAACTCTAATTATTATAGAATACCAACTTACATAATAAATTATATAAACTAGCTAAGAGGAAATTGAGCCTTATCCTATTTACGGTTTTTCTAGACAACTCTAGGCAGGCAACAACGTCAAGGAGATCATTTCTCATAAGTACTACATGCGCCGCCTCCACCGCTACATCGGTTCCTGCTGCGATCGCCATTCCGACATCAGCCTGAGCTAGCGCTGGAGAATCATTGATACCATCCCCAACCATGCAGACTTTTACTCCACGGGCTTGCAGCCTAAAACAAAAAAAAACATTCTCTAATGATAGGGCGCATTTCTGTATGATTATAGATAAGAAATACCTTTGTACTCTGGCAACTTTATGCGATGGCAAGACTTCCGCATAGACCTTGGCTATTCCGACCTGTCTAGCTATGCTAGCGGCTGTTTTTCGATTATCGCCCGTTAGCAATATGACTTCCAAGCCCATCTTTTTAAGGGAATATACTGCTAAGTGTGCTTCTGATTTGACGGTGTCCGCTACGCTAATCATAGCCACAATTTCCCCTGAAAATTAACATATAGAATTATAAATAAACTCAACTCCGCCAATCACGGAGCATAAGATTACATGGAGATCGACACTCAGTAATTGACTTTATAATTAGCAATGTGGTAAAATACTCAAAACAAGAAATAGATGTCCGAACATCAATGAATATTGGAACCGACTTTGAACTCTGAAGTGTGTTATGTAAATGAAATCTCTAACTGGATAAACGAAAGACAGCACCCTTCTACATGGAAAAAATTAACGTAGAAAACATCCAAGATCTAAGTATACAAAATCTCTATAGAACTAGACTGAAGCAAAAGCTGGGAGAAAGAACAGTATTTAAAGATGCAACAGTGAAGCAAATTTGGGAAAACACAAAAACAGACATATCAACAGCGGCAAGAGAAGCATTAGAAGAAAGAAGGGTAAACAGAAATAAAATAGTAGGAATGACACCATGGTTTAGCGAGGAAATACAAACATTATCAGAGTAAGAGACGTAAGCTTTTCTCAAATATAAAAAACATAAAACACCCCAAGAATACAATAACTACAAAGTTATCAAAAATGAAGTTCAACGGGAGATAAGAAAAATAAAAGAACATTATTGGGAAAAAATCACGAAAGACATGGAACATTACCTTTATGGCTCTCAGAAACGAATTTGGAGAATGATACAAGGACAAAAAAAGGAAATCAACAGATCACCAACATAAGTGAAGAAGAATGGGTCCATCATTTCGAAAAAGTCTATGGAGGGACAGAAATAGCAAGCACAGTGACAGATTATGAAAATACAGGTTTTACAAACATTACCGAAGAAGAAATCAATGACGTTATAAGGGAATTAAAAAACAGGATATCTCCAGAACCTGTTACTATTCCGAACGAATCATTCCATTATCTGGGAGCGGAAATAACAAGTACAAGAGAAATGAAATCAGAAACACAAAGACAAGCCACGAAAGCTGCTCAAATATCTGGAGCACTCAACCCAACAATATGGCACAACAAATACATTAACACAGAATCCAAGACAAGAATATACAAAACCGGAAACGGAAGCAACAAAACAGGAAATACGTGCAATGGAAATGGATATCCTAGGAAAGATACAAGGGGTAACACTGAGAGAAAAACAGAAAAGTGCAGACATCAGAAGAAAATGTCAAGTGGAAGATGTGATAAAATGGATAAAACAAAGAAAAAAAAAAACAATGGAACGAGCACGTCAGCCGCATGAACAACAACAGCATTGCAAAAATCTGCAGAGACAATAAACCTAGCACAAAAAGACCCCCAAAACGCTGGGCTGAAAGTTGGTAGGAAATCATTCCTAGTCAAAAAAAAAGAAGAAGAAATAAACTCATTTTTGGGACACTTTATACAATTTCTACTATAGCTAGTTCCAAAAGTAACTTACCATTTATTGCGCACAGCACCACCGATCGACCTTGCTCCTCTTCCTCGTTCATCCTCCGATCGATATCGTCCCCGATCAGCATTCCATTCCTGTTCATCCACTCCCGATTTCCCACGACCACCAGGAATTTCCCGTTTGGATCCACCGTCTTGCGCTCCACGCCGATCAATTCTCCAAGCTTGGTCGCCTGCCTATTATTGATCTCGACCTCAACCTCTTTCAGCACGAATTTCCCAGAACTTCCAGCGTGCACATGCGCTAGAAAATTGGCAAAATCCACGACGTTCCTACCCGATTTCACCATCGCACCTAAGGACGAGACGTTACACCGCATCCCGCACCCGGGAACCGCTTGAAAATCGTTACTACTCGCTGAAATTTCGCAACCGAAGACGTTCTTCACGAAACGCACTATAGCGAAGGCTATGGGATGCTCTGAATCTTTCTCTGCACATCCTAAAGCGGCTAGGACTAACGCCGGGCTAAGGGTATCGCCTTGTAACCAGATTTTAGCGACCTCTGGTGTCCCTTTGGTGATCGTTCCGGTTTTATCGAACATGATCGCTTTGACGCGATGGGCGTTTTCTAGAGGTTCCGCTCCTTTGATTAAGATTCCGTTAATAGCACCAACGCCTGTTCCCACCATTACCGCAGTAGGTGTGGCTAGTCCCAAGGCACACGGGCAAGCTATCGCTAATACGCTGAGTGCACAGCGGAATACGAATTGCAACAACACTTCGGTGTCGGTGAATCCGTGTTTTTCGCTCTCGGAGATTGGGAGATTCTCGATGTTTATGGAGCCTATAATGGTCCATACTATTAAGGTGAGAAGGGATACGAATACCACGACCGGGACGAAGTAGCCTGCGATCTTATCGGCCAATTGTTGTATGGGCGCTTTGGAGGTTTGGGCTTCTTCCACTAGGCGGACGATTTGCGATAAGGTTGTTGCTTCGCCGGTGTGAGTCGCTTCGACTATTAAGAGGCCGTGTTGATTGATGGAGCCGCCTATTACATTGTTTCCGATTTTCTTTGGTACTGGCATACTTTCGCCCGTTATCAAGCTTTCATCGCACATTGATTGGCCCTGGAAAAAGAAGATGGACGGTTGGTATTGTTTAAATATAATGTAATGTTATAAAAGTGTTCGGGAATAGAGGCAGAGGAAGACCTAAAACATACTGGCGAGAAGGACGCCGAAGAAGTGGCAGAGAGCGGTGAGGGAGAAAGATGGCTGGAGGCATCTTTTGGCTCCTTTGTTCCGGCAGCATTTGTTCAATATTAATCACGGCAAACTACGAGACACGTTTCATATAGACAATACTTTATATTCTTACAATTTAAAATTTCAATCAACTAAATTTCTTTTCTTTAACAGTATTATATTACAGCCTGTAATATGCCATAAGAGTTCGCGATCTAACGTTTAACGAGCCGACATTAGTGAGCATCGGCAACCGTAAAATATGGACATTTGTTACTGGACTTGACGACTTATTACCAAGTGGTATTCAATCTACGAAATGCTTATAAAGACAACAGAATTTAGTCTTTAGGTGTTTGTAGAAAAAAGTTACATTAAAAAAGAACATTGAGGACTTGTAGAAAATAGAACGATGACAAGTAATATTGTCGTCTTCCTGAGATTATCGTTGGCTAGAGATAAAATGTCCTAATAAAATACCGGGGCAAAGAGAGGGTCAGAAGTTATACAAACCGCTGCAGAAATCTAAAAATAAACTAGAACGACTTAACCCAAACAGATGTTGCCGGAGCGGAATCGGCTGAACATCAGTAAACATTGCGCTAATGCCAGCGTCTTTTCATGATGTAATTTTAACACAACAATAATATTAGTCCTTTCCTTTTATATGGAATGATCGAATCAAAACGATCGTAAAAACACAGTAGCATGGTAGTGTAATCTTTATAATCAAAAGAACAAACGAGCATAAGACGTAACTATCACTTTACTGTTTGTTGAGAAAAGTGTACTTTATAACGCTGCTATGTCTGTTTTCGTTTTATTTAATTTTGTTTCTTTAAGATTCGTTGGGGAGTTACATGATATCTGGCGTGAAATCACGTCCGAATTTATAAAAACAATAGAGGTTAGAATTTTATGATGCAATCTAACAAATCACAACGAAAATTGTTTTAAAGTGCATGATAGTAGTTATTTGAGGTGGGACATCGAAAGAACGCGTTATGCTAGAAGTTATAAATTTGATTCAATCATACCGTAGAAATAAGAGGGGTTGATATATAAAGTAATATCAAGAAAGATAGAGAGAAAGAAATAGAGTTTGTCGTTATTCCTCTAAAGTTCCACAATCTTGCCTGTATTGACGCCAAACAACGAAATACCGGATGTAGAAATTGAAAAGAGAGCTACCCAGTACTACCCCAAATATACCTGCGATTAAACCGCTAACTACAACAGAGCTACAACAGGAGATTAGTTATTTAAATTCCAGGAAAGTCCCTGGTATTCATAAAGTTACTCCAACAATGGTTAAAGAACTGCCAAAAAAAAAGGCGTAGTGGAGAAATAATACCAATCCCGAAACAAGGCAAAAGCCACAACATAGCCTCTTCTTATCGACCCATCAATCTGCTGCCAAACTTATCTAAAGTCCTGGAAAAACTCCTGCTTCTAAGAATATACTCTGACTCCGATACAGAGGACTGGATACCCTCCCACCAATTTGGCTTCCGAAAAGAGCATTCCATCATACAGCAAATCCACAGAATAACTTAAAAGATAATCCAAGCCTTTGGAAGAGCAAGAATATTGCACAGCTGTTTTCTTAGATGTGAGCCAAGCCTTCGATAAGGTTTGGCTATTATACAAAATCGAAAAATTTCTTCCCATCACATACCTAAATTTAGTGAAGTCATACTCGAGTGGAACAAGAATAAATGAAATAATATCCAACAACTTTCCGCAGGGCACTGTGATTGGGCCATTGCTCTACGTTTTATATACAGCGGATTTGCCAACTAACAACGAAACCACCACGGATACCTTTGGTGATGACACGGTAATACTCGCCAGACACAAAAACCCAGACATAGCATCTGAAACTCTCCAAAGGCAACTAAATAAGATCAATACCTGGCTAGATAAGTGGAAAATAAAAACAATTGAAAGCAAGTCTACCCAAGTCTCTCTAAACTGGGAAAGGAACAATGCTCACGAGTTTTTTTCAACAACAACCAGCTACCACAATCCACAAGCACAAAATACCTAGGAATGCATCTCGACTCTAAACTTACATGGAAAGATCATACCGCCAAAAAGCAACAAATTGACTTGAAAATGAAAGACATAAACTGACTCGTAGAAAGGAAATCCAAACTGCCATTAGGAAATAAACTTCTTCTCTATAGAACTATAATTAAGCGTATCTGGATGTATGGAATTGAGCTTTGGGGATGCTCGAGCAAGTCAAATATAGCGATTATTCAAAGAAGCCAATCGAAAATACTACGTGCAATAGCAAATGCACCGTGGCATGTAGTATCTAACCTGACACTGCACAACGACTTAAAAAACCCATCTCAGAGCAAAGCTCCAAACACCATATCAGACTGGAAAACCATGCCAATACACTGCCCCATCCACTCTTGGAACCACAAGCAGCAAGAAGATTAAGAAAAAAATGGCCGGCAGACCCCCTAAATGGTTAAAGAGGACTCCTCGTTGGAAATAACCACATCACGTCAGTAAGAGCATGCCAACTCTCAAGCCACCACATTAGCCTATAGAACTAGTTTTAATTGCTAATAAACCATTATAATTAAAAAAATCTTACCTGTATAACTTTCCCATCAACAGGAACCTTAGCACCGGGTATCACCTTCAAGATATCGCCCCTTTGAACCAAATCCACGTGCACTTGCCTCTCATTCTCCACTTCACCGTTTCCATTCAAAGTAATCAATATAGCATCGGTTGCTTTTAGCGATAATAACCTCGAAAGTGCTTCGGACGTTTTTCCTTTGGCTATGTGCTCCAGCCACCTTCCCAAACTGATGAAGACCAGTAGCATCGGCGGGGTATCGAAGAACGTTTGCGGCGATACGTTCTGTTGCAAAACCATGGCTGCTACGACTACGATAACGCTGTAAGTATATGATATGGAGGTGGCCATCGCTATGAGTACGTCCATGTTGGTCGTGCGGTGTCGTAAGGCGTTGTAGGCCTGGATGAAGAAGTGCCGGCCGCCGAAAATAAGTACGGGTGTCGATAGCGCCCACATTATTAAGTTTTCTAGGGATAAACCTAGAAATTGAGATGATTGTTTTATAAAATGCTTTTTTAAGGTGGCAACTATCAAATATAGAATTGGCTAAGGATATTTGAAATGTAGTATATCAATGTTAAGCTACAATTGCGTCCCATTTGACCACTGTTAACTGTCAAAGGTTTTTTTTTAATCACGAAATATTGCGTTTTTTTTTTAAATATTTGTGACTTAAAAAAAGAAAATATTTCTAAAGAAGACAATAAACTAACAATTTTACCTGGAATTACACAGCACATCTCCTCATGCGACGTTCCAGCGCTCATCAACGCCATAAAATAAACCATTGCAATCATACACGGCCCTCCAAACAACAACGACACCAAAAACGCATATTTCCACTTCCTAATCTCCTCCTTCTGTTGCAAATAGTCCCCGCCACGATCTCTAGCGAACAGATCCGCGTGAAAACCTAACTTGTTGATGGCCTCGATGATATGCCGCGGTCCCGTCACTTCGGGGTCGAACTTAAACTTCCCTTTTTGCGTCGTGAGCGCCACCTTTGCTACCATCACGCCGGGCATCTTCGCGATGTTGGACTCGATCTTGTGCACACAGCTAGCGCAGGTCATTCCGTTGATCTGCAGGTCGACCTCAGCTTCGCCGGCGCCGTTCTGTTGAAGGACGGTGGCGGGGAATCCTAGATCGGTAATGGAGCTTGCTATTTCCCTGGGAGTGATCAGCGAAGGGTCGTATTGGATTTCTGCTCTTGCTGCTAGTAACGCAACTAGTATTTTGTGACAACCTGAGGTATAATAAAAACATTAATAGTAAAGTTTGCGTGGATTTTTAAACTCTTTTTGTTGTGGAATACTCTAGGGAATGTGTCTTACTGAAGAACTTCGAAGGTAGTCTTAAAAGTTTTCAGCCTAACATAGAAACAAGTATTTTTTTGTTAACATAGTCTATACATTTTTTCCAGCGATGCTCCCATCTCTGTCCTCAGAGCGGAACTTTGAGATTAGGAAACAGAAAAAAGTCGATGGGAGCCAGATCTAGTGAATAGAATGGCTGATCCATCAATTCTAACCCAAATTTGTGAATTTCTGCCACGGCGACTACAGAAGTGTGAGACGGTGCGTTGTCTTGGTAGAACAAAACTTTTTTCTTCAAATGCGGCAATTTTTCCGCAATTTCGACCTTCAGCTCGCCAAATAATCATGCGTGGTATGTGCCCGTCATTGTTTCTCCTTTTTCAAGATGGTCGATTAACACAACTCGACGACTATCCCCAAAAAACAGTCGCCATCATTTTCCCGACCGGTGGGACAGTTTTCGCCTTTTTCAGAGCCGATTCCCCATTCGCAGTCTACTGATTCGACTGTGTCTTGTCTTCGAGGGTATACTGACGTATCCAAGTTTTATCTGCAGTAAGTAATCGAGGCCAAAACTCTGTCTTATTTCGTTTAAATTGCTTCAACAGGGCTTTGGAAATTTTCATTCATATACGTTTTTGGTTCTTAGTGACCGTGGTTATCTTTTTCATGTCCAAATCTTTCAGGTTCTTTCGAGATGCCCACAGCCGGTGCTCTCTTTCTAACCTTAATTTGACGGTCGCCTGGCATCATTGGGTGAACTTTTCCGAAGTTATCGTGTAGTGGTTGTAGTTTGTTGCCGTTCCGAACGTTCAACGTCAGCCAAGTACGACCACGTTTAAATTCAGCTGTGGGAAAATGATGACGCAGAGTAACAAACAGCGCCCATCTCGTCTTTAATTTGCGTAGGCGTCTTGCTTTTCAAATGCAAAAATTTAGTAACGGCTCGATATTCAGTTTTTTTCAATTTTCACAGAAACACTAACAGCGACTGACACAAACGACTGCTAAACAAGTGAGCGTCCAAGATGGCTGAAATTTTCAAAAATATATTTCAACGCATGCGCAATTGTATTACCAGACTTAAGTGTGCTGCTAGGATGTAAAGCATTTAAGTATCTGAGGGTGACTTGTTCATCTAGTGACAAGATCACAAACTCATATACCCATTCCATTGTAGAAAGCATCGTTACGTACGGTGCTGAAACTTGGCAGTTAAACAGACTACTAGAGGCGAAGCAGCGGCATATCAAGACGCGACCATGTTTAAAATGCTGTCATTAGAGAAATTATGGGCATAGACAAAACGATTTTGGACGTCATAGAGACCAAACAATTATCATAGTATGGAGTCATTCCATGTCAAGTGGACCAATTTTCAAAATCGGCACGCTCGACTATCTCAGATATCAATAAAATTTTGCATAAATGTTGCCTATTGTATGAAACCAAGCTGTGCAAAATTAGACATCATAACAGTAAAAATTGCAGGTCCTATGGACCCTTGAATCAAGGGTGTCAAAATGTCGTGCGAGCCGTACAGCATTTTCAACTTTTAGAGGCTGTATACACAAATGTATTAGTAGTAAGGAAAGAAGGTTTAGGGGCATTGCAGATATGTTTAACCTTTGCAAACCTATGAAATTTCAGCCATGTAGCATTGTTAGCGCAATATTTTTTCTTGATTTTGAGTTTCAATAGCATGAAAACTAACAATGCCACATGGCTGAAATTTCATAGGTTTGCAAAGGTTAAACATATCTGCAACGCCCCTAAATCTCCTTTCCTTACTACTAATACATTTGTGTATACAGCTTCTGAACGTTGGCTGAAAATGCTGTATGGCTCGCGCGACATTTTGGCACCCTTGATGGTCGAGCGTGGTCGATTCTGAAGATTAGCCCACTTGACATGGAATACTTTTCAACGCATGCGCAGTTATATTACTAGAATATTTTTGACGGGTAACGCCATTTTCATTTGAGGCTTGAAACTTTTCAGACTACCCTCGTGCAATAAAATTAAGTGAAATTTTAGATGAAATTAGTTAATTAAAATGTTTGTTAATTTTAACCATTCAAGCTTTGTAGTTAAAAGTTTTGATAAAAACAGTTGAATGACGCGAGAACGGTGCATTTTAGACGTATAGTATGTTACGTAAAATCACTCTAAAATTGAGCGAGGAATCAAAAAAATGACATTATATACAGGATGTTCCATTTAAAACAACGAGGGTTGGATCAGTACAGCCTTAACGGAACACTGCATAATAAAGAAAATTGATGAAACTTTTATATAAAACATTTTATTCTAAAATTGATAATAAAGAAGATATTACATTGTCAATTTATAAGGCACCCTGTATATAAAAAAGAAAAACCTACCTTTTATTTTCTGACAATGCTTTTCGATAGCTGTTACACATGAGGCACACGTCATTCCTTTGATATGAAGTTGGCATTTCTCCAGATTGTAATCGTCAGCAAACTCTTCATCATAAGCAATCTTCTTCGTAGTGCCATTAGCAATAGGTTTATCTATTAATACAAAGAAAAGAGGTTAAATTCAGGCAATCAGCAAAAATTACAAAAAACAGGTCATTGATCACAAGTTACTACTACAATAAAAATCTATATTATAGACTGTTTTGAGATAATAATTAAATATGAACAATACCATAGGGGTCGTACATTTATACATTGAAGTATGTAATTTCTAAATTTGAAAAAGATTTTGAGATTCTACAACATCTGAAATATTCAAACATTTTTCTGCAGTTGACACCATTTAAGTAAAGAATAACTGTTACCTTCGCCCCCATTTTCTTGATCATTTCTGTTCAAAACGACGCATTTTCTTAATCTGAGACAAGGCCTGCCAAAGGTGTCATTTGCAAATGACATACCAAGCGATTGTAGTCACTTGATTGTAAATTCGAAATCTATAAGGTGAAATCATACCTCAACTAACTTGATTCGTAGAGAGAAGTAGGGAGAAGATTTTCAAGACATCCATTTTGTATATTAATCGTATTTTATGAGGAATTAGAAAATGGAGTATGAAAATTTGTATCTGGAGAATTTCAGTAATGATTTTATAAAAATATTACCATCATCACTAAAGCTGGCCACGAGCGGTACCGCGCAGTAGCGTAGAGTCGACCAGGCCTCGCGTTCCACTAGAGTTATTCTGCTAATAGAGATGTTTGCTGCCGCAAATAATTTCGCTCATCTTTTAAATAAAAATTAAATAATACGTGCTCAAACACTTACCATTTTAAAAGTACCCCGTGAAATCACAAAGTGAATAATGTCTGTTAAATATCTGCAACATTAGATATGTTTCAACTGTTGTTTCGGCAAAACTAGTACGGCATGAGGAAAAAATGCGTTTATATGCAGAGAACGAACGTTCTACATCTAGTGACGTAATATTTGCGTAAGTAAAATAATCTTTCAAATAACTTAACGATTCTGTTGACGCACCTTCACAAATGTGTCTTAATGTGCCAAAATCAGAATTTTTCTCAAAAACACTCAAATTTTTCTAGAACAGAAACATTTTTTGCGTCTTCAATCGCGCATAGCTGTGCGTGAACATGTTGCACTATTTGTAGAGGTTCTTCTAACGGCACCGCAGGATTTTGTAATTTTTCTATTGCATCTGCTAGCCCGAAGTAATTGTCGTGAATGATTTTTAAATCCATTTTAACCTGACTATCTAGAAATTTCGACTGGCTTTTCTGGATAGCGGCAGCTTCCTTTGTATCGAATTGTAAAACCACGTTCTTAATATTGTCAAAATATTTATGATAATAAAACGCGGCCTGCAACCATGTTCCCCAACGAGTTAGAATAGGTTCTGGTGGCTCTGGTATACGGGGGCACAGTCTGTGAAATTCGCGAATACGTTTCGGTGATTTAACAAATACTGCTTTGGTATGCGCTATTAAAGCGTCTACCTCAGGATAACATTTTCTGATACTATCCGCCACAAGATTGAGAGCATGAATTTTACACGTAATGTGTAACAAATTAGCAGAATGCTTTTTAAGAGACCGGCCTACAGAAAGCATGTTTGCAGCACCATCACTCACTGACATCAAGAGTTGGTTTGTTGAAAGTTCAAACTTGTCCAATGTATTTAACACTAACTTTGAAATTACTTCGGCAGTACACTGTTGTATTCGTTTGGAGACTAATAGAATTGAAGGTGCCGATTGATGAGGTTCCAATTTGCGTGCCATTACATTAAGAACAGAATGTTTCTTCCGATCTGTTGTTTCGTCGACACATAACCACAATTTTTGATCTGTCAACTCCGATTTTATTTTTTGTTCAATATGTTCGCGCGCAGATGGCACAATTCTTCGTAACGATGTTCGACTTGGTAATTTGCACTCCGAATAGTTATTCCAAAAGCAGATAAATGGTTCCTTGTCTAGTAAATTAAACGGTATATTACATGCGATAAACGTAACGCATAAATTAAATATAAATTTTTCATTGTCTCGTGCGCAATTTCTTTTTGAGACATGCTTTTCACTATTTACGTGTCGTAGACAATGTTGTCTGGCCCAACACGTTAACGGGATTTTACAGATTACGCATTCAATTTTGGCACCTTCATATATTAAGTCTGGAATTTCTGCAATAAATTTTCGAAGTTTGTCCGACCGCGGTCGTTTTGCTGACGAAATCATAATTTTTCTAGGACAGATAAACAATTGCGCAAATGACCGGCAGCAAAAATGTCCGTACTGCTCCGCAGACGAAGTAATACTACCGTTCCTCTCGGTCCAAACTGATTCTACGCCGATGCGCGGTACCGCTCGTGGCCAGCGTTAATCATCACTTTGCTTCCCGAAACAATTGGACGTAGATATCAACTGGTTAAATTTGTATGCATCAGTTTTTGTTGAAATTTTATCACATTTCCAAAGCAAACATGTAACTCAGTAATTCGGACAGTATTAAAATTGAAATGTTGATATTTTAACATTAGATACCTTTTTTTACCAATTTTCCATTCACAGATTTAACTTCAGCATCGAAACCCATATCACTTATTTGTTCGGCTATTTCCTCCGCTGCAAGAACATTTTCCAAGTATTGCACTATTCCCTCCTTCTGTTTTAGGTCGACCTTGATGCCTTTAACGCCGCTCTTCGTTGCGATCATACCTGCAGATAAATTAGGTAAATAGTAAGGTATGCTCTGTAAAGGAGGGTATTGTCACTTCATTCTTTAAACGAAATACATCCAAAATGGTGGAAATTGAACCAAATGTTTTCAAATGGTCGCAACATTTAAGTAACAAATGTACAGTACGAATACTTTGTATTTCAGTTGGTAATTTAATTTGGGGGCGTGTTTTACACCTCCAAAATGGCAAAACAGAAAACGTGGACATTTTCAAATTTGAGAGAATCGAAAGCGCAGGGGCCAACTTGACGGACCCTTCCAATGGTTATCATTATTTTGGTCTGCATTTGTAATGTGATACTATATCGTAAATTATATTCATACTATTAATTATTATTCTATATCCCCTACCTTCTATGCTACTAACGCAAGAATTGCAAGTCATCCCTTCGATGTGTACGATACAGGTGTTTACGGTTTGTTTGTTTATTAACAGTGGGAGAGAGGCTTCGAAACCCATATCTTCAATGGCGTCACATATCTCCTGAGGCGTTATAGTGGAAGTTTCATAATGTACTAGGCCGGACTTTTCTGCTAGGTTAACCTGGAAACGGAATTGAGATAGTTACTACTTTTGTAATCAAAAAATTATTTAACAACATTGTACAACAAATTAAAACGTTTTTCTCCAAATAAAAGTTTTGGACTTCAGAAAACCCGCATGTGGTAAGAGAACAAAATTTTCAAGATTCTTGGACTTTTTACGTATATTCTGTGTTTTGAAGAACAGTAGAATTCTGTTTACTTTTACGAATACAATTTAGATGAATTGCGTTGTGAGAAAATTTCATATAACGTTATCCGCCAATCATTACGTCTTCGACCGGAAGAAGAAGCGCTGAATACATGTTATCAAATGGACGTGGCTTCCCCACATAACACACGTGGCATATCGATTATTTTTAACGAAATGTTTGACCGTCCATGGATCGCTAAAAACGGTTCTTTAAGTATCCATCACGATCTCCAGATTTAACCCCACTGGAACAATTACAAAATAGAGCGTTGTCGTTAGTGAAGTCACTGCAAATAGTGGATACTCTGCTACGCACTATAGATGACGCAAAAAATCTTCGCGTTTTAAAAAAAATTGGAGAGTGGGTTAGAGAAAGATTCCAATTTTATCACATTACAACAAATTTGTAATGGTACTTCGACTAATCCATTAATTGAGTTCAAAGATTATTTCAATCATATATGTATTACATCGGTAGATGTCGAACGATCTTTCTCCAAATATAAACACACTTTTTCACCACTGCGAACACGGTTCCACGAGACAACTATTGAAACATATCCAATGCTATCGATTTTTTACGATTCTTATCCACTGGGTTATAATACTGATGATGGTGCTTCTACTTCTCATGTTCAGTAATTCCAATGCAATCCGCCAGCCTACTTGGAAAACCGACAAACCCTATTCAAGACGTTTAGAAGCTTTTGCATGATTTCAATATATATATTTTTAAAATTTATTATTGCATCTGGCAACGCGATTGCAATTATTACGTTTTATAATAAAATAGCTTGAACATTGAATCTTGATCTTAGCGACTTTGTTGATATAAATCTTTCAAGGGTTCATCTTCAGAAATGTATGTTTTATTTTCCTTAAACTGTAAGAAGTCAATTATTTAATCTTTCACTATACATTTTTTGTTTCATATTGCTTACGTGTCAACTAACACAACACTTTAACATTTTTTAAAAACAATAAAATTTTACATGTTACATTGTTTGATTTTACATTATTAAAATAATTGTTATTAACATTTTGTCATCTATCGAAAAGACGAATGCAAGGATCTCGAATTATAGCAAAGCAACACACACACGATAATTTTTTGTTTAAATGTAAAACAGTTTTACTAATCCTCAAACTAAATCCAAGGTAAAACTGTATATACAAATGTTTGAAGCAAATTTAACATTATAAAATAGGATAATACATTTTGGTTTTGTCATTGACCGCATTTTCGTCTTTGTTGATTTGAATCATTTCTAGTGTATATCTTGCTTTGTAACTAACTTCTTTATTGAGTATAGATACATTGTCAACATTGAAAGAGTGTCCCGTATTTATTGTACTTTTTAAAGCAGTAATATTGTTTTGGTATTTATGACCTTTTATCCTAGCATTTAAATGTTGTAATGTTTGTCCAATGTAGACACCATTACAGTTACGCCATGGGATTTTGCAAACTATATACATGGGTTTGTTTAACTTTTGGTATGTTATCTTTTAATTTGGGAAATGTAAATTTCAAATTATTATAATTTTGATGTGCTACTTGAATGTTAGAAGGGATTAAATTTTTTTTAGTTCTCTCAAATAATTGTGAGATACATATGGAATGCTGACATATTTATTATTTTTGACCGCCTGCATAGAATTGTAAAACGCGTGGAACTTTTTATTGTTTTCTCTATTAACACATGGGCTGAAAAGTCCCAGGCCTAACACATAGATGGCGCTAGTTTTATTGCATTCACCTGTTTTGCAGTTAGTACTAACCTTAAAAAGACAGCTGTTAAAATTTCATGATATTCTATTCATTAGTTTGTGAGTTATTGTGCTAAGAGTGACGCTACTTTTGTTATTTCCAAAACAATGGATCAAAAACAATTTCGTGTTTTAATTTTACACTGCTTCTTGATGGGAAAAAATACCGTTCAAGCGAAGCAATGGCTTGAAAAGTTTTATGGGGACTTCGCTCCATCAGAAACAACAATAAAACGTTGGTTTGCTGACTTCAAACGTGGTCGTAGAGACACCGATGATGCAGAACGCAGTGGACGTCCAAATGAGGCGGTAACACCAGAAAACATCAAAAAAATCCACAAAATCGTTTTGAATGATCGAAAAGTGAAGTTGCGTGAGTTAGCTGACATCGTAAAGATATCAAAAGAACGTGTTGGCTTTATATTGCATGAGCATTTGACTATGAGAAAGCTCTGTTCAAAATGGGTGCCGCGTTTGCTCACTGTTGACCAAAAACAAGAACGTGTTGATGCTTCTGAGCAGTGTTTGGCCATGTTTAAACGTAACAAACCGGAATTTTTGCGTCGATATGTGACAACGGATGAAACATGGATAAATCACTTCACTCCGGAATTAAAACGATCGTCATCTGAGTGGACAGCAACTGGTGAACTTCGTCCAAAGCGCCCGAAAGCACAACAATCGGCTGGAAAGGTTATGGCCTCGGTATTTTGGGATGTGTGTGGTGTAATATTCATCGACTATCTTGAGAAGGGAAATACCATCAACAGTGAATATTATATAGCGTTACTGGAGCGTCTGAAGGCCGAAATTGCAAAGCAACGTCCGCATATGGCGAAGAAAAAAATTTTGTTTCATCAAGACAACGCACCGTGTCACAAGTCAATCAAAACAATGGCAAAACTACATGAATTGAACGTCGAATTGCTCCCACATCCACCGTATTCGCCAGATTTGGCTCCCAGCGACTACTGGCTGTTCGCAGACCTAAAAAAAATGCTCGCCGGTAAAAAATTTCGCTCGAATGAAGAGGTTATCGCTGAAACTGAGGCATATTTTAAAGTTAACGTCACGTCCGGCGAAACCGGAAATACAATTGAAATGCCGATAACGGCAAAAGTTAGTTCACCAAAAATAGAAATCGAATTATTTTTTCTAAAAACGCTAGCTTCTGTCGTTCATAAGTTAGCATGGTGGGAGACATACTTTAAGACCACGCTGTATACAAAAATTAAGCACAACGTACTGGTGGATCATTTTAGAAAAAGCACCGTCCTTCCAATATGGATATTTTTATTTTTAAGTTACTGATATCTATAAACATTTTGGAAAATTCTTTTTAGAGTATGTACGTACAGTACCGTTCATGGAAGTTCGAGCAAGCTGACAAATTATATTAATTGTTTAGGAAAAAATTTTAAAATTATATAATATACATTTCTGAGAGGAATTATTAAAACTAACCTTTTCTGGAAGCCTTTTACCAATTTCCAGGTAGTATTATAAGACCGTTATCATAAAATATATAATTATGTTGGAAAACCCCAATAATTACAGTGACAATAAAGCTTTGTAATAATCCCTAGAAGGGTTAGCTGATTCACTCGTGTTACCTGGAAATATTCGTATACACTTTATAAAGTATTATAACATTTGTAAACGCAGTAGTTCTGAAGAGATTGTTATTGTGAAAGTATCTGTGGTTGTGCAAGTGAAAAATAAAATAATTTCGGTTTGACTGCTTAAAATGCCCCGTGGAAAGCCTCTAGCTGTTTCAAAACGATCTGCTACTATTACCTTGCATCGGAAAGGGTACGCAGAAAGACGGATTGCGGATAAATTAAAAATAAAAAAATCTACAGTACACGATACTATAGTTCGATTTAAGACAACCGGTGACGTGCAAGATCGTAATCGGCCAGGACCGTCAAGAAAAACGACTCCTGCGGAAGATTTACGAATAAAAATAATTAGTAAGCGCAATAGAAGACTAACAGGATCAGAAATTGCTGCAGAATTCAATAATGAGCGAATCCAAAGTTTCTGTGAGTACTGGGAAACGTCGGCTGAAAGAGGCCGGATTGCATGGGCGAGTGGCTTGTCGAAAACCGTTACTCCGAAGAGGAAATAGGCTGAAACGACTGAAATGGGTACAAGCTCATAGAGATTGGACAGTGGACGATTTTAAAAACGTTTTGTGGACTGACGAATCCAAGTTTGAGGTTTTTGGAAATAGACGGAGAGTTTTCGTACGCAGATCAAGCGGGAAAAATGTTACGGGAGTGTATAGTTCCTACGGTGAAGCATGGAGGCAGATCTGTAATGGTTTGGGGTTGTTTTTCCTTAATTGGAACAGGGGACTTGCTCAAAATTGAGGGCATAATGAAAAAAGAAGAATATCGGAAAATCCTGGAGGAAAATGCCATACCGTCAGGAGTCCGATTGATTGGTCGTGGATTTGAATTTATGCAGGACAATGACCCCAAACATAAATCTAAATTGTGCACAGATTACCTGCAGCAAGAAGAAAATGAAAGAACCCTAAAAATTATGGAATGGCCGCCACAGTCCCCCGATGTGAACCCGATAGAGTTGTTATGGGAAGAATTTGATCGATGTGTTAGGAAAATGTGTCAAAAATCGAAGGAACATTTGTGAACCGTTCTCCAGGAGGTATGGACAAGCTTGCCCAATGAAACATTAGTAAAATTAGTGAATCGGATGCCGAGAATAGTGGTAGCAGTCCTAAAGGCAAAAAGGTGGAATTTTCGATGAAAATCGGATTTAAATTATTTGTATTACATTAACTTTTTCTTTTTAATAAATTTGTGTTTGAAAATGTGTAAAATCATGTAAATAAGTATTAAATACATGGCCATTTAATATTTCTCTTATTTTCTTTGACTTCCGTACATTTTTTTGCTTGCCCGAACTTCCATGAACGGTAGTGTAATTACTAAGTAAAATGGTAAAGATTATTGCGAGAATAAAAGCAAAGTTCTGACATGAAAGGTAATATTCACAATTTTATCTAAAAAAAAAACATAATTTCCAAACTAATATTTGATCTTACCAATGATCTTAACGCATAGTTCCTAAAACACCTCAAAGTCCTTGTCAAACTCATTACAACATAAACAACAAAAACAAAAGACGCAAGAACAACAAGTCGATATATGCAAATGAGAAAAACGAAATAACTTCGCGGGACAGAAGCTCGTTAAAAATTGGTGTAATCTGCTTAATTACCCGCAGAATATATTTTCGCCGATAAGTCACCTGCTACTAGGATAACATTAAAAAAGAGGAAAAAAATTAGGTATGGTATTAGCGACATACTTTTATACTGATAATTCCAGGCTTCTTTCCTATCGTCTCTTCGACATTCCGCACGCAGGACTGACAGGTCATGCCTATTATATTCACTTTGATTGTACTATCGGACGACTCTTCGATCTGGAGGAGTCGCTGGGAGGCATTATGATCGCCGGTGGCTCGTAAAGAATCGCCGGCTAGCGGTTCTAGTTCCGTGGATTTTTGGTTGATTAGAGGTTCGTAGCCTAAGGTATCTGTGATGTCCCTGGAAAGAAAAGAAACATCGTTTAAGCAATTAATCCATGAGATGATGTTTTATTCAAATGATTAATTGATTACCTTTTTAAAAAAGAACTAAAAAGTCTTGACGATGTTCCATTTAAAATAACAAAGAAGAGGACAGGTTCGCTACTCATGGACATTACCTCTATGCCGTTATCAGGAAATTTTAGCTTCCCAGTATTTACACAGTATTTTCACAATTCCAGAAGGTTGGAACACCCTGTACTTTAGGATCTCACTCCGTACAAAATGTATGAAATAGACACAGACGTACGTATTATATTTGCAGATTTAATACAACAGAATCTAAGTTACTTCTATCATTTCATTATTGAAAACTTTTATACATAAAACAAAGCATTGTAGTGCTATACTAAATGCTATAATAAGAAACGTTTATAAATTATGAAACAAGTTTAAATTAGTTTTTAACATTGCGTGGATAAATTCCTTATACTGCTTGTTTTCTTTCCATTGCTCCTAATCCGTAAACAACTTCGTTTTCAATTCATTAGCAGCTGTTCGAAAGGTATTAACACATAGTTTGAACATTGTGGGTATTACGGGTATTATTTCGTATTACATAACACTAAAGTCACGGTTAAAATGAACTAACTATTACGTGATGTTTGAAAGAGAAAGAACCGTTATGTATAATACCGTTCATGGAAGTTCGGGCAAGCTGACAAATTATATTAACTGTTTGGGAAAAAAATTTAATATGATATAATATACATTTCTGTGAGGAATTATTAAAACTAACCTTTTCTGGAAGCCTTTTACCAATTTCCATGCAGTATTTGTCTATTATAAGACCGTTATCATAAAATATATAATTATGTTGGAAATCCCCAATAATTACAGTGACAATAAAGCTTTATAATAATCCCAAGGAGGGTTAGCTGATTCACTCGTGTTACCTGGAAATATTCGTATACCTTTTATAAAGTATTATAACATTTGCAAACGCAGTAGTTCTGAAGAGATTGCTATTGTGAAAGTATCTGTGGTTGTGCAAGTGAAAAATAAAATAATTTCGGTTTGACTGCTTAAAATGCCCCGTGGAAAGCCTCTAGCTGTTTCAAAACGATCTGCTATTATTACCTTGCATCAGGAAGGGTACGCAGAAAGACGGATTGCGGATAAATTAAAAATAAAAAGATCTACAGTACATGATACTATAGTTCGATTTAAGACAACCGGTGACGTGCAAGATCGTAATCGGCCAGGACCGTCAAGAAAAACGACTCCTGCGGAAGATTTACGAATAAAAATAATTAGTAAGCGCAATAGAAGACTAACAGCATCGGAAATTGCTGCAGAATTCAATAATGAGCGAGATTCCAAAGTTTCTGTGAGTACTGTGAAACGTCGGCTCAATGAGGCTGGATTGCATGGGCGAGTGGCTTGTCGAAAACCGTTGCTCCGAAGAGGAAATAGGCTGAAACAACTGAAATGGGTACAAGCTCATAGAGATTGGACAGTGGACGATTTTAAAAACGTTTTGTGGACTGACGAATCCAAGTTTGAGGTTTTTGGAAATAGACGGAGAGTTTTCGTACGCAGATCAAGAGGGGAAAGAATGTTACGAGAGTGTATAGTTCCTACGGTGAAGCATGCAGGCGGATCTGTAGTGGTTTGGGGTTGTTTTTCCTTAATCGGAACAGGGAACTTGCTCAAAATTGAGGGCATAATGAAAAAAGAAGAATATCGGTAAGTCCTGGAGGAAAATGCCGTACCGTCAGGAGTCCGATTAATTGGTCGTGGATTTGAATTTATGCAGGACAATGACCCCAAACATAAATCTAAATTGTGCACAGAGTACCTGCAGCAAGAAGAAAATGAAAGAACCCTAAAAATTATGGAATGGCCGCCACAGTCCGCCGATCTGAACCCGATAGAGTTGTTATGGGAAGAATTAGACCGATGTGTTAGGAAAAACTGTCCAAAATCGAAGGAACATTTGTGGACCATTCCCCTGGAGGTATGGACAAGCTTGCCCAATGAAACATTAGCAAAATTAGTGAATCGGATGCCGAGAATAGTGGCAGCCGTCCTAAAGGCAAAAGGTGGATTTTTCTAAAATCGAATTTAAATTATTTGTGTTACATTAACTTTTTCTTTTTAATAAATTTGTGTTTGAGAATATGTAAAATCATGTAAGTAAGTATTAAATTCATAGCCATTTAATATTTCTCTTATTTTCGTTGACTTCCGCACATTTTTTTGCTTGCCCGAACTTCCATGAACGGTAGTGTATATCTTTCCTTTCATTGCGGAAATTTGTGTATTCTTAAATTAGCCTAAACTCCATTAAATATGAACACGTAGTTTCGGCTATTATCTAAAGAAAATTAACCCGAATGTAAACTATTAATTTGTTAGGAAAAAGTGTGTTTGCTTAATTGAAAATAAATTAATAATATTATAAAAGCATTGCCAACGTTGTAAATACAGTCTTTCATTTTTGTGTGCAATGGATGAATTATGAAATGGGAAGGAATGTGGGGATATACGGTTGCAGAATTAAAAAAACACGTACTGTGGTGTACATACATACATAGATAACTCCGTTTAACCAATAATGTAAAGTGCAATGAGGTTAGCACGAGGTATGTATGTCACCGATACTAGGAATTGCTCGATATTTCGTTTGAACCTAAATATGCACACCATTCAGATATTATGAATTACTGAAATATCGAAAGAGTACAGAGTGCGGCAGCCATAGATATGAAAACTATATATACATATGTAGATAAAGTGAAGCTAAATGTTCGGTTATTTTTATTGAAATTATCACTAAAATGTCTACAATATTTGTATACTAATAACTTCAATTTAAAAATGTTGTTTAGTTAGGTCAGAAGTTAGGTTTGGATAATCATTAAGACATATTTGAGAAAGATAGTACAGTAAAACCTGTGTTAACGGCCACCTCTCTAAAGCGACTATAAGGAAATTTCCATATACGAAAACCCGTTATTTACTGCCACCCTTATAAAACGACCTCGGCCAAATAAACCCAAATTTTTACGGCCTACCTTTATAGAAATTTACCTGCCGATATCTGCCGGACTATTTATGATGTATCTTTATTGATGGAAATATGTACCCAATATTATTTCGTATTTGTGCGATGAATGCGATCTCAATCCGGAACACGATTCGACAGCAAATTGCCAGCGCAATACGTGCACGTTTATGTTTGGTCAAACAGAGATCGCCTTTATTTCTACAAGTTTACATATAATGTGGTGTTTCAGTTACTTGCGGTTAGTTTAAAATTCTCTCCGTATTCGAAAGGTTCTTTCGGTTACTTGATTAGTTTAAAGTTGTCTCTCCGTATTCAAAAGGTTCTTAATTAAGTATGTCGCTAAAAGACAAAATATATATAATCGTGGAAAGTGAAAAATATGCGTTAAGTTTGCGAAAGTTGGCCGAAAAATATGAGGTTGGAAAAACACGAATTAATATTATGAAAAATAAAGGTAAATTAAAAAAGATGGTTGAGACTGGTGTTAACTTGGGGCAAAAACGAAAATTTCCCCAGTCCGAAGGATTGGCAGTGGATCAAGTCGTCTACAATTGGTTTTGCAAAGCCAGAAATAAAGCAACTCCAATATTTGGGCCGCTACTTAAACAAAAAGCACTAGAGACAGCAAGCAGTTTAAAGACGGAAAATTTCATAGCATCTAATGGATGGTTGGAAAGTTTCTGCCGGCGACACAGTATAACTTTTAAATCAATTTGTGGCGAGTCCGTAGAGGTTAATTTGGACGATTCAGAGGACTGGAAAACCAAGTTACCGTTGATTTTAAGAAATTATTCTCCTCGAGATGTCTTTAATGCCGACGAAACAGGTCTTTATTACCGCGCCATGCCAAATAAGACATTTGCATTAAAAAAATGAGAATTGTGCAGGAAAGAAGGCAGCAAAACAACGTTTGACTATTTTACTGTGTGCAAATATGGAAGGTGAGAAAGAAGATCCATTAATAATTGGAAAGAGTAAAAATCCTCGTTGTTTTAAGGGTAATCATGTTGACAAATTACCCTTAGAATGGGTTTCTGACAAAAAGGCACGGATGACAACGGAAATTATGACAAGATGGCTGCATAAATTTGACAATAAAATGAAAAAACAAAATAGAAAAGTGCTTCTTTTCTTGGATAACGCCACGTCATATTCTAAAGTTCGATTAAAAAATGTTAAATTAGTCTTCCTGCCGCCAAACACCACTTCGCATTGTCAGCCCTTGAATCAAGGAATAATTCAGAATTTCAAATTGATTTACCGAAATTTTTTGATTAAAAGGCTTCTAACGTTTATTGACAGTGAATGTAATTTTGAAAATTCTGAAAAACACATAAATTCCGTTGTCCTCCCAAAAAAACCTTTCAAAATCTGAAGGAGCCAAGTCCGTACTGTGAGCTGGGTGAGTGATGACTTCCCAACCGAAATGACGAAGTTTATCCGTGGTGATTCTGGCGATGTGAGGCGTCGCGTTGTCATGAAGAAACTTGACTCCGTGACTAAGTAAACCAGGCCTCTTTCGTCGAATTGCTTCCCGTAATTTATCGAGGGTTTCGCAGTATGCTGCTGCCTTTACAGTTTCGCCATAACGCTTATACTGAAGCAGAAGGACGCCTTTACAATCCCAAAAAACTGTAACAAGGATTTTTTTAGCCGATAGAGTTACGCGAAATTTTTTGGGAGGTGGACTGTCGGGATGCTTCCATGCCATACTTTGAACTTTGCTCTCAGGCGTCGTGTGATGAACCCACGTCTCATTTCCGGTTACAATATCCATAAGAAACGAAGGGTCGTTATGGTAACGTTGCAGGATTTCCAAAGAGCATGCAAGTCTCGCTTCCTTATGCACATCCATGAGTTGCTTAGGCACTCACCATGCAGAGACTTTTCGGTAGTCAAGCTTGTTCTGGACAATGTCGTGGATTGTCTTCGGAATGTTCAGTTCGGATACAATTTCTCGAATTGTTAAACGTCTGTTGGTGATGATGAGTTCTTGAAACCGCTGGATGTTTCGGTCCGTCAGAGACGTTCTCGGTCTTCCACATCTTGGAAGATCATCTAAATTTGTCCGACCGTTTCGAAACTCTGAACACCAAACCGATACTTGCTTGCGTGACATAACCTCGCCATAACCTTCGGAAATTCTTCGGTGAATTGCGGTCGGCGATTCCTTCATTGCCATACAAAAGTAGCGAATGATTCCACGAACTTCCAGTGGGACGCATTTTGACAGAGGAGGCTCCATTATTATCGCAATAATTTCCAAAGTAGTGACCGGTACAAAATAAACGACGCACTAACATTGAGTGAAAAGATGACACAATAGGACGACTTGATTGCAGGGTTGAAATCACGCGATATCATGCACATGCGCAGGAGTGTACCTTTGTTCCCGGACACGCCTTGTATATAAGAAAATGCGATCGTTTGTATGATTACTAGCTTGTCATTTTTTAAATTTCGCGGATGATTTAAGTTGGTAGTTGCGACAGTAAACATAGCACAATATTAATAAGACTTATGAAGTATTAATAAATTAATTTTAAAAGTCTAATGTTATTTATGAGTTTTAAAAAAAGCAACAATTTTTATAGAAAAATAAAAAAGTTTTTCCACTTGTAATATTTGTTTTTTTCAACGATTCAAAGCAGAAATGATAAATTTTGCTGTATATTCTTATTTGTACTTTCAAATACAAAATTATCAGGTTTATGTATTTTTTGAGTATAGGAAAAATAAAAATATTTCACACTGAGCTTGTTTGTGTTTTAATAATAATTTGCTTTTTATTTATTTATTTTCTTAATCAATTTTAGATTAGTAATAATAAAAATAGTGTTCGCCAATTTTGCATTATCTAACATTATTTAGAAAAAATGCTAAACATGATATTGACGTGATTACATTTCACAATAGTGTCAAAGAGGATACGTACTTTTAAGGGTTCTTTTTCAACTTAAATTCCTTGTACAAAACAGCAAAACACCGTGTCCTTAGAACAACTAAAATTGCCCAAAAGAACACGGGCTTAATGAATCTAGAAAACAATCCGCGGAATGAAACCGTAAACAACTAAACCAACCGCAAATTATCTGCAACTATTTCCATTAAAAACCAAATTACACAATTCGCAAGAGAGAAAACAAAACATGCTTACCACAACTGATCATCCGATAGCAAGGGTTGTCTGCTGTCGTCCATATTTACCGCACTTCAATTACCACAAACACACCAGATTTCAAGCACCAAAGATAAGTCTCTTTTTTAGAATTCAATAAATATCGAATTAAAATTTCACTTTTAACATTTCACTCAACATGTTGTTCTGTTTCAGTTCTCAAGAAATATTGTGTATGTGTTTAAGTGGCCGTTTTAAATATGCTACAACATTTAGATACATAAGTAAAACAAGGGGAGACAATTCCCTAACGCAGAATGATATTTACTTTAACTTGTACGATAACAATGCGAAAGTAATGATAACTCTCTTAATAGGAAAATGGGTAGGTATTTATACGTATACGTTAAGTGGTAACCCGATAGGAGAAATGCGCATAAACATGGTTGACACATGCCTACGGAAGGTTCGCATTATTGTTCCAACGATTAGCATAGAAGCTTTACGATATACGATGGCAAAAAAGTAAACTAAATAGTTTGGGGTTATAAATCATGTTTTGAGGATATTCAGGGGGAAATACAATGTAGTTTATAAGAATTCGGATATTTATAGCCAACATGCTCTGAGGTGACTTTTTTCAAAGTTAAATTTTCGCGGTAACTAGATACCATCACTTACGTTGCTAAGAAACAAGTGACAGGTATCCAAATTCGGTCAAAATTGATGCAAATAAAATAGGGTGTTATTTAAAATATTTTTTTATTTATTCTGATAATTTGGAAGATAATGTGTTTATAGATTGTAAAAAAAGTAAGACAATAAAGATGCAAATTTTTTCCAAAAAACTATGAATAAGGGATCTAAATTAATGCAACAATTGCCAAAAGAGACACAAAAGTGACAATATTGGCAGTAGAAATTTGTAAATTTTATAGCTGTAAAGATGCTTCTAATTTATGAGTAGAGCAACGCAACTGCGCTGAAAGCCAGTGGCTGACGCATAAAAGTTTACACAAAATAAATTAAATGTGATACGTGCTCAAACACTTATCGTTTTAAGAGTCCTCCGTGAAAGTGGATAATGTCTATTTAATATTTGTTACATTAGATATGTTTCCAAAGTTGTTTCGGCAATGTGAGTGTGGCGTGAAGAAGAAGTGTTTTTGTATGCCGAAAACGAACGTTCTACATCTAGTGCCATTATATTTGCGTAAGTAAAATAATCTTTCAAATAACTTAACGGTTCTGTTGACGCACCTTCACAAATTTGTTTTAATATGCCAAAATCAGAGTCTTTATCTAAAACACTCTCAAACCTTTATAAAACACAAACATTTCTTGCGTCTTCTACCGCGTATAGCTGTGCGTGAACATGTTGCACTATTTGCAAAGATTCCACTAACGACACCAAAGAATTTTGTAGTTTTTCTATCGCATCCGCTAGTCCCGCGTAATTGTTCTGAATAATTTCCAAATCTGTTTTAACTTGACTATCCTGAAATTTCAAGCGGCTTACCTTGACAGCCGCAGCTTCCTTTGGGTCGAATTCTAAAATCACGTTCTTTATATTCTCAAAATATTTAAGATAATAAAATGCAGCCTCTAACCATGTTCCCCAACGAGTAAGAATAGGTTGTGGTGGTTCAGGAATACCGGGGCATAGTCTATGAAATTCCCGAATACGTTTTGGGGATTTTACAAACACAGCTTTTGTATGTGCTATTAGAGCGTCTACCTCGGGATAACATTTTCTGATACTATCTGCTACGAGACTGAGAGTATGAATTTTACATGTAAATTGCAATAAATTAGCACAATGTTTTTTAAGAGATCAACCTACAGCAAGCATGTTTGCGGCACCATCACTCATAAACATCAACAGTTGATTTGTTGAAAGTTCAAACTTTTCTAATGTATTTAACACCAACATTGAAATTACTTCGGCAGTGCATTGTTGTATTCGTCTGGAAGCTAATAAAATTGAGGGTGACGGTCGATGTGGTTCCATTGTGCGTACCATTACATTAACCACAGAATGTTTTTTACGATCTGTTGTTTCGTCCACACATAACCACAGTTTTTTATCTTGCAACTCCGATTTAATTCTTTTCTCGACATGCTCACGAGCAGACGGCACAACTCTCTGTAATGTTCTCTCACTTGGTAACTTAAAGTCCGAATATTCATTCCAAAACGAGACGTATGCTTTCTTCCTTAGTAAATTAAATGGTAAATTACATGCAATAAAGGTAACACATAAATTAAATTTAAATTTGTCATAATCTCGTGTGGATTTTTTTTTGAAACATGCCCTGCACTATTTACAGACAATCACTTTTCGACCAACACATTAAATCTATTTTACACACTACACATTGAATTTTAGCGCCATCACACTTTAAATCAGGCATTTCTGCAATAAATTCTCTTATTGTGTCCAACTTTGGTCGTTTTCGCGACGTAGGAAACATTTTCAAAACAAACGTAGAACTACGATATAGTATACGACAGCGTAGATGCATACACAACAGATCGGCTTTCGAGTCGCAGTTATACTGACGCTTATACCGAATTGTCCCGGCCGTGTTTATTTTGTGTAAACTTTTATGCGTCAGCCACTGGCTTTCAGCGCAGTTTGCGTTGCTCTATCGACGAGTACATCCTTGGAAATTGTAACTTACATGTTTATCTTTTTTATAGATTTATTGATTTATCATCGGCGATGTTTACATAATGACCCGTCAATTTTTATTTATAGAGACCTCAAGCTATAAAAGAAATTAATTCTATTAAAAAATAAGAAAAACCGCGTCAAATTGTAAAGCGGGGAACCATTTATAACTGCTGTATCCTGTTATTAACACAATGATATACCCAATCATTGTGATAATGCTAATAATAAGAGAAATTATTTAGTTTTTCGTGGGATTAGGTTTTGTCCCTTTATCAAATTATATCGTAATCGATAATTTGATGAGGATGATTGTGTTACTGGCATTAGTTAGAATCGCGTAATAAATTACTTTAATTTGTCTGCATCGAAAGTAAATTGCCCAATTAGATCAAAACCAGCTGTAGAAAATAATAACGAAAATAAAGAACGAAAGTATGACAAATGCAGGATTCTAATAACAATAAACAATAAATATAATAATTGACGCTTTTGGGATTGAGATTTGACGGTTTGGCGATTGTTATGATTACTTTGCTTAGCAACGAGCTCTTTACATCAGCCTGGCGTCACAAGAAACAATTTGGCCCTCTTTCTTAGCCAACAACAAAAACAGATTACCAAAACTTTTATTGCTGATAATAATAGAAATGAACCAATTTTTTCTAAAAACGCTAGCTTCTGTCGTTCAAAGATTAACGATAAACACGCTTTGAAATTTATAAGATACGTTAATAAATATCAAATGTAATTTGAATTGTCAAACTTGTCAATAGATGTCAAACATAACTTGAAGCTTCAATCTTGGATTTAACTGTCAGAGGCGTTTTCCTTCTGCCCTATTAATAGAATATTTATTGATTCAAAATCACCATATAATCATTTTGATGCGGATAGCGTTCCATTTACAGATATTCAGATTCGGTGCAATTGCTAAGATACTAAATCAAGTTCAGATAGTAATCATTCATTTTGTTCGTTTACGTTGTGTTTACGTAAATTAAAATATGTGCTCTTCTTCCCAACAGCTAATTGCTTAATTTTCAGTTGAGCTGGTTCACTTTCAAACCGTTTCAGTTTATAATCACTTAGTTATTTTGTAAAAGGAGGGCGTCTTTGATGTAGTTGTAACCAAAATAAAAAATAATTAAAACGAAAAACATGGCCATCCCGATTATGTTTTTTTGTGATTATATTGTATTGCTTTATTACTGTAGTCTGGGCAAACAGCGGTAACAGTCAGTGTAGTAGATATGCGGTGCGGAGTCGGCGATTATTTATTTCACGCGTTCACAGCGTCAGTACTAAATCGATGCTGTATGCGAGTAGTTCTGTGTATATGTAGGCTGTCGTAACTTATTTCGTAATTGTACGCTTATGTTTGCTTTAAAAATATCGCAGTTAGGTACGTCGCGAAAACGACCAATGGCAGACACAGTTAAAAACTTTATAGTGGACATACCGGACTTAATTTTTGATGGCGCTAAAATTCAATGTTTAGTTTGTAAAATTCCTTTAATATGCTGGTCCAGAAGCCATTGTCAACGTCACATCGAAAGCAAACAGCATTCTTCTCCAAAAAGTGGCATACGAGACCAAGAAAATTTTACATTTGATTTATGTGTTACTCTTATTTTATGTAATCTATCGTTTCGTTTACTAGACAAAGAAGCATTTGTCTCCTTCTGGAATAAATATGCGGACTGTAAATTACCTAGTCGGACATCGATACGAAGTGTAGTGCCATTTGCTCGTGAACATATAGAAAAAAGAATGGAAACAGGATTGAAAGATAAAAAACTGTGGTTGTGTGTAGACGAAACAACAGATCGTCAAAAATATTCTGTGGTTAATGTAATGGTACGTATAATGGAACCAGATCGACCGTCATCCTCCTTCTTACTTGCTTCCAAAAGAGTTATAAATTGTACTGCCGATGAGATTTTAAAGGTGGTGATTTTAAAGAACACAGTGGTAACTTCTTACATGTAACGTGTAAAATCCATACTCTAAATCTTGCGGCACAAACGATTCCTACATGTTTTCCACTAGTAAATGCATTGATTGCTTGTACAAAGGCAGTGTTTCTAAAGTGCCCGAAACGTACTCGACTATTTCACAAACTGTGTCCTGATTTACCTGAACCACCACAGCCGATTGTTACACGTTGGGGAACATGGTTGCAGGCTGCGTTTCACTACAACAAATATTTTGATCAAATGAAGGAGGTAGTTTTAAAATTCAATCCGACAGAAGCTGCAGCAATCAAGAAAAGCCAGGAAATATTTCAAGATAGTCAGGTTAAAAGAGATTTACAAACTATTCACAACAATTACTTCGGACTAGCGGAGGGAATAGAAAAATTACAAAATGTTTCGATGTCGCTAGTGGATTCTGTTCAAATTGTGAATGATGTTCGCGCACAGTTTTGCGCTGTAGAAGGCGAAACAAATTGGTGTGTAATACGAAAATTTCAAAGTGTTTTAGAGAAAGACGATTTTCTTATAAGACAAATTTGTGAAGGTGCGTGTGAAAATGCATTAAGTTGTTTCAAAGATTATTTTAAATATGCGTCGTTTTCGGCATTAAAAAACACTTATTCCGCACGTCGTACTCATTTGACTGAAACAGCTGTGGAAACATATCTAATGATTCAAATATTTAACAGATGTTACCCAGTTTGTGATTTCACGGTAAGTGTTTCAGCACGTTTTATAATTTATTTCTTACCTTCTATTTTATGTGTAAACTTTTATGCGCTCGCCACGCCTCTGGCTGTTACCGCATATTTGCCCAGGTTATTTATTAGGTATGCATTCGATATTAAATTTATTGTTTAAAGAACCTGATCAAACTTGTAGCGCGTAAGGTTCTTTTTCTCTGATAAGAATTTTTAAATAGATGCTAAATATATTCGGGTGTTTTCTTGCATATGGTTAGTATTAGTTAATTCTGACTCACTCTGTATATCTCTTCTTTCTATACTAAATTTAATTAATTTATAAAAGGTTTTAAACCAGATTAATAATCATTTTGCCACTCCTACCTAATATAACAATTTAAAAATACACTTCAGATTCACAAAGAAACTTGTTTTAATTTTTTCATGATCATATCACACGCGTCTTGACCTTAAGTAAACCATGCAAATTCGCCAAAATATGTAATAAATTATGCATGTGCATATATTATTAACAACAAAGACTGCCAACATTTATAATCCACCGCCCCAACTACACTACAACCCAACAATGGTACACAAAACTAATACAGTTCCTAGAATACCACTTGTTTGTATTGAATCGCACCACACAATACCGATCAAATATTTTCACTACTACTTGTCGTTCTAGCACGCTTGATTTTTTTTTTATTTAGCATTTGAAAAAAGCACTAAACATTACTATTAACAAGTTGCGACGATTACGATAATATCGAAAAGAGAATCAATCACGGACAATTGACACCTGAATGAGCTGCTAAACAATTCACATTGAATGTTATGTGTTTTCTTTCAATTTTTTCCGTAATTCTATTTTTTTATTTTCAAGAAACACACTAATTTGATGGATTATCGTTTGAAGTTGATCAACTAATCAACTAACATAACTACATATGTATATCTCCTGATATCTGGGAAGCCGAGTAAAAGTCAGTCTTATCTGTTATTTTTAAAGACAACAACATTATATACAGTGTTGTCCGAAAGTAACATTTCACGTCAAATTCTATGTTTTAATGGAGAAAATACCTTATAACAAAGGTAGGAAAACAAAAAAAAATATTCTATACTACATCGATTCTTCAATCCAACAGGAATTTGAATTTTATTTTCTATTCTTGTAACAAAATAATTTTGAGGGTAATTATAGGAATCGTAAATGCATTGTCGACGCCTAGTATTGAATTTCTTGATATAAAAAACAATTGCATACACCAGAATAGCAAAATAACGGATAGATAGATAGATACACCTTGTGCGTCGACAAGAAAAAATATTCTTATACATAGAAAACGATCTCTCCACATCTAAGGAAGTTACATTTGAATGTAGAAACTGTTTTTCAAAATCACTTAAAAGTTCACTATTCTTACACTTATTATAAACGGCCTCTAAAGTATTAAAATCGGGATTTTTCCTTAAAACATCTGCCAACTTTTGACTAGCGCATAATCCTGGCGTATCATTTAATGTGTGTAATTTATTTTTTACACTCTCCACTACGTCTAATGATTCCCGCAATGACAATTCAGTATATTGTAGTTTTCTGATGGCATCTAGTAATACTGTATAATTGGTACATATTGTTGTTAAATCTCCTAAAAGTTGAGGAATTTGAAATTCTCTTCGACTTTCTCTAATTGCTTTGGATTCATTCCGATTAAATCGCATTATAACTGATTGAATTTGTTGAAAATGGATCGAATAGTAAGAAGCTGCTGTTAGCCAAGTACCCCATCGCGTTAAAATTGGTTCAGGAGGTTCTGGAATACCTGGACAAAATTTACGAAATTCTTTTAAACGTTTAGGAGATTTACGAAACACTGCTTTAGTACTTCCAATCATCCGATCAACGTTTCCGTAATGTTGTTGAACAACTTCACCAACTAAATGCAAAGTATGCAGCACGCAAGTTATATGTATTAAGTTAGGAAATATATGTTTTAAGGATCGCCCAACACTTAACATCGTTGCTGCACTATCTGTCACAATCATCACAACTTGATCTTGGGCAATTTTAAATTTTTTCAAAGCGTTCATTATCACTTTTTGAATATTTTCCGCGGTACATTGTTGAACACGTTTGCAAGCTAACAAATATCGAGATGCTGTGTTCTCGCTAGATAAAACGCGAGCTATTACATTCACAATACTGTTTTTCTTTATATCGGTCGTCTCATCCACGGTAATCCATATTTTTTTGGAACACAAATCACGTTTACGCACATTTTCTAGCATCTCTTTCATTCGCGACAAATGATTCTGTAATTGTGTTTGTGAGGGTAATGGGTACTTTGGAACGTATTGTCGCCAAAACGTTTTAAAAGCTGCTTTTCTCACCAAGGACAACGGAAGATTACAAGAGGTAAACATAATTAATAAATGTATGAGGAATAGTGTATAAGGTATTTCAGTTCTTGCATTTCTCATATGCTTAATACCATTGACATGCCTCTGGCAATCAGTTCTGTCCAATGCAGCCAAACGAACATTGCATATTAAGCAAAAAACTGCACTACCGTCATATTTTAAATGGGGAAAAAGTGACACATACTTATGTACATTAGTAGCAAACCTATTACGAGTCATTGTTTTCTTAGATATGTAAATATTAGTTCTATATGAAACGATACACTAATTATGTACTTGGTATAATACTACAACACACACAAAACACCAGCTATATTTTCAAAAGCGACACGTAAGTACATAACCTTGACCGTTCGACTAATCTCTGCAACAGCTCAACCGGTACTAAAACGAAATCTCTCTCAGCGCGGTTTAACATGATTTATATTCAAGGTCGACACTACATGCCTGCTTCTCTACCGGTTTAGTTTATTTATGAATTTTTCGTATTCTTATATTAACCTGTAATACCGACGCCTATGCGAGTTCGCAAGTTTAGGTTACTCTAGTCATCACTTCATGGAAAAAATAAAAGTATTATTCGCTACTAAATTCACGCAAAATACTCGTAGTTTTCAAAAAACAAAATTGATGAGAAGATTCTTAATCCTTTTCCACGTTTGAAAAATGCAGCTTTAAAATGTAATATTCTTTCAGAAGCCAGCAATAGCTATAGAATCGAATATGATAACCTGCTTAATAATTTTAAACAACAATTATTGTTAAAAAGTGTATCTAACAGAAGAAAATTGTTTATATGTCAGTAGGGTAAGTAAAAACAACAAGATTGGCTAATAGTGTCACAGATGCTGTAGATCAGTGGATCTACAGTGGCATACATTTGATAATTGCTCATTAGAACTCTAATATAAATTGCAAATCGCATGGAAAGATGCATAAAGAAATTTGGCGAAATCAAATATTAGACGAAAAGAAGTATCGTGAAGATGGCGAAGAAGACCTGAAGGATAGGGTATTAAAGGTTTCTGGGAAGGAAAATGTGAAGCATTCTTATAGAATTATAACCGGGGATGAGACCCGAATACACCATTGGAGCCTTTTCAAGAAAGAAGAGTCCATGCAAGAAGGCGAAGACGCAATTTTCTGCGGGGAAACTAAAGGCCAGTGTTTTCTGGGACGGGGAGGGGATTATCTTAATTGAGTATATGCCAAAAGGGACTACAATAACAGGGAATGTCCACAAAGGCACAATTAGGAACTTGAAAGCGGCTATACGCGAAAAATCACTCCACAATTATATTCTGACAACTCTGCTCCTGCATGACAAATGCAGGAATTTTTCAAGCAACAGTCAATGAATGTTTACTAACGATGCATTAGATAAACACAATATAGGTAGAAAAGTCACAAAGGGACGAACAATTACGAGCCAGATACACTCATTGCTGTGGAACAAAGCTCTCAAAAAAGAAACAAAACAAAAGATATATACTACAATAGTACAGAGCTGCATCACATATGGATCTGAAGTTTGGGCGGTCAGTAAGAAGATGGCACAAAAACTAAACGCGGTTGAAATGAATCGTTGGAGAAGATGCTGCCAGAAAATGAGGATGGATAGGGCGAGAAATGACAAAATCGGACACGATATGATGCGAATATTACACACACCCATAACATCGAAAAAATACAATTAAAACGGTATGGTCATGTGAAAAGGATGCCGCAAAATAGAATACCCAGAAAAGTACTTGAATGGATACCATGTGAGAGAAGGAAAAGCGGAAGGTCCCGAAAATACGCAATGGATTGGAAGAGAAATATCAGAGGATTGGATGAACCGACAGTTATGGCATAAAAGATACGAGAAATGGTCTAGACTGTAAAATGCTCGCTAAAAAAAATTATAAATACAGCTTTGAGGAAATACAACATCCACCTTACACTTAAAGGATAACGTTCTCGTTGTAGATAACTCCTCGTACCGGATGTGATTTATTTCATTTAATTCTTGTTTTGTTATGTCGCATTTCCTGATAAAAAAAAAATGATACTATCTCTTATTTTCATAACAACGTTACAGGCTTAAGGTATTGATAAGCTTTTATTAGAAATCCAGTACATAGCAGACCTTCTGGATGAAATGCTATTTAATGATAATAGAGCTTTTTGATATGGATGTTATAAACATCTTAATAATCCTAACTTTACCATTTTGGTAGCATTTTTTAATGTAATACTTTGAATAGGTCACGTACATTTTGGCACAAAACAACGTTTCAAAACTTGAAACTTATACTTCAAAGGATAATATAATAAGTGAAAAAAGTATTAATATATTCCTTTTGAGCATTCCCAATATACTAATTTATGTGGAAAAAATCGGAAATAATTAGGTAGCTTATATTTTTGAACAATTTGCTAATAAACATTAGTGTATATCTGAATTATGTCGCAATTATTAAATGTGAATTGCGATAAAGCTAATTACATTGCATATGGCACGCGAATTATAAAAATCCAATAGTAATAAAGATTAGAATCAGCTTTATTGAGGAACAAAATTTATATTGCATGGCTATAATGTTTCTTATTGAGGCTATTTCAAAGATTTGTACTGGAATAATTATAGAATCGATATTGTTTATTTGTGTCTAAAACTCCACGCCACCGAATTAAATTATACGATGGTAGTCTGCTTCTAGCCTCAACATGAATTCTCGTTAAAAATATACTGGTAATATGAGTTGAAAAATTAAAGTCGAGATGGACACTGTTTACGGGAACTCTGCATCATCATTTGCAACAGTGAAATTTTGGGCAGGTTAATTTAAGCGTGGTCGTACCAGCTTGGTTGACAATGAACGTTCGCAACGGCCAAAAGCCGCAACCACTACTGATAACATCGGAGAAGTCCACCAAATGGTGCTAGACTACCGTCGAATTTAGGTTAGAAAGCTAACCAAGCGTTGGGTGTCGTGCTTGCTCATGTAGGAACATAAACGTATTGTTGTTGTTTTTGTATGTGGCCTTGCAAAGCAGCATTAGCCAAGAGAGCCACAAAACCAACAAATGAAACTACACGAACACGAAGGATAAGAACGGGGAGACACACTTCGCACCACGGAGTCGTTCGTGATGGCTTACAACACTACATACATGTAGATCACAGATAACAGGAGACTAACAAAAGAATAGACGACAAGAAATGCAAAATTAACTCTTAACACTAAATGAATGTTCTGCTCTTCTTTAAAAAATCATAAAAGACTTTATAAATATTAATATTATCAAGGCTAAGCAGGTAATTAACGCAAATTCGTTAAAGTTTTCCACAGTTCCATCGTAGCGGTCTTATTTTTCGGTGCATTCGAAAATTTTCATCAAATACATCACCACATACACATTTGTCGCTGTTTAGAATCTCAATTTTGTTTAAATGGTATGAAAATCTGCCATTATTAAACATTAATCTAACTAATTGTACGTACATACATAGTTTTTGACATGTCTTTGTCTGTATACCAATATCTCTTGGGGATAAATGGTCTTAAAAGAAAGTAGTTGATTGGTCTCGCGCTATACATTTCACCATACATCTTATTCCAGTGGTTGTACATATCAGATCTGAATTTACTGATTACATCGGTCGATGGAACGAAACCAAACGTGCAAGATGCAAGTTTGGTGGCTTCTAAAAGATCGACTGATTCATTGAACATTATTCCACAATGCGCTTTGACCCACAAAAATTTAAGGGAAATCTTTTTTTCTAATACCAATTTGGTTACCAGCCTTACAATTTCACGCGTAATGCTTGAATTTGACCTATTAATGCTATTTAAACTGGTCAGAGAATTCTGGGTAGAATTATGCACGTAAAAATTATGCAGCGTGTACATTTTTTTCGTAAGTCTTTATTTCTTTATATAATTTTTACAAAATGAAGGAAAATATGGAAAAGCATTTTTACCAAGCTCTAAAAGTTTGTATTTCCATCTAGTAAAATTAATAAAAGCTGGTACAATAAAATGACAAACTTTATAAATTTGCCCAAGACTGTATCACAAAATGATTGGAAGATTCATATTTTTTTTTTCAACGAAAAAAACTTATTTACTTGTAATCCTTTCGTGTTAGGAAATTGAGAGGTCAAGTTCTTTTACCTATCAATTTCAATGGATGACAATAGTTAATACAAGATAAACGCCAATTCAAAACGCAAGAAACGGTCTGAATGTGTAAACGTCAGGACGATAAATATGGCTGATCGTTTACCTAAACCAATATACGTCACAGCCTGTTGATGTCAGAGCTGTTAGGCCTTCTTGTATATCGGAGGTAACGGTATATCATTTATTGCCGGAACTACCAACTTAAATCATCCGCGATATTTAAAAAATGCTAACTCTATAGATGACCCTGAATTTGGACAATTCAACTTAATTTCTTACGAATGCGGAACAAAAGCGAAATATGTAATTCTTCAAGGCATTATTTATGAAGAAAGCACATATTTTACTAATTCTAACAAGGACCGTTTAAAAAGAACTAATGAATATAAGGTTTAGGAATAATATGAAACAATAGCCTTCTATATTAACACAATCAATTAATTCCTTTGTATATTTTATCACGTCAACGTTTATTTTTTTTTAAATTTATAGCAGAATCATGTAATAATTATACATTCTAGTATTTCGAATGTAACAGTGAAATCGAAAGTTATTAAAAAAATCGTTCATTTTGTAAACTTGAAATTACAACATTAAAGATTATTCAGAAACGATGTACAAGATTTAGAAATCTATTGAATACGTACGTACTGTAATGTTACAAACGAGAAAAAAAATTGATTTATCAGAATTCATTAATTAATTGTATGGTCCGTAGGACCGGGACTGTCCCCTAGATACTCTTTCGGCAGTTTAAATAGATAGTAACCCTGACTATTTACGTTTTAAAAGAATTGAATTTGAAAAGAGAAAACTAACCAGCGTTGCCGGGGGTACCAACATAAAAGTACTTTAGTAAGATAAAAAAATATTCTTTTTCGATTAGCCAATAAAGACAACAACAGCATATCACGGAAATTAGATAAAATGCAAAATGGGGGTTTCCATAAAAATAAATAAAGGTAATCTTTTTCGCCAATCACAGCGCCATCTACGAAATTAACAAAAGAATGTTCCAGACAAAAGTTACTTACTTTTTAGCGTAGAATTGCAATATGTAATAAAACATAGGGGTTTCCATTTTAAAAAGTAAAGCTACCCTATTTTTATCGATTACAGCGCCATCTACGTTAAAACTAAAATCGTCATTTTGTGGCCCCCGATAAGACGAATAAATAATGGTATGACGAACTTTTTTCTAGGATACATATTCCTCTGTTAAGATTAAAAAGGGACACCCGATATAAAAAAAATATATACAGATTCCCACCAAAAATAAATGTTATTTTTGTAAATATTCGAGAAATGATAAAATTTTTCATTTTTCTATTTTTACCACTTTGATTTATAGAATAAAATCACACAAATTTTCTAATTTGATCAAGCTCGTAGGTTGAACAATAACAAAATCCATTGAAGGTGGTTAACATGGCAGAACTTTAACAAACAAACTGAATAAGAAAATTTTCACAATAGAAAAGTTACAAATTGCAAATTTGAAGGGTCATTACAAAATTTTTCTTATTTTGAAAGAAAAGAAGAGTTCAAATAACATGCCCATAATTAGGAGAATTTTGCTAAAGATCAAGAATAATATCCTCGCATTCACTAGAGGCACCTAGCCAAAAAAATTTAATAGAAAAAAAGTATCGAGGATTTCAATCAAGTAAGACCTGCAACGCTATAATTTTAAAATCTAGCGCTGTTATCTTAACAAAAACCATCTACTCAAGACAAAATAAATCGCAACTTTCTCGTAATAAAAGTTAATGAACTGTGGAATTGCAATGGGAAACCTTCTTGCATTAAATATGCACATTATTCATTCCCACAGCTATTTTTAGAAATTCACACAAATAAACAATTAATTTACGCATTAATAACAATATTTTCGCACGTCAAAACCGGTTCAACTTGAAAATAACTTAAAACTAAGGTGTAATTTTCCCTATACACCAATAAACACACTATTTATCACTGGTAACCCGCGAGATAACGTAAAATACTCTATCGCAGCCGACCCGATCACGGCATACTAAAAGTAAGACAAGTGAAAGTAACGATTGTTACATATTTTGTCCTTAATTCCCGCGAAAATCCGCCACAGAGAAGGTGATGGAGATTTGCGCTATTCGAACGGAAGAACAATGAAATCGGAGGACCTTGATCTTGAAAGCAAGGTTTGGTAGTGTATTACACCGTGTTTGTAATATGAATGATACGAAGATCTTATGCCGATCCTTTATATTCGCGTTGGCGTTTTTTCTTGGAAATGCAAAATGGTCGCTAATTAAGTATTCTGATTCGGGGTTTGTAAACTGCATGCGTGTATGTGCATTTGCGTCTTCAACTGGCTGTGAAGCTGTAGATTCTTTGTTAAACGCAGCGTGTTTAAAAACTCACCTGATTAACGATAATAAAACCTAATTCTTTTATTTAAGTTCAATAAGCAAGGAGAAAGCAAATGTCAGTACGTATACGGTTGAAAAACAGCAATTGTAATACGGCTCGGTTAGGGTGGCTGATCTCTATATTATTTAAATAATCTTTGTTTTATTACACGCAGAGAAATGTTTACGTGTACAAAGCTGTGTGTTTTAATCCAAAACAATTACTATTTCAATTATCCGCAATACGATAACTGTTTTAAATCAAAAGAAATATGTTCTTAGCGTTTCTTTCTCCGTTTAGGAGAAATATATACTTGTAATGAAATAATTGTATTTCTTTGTTTAGGACATTTGTTAACTTGATTCAAGAAAATTTGAAGAACGTTATTCTTAGTATAAGCCATTATAACACAAAACAATATTTTCTTAAGGGTAGTAAACAGTTTTCTTAATTCCGGAAGGCGTTTAGGTATTGTTCATAAATAGAGTTTGTTAAAAAGGTGGTACCGGATGGCAGTAGCGGAGCGGTAGCGGCGTGGGTAGGGGTAATTTTCAACTCGTAGTCGATCTCGACAGTACCGCTGCATGCCAAATAAGTACGCGGAAATGGGACGCCCAAAGGGTGTAACGTTCCCTTCGAATGTGAATAAATATCTCAGGCATTTCCCTGGATTAGAATATAGAAGTCCGCATATTTATTGCAGAATATGCAATAGCGGATTGCTAAGTCACGATAGGTTTGAATGTAGAAAACATTGTAAAAGTAAACGTCATGCAATGAATTTAATAAACAGTATTCCATACCGGCAATTTTTATATGATTTTATTTTTATGTTAAGTGTATGCAACATCCCACAACATCTAGTATCTAATGAACGCTTTCGTCTTCTTTGGGCTAAATACGTTCCCTCATGGAAGCTGCCAATATCTATGCAATTACGATACAATTTGCCACGTGTGCAAGGTACAGCAAAGGAATGTATAAAAGACGAGTTGAGAAATAAGAAAATCTGCCTGTGTGTGGATGAAACAACTGATGCATCATTCATGTTGTAACGCGTCCTTTAAAACGTGATGGTCCACCAGCTTCATTGTTGTTATCCAGTAAAAGGATTCAGAAAACTAATGCAGAAACCGTTGTCAAGATAATAACAGATTCGTTGAGAGAATTTTGTATCACAGGAACCCAAGTCACAATGTTCGTTACTGACGGGGACAAGCGACATTACCCATTTTAAATACGTCTTTTGTAAGTCAATCGTAAATGGACAAGTCATTGTCGCACGATTGAAAAAACGCCAAAACGAGCTCATAAGTAGAGTAACCAAAACTTGCGGACTCGCATAGGCGTCGGTATTACGGGTTAATATAAGAATACGAAAAATTCGTAAATAAACTTACTTGCTAATTATTCAACAAATTAGAGGCATCAGGATGTGAACTACTGTAAACTTGCATCATTGCATATGTTTCCACAGTTACTTCTTTAAACCTTGTGCGTCGACAAGAAAAAATATTCTTATACATAGAAAACGATCTCTCCACATCTAAGGAAGTTACATTTGCATGTAGAAACTGTTTTTCAAAATCACTTAAAAGTTCACTATTCTTACACTTATTATAAACGGCCTCTAAAGTATTAAAATCGGGATTTTTCCATAAAACATCTGCCAACTTTTGACTAGCGCATAATCCTGGCGTATCATTTAATGTGTGAAATTTATTTTTTACACTCTCCACTATGTCTAATGATTCCTGCAATGACAATTCAGCACATTGTAGTTTTCTGATGGCATCTAGTAATACTGTATAATTGGTACATATTGTTGTTAAATCTTCCAAAAGTTGAGGAATTTGAAATTCTCTTTGACTTTCTCTAATTGCTTTGGATTCATTCCGATTAAATCGCATTATAACTGATTGAATTCGTTGAAAATGGATCGAATAGTAAGAAGCTGCTGTTAGCCAAGTACCCCATCGCGTTAAAATTGGTTCAGGAGGTTCTGGAATACCTGGACAAAATTTACGAAATTCTTTTAAACGTTTAGGAGATTTACGAAACACTGCTTTAGTACTTCCAATCATCCGATCAACGTTTCCGTAATGTTGTCGAACAACTTCACCAACTAAATGCAAAGCATGCAGCACGCAGGTTATATGTATTAAGTTAGGAAATATATGTTTTAAGGATCGCCCAACACTTAACATCTTTCCTGCACTATCTGTCACAATCAGCACAACTTGATCTTGGGCAATTTTAAATTTTTTCAAAGCGTTCATTATCACTTTTTGAATATTTTCCGCGGTACATTGTTGAACACGTTTGCAAGCTAACAAATATCGAGATGCTGTGTTATCGCTAGATAAAACGCGAGCTATTACATTCACAATACTGTTTTTCTTTATATCGGTCGTCTCATCCACGGTAATCCATATTTTTTTGGAACACAAATCACGTTTACACACATTTTCTAGCATCTCTTTCATTCGCGGCAAATGATTCTGTAATTGTGTTTGTGAGGGTAATGGGTACTTTGGAACGTATTGTCGCCAAAACGTTTTAAAAGCTGCTTTTCTCACCAACGACAACGGAAGATTACAGGAGGTAAACATAATTAATAAATGTATGAGGAATAGTGTATAAGGTATTTCAGTTCTCGCATTTCTCATATGCTTAATACCATTGACATGCCTCTGGCAATCAGTTCTGTCCAATGCAGCCAAACGAACATTGCATACTAAGCAAAAAACTGCATTACCGTCATATTTTAAATGGAGAAAAAGTGACACATACTTATGTACATTAGTAGCAAATCTATTACGAGGCATTGTTTTCTTAGGTATGTAAATATTAGTTCTATATGAAACGATACACTAATTATGTACTTGGTATAATACTACAACACACAAAAAACACCAGCTATATTTTCAAAAGCGACACGTAAGTACATAACCTTGATCGTTCGACTAATCTCTGCAACAGCTCAACCGGTACTAAAACGAAATCTCTCTCAGCGCGGTTTAACATGATTTATATTCAAGGTCGACACTACATGCCTGCTTCTCTACCGGTTTAGTTTATTTATGAATTTTTCGTATTCTTATATTAACCCGTAATACCGACGCCTATGCGAGTCCGCAAGTTTAGGTTACTCTACTCATAAGAGCAGTTCCAAATTTTTGTGCAAGCGATGGTACATTCGTAATACTAAAAGGTTTGTCATTAACACAAAAGCTAAAATCCCCATAAAGTACTGAAAGGAATTAGTCGCCTGAATTTTAAGGACAATTGAAGCTATTGTCTTGTATTTACATAATACTCTATTCTCACAAAAATATTATTTTAATTTATTGTTATTTGTAGAATAGACAATTGTACAATTGTAATTTTATTAGACTACTAATGCAAAACAAATATATCGTTAAATAAATTATATTTGTGTAATAATATCACCCATTTTTTTCAAAACACTTAGCGATTAGACAACCAGTTATACTACACTAACAAAAAGTCTTTTTTTCAATTACAAAGAACTGCATCAATTTGAATTATTATCAGTCATTGTTTATCCAGACATTTTTTCTATTAATAGTTTGCTAATCTTATTTTTTTGCAATGTTATCATATTACATATTCTCTTGTGTTGGGAATATATTACAATAACAATTATTCATATCAACTGAATAACATTTAATTTAAAATCTGTTGAATTTATCCAATTTTAACCAAGTTATAAATGAAAAGAATAATGTACTCACTTTATAATATCGTAGTTTCCTTCTAATGCTGTAACATCCAAGTAGGAGAAATCTTCTGGTACGCTGACTAGCGTTCCATCAATTTTCTGCAATTGAACCTTAAATTCTTCATAATCCTTTTCAGTAGCAGCATTACCATCTAGAAATGTATAAATTCATTAAAATCCTTTACATTTTCTGTTAAAATTTCTTACCTTTGCGTACAAACCTAACCGCATTGACCTCCATCGTTACTGAATATATCACAATATGCTATAGGATCGCTTGTATAAGAAAATATAACTAAATGGGTCACCTTTTGTTTTAAAATACAAACGTAAATAATAAATCAATGATAAGAAGTATATTTACATTAGAATTATATAGATAAATTGTATAAGATCATTTAAATTTGAGATATAAATTTATTTATTTGGCACAATTTTTGTTTTTGTCTCTATTCGACCTAAAAAAGAAAACGATACGATGTTAATTCGGTATTTACTTCGTATTCTGGATAAATCTCACATTTTATACGATTTATATGGTAGTTTTGTGCGAACGATATTGGAGAATATTTTAAAATAACTTGAATTTTGGTCACATCTGAGTAATTGTCAACTTCAAGGACGTTACTGTCAGAATCTAGTAACTTTTTCTTTACCCGTTCGGGGTTTTGTATCTGAAGGTTGTTTTACATGACTGCACAGAATTATTCACTTAAAAATAACGGACCCAGCAAATTAGCAGTATTAGTTAATCCAACACCGGGCAAAGTTATATAAGAGCAATATAAGGATTTATACACCACATCTACATGATACACGCAATTAATATGATCTCCTGACAAATAAAGTATTCAAAAGTAGGCATAATTATGGGTCGTGTAAAACAGCCTTAATATCATCATTGCCAACCGTGTAAACGTCAACGTGTTTTTTTTTGTATTTGCTGTTTGTCAAAATTAGGTTATATTTTCGAGAACTTTGTTTTTATGTTTATTTCACTATTTTGAAATAAATTGATTATAGCTAAAATCCAACATGACTAAATTAATGGAATGGCTTAGTGTCTTCATAGCTTTATTTTCGATATGGTACCTCTTAGTAGCTAAAAAAATTGCAAAAGATTTTGCCAGCGAAAACGAAGTTTTGATACTATATTCCCCAGTTATCGCAATAATTCTATTCGGAGTAAGTTTATACAAATCATTATAGCAAATATATCATCGTCATCACCATGACCAATTTGTAGATTTATGCTGCGAGTGTAGTCCTTTATAGAGTGTTTACTTTCAATGACTGCGAAGAAGCTGCGATAGAATTGCATAAGGTAATTAAATATAGCTTCAGGTTAAATGCAAAGCATTTATTGGGCGATATTTTATATTTTAGGAAATAGGTGAAGCTCGGGAGGATTTGAAAAAATTAGGATTTGTTTTTAAAAATGATCATTAGCTATTTATTTTATACCTAAAAATATATTTATAGTAAACCGAGATGTGTTTTTAAATTGTTTATTTTAGAGAAATTTACTGTACTACAAAATCAATGAAAATTAAACATCTTGCGTGTTAATATTGCTGCATAACAAGATAACAAATGTTATTCGACATTCCAATAAGAAAGGTTTTTGTACCAATATAGAAAAGTTAAACATACATATGGTACCTAATTCATACCCAGCGATGCCAGACTTCACGATAAATCGTGAGATTTCATGATTTTAAATAAAATCTCATGATTTGGACCTCAAATCTCACGATTTTCAATATTCAAAAGAAAATTATTTCATTATAGGGCGAATATTTTTTGAAATTTACATTTAGCCAAGGTCACTGTAAACATCATTTTATTGCAACACCATCTATAATTAATAATGTGAATTACGGTGTTATGAATACTGTTTATTTTAAATTTGCCGCCTTTTCTTTGTATATGCGTGAATGTACCAATACCTACATGTTATTAAATAGGACCGATGTAAAAAAAAAAATGGTGGGCGATGGAGGAGGTTAGGTATGATGTTACTGAAATCTTATAATGAAGTTAGGAACTGGCGGAAATAAATTTCTTAACGTAAGTACATTCGTATTTAATTTACTATGTTTGCGGCATCCCAGTGCGGCCGTAGAAAGTTTTCTCACAAATCAATCTACAAAAAACTCGGACAAGACTCGACACGTTGGAAGGATTACCACTCACAAAAAGTTTAGTTTTACATACTTAGTGGCAATTGTTATGACTAAAATTAATTCAAACCTTATAAAAAAACTTACGTTAAAAGAAGACGCCGATACAGATTCCGAATAAAATATTTTTTGTCGAAGTCGCTAATAGCTAATTGCATATATTTGTAACCATATTTTGTACAATTTGTGTTTATTTTAAAGTACTAAAATATTGTTTTTACAAACTTCCTTAGTTTTCCTATTACTAAAATTAATTAAATCGTATATATATATATGTAAAAAATCATTTCTCACGATTTTTTTGTAAGCAAGCTCACGAATTTCTCATTTTCTAATCTGGCAACACTGTTCATACCATAGAGACCTTTAGCTTTGATAAGAAGTAATTGCAAATCATGGTAAAGGAGAAAACTTAATAGCTGATGCAATATGGATCAATATTGGAAAATTGACAATATAAATGGTTTTGCATCTTCTGTGAAGAATGAATATCTATTGAGTTACAATAATAATAATAACAACAGCCTTTATTGTTAGCACAGAATTACAATAAAACAGTATGTGTGGATACAGGTGTAAAATAATAGGCAATACGTGCTATGCAACCTCAACGCGAGATTCAGCTGTAAGCTATTTTTTTCTAACCCTGTAAGTACTTGAAAGTGAAAAATTAACCTTTGAGATGCTCTAAAAAAAATCAGTAAGGTGATATTTACCACCTTCTGGCAATCTCCAAGAATTAGAACGGGCTCTTTTCGAGTGGGATAATATTCCCCAAGTAATCCAAGATTTGATAGTGAGCTCACCACGGCGAATCCAAGCAATTACTAGAGCTAGGGGTGTCGCACGTTATTATTTTTCTTTTATACCCTTTTTTTTGTTTATAGGGTTTTTTTAGGATTTCCAATAATATCGTTTTGTTTCTGAATTCGTAATTGAATGGGTTTTTTTTTTTTATGTTTCCATTAAAAATAAAAATTGATGAATCGATATTTAATTATCTCCGGTTATATTGTATTTTGATGGTACTAAGAAATAATTCATCAATCAAACAGTTTTGTAAAAATTATATAAAATTATTTGAATAGTGCGTTAATTTTGAACATGAATTTATGCTTTTCTAGCTAATTTAACCTATATTGTAGCGTCAATAATAACAATAATTTGAAACACCCGGTATACTTACCAACTTTAGTTGCAGGACCTTCCATTTTTTAGATCCTTTTTTACTGCTGGATACATATTGAAGGTCGACTAGGAGGAAAATAAAGCTATCATTTCCAAAAAAAAATTTTGTATTTCGTTTCAAAAAAAAAAGAAACATGAAAATACAAAAAATAAACGTAACTTACATCGGACCTATTGACTGTTTCTTACGCTTACGTACATCTTACGTCTAGATTTAAATACGGCGATATATCTTTATATACAACAACAATAATAATAAATAAATACAAAAAAATAGACATTCAGAAATACATATTTGGAAGGCAGGTGCACGCGCTCTCGTGTAGCACTCTGCAAGTGGGATTCTGCCGGATGAACCTCGTCACCGCGTTCCGGCTAACGCCGGTCCGCGTGACGTCGAGCAGGTCCAACTTCAGCGTTTTGAGGTAGTCCAAGGTACTGTCGTTGATCTTTTGATAACCGCGTAAGGATAGCTTCCGAATCGCCGTCTTAGTTTTCCCATCCGCTCCTAGTAAGATGTTTATCAATCCTCCTCCCATCGGGACGTTCATCACGCTTTGCTCAGGCTCGTGGAGGTCGATGAAGAACATGTTCGGTGTGCTAACTCTTATGTTAACATCTTCGATGTCGCAGCTGATGTTCAGGTCGTAATCGGGGTTACGCGGCGGGGTGCATTCGTTATTTGATTTGAATTTCTTAGCTTCGGATCTTTCCGAATTATTGCCGCCTTCATGAAATCTTTTATTCGAGTTGCTAGTGGATGGAATCGGATCATCAGCTCCATCTTTGGACGTAGAAGGGAGATTGTTGTCGCCATTTTCTTCGTTATTCCCTCGATCAGAATTATCATCGCCTTTATTCCGAACGAATTTGAACCGGATTATTTTGTTGTTTCCGTTTGAAGGCTCCTCCTTGTCATTTTCAGCGCATTTTTGACATAGAGATTCATCCGAATCGGAATTTTTGAGTTCAACACCGCAATATAAACAACACTTCTCATCTTTTTCGTTGGACTCGTTCCTGTGGGCTTCGAGTGATCCGTTTAGTTTGTTCTCATCGATAGCACCGTTTTCCTTAGGCAAGTCTTCGTTTTTCGCTGGCTCCTCCCCACCGTTACCGTCGGGGGGAGGAGTATCGCCCCCGCCGTTCAATATATCTTCACCATTTCTAACGTCTTCATCCCCGTTTCTATTTTCTCGATTATTTCCTCCGTTATTGAGTTCATCTAGCAATTCATCTACTAGGACGTTAGTATCTTCAAAAGAGACCCAGTTCTTCGGCTGAAAGAACTCATCCTCGTAAAATTCGTCGTCCTCACTGTCTTCTGAAATGCTCTCATTCACTGGATCACCAACAGGGGGCCCTACTATCACCGTTGGGTCGCACACAAAGGACCTCATAACGTCAAGAGGCAAAGCGACGTCTGATTGTAAGGAATGGATATCTGTGTGCTCAAACATGGCCATCTCGTATTGATTAACCGGCTCCCTAACGTTAATCCAATCGATCTTCTTGTTGTTTTCACTCGCTTGTTCTTCGAAGCAAGCAATATCCGTCTTATTCTTATAGGGATCCATTGGTAATTTCGGAGCCAACACATATACATATGGAGACAACTTCTTATATTTCTCCTCTTTAATAATGTTCTTTAACTTCATTACATCTTCCCGTCTACCTTTCTTCTTCTTGAATATATCCAAATTATTCACGACACCCCATCCATTTTCAAAACCGCATTTGCATTCGTCATAAGGAGGTTTATACAGAACACTCTGTAATTCATATTCGTCATCGAGGTTAGGTACCACGAAGTTGTACATCACAGTGCCGTGGCTGGATAGATTCTGTCGCCGGCACGTTCTGTAGCAGTGGTAACCGAATACCTTCTCCAGGGATTGCTTGCTAGTGTCGGGGATCTCGTCGTATTCGGAAAAATATGCGCATTGTTTAATAGCGGAACCTCTAGCTATTTCCAAACGACGTTTAGCCCTGTCCAAGGCATAGGTTGAGATGTAGCTTTGGAAGTAGAGTTCATTTAATGTCGGGTGTTTGTAGAATGTTTTTAGGATCTGATCTCCGAGGCCTGTAATGTAAAATACAGTCGTAAACAGTCTAGATATTACAAGAATCATAATTAAAATGAGGCGGGGAGGCAAATGGGTAACCGAAGTAAATGTGTTGGTATCAAATGTATGAGTAAGCTGGGTCGCAACAGAATCGGATCAGTCGCATGGGCCGCGGATTATAAATAATGCATGTTGGATTCACAGCCGACAGAAGTGACATTTTTAAATCAATACCCGTGTAAAAAAACGAATATATGCACATGTTGAAGTGACTTTATTGCCATTATTAGTTTTTTTAAAAATCTGTTGTCACTGTGGACAACACAAAATGACAGCAATTAGTTTCTTAATTAACAGATTGATAAAATTCCCCTTGAATAAAAGTAGATACAATAAATAACATGACCGTCTCGATGGTCGAATAGTTAGCATACTTGCCTTTCGATCCGAACGGCGCGGGTTCATATCCCGGTCGAGACGGTTGTTTTTTAATTACGGATAAAAATTAAGGAAGTGAAACCGTAGGACCCGTGTCAATACGATGTTTGGCACGTTAAAAATCCCTACCGAAGGTTGGAACACCCCTGGATTCGGCAAAATTCTAGTGGGGTCGGCTAATAATCATAGTAATCGATGCCTAGAAGTGCGAGGTGAAATCACAAACTGGGTAACATCTGTTAAATATTTGAATCATTAGATATGTTTCCACAGCTGTTTCAGTCAAGTGAGTAGGACGTGCGGAATAAATGTTTTTTTAATGCCGAAAACGACCGTTCGACATCTAGCGATGTTATACTTGCATATTTAAAATAATCTTTGAAACAATTTAATGCATCTTCACACGCACCTTCACAAATTTGTCTTAATATAAGAAAATCGGAGTCTTTCTCTAAAACACTTTCAAATTTTCGTATTACACACCAATTTGTTTCGCCTTCTACAGCGCATAACTACGCGTGAATATCATTCACAATTTGAACAGAATCCACTAGCGACATCGAAACATTTTGTAATTTTTCTATTCCCTCCGCTAGTCCGAAGTAATTGTTGTGAATAGTTTGTAAATCTCTTTTAACCTGACTATCTTGAAATATTTCCTGGCTTTTCTTGATTGCTCCAGCTTCTGTCGGATTGAATTTTAAAATTACCTTCTTTACTTGATCAAAATATTTGTTGTAGTAAAACGCAGCCTGCAACCATGTTCTCCAACGTGTAACAATCGGCTCTGGTGGTTCAGGTAAATCAGGACAAAGTTTGTGAAATAGTCGGGTACGTTTCGGGAACTTTAGAAACACTGCCTTTGTACTAGCAATCAATGCATTTACTAGTGGAAAACATGTAGGAATCGTTTGCGCCACAAGATTTAAAGTATGGATTTTACACGTTACATGTAAGAAGTTACCACTGTGTTCTTTAAGGGATCGGCCCAAAGAACGCATGTTTGCGGCACCATCACTCATAAACATTAAAAGTTGCTTAGTTGAAATTTCAAATTTGTTCAATGAGTTCAACACCACCTTTAAAATCTCATCGGCAGTACAATTTATAACTCTTTTGGAAGCAAGTAAGAAGGAGGATGACGGTCGATGTGGTTCCATTGTACGTAGCATTACATTAACCACAGAATGTTTTTGACGATCTGTTATTTCGTCCACACACAACCACAGTTTTTTATCTTTCAATTCCGTTTTCATTCTTTTTTCTATACGTTCACGAGCAAATGGCACTACATTTCGTATCGATGTCCGACTAGGTAATTTACAGTGCGCATATTTATTCCAGAAGGAAACAAATGCTTCTTTGTCTAGTAAACGAGACGATAGATTACATAAAATAAGAGTAACACATAAATCGAATGTACATTTTTCTTGGTCTCGTATGTCACTTTTTGCAGAAGAATGCTGTTTGCTTTCGGTGTGACGATGACAATGGCTTCTGGACCAACACATTAAAGGGATTTTACAAACTATACATTGAATTTTAGCGCCATCAAAAATTAAGTCCGGCATGTTCACTATAAAGTTTTTAACTGTGTCTGCCATTGGTTGTTTTTGCGACGTACCTAACTGCGACATTTTTGAAGCAAACATAAGCGTACAATTACGAAATAAGTTACGACAGCCTACATATACACAGAACTACTCGCATACAGCATCGATTTAGTACTGACGCTGTGAACGCGTGAAATAAATAATCGCCGACTCCGCACCACATATCTACTACACTGACTGTTACCGTTGTTTGCCCAGACTATTAATTATTAAATGATACATAGCAAAACCTAAAAGAATTATTATTATTGACGATAAATAAATACGCAGAATATTCTATTCACGCAAGCAATTTTAAACTAATTGGATTCACTCATAGAAATGTCATACCTGTAAATCTGATATCTAGCACTCTCAACTGCTTAAATCCAAAACAACCAGCTAGACTCAAGTAGGCGATATCATTATCGGACAATTTTTTGCATTTATATAATGATAATACTTCTAATTTAGGATATTTGCTCATCGGAACTAACATATATGTCTCTACCCAACCACATTCGTCTAATATTAACACCTAGAACAAACGAGTCACATGTAAATTTAATATTATACATATAATTATGACGTTAGAATTAAATTAACTATATCCTAGCTTATTGAAAAGATTTTATTAATATAGATTACTATTTTTGCAATTCTTACCTTTAAATTATCCATATGTAAATAACTTAGCTTAAAAAATGTACTATGGCTATGTATGAACGATTTACGTAAACTTAATTCAATTAATCCTTTGGGATATTCAGATAACTTCGCCTATAAAAAAAATCATAATCTTGGATCTAAGAAGATATAAGGAAAAGTAATAACTACCAGATCTCCACGTATCAATTGATTTTCCAAAGCTAACACTGTCAAATTTATATAAGCGCGGGATGTGAATAAATCTTCTGGCAATATTTGTACATCTCTCTTATCGCTGCATATTAATAATTCCTTCGTACGCTCGTTAATTCTATCGATGCAATAGTTTACTTTCTCCTTAATGTTTGGATCTTGTCTTGTATCGATATATTGCCATAGTTTCTTTTCCTTAACTAACCCTTCGAATCTCTTGCAAGTTCTAAAAGTGTTGGATAGATTAAATAAATTTTAAGTGGATTATTTAAAAAGAAAGCATTGATACTTACAGGCTTAAATGATATAAGTCTGTTGAAGAGACAAACTTGAAAATGTGCAGCAGCGAATAGTCAGATAAATCAAAGATATTATATGTTCTGTCATCAGCCGCGTCCATGTCTTGTTTTTGATTATTTCTCTTATATATTAAGTAATTAATGAGGTTTCTTTTAACTGCCTTATAGAACCAATATATCCAATGAAGTGTAATAAAATCGAATAGCAATGTACCTATGAGTTTCCCAAACATAACCTTACTTTCGTCATAAACATAACTAGCGTTTCCTAGTTTCGTTTTAATTAATACTGCATTAAATACTTTATGGAATTTAGTTTAATATGTTGATTTTAAAAATGTTGTTATCACCTAAATATTTATATATTTTTCCAATATTTTTGTAAATATGTAAATTACATATAGAAACTACCTACAACAACGCCAATAACAATAAAACAAATGCTCTTGTTGATTGAATGAAAAATAGAGGGAGCCCTTTGTTACAATTGGCTGAACACCTGGTGTAGATAACCCGTATGACACAAAGAATGACAATGGGAAACATTTTAGATGAGAATTTCTTGTGGTAATTGCGCTCATGTTTTATAGAGACACTGTTTTTAATGTAAGTATATACAGAGTGAGTGGAGGAGAATGGACCAAACTTCAGGAGTGTAATGTGCACTTGTAGGTAATGTAGAAAAACCCATATTATTGAATATTTACGATATTGCATTTTTACGGCTCTCTTATATCTCTGCATCCGGACGAACTAGGATACTAAGTTAGGGTCCTTTGGAAAGCTCTCGGCGAGCGCTTTAAAATGAAAAAAAAAAAAAACTCAACTCTCTAGCTTTAACCGTTCCGCTACTAGGACGTCTCAAAGTTAAGATTCCTGTTCTTAAGTTTGAAGCGCCGTAGCTCCCAAGCCAAAAAAGCTACAAGGTTCTACTTGGTCGCAATCGATTTAGCGGACAATTTTCTATCGGAACCCGTCGACCAGAAATGCATACTTAACGATAAAATCGGCGAAAACTAGAGCGATGTCGATTTCGGGCATCATTCTAACGCCGTTTTTGGTTGATCGAAAAACAACAAACGCTCATAACTTCCGAACGGTCGGAGCAATCGAAGCAAGTGATGATATCGTTTTGATCTACGTCGAAAGCCGCGTCCTGTGGTCTATAACTCAACGCGATTCGGAGCAATTTTTTTATTTTGCAGATGTTATAAAGACCTTCAAAAATTCCATCACATTGGGTTTAAATTTTTACAGCTCTCTTATGTATATCTCGGCATCCGGACGAGCTAGGAGGTTAAGTTTGGGTCCGTTGGAAAGCTCCCGGCGAGCGCTTTAAAATGAAAACAAAACTCAACTCTCTAGCTCTAACTGTTCCGCTGCTAGGGCGTCTCAAATTTAATGAAAGTAGGTTCCTTTTCTTAAGTTTAAAGCACCGTAGCTCCCAAGCCAAAAAAGCTACAAGGTTCTGCTTGGTCGCAATCGATCCAGCGTACAATTTTCTATCAGTCAATTAGAAATGCATACCTAACGATAAAATCGGCGAAAACTAGAGCGATGTCGATTTCGGGCATCGTTTTAACGCCGTTTTTGGTTGATCGAAAAACAACAAACGCTCATAACTTCCGAACGGTCGGAGCAATCGAAGCAAGTGATGATATCTTTTTGATCTACGTCGAAAGCCGCGTCCTGTGATATATAACTCAACGCGATTCGGAGCAATTTTTTTATTTTGCAGATGTTATAAGACCTTCAAAAATTCCATCACATTGGGTTTAAATTTTTACAGCTCTCTTATGTATATCTCGGCATCCGGACGAGCTAGGAGGTTAAGTTTGGGTCCGGTGGAAAGCTCTCGGCGAGCGCTTTAAAATGAAAAAAAAAGCTCAACTCTCTAGCTCTAACCGTTCCGCTGCTAGGGCGTCTCAAAGTTAATGAAACTAGATTCCTTTTCTTAAGTTTGAAGCGCCGTAGCTCCCAAACCAAAAAAGCTAGAAGGTTCTGCTTGGTCGCAATCGATTCAGCGGACAATTTTCTATCGAAACTCGTCAAATTCGTCGACCAGAAATTTTGGACGAATAGATAAAATTCAATAAAAATCACATTTTTAAGATAAAACGAATTACTTTATTGAATTATATTACATTATTTGGGAATTCAGAAAATTTAAAGGGATTCATTAATAAAAAAAACAATAGTAACAAAATTTTAGGGTACTTAATGCGACTAATACCGAGTGTTTCCACCTCGGGCCCTTCTGACAGCTTGCATACGTCTCAACGTGGAGTTGATTGAATTTCGAACATCATCTTGGTCCAATTGTCCCCATTCTGCCTGAAGCGCCGCAGAAAGTCCAGCCAAGTCGTTTGGACGAGGTACATGTGTTCAAATCTGTCTTTCTAGTCTGTCCCAGAAATGTCCTATTGGATTGAGGTCGGGACAACCACCACCAATTCAGTACGGGCTTCGCTACTTATACCAGTCCAAACTTTAACGGAGCCTCCCCGGTAGCTGATTCTTTCCCCAACATTGCATTGAGCAAATCGTTCTGTCTTCCTCAAATTATTTCCTAGCCATCTGGTGATGTTAGGCAAAATCTGGATTCATCCGAGAACAGTACGTTGCTCCAATCGGCGTGATTCCAATTTTCGTGTTCTTGTGCAAAAGCTAGTCGAACTCTATGAAGTTCTACATATAGCTATGGACGGACATTGGGCTGGTCTTCTAGACATTAAACTGGCTTCGGCTAATCGTCGATAAACTGTCCATTTGCTTACATGTACATTTCTTACTTCGCTCAGTCGATTTGCCACCTCAACCGAAATCAGTTGCCTATCTCTCAACACTGAAGAAACCACAAATCGATCGTCTCGTTTGGGTGTTGCTCTTCTACGGCCTGATCCTGGTCTCCTAGTACAGCTGCCGGTTTTATTAAAACGCTGAACGGCTCTTTGGATTGCTGAGCGAGTAACGCCTAGTACCTAAGCAGCATAATATTGGCTACGGCCATTTTCAACTAAAGCTATTGTTCTAGCTATATCCGTTAGAGTTAAAGACAATTTTGGAAAGATAACTGGAGAAGTTTCCCACCTCAAACACCTTTTAACTGTCAAAGTGACACTTTTTAACTGTCAAAATGACACATTTTAACTGTCAAAATGACACTTTTTAACTGTCAGAATGACACTTCTTAACTGTCAAAGTGACACTTTTAACTTTCAAGATGACACTTTTTAACTGTCAAAATGACACTTTTTAACTGTCAAGATGACACTTTTTAATTGTCAAGATGACACTTTTTAACTGTCAAAATGACACTTTTTAACTGTCAGAATGACACTTTTTAACTGTCAAAGTGACACTTTTAACTTTCAAGATGACACTTTTTAACTGTCAAAATGACACTTTTTAACTGTCAAAATGACACTTTTTAACTGTCAAAATGACACTTTTTAACTGTCAAAATGACACTTTTTAACTGTCAAAATGTCTAGTTCCAAAAATAAATACGAAGCACACTGAATATCGTTTCGATTATCGACTACAAATTTGTTAACAAAAACATCATTTTTCGATTGTTGGCAAAATGCAAAACAAAAAGTCAACAAATTGATACCTTTTAATGGATCGAATTTTTTGTACCTGAGTGTATTTTATCGGCATTCTAAAAGAGCAGAAAAAACTCCAACGTTTATTTACTTTTTCTTTATTTAAACAAAATATAAGTTACAGTGTTTCATTCTCTTAACTACAAAATACTCCTAAGCTACGCATATTTAAAATATCTACAAAATTATGAACAAAATCGTAATACTGTACCCTCTTATAACACCCACGTCTTAATAGCAGTCTTTTTTATTTAATTTAATGCTGGTTCTTTGAATATTCTATGTTTTCATGCTTGTTTTTGAAAAATTAAAATTTGCAAATGTGAAATTGGCAAGATAGGGCTATAGAAGATGAATATTTTGGTTCGGTAAAATTACCCAGATCAGCTGTTTATTATATTATGTATTATAATATCTATTTACACAGTTAAAGAACATCATTACTATATAAATGTTATAAAGTTCATATTTTACAAAGATATTCACTAGGTTTCAGGCATCAAATTGCTGCAAATTTAAAATTGATTTAAATGGATAATTTCATTACTATCCATCATGTTTGCTTCGGTTTTCTTTGGATGGGGGCCGTTCCTAAAGTTGCCCTCATTCTGCTGGTGACTTTACTCGTTTTATCGGTGGTATGATAGGTCCTAAATTGCGTTCCTTTGTAACTAGAACAATTTGAATCCGCTATACTTCTGCCGTCGCCTTCGTCTCGTTTTGACATCTCGGAAAATGGTGATAGTCTTTTGGGTTCCACGTCGTCTTTTTGGCGAATCTCAGTCCTGTGAAATAAAGATATTTTTAAGAGGTTGTTGATAGGAACTCAATAATTTTTAATCAATTAAATCTTGTAAAGTATTTGAGGACAAAAATAGAATTCGATAATGACGAGTCAAAACAGTATAAGATAATTGCCTTTTGGAATTAAACATACATTGGTTTTGTGAAAAAATAACATAAGAATCCAAAAGTATTTGGAAAAATACAAAGAAGTCTTCTTTGAAACTAATTGTCTTTAACAACATCACATAGAAATAAACGTATCTTTAAAATTTTTGAGTAATAAAAATATTGTTGACATATTTTTTATATATGATCATGCGTTGATATTTACGAGATTTTTTGATAAAAGTAATTGCTAAACAATTCTATTCTTGTTGTCAATCAATTATTTTCTTAGAAAACAAATATCTAGAAATAACACATTTATATGTTACATTTGATGATAAAAATAATGTTTCAATTTATATCTAATAATTTCAAAACACTCTTCGTAGCATCATTTGCAAAAAGTACAAACACCTACCTTAATCCCTTCTTATTCTTAACCTCCCTTTCCAAAATATCAGCGGTCGTCAAATCAGAACTCTGAATTTGTTGCAAAGAGCTAGCGTTTTCCGATAGCCAAGGCTTCTTGTTCTTGCAACTGCAAACATCTAACTTACATCTTAAGCATTGGGTGCTTTTACTTAAATCCGTGCTCAATTCTGCATCTTCTAAAATGACCAGATTGATTTTATCCAAGACGGAATTGTCAGTTTGCGGAGTGGAAGTCGAATTTTGGTTCAGTAATAATTTGGAAAGTGAAGGAGCTAATCCTAAACCAATATTTCTTTCAAGGTAAACCTCGGAGATCGTTGGCGTCAATTCACGATTAATATGACGTAGTTGCGTCGCTAAAATGGTGTCGTGGATGCTATTTTGACCCTTGGTATCTGGTTTGGACATGTCTTGAATGGCTTCGTCTTTATCTTTACTTTTAACAGCAGGAATATCTAAGGTATCGTTAGGGGAGAAGTACAGAAGTCTTTCGTTTGTGGAAATGTTCTCCTCAGTGGGTAATGGGATCATCTTCCTAGTATTTTGCGTTAAAACCGTTTGTTGGGGTGTGACTTCAGTCCTTACACTTAACCTATCTAAAGTTGACATCGGATTCCTCGATTTTTTATAAGCGATCTTAGTCCTTTGTGTTGTAGCTGTAAATAACTTAGCTTCCATCTTTTCTAACTCACTATCGGAACTATTTTCAAAGGAAGCTGGAAGGTTATTGTACAACGGAGCTAGAGGTAGATCCACTAATGGTTTATTTCTAGGAGGTGGCACAGGTGGTGGTTGACTCTGAGCTTGTCTCCTTAAAACGGTAGCATGCCCATTATCCCAATCTGTTGCTGAACTAGCCGAACTCGAGCTATCAGGTCTTAAATTATCTCCCTTATTATCACCTTGCGAATACAAATTCCTAATTCTAGTTTGATGAGCTAGTGACATGGCAATGCTTTGATTTTCAGGTTGTAAAACAACAGGAGGACTTGGGGTAAAGGCGGCATCAGATTCTCCACCGCCAGGTCGCGCTAGTGTGTTAGATTTTTTAGTTTTATTATCGATTTGCATTTTAATATCCGCAGGATTGGCAGTTCTACCATCTGGTTCACCTCTCCTCCTTACATAACTCGTGAAAGCACCTCCTAATCGCTTAGTCGGTAAAACAGTACGCGTAAATGGAGGAGGTATGGGTCGAGGAACCACTTGGGTGTTCGTAGGTGGTTTCTGCGGGGCACACATGTTTAATTCATTATCGGAATGGGAGAAATCATTTTCTACCGATGCTAGCGATTCTAAACTACTTGAGGAGTCTATGGTTAGACTTTTAGGGGCTTCTTGAGTATCTATAAATAAAATTCGGTTAATATCTAAACTGCTAAATACGTAATATGAGAATGACAGTACCAAATAATGCCAGTAAAGCTTGTAATGTGAATTGGATATTTCTTCTATTAGCTTGCTTCCCTGTTCGTAAAGTTACTTTATCCTGACCAACATCTGACAGATCGAAGCCTAGGGATGCTAGGAGTTCGTGACAACCCGGGGTCCTCCATAATCTATAATGATTTATGAATTAAAAATGGCGAACGGATTGTTTCTTTTTGGGTCTACTTTATCGGAAAGATGTAGAAATTTACCTGACATTTAATTCAATTTCTACACTATCGGATTCGGAGCTCTTGCTCGAGAATTGAGCTAAAGCTGATTGTATGACTCCTATGATGTCGTCAGCAACCTCTGGGCTGACTGTTAATTTTGAAAGTGCTTGGATGGAAGTGCTTGTTAGAGCTGGAAATAATTCAAAGTATTTTTAAAGTTACAATCAATGCAATTTTTAAAAGCTTTGTCAAAATATTTATAAAAAAATATTTTTAAACAAGGTACCAGTAAAGACAAACTGGTACCAATTAAAAATTAAAGCATTGAAGCCCAATAATGAATCTATATTTTTTTTTCTCATAAGAATATATCGTGAAGGTCTTTCATGGAAATAAAATAAAATAAAAAAGATGTTATCACTAGAGCAACGCAACTGCGCTGAAAGCCAGTGACGGACGCATAAAAGTTTACACAAAATAAATTAAATGTGATACGTGCTCAAACACTTACCGTTTTAAGAGTCCTCCGTGAAATCACAAAGTGGATAATGTCTATTTAATATTTGTAACATTAGATATGCTTCCAAAGTTGTTTCGGCAAAGTGAGTGCGGCGTGAAGAAAAAGTGTTTTTGTATGCCGAAAACGAACGTTCTACATCTAGTGACGTTATATTTGCGTAAGTAAAATAATCTTTCAAATAACTTAACGGTTCTGTTGACGCACCTTCACAAATTTTTCTAAAACACAAACATTTCTTGCGTCTTCTATCGCGCATAGCTGTGCGTGAACATGTTGCACTATTTGCAAAGATTCCATTAACGACACCGAAGAATTTTGTAGTTTTTCTATCGCATCCGCTAGTCCCACGTAATTGTTCTGAATAATTTCCAAATCTGTTTTAACTTGACTATCCTGAAATTTCAAGCGGCTTACCTTGACAGCCGCAGCTTCCTTTGGGTCGAATTCTAAAGTCACGTTCTTTATATTTTCAAAATATTTAAGATAATAAAATGCAGCCTCTAACCATGTTCCCCAACGAGTAAGAATACGTTTTGGGGATTTTACAAACACAGCTTTTGTATGTGTTATTAGAGCGTCTATCTCGGGATAACATTTTCTGATACTATCTGCCACGAGACTGAGAGTATGAATTTTACATGTAAAATGCAACAAGTTAGCACAATGTTTTTTAGGAGATCGACCTACAGCAAGCATGTTTGCGGCACCATCACTCATAAACATCAACAGTTGATTTGTTGAGAGTTCAAACTTTTCCAATGTATTTAACACCAACATTGAAATTACTTCGGCAGTGCATTGTTGTATTCGTCTGGAAGCTAGTAAAATTGAGGGTGACGATCGATGTGGTTCCATTGTGCGTACCATTACATTAACCACAGAAGGTTTTTTTACGATCTGTTGTTTCGTCCACACATAACCACAGTTTTTTATCTTGCAACTCCGATTTAATTCTTTTCTCGACATGCTCACGAGCAGACGGCACAACTCTCTGCAATGTTCTCTCACTTGGTAACTTAAAGTACGAATATTCGTTCCAAAACGAGACGTATGCTTTCTTCCTTAGTAAATGAAATGGTAAATTACATGCAATAAACACATAAATTAAATTTAAATTTGTCATAATCTCGTGGGGAATTTTTTTTGAAACATGCCCTGCACTATTTGCGTGCCGTAGACAATCACTTTTCGACCAACACATTAAATCTATTTTACACACTACACATTGAATTTTAGCGCCCTCACACTTTAAATCTGGCATTTCTGCAATAAATTCTCTTATTGTGTCCAACTTTGGTCGTTTTCGGGACGTAGGAAACATTTTCAAAACAAACGTAGAACTACGATATAGTATACGACGGCGTAGATGCATACACAACAGATCGGCTTTCGAGTCGCAGTTATACTGACGCTTATACCGAATTGTCTCGGCCGTGTTTATTTTGTGTAAACCTTTATGCGTCAGCCACTGGCTTTCAGCGCAATTTGCGTTGCTCTAGTTATCACTTACATTAGTATTAATTTTGTTTGGAAGACGCTAAAAAAGTTAATTTAAATTTTCGGCATAAAATGGTTTGGTTTAACGAGATTTGAGTCATCTTAGGTAATAAATAATTCATCAGAAATTAATTTAAGCAGTATTCACTAACCATTATTTAAAATTTAAGAGCGAAAATTTTCAAAAATCACTTAAAATCGAATTAAGAATTATTTCACTCGCTTCAAAAATTATGAAACAATTGGGGTTGATGTTTAACTTTTGACGGGATGGATACCCTGATAACTGATAAGTTTTCAAAGCATCAGCATTTCATTAAGATTGATTATAGATTTTTATGTTATTCTACTTAAAATAGATCACAAAAAATAGGTCGATTTCTATTTTTTGTGATCCAATTTCTGGGATTATCCGCAGTTCAATTACACTTCCGGTGTCACCGGAAGTGACGTCAAAATTTAAGCAAACCTACCATAATTCATTCATTTCAATAAAGTTCTACAAAGTAAAGAGATAACAATTAACAAAATGGGTAAAAGTAAGAGAAAATAATAACGAGAACAAAGATAGAAAGTATGAAAAATGCTGGATACAATAACAATGAATAACGAGAACAATTTACACGCTTTTAGTTGGAGGGGGGGTAAGTTTATAACGCTTTTAGGACCTCAATGTATACAACAAATAATCGCAATACTTAAATAATCTAGTGATTTTCAATGGTTACTCTTCCTGAGGTTATTTGCATTCTCAAAAAAGCTCAAGACAGGCATTACGTGAAATTTCATTACTTTAACTTCGTCAGATTTCGCTATAGGAAATTTGTAAAACGACTTTTTCTACCGAACGGCTTAGACAATATTTTTGAAGGATAGGATTCACCTGGCGAAACATACTACACTTCCTGAAGATCGGGACTCATTACTAACTTCTCGATAGTCATGAGCAGCTCTACATAAAAAACGTATATTTCCCAACGTAACATCCCACCGAGCTGCTTATTACTAAGAGCAAGATTTCATATCCTGAAGATCGGGACACGAAAAAAGGTCGGAAATTTATAAAATGAAAGAGGAGACTGTGATAAAATGTTTCTTGGATAAACTAGATGGGCAATCAGAACTAGGAATAAAGAACACTTAGCACATTATCGCAATGGGAGATCTGAATTGTCAAATCTAACGTCTAAACGGGTGCAATCAGAAATCAACCATTGCACCGGGAAAATTAAATGCGTATTAATCTATTTTTCATGAAAAAGAATAAAAACCAGCTTTATTGAATAGTATGCTAACAATCAGTAAGATTCACTTAAACTCACAATATCGGTCTTGTTGATTATAACATCAAAAAATGTAGTGAAAGTGGCAGTTTTCTAAATAAAGTACGGAGAGGTAGACCAAGGGCGACAACATCAACTCAAGATATTGCAATCGTGGTGTTTAGCAAGTGAAATAGAAGAAAAACAGCTCCAGAAATCGCCGCAGAAATCAATACTGTATTTCCGAAGCCGATCAGCGTGTCCATGGTTAAACGCCGTCCGTAAAAAGCCGGCCTTCACAGACGAATTGCGATGAGAAAGCCCTTGTTTCGCCAAATTAATAAGAGGTTACAATGGGCACGTGAACATCGACATTGGACGGTAGAAGATTGGAACAAGGTATTGTGGACCGGCGAATCCAAATTCGAGATTTTAATGCACAGCCTCTACCGTCAAACACGGTGGCGGTTCGATAATGATTTGGCGTTGTTTTGCAAGCGATCTCGTAAAAACTCAAGGCATAATGAACAAAGAGCAATACAAACGCATCTTAGAGGAAAATGCAATACCCTCTGGTGTCAGAATTTTGTATTCCAATAAGACAATGGCCCAAAATACACTTCAAAATTATGCAAGCAATATTTAGAACAGTTGGAAAAGGAAGGGACACTAGCAATCATGAAAAGCTCGTACTTGAATCCTATCGAGTTATTATGGGAAGAACTCGATCGGGAAGTAAGAAAAACTACTCCAACTTCAGTAGATGGCATGTGGAACAAACTACGAGCAGCATGGGCTCGAATAACTCCGAAAACATTGCTAAAAGTAATTGCAAGAATGCTCCGATTATGCCACGCATTCATTAAAAGTAAAGGAGGTCACATAGTGTACGGGCAACGTTTTGTGTTATACGCCAGCCATTTTAATTCTTTATATTTATTTTCTTTTAGGATAAGCCTTAAAAGTTAGACACTGTTGAATATTTCTTAGGGAAGGTATATAATGAACTATGTTGGAATAAAGAACCTTTCCTCACAATCGTCCTTGGTATTTCATTAATAAATATGGTATAGTTACCTAAAAGTGCTTGTAAACTTGCCGAACACTGCGTCAGTCTTTCATCTGGATCGGATTGTGGGAAGAAGACACTGCTGGGTATTCCATTAGAAGCTGGTTCAAATCTAAATCCTACAGACATGAGAAGCTCTTTCCAACCAGTTACAACACCCACCTGAGCAATAAGACGCGTTATGTTTTGACATTAAACTTCTCTTATCATTTCTTCCGAACTCACCTTATTTTCAATGGATTTTTGAGTTGTGTACATCGCGTTCTTTTGCCCTCTATGTATCCTTTGCAGACTTTTCTCAACTAAATGCAGAGTCACCCTTAGAGCATCCCTGCACTTCTCTGGCATGCGTAATAGATCACATAGAGCTTGCCCCATTAAAGCAATCTAGTTTATAAAGAAAAATGTAAGAAATAGCCGATTTAATGTTGTTAGTAGAAAAGTGAAGTTCATTATACCTTATTGGATAATCTAATATTCACGCCGACTAGTAGAAATCCAGCCCAATTTGCTGGATGGGCAAAATGCTTCGTGTGTTGTACAGTCTGCATGGCTTCGGCTAAAGCTCTGTAACAATTTTTATTTAGTACTAGAGAATATACGTAAGTAATTGTATACGAGGGGATGCCCAAAAGAAACCGAGTTCCTTTTTTAAAAAAATATTTTTTTAAATTTTTTAACAAAAATCTTGCAATCCCCTTCAAAGTACTCTCCTCAGCTCGGTTTCTTTTGAGTACTCCCTTGTACTTGAATTATACCTAGCTGCCCTAGTTCCTTGCAATAGCGAAGAATAAAATGCCCTAAGTAAGATTTTTGTTGCCGTATCAGGTACAGGCCATAAAGATATCAAAACAGCTTGAGCACCAGCTGCCAAAAACGATCTCACCAAAGCTACGAGGCCATCGGATGTTGCCCAGCCTTGCTGGTCTCTGGTATGCGAAGAACTTATCTAATTTTCAAAGAAATAATTGACAATTTCCTTTGTACGTTTGTTTAATTCTACTTACCACAACCAATTTGGCTGACAGCTGGAGCGATAAAATATCAGCAGCGCTGAAGAGAAATTCGGACATTGGTGGGAGTTCCGCGGTTATGGAGACTTCGCTGGTCTCATCTTCGTTGGCGTCGGTGATGTACAGTCTTTTGGACTGACTTTGATCTAGTACCTATCAAAAAAATTATCATGATGTAATTATTGCAATGGAATTTGCAGTATAATATATAATAACTTTTGTAAGGGATTTGTTGAAGAGTCTAGACACAAACATAATTTTGAGGTACTTATGTACATGGACCTGGAATGTCTTAGTGTTTCTAACTTCCTCTATAAATGAGAAAGAGTTGTGTTAATGACATATAAGTTTGCCAAAAAAACAGACTAATTGCTTTTATTTTGTTTTTAATTTCCCATTGCATGACGCAGATTACCACAAACTGGTGAAGGAACTCAAGGCAAAGCCAATGACAAGCAAGTGATGCTATTAAACTCGCAGATCGTCCTCATACTGTGGGATTGCTCAAGACTCGCATGAATGTGGTTTTCAGAAATTGGCTGGAAATATACAAAGGCTGAAATGTATGCAGAGGAATCACGTACAAGGCTGTTAAGTCTGGTGCAAAAGGGAACATTAAAAAAATTGAATAATCTAGTAATTAAGGAACCACAATACATCTGGAAAGAGTTGCAGTGGAGCAGGTCAAGGACCACATCTTTGATAATCTAATCTTGGGAATTTGTTTGGTATAATGCCATTAAATATCAAACCATGCTAAAATGTTTTATATATTGGGGAGAAGACGGCGTACTATAGCAAAAAATTAGTCTCATGCTCACTTTTAGGTCATTCTCATCCGAATTTCAAACCTAGATCATCAAACACTTTAAAATATATCAGACTTTCAACTTTATTGTCTTTGACAAGGTTCTAATTGTTTTGGACTGGTTCCAAGAAGATACCGTTATTCAAAAATTATAATGAAATTCTGAACGTCCTGCAGATATAACATTTTTGACATATATGTATTTTATCAATAATTGAAAATGCTTTAGAATGTCGACAAAGGTAATAGATTATGGCCAAATTCTTGTTAGTGGAAAATCCAAAATTTCTGTTTGTGGTTCCAAAAACTTCCGAAAAGTAAATTACTTTTTTAGATTGGAGTCCACAACCAATACCGTCTTAGATTTTAGGCTTAATTTCATTTGCTGTTATTAAAAGGTAAAAAAGTATCTGTTCTTATTTCAAGCTTCGAAATGTTTTATTTTCAAGATAATAATGTCATTGAGAACTCGTTGCAGGGCCAATTCGCCAAAATCTCTGATGTAATCTTAAGGATATTATTTCAACACCAGAACATAACCAATTTTGCCATGATTCATTGTGGTGAAATTAATATTTTTGGATTTGAACAAAAAGCTATTGTTCCTATTCCATATGTTAGGAAAACATGTTGATTTGAAATAACCTCATTCTTTTCCCTCCTACATGGTTTACTTAGAGGCAAATACAAATTTCTTGATTATCTTACCTCAGCTGGACTCAAAACAATTGAAGACAACTTCCACGAAACATGACTGGCGACATGAACACATTCAGCTTCCTGTATTTGCCCGATTATTTGCTCTTTGGTAGCTTGATTTCCAATTAGCGCTTGAGTTTGGAGCAATTCCGCTATCATAGTGGCTTCTTGCTCAGCTTGAGGTATATCTCTCCACCCCCAATGCTCAGTTACAGCTGATGGTAGTTTCGGATTACCGACTATCAAACTTCTTACTGATTGTTCATTGTCCTTTATTAAAATTACTTAAATAAGATCTGATCAAAATGTTTTAGAAAGACTTATTACCTGTTTTCTTGACCGTGGCATCTTCAGAGTGGACAAATTAGGTACTGACAATAAAGAAAACCTTTCGCAAAGATATTCTGCGTTATCCTGGGATGATCTAAGAACTGGGAATGGTACAAGGTACAAATCTCCTTCAAGGACTAATATTAGCTCCCTTTTGGTTTTATTTTCTTTGTTCGCTGCAAGATTTTAAGAAGTTTTGATTACCTTGATTTGCGAAATTTATTATGGATCTTACTAGCTTTGGTTGGTAAAAATTCCTCAAACGGCTGTATTAATAACGTGTAGAGGGCGTGGAGGCAAGTTGGTCCTTTCCAAGCTTTCCTTATTGGTAACCTCGTCGAACCCTGAGCACTTGCACTGGACCTTGTCGAGCCTTGCAGGGAAGCTACAGATCCACCAACGCTTCCCAGTGAGAATAGGGAACTTAAAGAGTAATTGCTTGAATTCATAAGATGTTGACGGTTTACCATCCTTAAGAAGCCTAAATGAGGTATTTTAAATAAAATTTATGGATTTAGATGTTTACTGAATTACCTGTCCTTTCAGATAAAGTATCGTCTGGATATTGATCTTCATTTATGGTTGTGCAAGGTGATAATTCTACACCTAAACTGTCTCTAACCGAAGTGACTAATCTTTCTAGCAATCCTGAACCTGTCAATTGAGTTTCGCTGCCTTCGCATTTGCTTTCTGTTGCGCTTTCGTTCAAGGATGTTGAATGGAATTTGATTATTCCTTCGAATAAAAGATGTATGAGTATTTGTCGATCGTTCGAAACTGTGTTTTTGATTACCTTTGGTTGGTATGATTAACCAAGAATATAAAAATCCCGCTGCGATGCTGTAATACAAAACAGATGCCCTTTGTCTGTTAACCAATTCTTTTATTTGGTCTAAGGAATTTGGTCCACCTTCTTCCAACCTCGTTCCATTTACTTTGGTCTTCACGTGGCCATCTCCTAAACCTTGTCTTTCCAATAGTAAATCGACAAAAGCCCTATTGCGACCTCTTTCGGCCACTACTAAAGCCTCTTCTTGTCTATTCAAGCCTGTAACAGAAAATATGTTAGAAGAATAGTACACAGTTTGATTTTCAAGGTTAGTAAGATTTGCAGTAGATTAGAAACTTTCTAAACCAATTAAATCTACTTAAAAGCTTACACTAAATAACTTATGTGCACTTACCAACTAGAACCCTCTGTAAAACTTGGTAACTGGATGTCTGCAACTCGAATAATGATAACTTATAATCCGGAGCGCTTCTAGATTCCCTTCGGATATTTTCTAACAGATTAGTGGTAGCTTCAAGTTGTTTCTGGGCTCCTTCTAGGTCTCCATTGGCCCATAATGCTAATCCAAGTCGATTTCGTATCTTGGCCTATCAAAAAAGACGATGTAGTACGCAATTTGGTTATACATTTCAGAATTTAGTACCAGTACCTCTTCGTCACGTCTACCCAAAGCTTCAGCAATACATAAACCTTGAGTAAGATAAGCTATGGCTTGGGTTCTGTTCCCAAGAAGTTGGTGGACGCGTCCCAAGGAGCTGTAAGCTAAAGTTTTCGCTAATTGATCATTGGTGCTTGCTGCAACCTGCAAATGTTGTTCTTGGTAACGGACTGCTTGCTCGTAGTTTCCTAAAGCTTCATGTACTGCACCTAAATTCATAAAAATAAAAACAAATACATCTTCAAGGTTTTACAACAAATTTCGATGACACACCAATATTTCCACATGCTCGGCTTTGCAACACAGGCATGCCTAGGTGTTCCGAAATCTCTAAATCGTTTTGATGATACCTTAAAGCAGTAGCATACTCTCCCATCTGCTGATAAACTTGTCCTAATCCACTGATTGCTTCAGCTTCCATCACTTTATCATCTAAAAAGCAATTAATTTAAAAACATACTTCTTAAATAATCTTAAACCATTACTTAATTCTTGAGCAATTGATCTTTGATGATCCAAACATGATACGGCTTGTTCTAAATTCCCCAACGTCGCGTGAAGTTGTCCCAGTTCTCCATATGCAGCGGCTTTAGCTTCGGGATTTCCCAGCTCGTGGGAAACTACTAGTCTTTTTTCCAAGCAAACTGAAGCCTGCTGTAGATTTCCAAGGGATTTATGAGATTGTCCCAATCCTCTGTATGCTCTTTCCTGGTCCCTAATACTTTTCAATTTTAATGCTATGGAGAGATATTGTTCGTGACATTTCGCAGCTTCTTCAGGGTCACCTAAAGCATCGTAACAATCCCCCAAGCTTCCAAAAGCTCTACCTTTATCTAATTGAGCTGTGGGCGTACTTAACCGTTCTAAGGTGGCTAATTGTTGTTCGAAATAGCCAATAGCGTCTTCATAATGCGCCATATTCAATCTAGTTTGAAAAAAAAGGAAGGTAAAAATAAGATTTTGTTTTGTTTTAATTATACAATACCTAGCTATGCCTAAATTGCCATACGCCTGTGCCTCAACTGCACAATCCTGAAGCTCCTGAGCTCTTTCCAATTGCTCCTGGTAACATTTGACGGCGTGAGTGTAATTTCCCAAAGCCATATGAACTGCTCCGAGGTGTCCATGAGCTCTACATTCTCCAGAAAGTTCTGACATTTCTTGGCGAAGCGTTAGTTCTTGCGTATGATAACCTAAGTGCAAATTATAAAATATTAATCTATTTTTCAGTTTTTTTAAGTCAAAATAGGGTTACCTAAAGCCTTATCGAAGCGTTTCAACAGTCTGTGTGCGATTCCCAAAGCACCACAAGCTGCAGCTTCCATAGCTCTTTCCCTATTGCTTCTAGCCAATCCCAATTGTCTATGGTACATTTTTACGGCTTCTTCGGTTTCCCCCATCTTGATTAGGACGTCCCCGATGTTCCCCAGTGCTCTAAATTTGCCATTCAAGTTGTTGGTCATGTGTGCTATGGCTAGGAAATATTTTTGACATTCCAAAGCGGTGTCTAATTGTCCTAATGCTAGATGGGCTAAACCTAGGTTGCAGTAAGCTCTACCCATGTTCATTTTATCCTGTAGATCTTTGGCTAAAGCTAAATCTTGATCGTAGTAGCGTACTGCTTCCCTATAGTTGCCAATGCAGTAATGAGCGTAACCTATGGGAGATTTTTGAATTAGATATGAAGATTTTGAATAGCTGAAATTTACCTAAAAAATGGCAAGCCTTTGCTTCGCCTTCTACGTCGAGTAGTTCTTGAGATAGCATCAGATACTGTTCGTAATATGGTATTGCCTCACTAAACTCGCTTCTGGAACTTAGACAGTTCCCCAAATTTAATAAGGCGCATGCTTCACCAGCCGTGTCTTTCAGTTCTCTAGCAATACCTACGAAAAAGTAAATAATTGCATAACGCCATAATCGCTTTGGTGTTAGAACTAATTGATTTGGAACTTACCTAAATGAGCTCTGTAGTGCAGCAAGGCCATATCATGCGCTCCGATTGCTTGGTAAGCTACAGCCAAGTTTCCATGGGTGCTAGCTTCAGAGCTCCTATCGTGAACTTCTTTACTGATCGTCAATTCTTGTTTATGGTATTTTATCGCAGATTCGTAATAACCAGCTGCAGAAAATGCATTACCAATGTTTCCATAGGCTCTTCCCATTCCAGCTCTGTCCTGCAAACTCCTGGCTATAGCTAAATGTGCTTGGTGTAATTTTAGAGCAGCATCATATTCCCCTAGAAGAATAATTAGCAATTAGAATTAGTATCAGTTACTTTCCAAAGATTTTTCAAGTGCTTACCTAGTAATTGATACACTATTCCCAAATTTGAACAAGCTCGGCCTTCTCCGACTTTATCTCTAGTGGCTAAAGCCATATCCAGTTGTCTTTCATGCCAATATTTAGCTTGAGCGTAATCTCCGGCACATCTGGCAGCATGGCCAAGTCCAGCATAAGCTCTTGCTTCTACGGATCTAAAATGGTGTTTTTTTGTAGTGAGTAAATGAGTTGGGTATTAAATTATAAGCAAAAGATTACTTGTCACCGATTCCTTGAGCAAGCCTTAAGACTTTCTCGTGGTAAACTATGGCTTGAGAGAAGTTTCGTCTGTAATGGTGACTTGAGCCGAGATTGCTGTAAGCTCTTGCTTCTTCAACCTGGAAAAATAAATGCATTTTGCTAGAATTCGGTTCAGAAATTTCCACTAATTATCTTCAAACAGCTATCAATAAAGCTGTAGAAATTGTTATCAGGTTAAAATATATTTTCTCTAATTTCTTGTCTCTGAATTCGATTCTGTTTAGTAACTTTTTTAAATGATTCAGTAGGCTGATTGTTAAAAAATGCTCAGGAAAACCATCTTGATACTCTAAGGCAAACAGTTTATAAGAATTAGTCCATTAAAGAATTAATTTTCAAAATTTGACTATATAGGTTCTGTTGTTTACTTCTAGAGAAACGTGGTAGTTGCTGGTGACAGGTGGATTTTAGAAAAAAAAAAAATTTGAATAGAAATTCCTCTAGTATTTCATCAAATTCATTTCAAGAATAAAGAAACGACGTACGTTGCCGGAATCTTAAAGAAGCTTTAGATTTTGAGCTAGTTCTTTTGAGGATTAAAGTTGAGAATTGACGAGAATTTTTTACGTGTTACTGTATCGCAACATTATTGCGTTATTGCCTTGTGCCATAATTATTGTTATTACCAAAGTATATTCGCACTGTATCATGTGCAATAATTGGCTGCTCTTAAAATATTTACTTCTCAGCCCATCAGTAACCACAATACTGGTGATATTTTAATTTGTAAAATCAATTACTGATTTGTGCTAACTGTTGGAAAGGCAAGGAACAAAATTAATATTGCTATTTTGTCCAACATTTTCTTTAACATACTCTAAAAATAAAACTTACCTGATTTCCTAACCTCCTCGCTATCCTCAGATGCTGTGTATGACAATCTACGGCCGAATCAAAATCGCCCATGGCTAAATATACAGCACCAACGTTTCCTATCTCTCTAGCTTCTTGCAAACGATCCCCCATCTGTTTTACCAACTGCACGCATTGCTTATGGGATGCTAAAGCATTTGCATAATCACCTATTGCTGTATAAACATGGCCAAGAGATGTCAGGGCTGCGGCTGCAGCTTGAGTGTCTTTACATTTCATCGCTAACACTAGTTGGTACCTATGAGCGGTTAAAGCTTCCTTGTAGGACCCTTGACTGAAATAGGCTGAGCCGAGATTCCCGTGGGCTCTGCATTCACCTGCTGTGTCTCCTAAGCTTTTTGCGATGGCCAGATCTTGTTGCATGTAGCTGGTAAAATAGCAAAAAATCAGAAAACAGCTCAGAAGAAAGACTTTGCCAGAATAAAAGTGAACATAAGTGTTCTTACCCAATAGCTTTGTCCAATTGGTTCAAAGCCCAATGCGCAGAACTCAACGCGCTGAAAACTGATCCTCTCAACTTTAAAGAGCAAGAACCTATCCTCAGAGCTGATTCTAAGACCGTGACTGCGGAATTGTATAGGCCCGCAGCTAATAGTTCCTGTCCAACGACTGAGATCAATACGAAAGGGCTTTGATCTAATTTCATCAATTCTAGTTGTTGAAATGTCGGTTCGAGATTGTGTCTTAGCGGAGATTTGACCGAGGCTTCTACCAGCGCTGATAGGAGCTGTTGAGAGGTTGGATCCTGAGCCAAACCACCGCTGAACGCAGCTAAGGCTTCGCCGTGTCTGCCCATGCATTGTAATGCCACGCCTTGCCTGAAAGATAAAGATTTGTTGTTAGAGGAGGCGAAGAGAAAATTAAAGCGGATCAAATAAAATCTAAGGTTTCTGCAGCTATAATAATAATAATAATAGTTCATTTCTAGGAGGTTATAACCCAAGTACAGGAAATTCAGAGTAGCAGTAAATAACGCGATACATATGTACTAAAGTAATGGTACACATAATTAACATATTAGATTAGCTCTATTTCATTCCACATAAAATATGCATTTATATCTCGAACTAGGTCTGGGAATATTATATAAGTTATTGTATTTGTAAGAAATACACAACCTATTTTACCACTAAGTAAATTGTATACAAATGTTATTGTTTGCACATATCACCTATTTTGAAGTTTTAAATAAAATCTGTTTACCATCAAATCAAAATAGTTACTTTGTCCGACACATACGAGGTGTGGCAATTAAATAACCGGACTGGTGCTACTGCCGGCAAACAGCGAGCATGCCACGACAGGTTTGAACATGTCTGTGCTTGTAGGTGCTTCCCCCACCCTAAGCTCGATGGGCACGGTTGTACGTCGCTCAGTCTCGCTGTAGCGATCGTCCGTTGAAGTCCTTACGCTAGCGTCGCGTCGAAAAAATGCAGAGTGTCTTGTGAAACTGGGAAAAAGTGAGGTTCTAACTACCCTTCGTGAATGAGTGAGAAGACGAAGACCCGATTTGTGGAAGAGCAAATTCTGAATGCTCCACCAAGACAATGCGCCAGCCCATTCCGCTTTCTCTGTGAAGGCGTTTTTTTGCGAAATCCGGCATCACCGTGTTGGACCACCCACCGTACTCGCCCGACCTGACCTCCTGTGACTTTTTTTTTATTTTCTAAGGTAAGATCGGAGCTTAAAGAGACAAGATTTGACAGTGTGGAAGTGGAGAAAGCGAAAGCGACGGAGGTTCTCAACAAGCTGACAGAAACGGACTTCCAGCACTGCTTTTGGCAGTGGAAAATTCGTATGGAGCGTTGTAGGGATCGGCAAGGAGAGCACATTGAAGGGGATAAACTTTGTAATGTAATTGGTGATCAATAACATGTTTTGTAGCACCAGTCCGGTTATTTAATTGCCACACCTCGTACATAAAGTATTTTAAAATCTTTCGTTGAACTTTCTGAATCCTAGAACAAATAACGGTGTAAATAGAGTATCGTACGATTGAACCATACTCCAACTTAGATCTGGTAAAATTTTTGCAGTGTCTATAGATAACATTAACATATTACATCATGTTATATACTTGCAGTCGAAAGTGATTCTCAAATCTTCAACGTTTGCTTCAACAGTTTTACATCAGTTCCTTTTAACGGTTTGACGTACTATAGGACTCAATGTCCAGAGCGGCACAGAGTTACATAAGTTTGCTGTGAAAGGAACATGTTATGGAAAGCACTTGTTGTTACTGTTACTTAATCTAATCCATGACCTAATCAACCCAATATTCGATTTGATATTTTATTATTTAAGCGGAGACTTATCTAAACTAATGCGAATCATCATGGCGCGAACTTAAAACTAACCTTAAAAATCCAATACGTAGGTAATACTAGTAGAAGATGATATTAAAACGAGCGTCCAGTGTTCCTATAGCTTTTATATAGCTTTAACATGCCTTAATTAAAATGTTTTGGTCAAAAAATTTGGTCGATATTCTAAACTTTGCCCATTTTCAAACAGGAATTTGATTTTTTTCAGATAGCTCTGCAAACCGTGTTTTAATAGCTTAGTAATGAAAAAAAATATAAATAAAACAATTTTATACGTCAATGTTTAAACAATTAACTAATTAGTTGCTATTTCTCTTGAATATGTAAGTAGTTACCCAATTATTCATTGTAAGTACCTGCATTTTGTTTCAAATTAATAAGAAAAACCAAAGAATTAATTACAATAGAAGTAGGTATCTACAATAAATTTCTTTTTGCGCAGTAAAAATTACATATTTATTTTTACTCTCAAACAAACATGCAATCATCACCATCAAGTATATCTGCATACGTCAACAACACTCATAAAGAAGATTTACGTGCGGCGAATATTAATGCGTCTTGAAACAATATAAATACTATAATAACCTATCGCGTATGCACAATAAAAGAAATAAAGCAAATAAATTCATCCGCTGTACACGCGACTATTCCTTCACGCTCTATACGTTATATCTCCAAAGATATACATCAACATTCACGAGTGTCGAGACAGTTTTCGATAAGATTTGTTCAATAAAAAGATTTTTATTCCCATAGCAAATTTGGATGAGACTTTATCGTCTTTCAGACTTGATTTTTCTTTTCTGGTGATACATGCCAGGATGGATCAATAAATACCTATATTAGGAATGAAAACACACATTTTTCTACATAATCTCGTTTTAGTAACATACATTTTTCGCGACGTCCCTGACATTTCTTTAACCCCTTCAAAAAATACGTTTTCCGAAAACTCCTCAAAATAAGCTTCTGTCTCAGTAATGACCTCTTCGTTTAAGCTGAATTTTTTCCCTGCGAGCTACGTTTTCATATTGGGTAATAAAAAGGAATCGTAGAGAGCCAGGTCGCAAGAGTAAGGTGAATGGGGCAGTAACTCATGGCGCAATTCATGCAATTTGGCCACCACAACTCTAGATGTGTGAGCTGCTACATTGTCGGGGTGGAACAAATTTTTTTCTTTGATAAATGGGGCCGTTTCTCCTCCAATTTCTCCTCGAATAATTCACTGTAGTAATGCCCCGTGATCGGGCGTTTTTCTCTACAAAGTGAATGAAGATTATTCTCTTCGAATCACAAAAAATCGTGGCCATGACCTCCTCCCCAGCCGATGGGATCATTTTCACCTTCTTTGGAGCAGGTTCGTCTTGAAAAGTCCATTGTTTTGGTTGTTGGTTTGTCTTCGACATATACTAATGGATCCAGGTTTCATCAACGGTGCCGATTCGACGCAAAAATTCTTGCGGATTTCGTTTATAGAAGTCCAAACATGTGCTTCGAAAGTGACGGCCGTATCTGCTTGTTGCCCACTGTTAGCAATCGCGGAACTCATCAGGGCGCCAGCTTCCTCACTCCTAAACTTTGCTGTAAAATATTAATTGGCGTAATAGTTGCACATGTGCCATATTACGGCTCGAAGAGTAGTAGTTTTTAGTAACCAGCCAGACAACGTGACTAGTGCATGAAAATGTCTTAAGTGACAAAAATTGAGTAACGCGCGGCTAATTGAACCGATAACGTTTCAAAACATTTCAATTATTGAAAAAATTGTATTAGCTGTCAATAGCACGTACGGGGGTAGTTCCACAAGTAGCCGACCTGACCCATAAATGGCGGTTGTCGTTTGAAAATAATTATTATGGTCGAAAGTACCAACCTTATAAAGCTTAAGTTTGAAGACGCTACGTTGTTTAGTATACATTTGAACGGTGTCAGTGAATTTCTAAACATGGATAAAATTGGTCATCGGTATGTGATACAATACTTTCATCTGAAAGGTCTCAGTCCAACAAATATAAAAGCTGAGCTAGATTCTACTTTGCGGAAGTCTAGTCCATCGTTTACAACAATAAAATATTGGGTGGCAGAGTTTAAAATCGGCCGCACAAGCTGCCAAGACGAACATTGCATGGGACGACCAAATGAGGTGACCACGCCAGAAATGTTAAAAAAATACTCAAAATAGTATTGGATGACCGGCGGGTAAAAGTGCGTCAGCTAGCAGACATGGTAGGCATTTCAAAAAGTGCTGTACATCGGATAGTGACAGAAAATTTGGACACGAGAAAGCTGGGTGTAAGATGAGTGCCGCGTTTGCTTACAATTAAATAAAACAGCGTCGTGCGGATGTTGCAGCCGAGTGTTTAGCGATGTTTCGCAGCAATAAAACGGAGTTTTTGCGTAGATTCATAACCATGGATGAAACATGGGTCCATTACTTCACACCTGAGACGAAAGAACAGTCGAAGCAATGGACTGAAAGGGGAGAATCGGCTCCGAAGAAGGCGAAGACAGTTCCGTCCGCTGGCAAAGTCATGGCGTCGGTGTTTTAGGATTCACGTGGGATAATTTTTATTGATTATCTCCAAAAAGGGAAAACAATCAAGGGAGAATATTATGCGAACTTGTTGCAACGTTTGGGTGATGAAATCAAGATAAAACGGTCGCATTTGGCGAAAAAGAAAGTGTTGTTTCATCACGATAATGCACCAATTCACACATCCGTTATCGCGGTGGCCAAAATCCATGAGTTACGGTTCGAATTGCTTCCTCGCGTACTCTATTCGCCTGATTTAGCCCCCACGGACTATTTTCTGCTTCCTAACCTGAAAAGAAAGCTCGGTGGCCAAAGATTTGCCAACAATGAGGAGGTGGAATCTGCGGTGGACGGCTATTTTGCGGAGCTCGACGTTTCTCACTGTAAACAGGGTATCCAAGCTATTGAACATCGCTGGGAAAAGTGTATCGAGTTAAAAGGAGACTATGTTGAAAATTAAAGGTTGGTTTTTACGAATATTTAGTGCTTTCTTTGTTAAGCTGAGTTCTTCTGGGACCACCCTCGTATTATGCGTCTTTGTTACAAAAATTGGGGGATAGCATTCGTGCAAAACGTCGAGGACAATTGACAAAAGGTGTTCGATTATTGCACAACAATGTACCCATCCATACTGCCGACATTTTACAAGCTACCATCCACGAATGCGGCTTTCAAGAATTGGAACATCCATCGTATAGTCCGGACATGGCCAAGTGATTATTATTTATTTTCTCATTTAAAGAAAGACCTTAGGGGATATCGTTTTAAGGACGATAGCGAGTTGCAAGAAGCTGTAATACAACATTTTGAGGGAAACACTTTAGATTATCTTTACAAGGGTATAGGATTATTACTTGATTGTTGTAATAAAGGTATCGGAGTTAGGGGAGATTATATTGAAGAATAAAAATTGTTATATTAAGTTTATTTTTTCTACATCAGGCCGAGAATTTATGGTGCCTACCTCGTAACTGTGTCAGGAATACAAAGAAGGTAGCACAGCTAGCTGCCACAAATGCATTTGCAGTCTTCAATCCAAAATATCTGTCAAATATGTTCGGAAGGGTTTTCTTAGAAAAACTTTCAATTGACCTGCTTACCGATCATCTCAAAGGGCCGTGTAACTGTTCAAGTTTTACGTTTATCCCGAATGCGAATAAGAGAAATCTGCCAAATGTAACCCGTTATTGTCCAATTGCATAAACAATTTACAAGCCGCTCTAGAAGACTTGACGAACACTATAGGAGTCGACGTTGCTCAAAAATTTGGTGCAATTTTAACGAAAAATCCCGATTTACAAAAGGTTCGGTCTATAATTGAAAGTCAAGAGTGCCCAGATGAGGAAAAGGAATATCTGACATTTGAAAATCTTACTTCACTCGATGTCGAACGATCATTTTCGAAGTATACGACAACGTATTCACAACATCGTCGACGGCTAAATGAATCGACAATGGAAGCGTTGCTGATGTCACAGCTTACCGGGACGGTTGCCAATTGCCACAGTGGACATCAAGACGACAGGAAAAGGAAACAATATTATTTATTACTAATATTGTATATCACATACATACTTTTATGCGGTCCGCCACTGCCGGCACCACCTTTTTAACAAACTCTAGTAATATGTTTACAAAAATCATGTAGTACTGGATGCTTTATGAAAAGGTATGGAACCTACAAATTTACAAAGTTTCATTAAAATCGGTTCGACTTGGCAACGTTTCTTTGTAAATATTAGGTCATCAGTCTTTTGATTGGCAGTGTATATAAACACATACGCATGAACATCAAGAGAAATGCCGATCGTAACCACCGATAAAGATAAACAACAATGCACGCGCAGATATGGTAGCCGTAGAGCCGAGTTATACCAAAAACCACCGGAGGACGCGGCGGCGTAGTTCGTGCGTTCGTCTCGAACGACAATCCGTTTCCTGGCCGCGGCCGCCGAAACCACTCCTTCGTACAGCGAAAGAATGCGCGTGAATTATCCAATCTGTGCATGTACAGTTGCCGGAGATAGTATCCAAGCGGTTCGCAATTAATCATAGCCAGCGTGGTATTTCGTGGTCATCAATCAATAGACAATGCGCGATATTCGGTATTCGTTACTATTGTGACGGTCCGTTCTGGAATTCTTTACGTTTAACAAGGTCCTAAACCAAAAGTGAGGAATAAACATGGAAAAAAATAGGTTTATAAATCAAATGTAATATTAAAAATTAACTCCAAAAAGGTGTACATCGTTATATTTCTGTAACTTTGCCAATAATGATAATAATAAAGAGCCGTTATATGAAAGAATGTTTATTGCCAACATTAGTAATAGGCTTATAATTAAGAGGAAGTCAGAAAATAAAAATATTTAATTTCAAACGTAAAGTATAAATTATTAAATTGTTTCATAGAAAAATAATAGCTGTTTATGGTATAAGTAAATAAAGACAAGCCGAGTGCGATAATGTTTTTGAGGGGATAAAATTTCTTTATTCACGTGTATCGTACAATATTTTTCTTTGTTGACTCTGCCTTCGTCAGGGTCAAGTGCAGTGGAAGTTCCAGGCCTTTCATTTGAATTTACATCTGCTAAAATTTTTCTTGACGTGGATATATTTTGAGCAACTGATTCGTCGATATAGTGTTCCGCCACTGTAGAAGACTTCCACCCTCCGTGCCTTTTAAGAGTTAATAGGTCAGTTCCTGCATTGGCTAGTAAATTTGCGGAAGTCCGTCGAAAACAGTACTATTTACGTGACGTAGACAATCCCTTTTGGACCAACACATTAAAGGGATATTACAAACTACACATTAAATTTTAACGCCATCATAATTTAGGTCAGGCATTTTTGCTATAAATTCTATAACTTTGTCTAACATTGGTCATTTTCGCGACGTAGGCAACATCTTTAAAACAAACGTAGAACTACGAAATAGTATTTACGGCAGCGTACACGTATACACAACAGATCTGGTTGAGACTCGCAGTTATACTGAGAGTTGTATCGAATCTCCGCCACTGACCGTTGGCGCTAGTGAACAACTCTAGCTATGGGTTTTGAAAACCGGCAAAACTCCATAATAGTTAAATCTAATTTAGAATATTTAGGTTTACTTACTTGGAAATACCAATATTTTCATTTATGGATAGCTTTGCTCTGAGCATTGAGTAACGACACCATAAGGTGGACACCTTTACTTTCTTTGATTTTTCTATGAAATAGGCTAGCAGTTTTTTATTGTCTTCCATTCACAAAATGTTTTGTACTCCTTTTCGTAAACTAATTTGATTTTTCGGGCAATAAATTTTTACTTTATTTGTGTTGTCAATAGCAGTGTGAATGAAGTATTGTTCTAAACATTTTATCCATCCTTTTGATTAATCAATTGATTTAATAATGAGTTTTAATATATAGAGTGAGCATTTTATCCATAGGAATTGGAAAACGGTAATTCTATGTCACAAAAGTGAAATTTTTACACACACATAAATGATAAATAAGTAGTTTAATGTCTTTAATGTCTTATGCGGAACGATTCCATCAATTTGTATGATTAATTCGATAAAAAATAGATTTTTCAGTATGTTCCCATTTTGGGAACGTTGACCATTAAAAAGTGAAGTCAAATAAATGATAAACAAAAATATATTAGAATTGTATTGTTGAATCAAATATGTCAGATATATTTTCAAATCAAACATCAGGTTATTTGTAACCTGGGCAAATATGCGGTAACAGCCAGAGGCGTGGCGAACGCATAAAAGTTTACACATAAAATAGAATGTAAGAAATAAATTATAAAACGTGCTGAAACACTTACCGTTTTAAAAGTCTTCCGTGAAATCACAAACTGGGTAACATCTGTTAAATATTTGAATCGCTAGATATGTTTCCACAGCTGTTTCAGTCAAGTGAGTACGACATGCGGAATAAATGTTTTTTAATGCCGAAAACGACCGTTCGACATCTAGCGATGTTATATTTGCATATTTAAAATAATCTTTGAAACAACTTAATGCACGTACCTTCACAAATTTGTCTTAATATAAGAAAATCGGAGTCTTTCTCTAAAACACTTTGAAATTTTCGTATTACACACCAATTTGTTTCGCCTTCTACAGCGCATAACTGTACGTGAACAACATTCACAATTTGAACAGAATCCACTAGCGGCATCGAAACATTTTGTAATTTTTCTATTCCCTCCGTTAGTCCGAAGTAATTGTTGTGAATAGTTTGTAAATCTCTTTTAACCTGACTATCTTGAAATATTTCCTGGCTTTTCTTGATTGCTGCAGCTTCTGTCGGATTGAATTTTAAAACTACTTTCTTTACTTGATCAAGATATTTGTTGTAGTAAAACGCAGCCTGCAACCATGTTCCCCAACGTGTGACAATCGGCTGTCGTGGTTCAGGTAAATCAGGACACAGTTTGTGAAATAGTCGGGCACGTTTCGGGGTCTTTAGAAACACTGCCTTTGTACTAGCAATCAATGCATTTACTAGTGGAAAACATGTAGGAATCGTTTGTGCCGCAAGATTTAGAGTATGGATTTTACACGTTACATGTAAGAAGTTACCACTGTGTTCCTTAAGAGATCGGCCCAAAGAACGCATCACTCATTAAAAATTGCTTAGTTGAAACTTCAAATTTGTTCAATGAGTTCAACACCACCTTTAAAATCTCATCGGCAGTACAATTTATAATTCTTTTGGAAGTAAGTAAGAAGGAGGATGACGGTTGATGTGGTTCGATTGTACGTACCATTACATTAACCACAAAATGTTTTTGACGATCTGTAGTTTCGTCCACACACAACTACAGCTTTCTATCTTTCAATTCCGTTTTCATTCCTTTTTCTATATGTTCACGAGCGAATGGCACTACATTTCGTATCGATGTCCGACTAGGTAATTTACAGTCCGCATATTTATTCCAGAAAGAAACAAATGCTTGTTTGTCCAGTTAACGAAACGATAGATTACATAAAATAAGAGTAACACATGAATCAAATGTACATTTTTCTTGGTCTCTTATGCCACTTTTTGCAGAAGAATGCTGTTTGCCTTCGATGTGACGTTGACAATGGTTTCTGGACCAACACATTAAAGGGATTTTACAAACTAGACATTGAATTTTAGCGCCATTAAAAATTAAGTCTGGCATGTCCACTATAAAGTTTTTAACTGTGTCTGCCATTGGTCGTTTTCGCGACGTACCTAACTGCGACATTTTTAAAGCAAACATAAGCGTACAATTACGAAATAAGTTACGACAGCCTACATATACACAGAACTACTCGCATACAGCATCGATTTAGTACTGACGCTGTGAACGCGTGAAATAAATAATCGCCGACTCCTCCCTACATATCTACTACACTGACTATTATCGCTGTTTGCCCAGACTAGTTATTTGTTTCAAGAGGTCATATGTTTGAATTAAATAACTGTGTTAAAAAAATAATTTCTTTAAATTAAAGAAATATATCTTTGCCGCCATTTAAAATTACGATTTGGTCGACTGAATCAAGAACTTTTTTTTCTCTGTGTATAGAAAAGATTGATAAATGTCCATAATAGCATATCTATCATGTGTTTCTAGTACATAACAACATAACTATAAAATGTTTTACATCGTTCCTACATATGTACGTGACTTTCAACAAACGACTAAAAGCCGGATATTACCTATGTGTGCAGCTCCGCAGATTAAATAGTTACCACACCAGCGGTCGATGGGGACGATCAAGAAAGCAGCATCATCATCTGCATGGTAATGAAACTATTACCAGTTTAGTGACATGCGAAAACTAAGGCTTTTTTTAAAGCGTTCGTAGCTACATATATGATCTTGCAGCGGTAGTAGTAGCGGCCTAGCGACCGAAGACAACCGCCAAGTAGTTCGAGGTTTGTACGATCGTCGCTAGCTTGAATGCTTAATTAACAAAATCGTAAAGGTTGCGGGAAATTCATTTAAACAGTATATAAGACGGACTTTGTGGCAATGTAAAAACCTCTATTGTAACAGACTAGCATACGGCATCGATCAATTACCATAAGACCAGATAGGTCAAGTATACAGCGTGTCCACCTAGTGTCTGAGCAATTTAGAGAAAAGGTTTTCAAATAAAAAATATTCGAAAATAAATGCTACACAACATAAAATTATATCCTACTATACAGGATGTCCAGTTTCCACTGCGCGCGATACAAGTTTAGGTTTTTAAATGGAACACCCTGTATATTATTACGATTTTAGGTGCTCCTCTTCAATCCATGGCAACTTTCATCAATATTCCCTATACATATCTATCTCATTTTTTGAGATAATTGGCATATTTTGAGATTTTTGCGAAATATCGCTATATCTTTAACGCCCGATATCTTTAACGCCTTACATGCTAGGGCGATGATTCAAATTTTATTCGATTATTTCTTGGAGTTTCCGGCAATACATCGAAAAGTTTTTTATACCAATCGGACTCTATAAGATGGCCATCTAAATCGTTGCCATGTTTGATTCGTGCTATTCAATCAATTTTTTAAAATGGAACATCCTGTATATTTTTCCGCGGTCTGAATGAGAAACTGTGATAGAATTTCTTCTTTTGTAAACATTTCCCTATACCTAAAATGTGTCGTTCTTTAGTAAATTAGTAAACTGCTTGGAATATTCAGTTACAAGCAGTTTTCTCGACTATTGTACTGCCCTCCCATGATTTCAAGTTCCTCAAGATTGTTTATAGGTAATAACCTTTGTTGGCTAAAAAGAGAGGAATGCCAACAACACTAATAAGAGGAATACAAAGCTTGTCTGTACAAGAAGACATAAGACTAGGTAAGAACAAAACTGGAAAAATCGAATATGTTTGAGACAACTTTGGGTGTAAGACAGGGATGCATCCTAAGCCCCCTGCTGTTTACGATAGTCCTCGATGAAGCAATAAAGGAAGCTAGGAAGACGGTGAAAAGATACGAGGTGGGATACTGGAAAATGAGAAGAATAGAAATTTCAGAATTGTGCTATGCTGATGACATGGTTTTAATAGCTAAGGACGAGGCAACCCTAAATAAAAACTTGGAAATATACAGGAAAGCTTTGGAAGGAATAAACATGAAGATTAGTAAGGAGAAGACAAAAACAATGATTATGGGAAGAAATGAACAACAACACAAAATAAAAATATATACTGAAGAACTACAAGTGCAACCATTTAAATACCTAGGCTCTATAATATCAGAAGACGAAAAAAATGAAGAAGAGATAAAAGAAAGAAAAACAGCAGGAGACAGGTTATATAATAGTATTAAACATTCATTCCTAGGAAAGAAGAAGATACCTAAAGGCATAAGAGTGCAAGTTTTCGAGAAGGTTGTCACACCAATACTTATACATGGAGCGGAGACATGGACATTAACAGAAAGACAAAGGAGGAGACTGACCGCCACAGAAATGAGATTTATACGAAGAATGGAGGACAAAACTAAAACGGACAAAATTAGAAATACGACATTCAGACAGAATCTGGGAATAAAATCAATAGTGGAAAAAATAGAAGAAGGTCAATTACGCTGGTTCGGACACGTAAAAAGAATGGAAGATGAGAAAATAGAGAAACAAGTGTTCGAAGCAAGAACATCTAGAAAAAGAAGAAGAGGACGTCCGAGAAAAACGTGGTTAGAAAACGTAAGAAGTGCCGTTGAAAAAAGAGGAGCGACTTGGGACGATGCACAACAAGCCACATAGGAAAGAAAGAAATAGAAGCAAATATGGAAAACTACACCTAGAGAAAACTCAACTCCCACGCCTGCCTTACACCTATAAGGGTAGACAAGGTTTTAAGGATTAAGAAGAAGAAGAAGTAAATAAGATGAATTTATTTTATCTCACTTGTTTTTATTGATATTCACTTTGTTAATAAGCTCGAAAAATATATTTAACCTTTAACACTTTAAATATAGTGCCTTATCTCCCACTATTTTATTCACTTCTACCACCATGTTACCTTAAATTTCCCACTTTATACAAAATCTTCCATAACATTCCCGTTTATGTGTATATAAGCATAAAAATTAAGAAGAATGCGCGTTAATTCCGTTTGCTTCGTAAGTGACCGTTTTGAATGGTGGTAATTGCACTTGAGATTTAAAACGGCGTGTAATGCAGCCACGTACGGCGCAGGCATGTGATCTCCGCGCCGAGAAGAGAATCGAATAGAAGAAGGAGGAGGTCTCATCCATCCTACTGCCTCTACCCGACAGGAGGTTATTGTACTATAAATTTAACTCTAACCGATAGATTTTTAAATAAACGGAGTCGCTAACTGCTGCGGAAATTAAACTCAAATACCGATCGGTCGTATCGAGAGGAGGGAATAGCTCGGTCGTTTTTAATTTACGTTAGTAAAATGCCGGACGACGTTACAATGCACGGTGCATAGTTACGTATACGTTCTTGATTATTTCATTATATGTTTCGATTTTTTTCCAAATTCCTTGTTTTGCTAAAATTACGATATACTGATAACAATATAATTTGCATATGTGACATAAATTATCGACGTGACATTATTAATTGGCAAAAATAGTCGAAAGGATCCTCAAATTTAATGATTAGAACAAGATTTTTCATCGGGATGATATTCTTATTGGCAATTTAATTTCTATTTCCTGTAAATACAATATCCACAAAGTAAATGTTGATGATAACATGGAATTATTTGACATTCACAGAGGGAAATGTTTATTTAAAAATTTATTCTCCTCTGTTAAGGTTTCGCTTTTTCCTTCTAGCTTCATTCGATATTCTCTGATCAAGATTAGCAGCAATTTTCATCTGATTATATCCAGATTGTTTATAACTTTTCACTTTTATATAGTTTCTGATAACATCCTTACACAATCTGACAAATTTATAGTTACAGATTGCAATAGCTTCGAGATTGAATTTATTTCAAATAAAATATCCTGCAAAAGAATTACATCGTATATAAACTTGTAATTTTCAATATCTTTTTGCTAATCCTCTTGCTTTAACTTGAGTTTCTGCATCTCTGTTGATGTCTTCTATTATTTGGAATAATGATAATAGATTTTGCTCTAGTTGAAATCGTAGAGGTTTTAACGTATGTACACTACCGTTCATGGAAGTTCGGGCAAGCAAAAAAATGTAAGGAAGTCAAAGAAAATAAGAGAAATATTAAATCGCCATGTATTTAATACTTACTTACATGATTTTGCATATTTTCAAACACAAATTTATTAAAAAGAAAAAGTTAATGTAATACAAATAATTTTAATCCGATTTTCATCGAAAAATCCACCTTTTACCTTCAGGACTGCTGCCACTATTCTCGGCATCCGATTCACTAATTTTGCCAATGTTTCATTGGGCAAGCTTGTCCGTATCTCCTGGAGAATGGTCCACAAATGTTCCTTCGATTTTGGACACTTTTTCCTAACACATCGGTCTAATTCTTCCCATAACAACTCTACCGGGTTCAGATCGGGGGACTGTGGCGGCCATTCCATAATTTTTAGGGTTCTTTCATTTTCTTCTTGCTGCAGGTAATCTGTGCACAATTTAGATTTATGTTTGGGGTCATTGTCCTGCATAAATTCAAATCCACGACCAATCAATCGGACTCCTGACGGTATGGCATTTTCCTCCAGGATTTTCCAATATTCTTCTTTTTTCATTATTCCCTCAATTTTGAGCAAGTCCCCTGTTCCAATTAAGGAAAAACAACCCCAAACCATTACAGATCCGCCTCCATGCTTCACCGTAGGAACTATACACTCCCGTAACATTCTTTCCCCTCTTGATCTGCGTACGAAAACTCTTCGTCTATTTCCAAAAACCTCAAACTTGGATTCGTCAGTCCACAAAACGTTTTTAAAATCGTTCACTGTCCAATCTCTATGAGCTTGTGCCCATTTCAGTCGTTTCAGCCTATTTCCTCTTCGGAGTAACGGTTTTCGACAAGCCACTCGCCCATGCAACCCAGCCTCTTTCAGCCAACGTTTCACAATACTCACAGAAACTTTGGAATCTCGCTCATTATTGAATTCCGCAGCAATTGCTGATGCTGTTAGTCTTCTGTTGCGCTTACTAATTATTTTTATTCGTAAATCTTCCGCGGGAGTCGTTTTTCTTGACGGTCCTGGCCAATTACGATCTTGCACGTCACCGGTTGTCTTAAATCGAACTATAGTATCATGTACTGTAAATTTTTTTATTATTGATTTATCCGCAATCCGTCTTTCAGCGTACCCTTCCTGATGCAAGGTAATAATAGTAGATCGTTTTGAAACAGCTAGAGGCTTTCCACGGGGCATTTTAAGCAGTCAAACCGAAATTATTTTATTTTTCACTTGCACAACCACAGATACTTTCACAATAACAATCTCTTCAGAACTACTGCGTTTACAAATGTTATAATACTTTATAAAGTGTATACGAATATTTCCAGGTAACACGAGTGAATCAGCTAACCCTTCTAGGGATTATTATAAAGCTTTATTGTCACTGTAATTATTGGGGTTTTCCAACATAATTATATATTTTATGATAACGGTCTTATAATAGACAAATACTACCTGGAAATTGGTAAAAGGCTTCCAGAAAAGGTTAGTTTTAATAATTCCTCGCAGAAATGTATATTATATAATTTTAAAATTTTTTCCTAAACAGTTAATATAATTTGTCACCTTGCCCGAACTTCCATGAACGGTATTGTATCTACTCTGCTTGACCACCTAGTAGCGCTTAATGGTTTTAGAGTTAATTGTAAAACATATTTTTGTAGTACTTCCCGATGCTTTGTAGAACCAGAAAAAAGTATAAAGAACTTGACAATAAAAAAAGTTGTTGTTTCTGTAGAAGAACACGCTGCATCATTCACCACTAGGTTTAAAGAATGACATGCGTAGGGAACATAAAACGCCCTTGGATATTTTTCAAGTATTCTATTTTATACGGAAGCTGATAAAATATGCAGAAATGACGTTGCAAAACACAGAGAATAGTGTAAGGACCCAGGCAAGTGTAACCGAAAAATTTAGACAAGGAGATCCATTTTCCCCAATCCTGTCCCCAATAAGAGAAGCTGGAGTGAACAAGTCGGAACTTATCTTCCATAGGAAACATCAGTGTCTTTCGCGGACGACGTGACCCTAATAACAGGAAGCAAAGAGGAGTTGAAAGTAATAACGGCAAGGCTAGCAGCAGCAGCGCAAAAAAAGGGACTAACAATAAACCAATAAGTTTGTCAATTATTATGATTAATTTGCCTAGCAACGAGCTCTTTAGATCAGTCTGGCGTCACAAGCCAACTATGCGTAACAACAAAAACAGATTACCAAAACGTTTATTGCTGTATACCGTCATATTTCTTAAATGAAAGTATAACATATGTGGTACCGTTGGATTCGCCTTTCGATCACCTTTCCAAAAGCATAAAAATATACAGGACATTCTATTTAAAATAAGAAAGTTGACGTCACTTCCGTTGAAAGCGGAAATACAATTGAACTGCCGATAATGGAAGAAGTTGGTTCATAAAAAATAAAAATCGATCTATTTCTTCTAAAAACGCTAGCTTTTGTCGTTCAAAAGTTAGCGTTGCGCAAAGATTTTGTTATTAAATGGTTCAAATTGTATTTTGATTTCGCTACTTATGTCGCCTGACGTGGCCGCCTTTTTACATCATAACGGCCCTGAGTTAGGGAACTCAGAATCAACGAAATGAAATCACTCTAAATAAAATCTCAAGAAAATATTCTTGGCAATAATGATTCCCTTCCTTATCGTTGTTTTTCGTCTAGTACATCAACCCGAACAAACGTTGTATTAACATTTATCTAGCTGTATTATCTGTAAGTTGTTGCAGGAAAATTGAAAATAATTATCATCTCGTGTATGGGATACATAGCAACGGTATTCGCAGAATGTTATCAAGCCGACATAAAATACATTTACCGTACAGCAGTATACCTATAAGTAATGAATAAATTACGATATAGTTTTGATATATCAGGTTGCATAGTTCCGCTTCTGATGATTGTATGACTATTGCCCGCGACGGCAGCGATTTTGCCTTCGGCAAACCGTATCCGCTTTCTTCTTCGGAATCTATTCAACGAAATATGTACAGAAGTAGCCTTAGCGAGCTCTATTACTGACTGAAAAAGGGAATTTCTGCTACAATTATGGCGCATATATTCTTCAATAGGGAAACACGACGGCGGTATTGCAGCTATATACGTATGTGCATGTGTTGTATGTGGTGATCTTATGGGCAGTATTTATGCCGGAGGGAGTCGCGTCATATATTCGCGTGCGTAGATGAGCGATAAATTTGCGTAGGATAAATTACGTTGGACATGTCACGCAATTAGGTCCACATAATTCCGTACACTTGTTTAATATTTCATCTCGCTTGCTTGTTATTTATTGTGAGTTATATACGTTGGTGCCCCAGAAATATGCAATACTTAAACAACTACTTAACGTTAAGATTGTTTTATTTTTTAGAAAGGTGGAATGCGTTTGAATGAATTCTGCATGATATTTGTACTAATGGAGTGATATGCATTACTTTCTTTTTTTCTTTTTCTTTATTGCAAATTGCGCACATGTTTAGGTTTAAGTGCTTATTGTATTATAATACTGTAAGTTTAAAAAATCGTAGGCTTAAAAAAATGCTATTCCAACTCAATTCCCTGACTGTTCGTTGTATTTAACAAAATACGTGAATCCTCGAGCAAGTCGAGGGGAACACGAAGAGATGTTTTTAAATGTGTATAATATATATAATAGAAAATTAAGGACCCTGATTAAATGGCATGTCTGTAAATTGCCTCGTGAAATTGAACAAAATTTCACGAGACAATTACTGTAAATTGCAATTACTGTACCATATCAACCTTAGTTTCGTTCAAATATATGTACAATTACAAATAATAATAATTAGTCGATTCAATATTAATCACAAATACATCTTTCACGAAAACGGCGCTCTACGTGTTTGGTTTTTGCTTTGAAACTTGGTTTTTCCAAAACAAAATCGAATGGGATGCGAAGAAGGATTCAGTTGACGACTGGTATCCTCTTTAAGCCCTTCAAAACGTAAAAAAGAAATGCAAAAAAACGACTCTTTTACCGTTTAGGTTAATATCGTGCATGCATCACCTAAACAGCGTGATGTCATCGAAGAGCGCTGTGACCTTGTTATACCGGTGGTAACGTATAGGTGCCGAATGAAATAACAAAAAAAATACAGTTTTTAAAGGCCCATTCAATTAAGATCGTAACGGCATTTCTTTCTTCATTTGATCGTTTCTCTATCTCTGCTAGTTTGCGAGATCGCCATACTAACTATCTGGAAAAACTCACCCAGTATATATGATGAGCTGCAATATCTATCGTTTAAAACAATTACAGTCCCTGGCCAAATTACTTGAAACACTCAATATTTTGTAGTTTCTTCATAATAAAATATAAACTATACATGTATTATATTTTTTATTTATAAAACATATGTAAATATTAAATAAGTAATTAATATTTAGTCCATAACCCATGATTTTTAATAATGCATCTACTGGTCGTTTAGTGTTTGACGCCTTTATTTAAAAGAAACCGCAGTGAAAATTGAAAATTGACCTGTTCGTTTTCTTTTCCGAAATGAATCTCGAATCTTTATACAATTTATTCTAACTTCTACCAAAAACTTTTTCAGAAATACTACTTAAACACAAACAAGAAACAAAAACGTGTGAATGTTTTTCTAAAATGAATTCTAGTTGAATTCAATTTTGAATTGATTAAATTATACTTATCTTTGTGTGAATTTTTGCCAATCTACGTTACTTTTATTAATCTTTTTCTATAAAAAAAAAAACGGATCCGGATATAACGAAATTTCGGATATACAGTCCCTGGCCAAATTACTTGAAACACTCAATATTTTGTAGCTTCTCTTCATAATAAAATATAAACTATACATGTATTATATTTTTTATTTATAAAATATGTAACATAAGTAAATATTAAATAAGTAATTAATATTTAGTCCATAACCCATGATTTTTAATAACACCCTTAATTCTTCGGGGCATACTTTCAATGCAAGATATGATTGTCTCCTTTACATCTTCATCGTTCTCCCATACATCCTTTACATTCCTCATTAATATTTCCTTTGAAGGGTTTTCTCTTTCATATACCTTACTTTTTAGTCGATTCCATACGTTCTCGATGGGATTGAGGTCCGGTGAATTTCCGGGCCAACGTAAAAGAGGTGTGATTGTCTTCAAAGAATTTCTTAACCTTTTTTGCCACATGACAAGGAGCATTATCTTGCATAAATATACGCCCTGTCGGTATGTGACGTCCTGGCTTAAAATACGGTAATAACGTGTTTTTTAACTCATTTATGTACTGCTCTTGACGCATTGTACCCTCTACAAAATACAAAGAGCCGGGTCCGTCTCCACTAATCACTCCCCAAATCATTACCTGCGGAGGGTGTTTTACAGTTCGAAGAACCGTGGACTCTGTGACACGTTCGCCAGGTCGTCTACGAACAAATTGTGCTCGCTGCACTAACACACAGAGCGAGCACTCGTCACTAAAGAAAACCTATTAAATAATGCAAACATTAGTTCAGTAAAAATCATCTTGTTAAGTTATTCACCTTTTTCCAATTCTCGTCTGTGAAATGTCGACGTTCTCTTGCAAAATCGAGACGAGCAGATTTAATTTTTTCTGTTAAACGCGGCTCTTTTACAGGTCTTCGGCCCATTAGGCGATTTTCGCGCAATCGGCGCCTGACAGTTCTGCTCGAAATCTCTATTCCTCTCTCTTGTAAATTTTTTTCAATCATTTTAATTGTAGCAAATCTATTGCTCGAAGCCTGATGAACAATTTCACGGTCAGATCTCTTCGAAGTTTTTCTTTTCCGACCGCACTTTGCCCGCCTTTGTGTCGATGTGCTAGCTCCTTCGTTTAAGTTTCTAGCTAAACGCGATATAGAAGAAAGAGATACTTTCTGTAATTTTGCAATTTCTCGTTGTGAATGTTTGTTTGATTGCAGAAGAGCTTGTATAGCGGCTTTTTGTTCACTTGTTAAATCTTTCCCGGGCATTTTCTACAAAAAACCTCAAATATTTCAATTTTTTTCAAATTCCAAATAATTAATTATTAAGAGAGAGATAGAATAACAATTTTACCTTTGCAATAACGATATATTAACACAAAATACTTAACGATACTCCACAACTTAGCTTCTATACGGTTATGACGAAATATTTTTAAAAATATCGATGCATTCTCCAAATTGTGAACTCGCTAAATGTAAGTTGATAACTGAAATATTTATATATACGTACTTTACTCTTCTAAATATCATTTCTCTGCTATTTTTATTTAGTGATACAATAATCTAGTCCGCCTATAAACGATCGGATTCTAAGCAAAAGAATATCACTATAATAGGATGGGAATTTCCAGGTAAAAGGGTTGATTTATGTTTCAAGTATATGGTCAGGGATTGTATTCCGAAAAAGTTTCTTATCTAGAAGATATTTTGTTTGAAATAAGAAAGATCATATCCCTTTCCGGTTTAATTAAGAATGCGATGATTAATAGTGATAAATTTTAAAAGAAAATCTTCACTCATAATTTAATCCTGTGTACACTTGCACCTATATTTACTAATCTAGCTCTCACGCATACTCTTCGTTAACTACGCCTACGACTACTCAAAAAGCTCAATAAGAGCATATCGCGAAAGAAGAAATTATAAATGCAGATGTATCGCATTACAATATTTGAAGGTGTATTCGGCTCGTTAGCGTTAGCGATTACATACAATTTAATGAGCGAGTAAGCATGAAAACGGTGGAAAGTGAAGAGCGCGTTAAGACTGTTTAGAAAGTTGTATGTGTGTATAAACGTATTATGCACATAATTTTGCATACGATTATTATTACGCCTCGTAATGTTAAAAATTACAATTTACAAATTACCCGGACGGTAAATGTTAAGTGCTGGTTACTTTATATAAACCTTTAGCGGAATTTTGTTCTTGGTTTCGCAAACATATCATTAGCTTGTCGAGGAGATGTTACGAGATTTTCATAAAGTGCAATATATTATTCTTTATTAATAAAAAAAATATTTCTAGTGATTCTAGAATTTATAATAATTAATACACCTATTTTGTTTTCATTATTGGATTCCATAGCGTGTATTTCAAATACAACAATGGGGAACACCAATAAATTCTGCTTACTTATTTAGGTCCATTTACCGCTAAGAAAATAGATTTCACTGGGGAATAATTTGTAACACAATTTCTGTTGGGTTTGGTTTTTGAGCTGTTTTATAGTTAATTAGGAATGCTGGTTTCAAAAATGTAGTTAGTTTTCTTCTACCACGTCAAGTTTTATCTCTGCACCTTCTTGGCCAGCAACGCGAATATACAAAGTATCCCTGCTTTTTGTGTATGTGGGACAGCAGAGCTCGTGAGAAGCATTGGCTGCAGTCGAATTGGCTGCCACGATCTGACCTGAAACCTGGTGATCCAAACATTATACATCAGCCACTTGTCGACAGAAAGAACATTATATTTCCACCTCTGCATATAAAATTGGATCTTATGAAGTAATTCGTTAAAGCTTTGCCAATTGAAGGAGACTGTTTCAAGTATCTCATTTCGGCATTTCCTAGCCTGTCATTTGAAAAGATAAAGGTCGGTGTTTTTGATGGTCCACAGATTCGGCAGCTTGTTAAAGATGAACATTTCATCGGAACAATGTCAGAAATTGAAAAGAATGCTTGGTTGGCATTCAAAAACATTGTTGAGGACTATCTTGGAAATACACGAGCACAGAATTACGCCAAAATTGTCCAGCAACTCTTGGAGAGATTCAAACTGCTAGGTTGCAACATGAGCACCAAATTGCGTTTTTTACATAGCCATCTTGCTAACTTCCCGGAAAATCTTGGTGCAGTCAGAGATGGGCAGGGTGAGCGATTTCACCAGGATTTGAAGGTCATGGAGGCACGGTATCAAGGTAGATGGGATGTACATATGATGGCTGACTATTATTGGAGCATCAAGCGAGAATGTCCACAGATTAAACATTCCAGAAAAAGCTATAAGCGAAAATTTTTGCTTTAATATGTAATTACCGTTCGATTAAAAAACAACTATTTGTATGATCACAATTTAACTTGCAGTAACTATTATAGCCTTTGTATGAATAAAATTATTCTTTATAAACAAAGTATATTTGGTAATTTTTCACATAATTTTCCTTTATATGCACAATTTGTATGACTTTTGAGGGTATCCTGTAGCTTAAAAAGTTGACGTGATTGACAAAAACTGCGGTTATTTTTGGATTCAGAGGTCAAAAGTTAGTTGAAAACAAGTCACAGATTTAAGACAATGAAATTGCTGTTCCCCAGTGTTTTCTTGTAAAAATCAGTCTCTATTCAAGGAAGTATTCTTATTTCAAGACTATAAATATGTATAATATAAAAAAATAATGTTCTTGAAATTTTATTTGTATTAAATAAATATTTTCTTGGGAATAGAAAATCAAAAAAATTCAAGACAAAAATGTTTCTTCCAAGTAGATCATCTAGTTTTATGTTAAGAAAATATTCATATTACATTAACCGGTATCTTTTGAAAAGGTTTATGAAACGTTGTGCGTTAAAGGTTATATAACTGTATGGGTAAGTGTGGCATCTGTATTCTGGTTTCTGTCGGTGCTTTCTAGGACGGCATGACAATATCTCCTGGCACTAGGTGGCGCCAGGAAATATTTCAGTTGCTGTTCTTGAAGGTTAGTGGCATAAACTGAGAGATGTAACGGTAACGAGGACAGAACTTTTACATCTTTTAGAGGTAGTCAACGCTATTTTACGACTCCAGAACTTCCCTAGTGTATGGAAGAGATCAATGGAGGTCATGATTCCAAAACCTGATGCAGTTGGCAGCAACCCGCAGGGCTACAGGCCTATCAGCCTTCTGTCCGGTCTATCAAAAGTCGCTGAGGCAGTAATTTTATCCCGACTGAAATACGAAATAGACGAGACAAGCGTTATACTGGACACTCAATTCGGATTCAGGCCGGGCTTGTCGATCGATTTTCAAGCCTTGCGGGTGACTGACGATATTATCAGGGGGTTCGAGAAAAAAGAGACGACGCTAGCGGTGTTTTTCGATATTAAGAGAGCATTCGACTCGGTCTGGCACGACGGCCTAGTTTATAAGCTAGCCCACTCGGGCATCAATTCACGTTTAACAACAACTGTGAGATCCTATCTCTCGGGCCGTACCTTCTTGGTGAGAGTAGGTGATTCTGTTTCACCGGAGAGTCCGCTTCCGGCTGGTGTGCCGCAAGGGTCGCTGCTGACTCCTTTATTATTTAATGTCTACATGTCTGATATTCCATCTTTTCACGGAGTCAGCGTTGCGACATACGCGGACGATACCGCGATATACTCTACACACTAGAACGAGAGGTACAGCATGTTAAACATCCAACGGGGGATAGATGGGATGGCCGAGTGATGCGAAAAATGGCGACCAGTGCCGTCCGCTTTACCAGAAGGGTTCGGCAGTCGGTGGGCAACCTGTTTCTCCGGGGTGTGAGACTGGAGTGGTCCGAGTAGACCAGATACCTCGGTGTGCTGCTAGACAGAAAACTCTTGTGGCGCGAGCACTTCCATCAAATCAGCAATAAGTGCTATAAGGCGATCGGCACGATTTACCTGCTAATATGTCGCAACAGCAGCCTTGACATAAGGCAGAAAAGGAGGCTTTACATCTCCTTTCTGAGGCCCAAAATCACCTACGGGTAGGGTTGTCTGGTGCGCTGCGGCGCCAACGAACATCAAAATCCTTGAGAAGAACCAGACCAAAGTACTCAGGATGATCACTTAGGCGCCGCCATACGTGAGTGCCCATATACTAAGGAGAGATTTGCATCTTCCGAGTGTCAAGGAGCTGATCGCTTCGATTGCTCGCGTCACACGGGCCAGGGCTGAGGCTTGCTCGAACCCGACGCTTCAGTTCACCCGTATATAAGACCCGGGATCACCCCCGAAGATTGTGGTCGGGAAGCCTAGACAAATTGTGGAGGCAGACAGCTAGAGGATAAGATATTGCCCGGAGGCGCTGGATTCCCAACTTAGGGGACCGAGCTATCGCGGAGATATGAAACACCGTTGATCGGGAATAGACAAGAAAGTCAAAGGGTGTATTTTCGTCCGACCTTGAAGAAATAGTTTGGCTCATGGTAATGAAGGTAGGGGCAAAAAGTTTTAGTGCTTTTCTCTTCTCATATTGATTTTGCCGGTAGTGATTCCATCAATACCAGGAGCACCATTTACTATTAGCATTATCTTGGTTATTATTTCTAGGCACTTTTTTTTATGTTTACTTCTACATTAAATTCACATTTGTCTGAACATTGTTCTGTAGATAGCCTTAGCCTTTTCAAAATTACTAGCAATGAGAATAATTTACTGGATTATGTACATACAATTCAGCCGTCCAAAATTCCACTGTGGCAAATGATGGTGCAGAGTCCGCGTAAACAGCGTCTATCTCGGTTGTAATTTGCGTAGACGTGTTGCTTTTCAAATGCAAGAATTTAATAACGGCTTGATATTCGATTTTTTCGATTTTTATAGAAACATTCGACTGACACAAACAACAATTGAGCGTCCAACATGGCTGAAATTTGCAAAAGTATCTTTCAACGCATATGCAATTATATTACCAGTACATTTTTGACGAGTAACGCCATCTTCAGGTTGAGGGTTGACACTTTTCAGACTACCCCCGTTTGTACGAATTGTGTAAAAAGTTAGACTAGTATCTAAAGTATCCAAATTTCCAAAGAAACGCATTTCTAAAAGAAATGCCGTCAGAATATGAGTTAACGGCTTTGCAAGACGTTTCTGGCTGTAAGTAATTAATTCTTTGTTTTGCATTCTTGTCTTTAATAGATTTAATTAAAATCGCAGCAAATTAATTGTTTTTGCACTTAAGCATAGAAATTTTAATTGTGCTGCTAAACCTGTGTAATGTTTTAATTAACTAGAATAAAGAATATCAGCAGTTTTATTTGCAAGACAATCGTGTTTGTTCTTAATGCTGAGGCGAGTAATGTGGTCGCCAATTAAAAATTACAGATACATTTATAAGTTGCTGGAGATCGAGAAGACGTTATTCATTAACAACAAAAGGAAGCTACTCTGTGAAACCGGCCATTTCAACAGCTTTTGTTTTGGTGTGGTGTATCTGTACCTAGACTGTGTGTCGTTGGTACAGTCAGGGTGTAACGTGTCTACTCCAGAAGTCTGTGTGGCAGAAGTCTGTGTTACAGTGGTGCAATGATGTGGTGTGTCCGCACCTTATGACTATGGAAGTTACGTTATGACCTTATGACTATAGAAGTTATGTTTATTTATTATATCATTATTTATTGTTACCGTATTAGGTACAACAAATTTTTGAAGAAACTACTTTGTTTCCTTTTTACGCAAATGCCACGTTTAAAAAAAAAACTAATAGTTGCAATAAAAACACTTCAAGGTGTGCATATATTCGCCTTATTTACCAAACATTTTTATTGCGTCAGCCTTTATTCTTTACATTGTGGTATTGATTTCAAAATATCTATTCTGTCGACTACAAGTGGCACATACACTATTTACAATCCGCGGCCCATGCGACTGATCCGATTCTGTTGCAAAGACCGATTGTGCCCCCTTAGTGATGAACCAGCACCTGTACCTGCATTTGCAATACTTTACTGTCACAAGTTGTGTTATTGAGAGACCATTTTCAACGTTTAAAGATGTATTTACATCGAAGAGAACTAGATATACATACGAAAATTTGCAGAAAGTAATAATTATAGATTATAACTAGAGTTTGTTAAAAAGGTGGTACGGGCAGTGGCGCACCGCATAAAAGTAGGTACGTAATATACAATATTAGTGAAAAATAATATTGTTACCTTTTCCTGTCGTCTTGATGTCCACTGTGGCAATTGGCAACCGCCCTGGTAAGCTGCGTAGAATTGCAACATCGGCAACGCTTCCATTGTCGATTCATTCAGCCGTCGACGGTGTTGTGAATACGTTGTCGTATACTTCGAAAATGATCATCCAGTGAAGTAAGATTTGCAAATGTCAGATATTCCTTTTCCTCATCTGGGCACTCTTGATTTTCGGTTATAGACCGAACCTTTTGTAAATCGGGATTTTTCGCTAAAATTGCACCAAATTTTTGAGCAACATCGACTCCTATTGTGTTCGTCAAGTTTTCTAGAGCGGCTTGTAAATTGTTTATGCAATTTAATGCGTCTTGTGCAGATAAGTGATTGTTTTCTAATTGTTCAATAGCTTGTGCAACTTCAGAATAGTTCATGGAAATTTCATTTATTTGTTGTTGAACGTCCGAATTGTAAAAAAGTTGCTGACTGTCTCGAACTGCCGCAGAATCATTTGAATCAAGTTTCAAGATGACATTTTTCACTTGTGAAAAATGTTTCTGATAGTAAGATACTGCCTGGAGCCATGTTCCCCATCGCGTTATTACAGGCTGAGGTGGTGGTGGTAATTTCGGACACAATTGTTTGAATACACGAATGTTTTTGGCAGATTTGATGAACACTTTTTTGGTAGATGCTATTAACTTATCCACCATCGGATACTTCTTTCGAATGGTTTCTGCTACGAGGTGACATGCGTGTATGAGGCATGTTATGTGAAGAAGAGTCGAAAAGCATATTTTCAACATCCTACCAACTCTCAGCATTGTTGCGGCTCTATTAGTAACGAACATTGTGACTTGGGTTCCTGTGATACAAAATTCTCTCAACGAATCTTTTATTATCTTGACAACGGTTTCTGCATTAGTTTTCTGAATCCGTTTACTGGATAACAACAATGAAGCTGGTGGACCATCACGTTTTAAAGGACGCGCTACAACATGAATTACGCTGTATTTCTGAGCATCAGTTGTTTCATCCACACATAGGCAGATTTTCTTATTTCTCAACTCGTCTTTTATACATTCCTTTACTGTACCTTGCACACGTTGCAAATTGTATCGTAATTGCATTGATGTTGGCGTTCCATGAGGGAAGGTACTTAGCCCAAAAAAGACGAAAGTGTTCATTAGATACTAGATGTTGTGTAACATAAAAATAGAATCATATAAAAATTGCCAGTATGGAATACTGTTTGTTAAATTCAATACATGACGTTTACTTTTACAATGTTTTCTACATTCAAACATATATTGCGACTTAGCAGTCCGCTATTGCATATTGTGCAATAAATATGCGGACTTCTATATTCTAATCCAGGGAAATGCCTAAGATATTTATTCACATTCGAAGGGAACGTTACACCTTTTGGGCGACCCATCTCCGCGTACTTTTTTGGCGTGCAACGTGCTGCTGCTTTAAGTTCTCTCGCGGTACTGTCGAGATCGACTGCGAGTTAAAAATTACCCCTACCCACGCCGTTACCGCTACGCTACTGCCATCCGGTACCACCTTTTTAACAAACTCTAATGATTAGTAATGGGAAATTAATTGAAAAAAAAATGTTAACCTTTTTTTTGCTTACACTCTTAATAAGAAAATATTGTTTTACTGATATCAGTTACATTATTTTCACGTGTGTAATACCCTCCAGGAGTTTGATCCTTTCCTCCAGACTCACCCTGTATATGTATATGTATTTTACCTGTAATAAGCTTTCGGCCATGTTGGGCACAAATCCCTAGCAGTGACGGCGTCTTGTAGCGCTTGGGAGAAAAGCCCTTGCTTCAGCTTAGCCGCCGACCTATTCGAATAGAGGATGTGGTTCGTAGGATCCAGCTGCAGAGCGTCGGTGTACAAAGCCACTGCTGTCGCAAAGTCTCCATTCTGACAAGCGGTATTGGATTGTCGAACCTGAAAAAGAAGAAATATGAAAAAATCAAATTCTGTGGATTATAATTATTGTTTTTTTAACTCTTAACCGCCAATTATTCTTCTTAATAAGTCGTGGATGTTGCATTCGTTTGTAGCAGAATGTTGTACTGCATAGTAGCCATTGCAAGCAAAGAATGTTATGATTATAAATAAGTTATTTATGGAACGTAATAAAATGTTTATTTTTAGAGAAATTATTGCTATTACTATATGTTAGATTGCTATCCTAACATGCAACATCTGCATCTTTATTACGTCTTAAAATTAATAGGGCATGTGTCGTTTCTAATCAAGCAGCTTCCTAGCCTTTTAATCGAGTTAGCCGAAGGAACAACTCCATGAGAACTCTTTGGTATGTGGCTCTTACGACAATCGACTTAAATTTCCTTTATCACAAATTCGTCTTAGAGGAAGTAATTGAATCATTGATTAAATCAGCTTTTGCTAATTACAAGCTACACTCAAAAAAATTGATAATACCTTGTATGAGAAATGTAATACCATCATCAACTTTCTTATTTCTTATCGGCACCATATTGGATTTTGATACTGCCAGAAAGAGTTCGTTTTTGCTGATTTCAACCGTGTATAACATGTTGACAAAAGTTTTTAATATTATCCTTTAATTGACAAAGAATGCATTTTAAGATTAAATAAGTTGCGAGGATAATATGAGAAGTACTCGTATTTGGAGGTAGATGGTGCTTTGCGTTAAAATCTGCGTTACCGACTGTGAGTACTATTCTTTAGTCGACATCTGTCAAAATTCCGGAGAGACTTATCGAGTAGTGTTTTGTTTGAGGAATCGTGGACAAAGAACAATACCAGTCAGTGTTTCGATTTCTCTTTTTGGATAGGAAAACGTGCGCAGAAATCAAAGAGAAGTTGGATGCAGCTTATAAGGATCATACACCTTCGATGACTACCATCAGATACTGGTTTAGTGAATTTAAGCGTGGCCGAACATCCGTTTTTGATGAGAAGCGGCCAGGTCGTCCCATTGAGGCGACTACGGATGAGATGATCAATAAAATTCATGATATCGTATTAGCAGACCGCCGGGTGAAGATTAGAGAGACAGCTAATATGGTAAACATCTCAATTGAACGTGTGCAAAACATTCTTCACAAAAGTTGAGTATGAGAAAGCTATCGGTGAGATGGGCGCCGCGTCTGCTAACGATTGATCAAAAACAGAATCGCGTTATAACTTCAAACCAATGTTTGGACATGTTTAAGCGTAATACAAGTGAGTTTCTGCTGCGTTATGTGACTGTAGATGAGACGCGAATACATCACTACACGCCAGAAACCAAAGCCCAATAGGCAGAATGATTTTTCCCGGCGAATGTGCACCAGAGAAGGTGAAAACGATTTCGTCAGCTGGAAAAGTTATGGTAACGACTTCTTGGGATTCACGAAGCAAATTTTAATTGATTATTTGGAGAAGACAAGGACAATCACGAGACAGTACTATGCTGATTGATTTGACGCTAAACTAAAGACAAAAAGGCCCCACTTAGTGAAGAAAAAAATTCTCGTCATGATAACGGCCTGGTCCACTCATCAACAATTGCGACAGCAAAATTAGTCCAGTTACGGTACGAATTGGTGCCCCATCCACCATATTCGCTAGATTTAGCTCCCTGTGACTTTTGTTTTTCCAAACTTGAAAATATAGCTTGATGGAAAGCGGTTTGCGTCAAATGAGGAGGTTATTGCCGAAACAGACGCGTATTTTGCATGATGGCTTAAATATGAAATTCCAAAGATTTTTTCGCTAGTAGGGGACCAAGGTTGTTCCTATATTGTTTTGGCATTGAAAGTTTGCGAAAAACTTTTAAATTCATACAAGTTTGATCAGGTGCTTTAAAAAAAGATACATTTAAATCATATGTGGCCACTTCTAATCATGATATCACATACTATGTGAAGAGATTGACATAATTAACTCGCTAGTAGTAATAGTACTGTACTAATATCTTTTTGAAATAATTTTGAAGTTTTGAGATGATCAAAGTAGCCCCACTATTGAAATGTTTGACAGTTTGGAATTTCATGGCTACCCTAACACATGGGCTGAAAAGTCCCGGGCCTGACAAAGAAAACACGTTTTTTTTTGTTCAAAATTAGCTTTATTCATCAACGTAATTTCCATCAAGAACAACGCAATCATTCCAGCGCCGCTCTAACATTTCAATACCACTTTTGTAAAACGATTTATCTTTTGCCTCAAAATATGCCTCAGTTTCAGCGATAGCCTCTTCATTCGAGCGAAATTTCTTACCGGCGAGCATTTTTTTAGGTCTGCGAACAGCCAGTAGTCGCTGGGAGCCAAATCTGGCGAATACGGTGGATGTGGGAGCAATTCGACGTTCAATTCATGTAGTTTTGCCATTGTGTTGATTGACTTGTGACACGGTGCGTTGTCTTGATGAAACAAAATTTTTTTCTTCGCCATATGCGGACGTTGCTTTGCAATTTCGGCCTTCAGACGCTCCAGTAACGCTATATAATATTCACTGTTGATGGTATTTCCCTTCTCAAGATAGTCGATGAATATTACACCACGCACATCCCAAAATACCGAGGCCATAACCTTTCCAGCCGATTGTTGTGCTTTCGGGCGCTTTGGACGAGGTTCACCAGTTGATGTCCACTCAGATGACGATCGTTTTAATTCCGGAGTGAAGTGATGGATCCATGTTTCATCCGTTGTCACATATCGACGCAAAAATTCCGGTTTGTTACGTTTAAACATGGCCAAACACTGCTCAGAAGCATCAACACGTTCTTGTTTTTGGTCAACAGTGAGCAAACGCGGCACCCATTTTGAACAGAGCTTTCTCATAGTCAAATGCTCATGCAATATAAAGCCAACACGTTCTTTTGATATCTTTACGATGTCAGCTAACTCACGCAACTTCACTTTTCGATCATTCAAAACGATTTTGTGGATTTTTTTGATGTTTTCTGGTGTTACCGCCTCATTTGGACGTCCACTGCGTTCTGCATTATCGGTGTCTCTACGACCACGTTTGAAGTCAGCAAACCAACGTTTTATTGTTGTTTCTGATGGAGCGGAGTCCCCATAACACTTTTCAAGCCATTGCTTCGCTTGAACGGTATTTTTTCCCATCAAGAAGCAGTGTAAAATTAAAACACGAAATTGTTTTTGATCCATTGTTTTGGAAATAACAAAAGTAGCGTCACTCTTAGCACAATAACTCACAAACTAATGAATAGAATATCATGAAATTTTAACAGCTGTCTTTTTAAGGTTAGTACTAACTGCAAAACAGGTGAATGCAATAAAACTAGCGCCATCTATGTGTTAGGCCCGGGACTTTTCAGCCCATGTGTTATTTAATTTTAAAACGTATTCATCACCATAAAATCAAAAATGTTTGTTAACATACATGGTTGAAATAAAAAAAAAATATGATCGGTGAAATTCAACCAGCATTCTTCCTAGTTTTTCGTATGATTTTTTAGAAAAAGCTCTATAGAAAAAACATCACAAGAAAGCTTGATTCTAAAAGATTTGCTAGGAAAATGCCAATGAACAGAAGAAGTTTACTCGACTGTCAGCAGTCACATAGCTAAAACTGAAAAAAAATTGCTCAAATTTCTAGAGAAAAAGAATATCATATAAATAAAAATAAAATGCTTACACGTAGAAAAATGGTTTCTTGTATCAAGAAAATAGATTTTTTTGCAAAAATCGGTTTCTATTCAAGAAAATATTTTTATTTTAAGACTATGAAAACGAGATATTTGTCGATTTGAATGAATTGTGTTACAAAGATCACAAACTTCTTGCGTTCATCTTCTCTTCTCAAATCCAATCATCATAAGCATTTCTATTTTCTGTCTTTCACTTTGATTGTCTTCTCGATGAAATTTTCCTTGATTGCTTCTTAAAATTGTGTTTGCTGAATTAAATATTCTTCATTATTGTTTGTAAGTGTTCCTATTTCACTTTTATAGTTTCTCAATACTTTAAACTTAACAAATTCAGCAACGTTTAGATTTTAAAATGCACTTTTTAGATTTTTCTGTCGGAAAAGTGTTTGTTTACTGTCAGAATGTTTACGTAACTAACTTCTTGTTTATCGGTTGTTCTAGCATTGCCAATCTAACAACTTGATATTTAATTTTGATGTTTTGAAGATCGAATTCGGTGCCGCAGGTGACGTAAGGGATTTTGAGGGTTGTTTTCTAAATACTGTGCGTTTCTTGCGTGTGTTCGTGTCATTTTTACAAATAATGTTTTAAAAATGTAAATAACTTAAAATAACTCGGAATTTTGATTATTACCTGTATCGTAACATTAACTGAGTTTTTTTAAGGATAACAGGTTATATAATTATTATATTATAATTATATTAAATAATTCAAATTGCGCAAACGCTCTGTTAAAATCTAATATTTAACGAATTTTGATATTAAATTTATTAACATTTAAACGTACGCTCTTCACGTCGAACATCCCACTACAATATACTTTTCTGAAGCGGAGAAAGAAACGCTAAAAAAATATTTCTTTTGATTTAAAACAGTTATTATATTGCGAATAATTGAAACGGTAATTATCTTAAATTAAAAAGCGGACAGCTTTGATACAAGTAAACGTTTCTCTGCGTGTAAGAATTCATAATTACAGCTGGCATTTTTTAAATTTCATCTATATTACGTTAAGAAATTAACGAATATATCCTCTATTACCGGAACTACCAACTTAAATCATCCGCGAAGTTTAAAAAATGCCAAGTCTATTAATAACATTCCACTGTAAGCATGAGTTTTGTGTCATATTTTAAACATTTCCACATCTCTTTTCCCCTCTGTAGTAAATAGGTAACTTCCTTAGTTTTACCAGACTTACCTTCTCAAGAAACAATTGTCGACTAGCGGCCGGTAATTCCGATGTTCCTTCCGGTTCCACCTGAAAGAAGACGAAGCTAAATGAGACACCGAAAAAACAGGCACATCTTCAACATCGGATAAAGAAATAAAAAGAAAATTAACGTAAAAATTGCTAAGAGATTATTACGTGTTGTTTACCCGTCCACGGCGTGGTCAGAGTCTCTTGTAATTCGGTACCAATTATTGCTACATGCTAGCGATGTAGAGGGACAGACACATCGCGCAAAAGGTAATTAGTTTTCTTTTGTTTTTTTTTTTTTGGTTTATTTCGTCGCCGTCTTTGCGGTTGGACATTTAACGAAAAGAAAATCTGTTTGTGGATGTCTGTACGTGTCATTTCGAGACTGGTTCGTATGGTTGAAACGGTTGTATCCATAAAGAAGAACCAGTTGTTTATCGTTGGTTATGTGAAATTATTTTTTAGCGTGGAAATCTTTTTTACCAATAAAAATATTTGATATTTAGTCATAAAATGATAGCTGACAATAGTGTGTAAAAATTTTCTAACATTAGATAAGTACGTAGTGTTATTCGCCTTGTTTGTCATATTCATGTTCATATCCTCGTCATTGCATGTACGTATGTACAAAATCGCAACATAAGGTATAACCTACACGTACTCTTCATGTGATACAATGATGTATAACAGTAATGGCAATGAAAAATAAAATAACTAAAAAATTGAAGCAAAAATAGAACATGTTCTAATTCATCAAGTTCTACAACTTGGCCAAGTTCTTATAATTGATCAATAGAGCGAGATAATCGTCTCTGTGATACATCGGCGTTTCACCGGAGTAGCGGGCTGTGTGCAAAAATCGATTCTCGCTTTGTCAGCGTCCGCTTATTTATTTTTCGTTCAGTTTAGGAAATGAGAGCGTGCGTTGTGTTTTGTATTTCGTGTTATTCGTTATAATTTTTCATTCCTCTGTTAAGCAAAAACAACAAGTAATACTGGTTAATAATAATTAATACCTAAAGGCTAATTAATAAATCTCGGTTTGTAGCGCTTCAATCTGCCCGCTTCACCTGAGTTGTCAAACAGTACACTCGCGAGCACATTAGAGTGTTCACTAATTCTGGCTTTGTACAATGGAGGCCACTTGTAGGTTTCTGAAGATTACAGCATTTGGCACGTACTATGGGATATCCATAATCATCCGAAGGACTTTATTTTGGTATCTCTGTAATATTTCTAGATTTGAATTATTGGCATAACTCCACAGCTGGATTCCATATGTCCAGATGGGCTCCAATATGGATTTGTAGACTAGTAGTTTATTCTCGGCCTTTAGTTGAGATTTTTTGCCGATGATCCAATGTAGTTGGTGTAGTTTGAGCTCAAGCTGCTTCCGTTGGGTGAAGATGTGTTTTCTCCACGTCAGGCGTCGGTCAAGATGGAGGCCGAAATACTTAACTGAGTCTTCTTGTCTCAATCGGTGATTGTTTAGATATATTGCTGGACATGTTTCTTTTTTTCATTGTGAAGGTTACATGCGTTGATTTTGTCTCATTTGTCCTAATTCCCCACTTCTTCAGCCAGACCTGTATTTTAATGAGATGAGATTGTAAGTTTAAAGATGCTCCGATAGCACTGATGTGAGAAGATAAGACAGCCGTGTCATCTGCGTATGTGGCAGCAGTTGTCACTCTGGTGATAGGTAGATCTGAGGCGTATATCAGGTATAATACGGGCCCAAGCACGCTCCCCTGTGGGATTCCAGCTTCTGCTTTATGTATTTCGGAGTGTTCTTGTTGTTGTTTGACCAGGAAGAAGCGATTGGATAAGTATGATTTAAGCAGTAGATTGTAGATTGTAGGGTAGTAATTTTTTAGTTTATCGAGAAGGTCGGCGTGCCACACTCTATTGAAAGCTTGGCTAATGTCTAAAAACGCCGCACTGCAGAATCGCTTATTTTCGAGACAAACATGTTAGCACCGAAGAACACAAGAAACAGAAAAAAGGGCGTGCCAACGAGAACTGCCTTTATTTTCGATTTACTTGTCATGATGATAACCTGTAATTTTTTATAGGTTATTTCTGTGTTCTTCGGTATTTAGATGTTTGTTATAGTCCGCCTTGTCCCAGCACTTCAAATGTTTCTCGCACGTTTTACAAACTCTTTTAGCACCGTCGTAAAACAAATCTGGGAGGTCAGGGATAAACTTATTTACTGTGCCAGCAAAGGGTCGTTTTTTAGCCTTGTTCAGATTACACATTTTAGACAGATACGCTGGCGGAACCGAGGAATTAAAAACAAGGTAATGATAAAGAAGACATTTTGGAAACAATACTTAGGAAATGAAACAGTTGAAAACTACAAATTGTATCAAGAGCAACGTAAAAAGGTTAAGGATATAACAATACGAGCAAAACAAAAGTCATGGGAAGAATTTGGAACAAAACTTGAGGAAAGTAGTAAAGGAAGCAAGAAGCTATTCTACAGAGTCCTAAAAATCTTACGAAAAGAAAGACAACCGACCATCAGCCAGATAAAAGCTAAAGACAACAAAATATTAACAAACGAGAAAGAGATAATAGATAGATGGCAAGAACATTTCCAAGAACTGCTAAGCACAAAGGGTTCAAATAGGAAGATACATGATGAGACAAGGGTTCCCAGCACCATAGAACAAGACGATAATATTACCATAAGTGAAATCGCAGAAGGTATACAACACCTAAAAATAGGGAAAGCCGCAGGTCACAACAAGATAACATCAGAAATGCTGAAAAACCTAGTGCCAGAAGGCTTAGAATTAATGACAGAAATTTTTAAAAGAGCCTGGAACAGAGGAAGGGTGCCAAAGGATTGGGAAAAAGGTATCATTCTGCCAATATTTAAGAAAGGTTATAAAAGAGATTGTTCGAAAAATAGAGGAATCACACTGCTAAGCATTGTTTCCAAATCTATTTTAAATAAAAAATTACTAACCGTAGTAGAACAGAATCTGGCAGAACCACGAAGCGGCTTCAGAAAGGGTCGAAGTGCCCAGGACGATGTGTTCACAATAAAACAGCTTATAGAGAAAGCAAGAAGAAAGAACACAGAAATATGTGCAGCATTCCTGGACCTCGAAAAGGCTTTGACCGAGTGAAAACAGCAAAGGGCTCAACGGGTCTTCCTGTAATACTCCCTTACTTATAGGCACCTCGTTTCAACACCCGCCATTACATTCTATTTGTAGGACCGCTGATTTATACAGATTACTGATGAGCTTTATCATTTTCCCGCTGATTCCTGATTGATAAATAAAAAAAATAGTGATACACCAGCATAACCATAAGGCAATAAGCTTTCATTTGAGGTACCACATGATAGATCATTAATTAATATATTTGAAATTTGGAAGGGGGGAGGGGTATTCGTGGGGGCGCAGATGTAAACGTCTTAAGTGTGATTCATAGATCAAAGCATATTCCTTCTACAATCCAAGTAGATGTGTTATTTTTGTATTAGTTTCAGGAATATTTCAGATGAATCGTTTTGAAACAAATCACACCGTATAATTATTTGCTGACATTTCTAATTCGTTAATTAATATTAATTTCTTGCCTATTCTATTAGGTAAGTAAACCACTATTTATTTGTGTACAAAAAAACTCATACACGGTGTATGGGTTCTATGGATTAATAGCATTTTGTACACGAACATAAAGTTAATAATTCTTCGGGATAAAACATTCGCCGAACATTCGCGACACTACAACGAACAAATTAGAATTTAACACGCACTACAAGAACTCCAAGGTAACTCTCTTGTAAGATTGTATCTCTCGAAGATAAAAGACGTTAAACGAAGTCCGTAATTAATCTTGACGAATATTAAGCACGTTTAGATATGCAATTAGATTTTATTAATTAATGAACGGGGTATTTCTGTATTTCGACGTTGGCCATGACATTTTGAAGCTATCAGGTGTACGCGTGTTAATTCTTGGACGAGCTGTTTTATTGGGAAATATAATTTGAATTACGCAAAATGCCGTTTACAGCGCCGAGATAAACCTGCATTAGCAATAAAAAGCTAACAATAAATATGGCCTATAGAAATTGCGATAGAACCCAGAATCATGTTCTGTTCGCGTGATTTGCGATTGACTTGGAAGGTAAGTGTTTGTAATATGAGAGTAGTTTGAAAAGTTTCTAGCTTAACACAGAAACAATTTTTGTTGTCAAATTTAGTATTATTTCTCAACATAATCTTTTTGTAAGTCTATACACTTTTCCCAGCGATGCTCCCATCTCTTTCACTCAACTAAATTGTAGTTGGCATCTTGTTCTGCAAAATACGCGTTTACGAATGTGATGGCATCTTCATTCGATGAAAATCTCTCTTCTGAGCGAAGCTTTGAGCCTAGGAAACAGAAAAAAGTCGCTGGAGGGCTAGATTTGGTGAATAGGGTGGGCCATCTTTCAATTTGAACCCCAATTCGCGAATTTTTGCCATGGGGAGCACTGAATTGTGAGACGGTGGGTTGCCTTGGTGGAACAAAGTTTATTTTTCTTCAAATGCGGCCGTTTTTCCACAATTTCTGCACTTAGCTTGTCAAGTCATGATGGATTGTATACCCTTATTATTGTTACAGTAAAACCTCTGTAAGTGACCACTCCTATAAAGTGACCGCCTGCTTATAACGACCGATTCCGAATTCCCGGTATTTACAAATGGAAATTCTTTTATACTCCTTTATACCGACCTATCCCTTAAACGACCACAGGCACCCATTATCGGAATTTTCAAGTACACGTCAATGCTAAAAACACCCTCATTAAAGGGCAATAAAATAAATCAGGGAGTAAGATAGTTTGTAAAGTGTACAAAATACATTTGATGTCAAATAAGAAGTGGAACTGTACAAGACACGTAAATTCCGCACAGCATAGAAAACGAAAATTGGGCATGCCACCGAGAAGTGCATTTTTTTATGTAATTCTTATGTTGATAAACTGTAATTTTTGCCGCTAGGCTTACTCGATAAACAGCCGTTTAAGGACTTTTGGGACAAATACAATCCCGAGTTGCGGTTGCCAACGGAGAAAACGGCGCGTAAGCATGTTGCATTTGTACGCGATGACGTGGAAAAGAAAATGAAACGCATATTGAAAAAAGAGTTTCTTTAGTTATGTGTTGACGAGACAACAGACTGTAAAAGAAATTCAATTGTAAATATTATGGTAGGCATACTAGACCCTAGTAAACCTACATTACCACTGTTACTAGCTAGCCGAAGACTGCAAGAGTGTACTGCTGCAGCAATTACGAGGGTTGTACTTAGTACGTTGGAAAAATTTCAAATTTCAAAAGATAAAGTGTTGATGTTTATGAGCGATGGGGCAGCGATAATGCGTTCGGTAAGATGTTCTCTTCTTGAACATGGTTGCAAGTGTTTACATGTAACGTGTAAAGCGCATGCTTTACATCTTGTGGCAGAAACAATTCGACAATGCTCTCCCGAGGTAGATGCATTAATAGCAAGCACAAAAAAAGTATTTTTGAAATCTCCCAAACGCCTACGATCATTTCACACAGAGTGCATACACAGCTACTGACTATACATGACGCAAAATATAATCGCGTTTTAGAAAAGTTCGAGAGTGTGCTACAGAAAGATCCCGATTTTAGCACACTAAAACTAATTTGTGATGGTGTATCGAATAATCCACTGACTAAGTACAAAGAGTATTTTAATCATGCATGTATAACATCGGTAAATGTTAAACGCTCTTTGTCAAAATATAAATCCATTTTCTCACCACGGCGAACATCGCTCACCGAGACAACTGTGGAAACACATCTAATGGTGTCAACTTTTTGCCACTCCTATCCATATGATGTTAATACTGATAGTGGTGCTTCTAGTTTTACTGTTCCGTAGCCAAGGCTGCTTAAAAGGGTGAGTGTTTCACTACTTTTCACATATTATAATTATTTATTAGTTCTGTTATTTTTTTTTTTCTATTTTCTTACTATTGTATACTAGGCAGGTGCGGCTATGGCACGGCTCCCTGTTACCGGGCTCTAGCAATGATATATAGGCTGTTCTATTTAAAATAACAAAATTGACAGCTACTTCCGGTACAACCGGACGTCTTAGATAATTGAAAATGTTTTAGATTTAGTTTTTGGAATTTTCCAATATCCATCAATGCAGTTTCTCGTGATATACTCTGTATACCCTGAAAAGTATTTTCAATTCAAAGAAAGATGTTGTTTGAGGATACTACATTAATGGAAAATAGTATGTTCTTTTTTCAAAGAATAGCATTTTTGACTAGGCATTTTAATTTTTGATCGCTATAACCTTGTAATATGCTTAGTATATCTAAAAATATATTAAAACAAAACAAATCTATGGAGGTATTCAATATTATTATCATTTGTACCTACAAACGATATATACATATGCACAAATTTTTAATTTCTGCAGTACATGTTCCGTACGTTTTAAGTAAAACAGTAACGAAAGAAATTTTACAATTTCTAGTTTTTCATTATTTAAAAGTGTATAGTAAACACACACCTGCAGCTTTTCCAATTCATCTACATTTATATATCAATCAATAATTGAATTCAAACAATAAAATAGGCACTAATTCTATAGATTGATTCTTTGAATTGACTTCTCTTTGAGAAACGCTTTACCTATTGATCAACTCACACGAACATCATTAATTTACACGTACCTAAGGTTGTCTATACATATGTAGGTACGACACATAAAATACACACGCCATAAAATGAGATGGTTTCCGAGAAGAGGAATTATATTTGAGGTAGCCGTAAAAAATATCAACCGTATTTATTTGAAAATACACTTCGCTTTGTAATTACACGATTGCTTTTAAAACGATTCCGTGAAACGTGTCGAAATTAATGACTCCTAATAATCGAAGTACGCTGAGGTTATTGTTGTCTTTCGAGAAAATCTTCGAAGAGAAGGACGGTTTGGAAAAACAAACGGTCATTCGAAAGGTTAAGGGTTGCAGAATGTATTTAACACATTTAATAGCTTAAACTGGGAGTCGACTAACTGAGTCGAATACTTATTGCTTATTATCTCACTACAAAGTTGCAAATTTTGAAAGCTGAAAACTTAAAAACCAAAAATTGTGTTTAGGGATTGCAATACCGGTCGGTATACCGAAAAAATTGCGAAAATTCTTTCAACATTTTTACCGATAATTTGCGATCTTTTACCGGTAATACATGTACAAACAGAATAAGTAGAAATAACTATTTTTTCAAAGCATTTAGCAAAGGCCTTACCTTACTTAAACGAAAATACTTTATTTTACACCTTAGTTTGTCACTTATTATTAGAGCAACGCAAACTGCGCTGAAAGCCAGTGTCTGACGCATTCAAGTTTAAAATTCGGTATAAGCGTCAGTATAACTGCGACTCGAAAGCCGATCTGTTGTGTATGCATCTTCGCTGTCGTATACTATATCGTAGTTCTACGTTTGTTTTGAAAATGTTTCCTACGTCGCGAAAACGACCAAAGTTGGACACAATAAGAGAATTTATCGCAGAAATGCCCGATTTAAAGTGTGATGGCGCTAAAATTCATTGTGTAGTGTGTAAAATAGATTTAATGTGTTGGTCGAAAAGTGATTGTCTACGGCACGTAAATAGTGCAGGGCATGTTTAAAAAAAAAATTCCACACGAGATTATGACAAATTTAAATTTAATTTATGTGTTACCTTTATTGTATGTAATTTACCATTTCATTTACTAAGGAAGAAAGTATACGTCTCATTTTGGAATGAATATTCGGACTTTAAGTTACCAAGTGAGAGAACATTACAGAGAGTTGTGCCGTCTGCTCGTGAGCATGTCGAGAAAAGAATTAAATCGGAGTTGCAAGATAAAAAACTGTGGTTATGTGTGGACGAAACAACAGATCGTAAAAAACATTCTGTAGTTAATGTAATGGTACGCACAATGGAACCATATCGACCGTCACCCTCAATTTTACTAGCTTCCAGACGAATACAACAATGCACTGCCGAATTTCAATGTTGGTGTTAAATACATTGGAAAAGTTTGAACTTTCAACAAATCAACTGTTGATGTTTATGAGTGATGGTGCCGCAAACATGCTTGCTGTAGGTAGACCTCTTAAAAAACATTGTGCTAACTTGTTGCATATTACATGTAAAATTCATACTCTCAGTCTCGTAGCAGATAGTATCAGAAAATGTTATCCCGAGGTAGACGCTCTAATAGCACATACAAAAGCTGTGTTTGTAAAATCCCCAAAACGTATTCGGGAATTTCATAAACTATGCCCCGGTATTCCTGAACCACCACAACCTATTCTTACACGTTGGGGAACATGGTTAGAGGCTGCATTTTATTATCTTAAATATTTTGAGAATATAAAGAACGTGATTTTAGAATTCGACCCAAAGGAAGCTGCGGCTGTCAAGGTAACCCGCTTAAAATTTCAGGATAGTCAAGTTAAAACAGATTTGGAAATTATTCAGAACAATTACGTGGGACTAGCGGATGCGATAGAAAAACTACAAAATACTTCGTTGTCGTTAGTGGAATCTTTGCAAATAGTGCAACATGTTCACGCACAGCTATGCGCGATAGAAGACGCAAGAAATGTTTGTGTTTTAGAAAGGTTTGAAAGTGTTTTAGATAAAGACTCTGATTTTGGCACATTAAGACAAATTTGTGAAGGTGCGTCAGCAGAACCGTTAAGTTATTTGAAAGATTATTTTACTTACGCAAATATAACGTAACTAGATGTAGAACGTTCGTTTTCGGCATACAAAAACACTTTTTCTTCACGCCGCACTCACTTTGCCGAAACAACTTTGGAAACATATCTAATGTTACAAATATTAAATAGACATTATCCATTTTGTGATTCCACGGCGGACTCTTAAAACGGTAAGTGTTTGAGCACGCATCTCATTTAATTTATTTTGTGTAAACTTTTATGCGTCCGCCACTGGCTTTCAGCGCAGTTGCGTTGCTCTACTTATTTTATCGCGTAGATGGTAAGTAAAAAAAAAAACTCATGTGTTTATGTTTTTTACAATTTTTAGCGCTCTTTAGAAACCGCACTTGAAGTATTAGGTAGTCAAGGATGCTGTCAAACCCTTTTCCAATATGGTTGCTGGATGACATACAAATACTAGTATACCCCTTAAACGCCCTTTAAATGTATTCAATAAACACGTGTCCTATTGGAAAGTTATACATAAGTATATAAAATGCCGTTTTTTTGTGGGATTGTGAAGTGTGGCAGTCGTTCTGGATTATCTCGTTCATTTTTATCGTTTACCAGCGATATTGAATTTTAAACACAAAGTTGAATTAAATGAGTTGTCCGAAATACGAAGAGAGAAGTGGCTGATAGCGATATTAAGATATTTAAGAGTATGTTCAAAACATTTTATACCAGGTTAATTCGGACCACTCAGAAGAGGATATTATTTTTTTTTAATACGGTAATTATAGGTAAACCAGCTGACCTAGTAGACAAGAATAATCCCGACTGGGATTCCTTGCTTATGGGATATAAAACACATACTCAAGAAATAGGTGTTAAAAAGGTAGCACGAAAAACAAGACTAGAAAACAGAGATAGTAGAAAAATAGGAGCGCTAGTAGAACCACCTGAGAAAGTCTTTAAAGAGAACGTGGTAAAGGAGTATTTACAAACAAAATATTTTTTTGAAAATGTAATTTTAGGACGATGAACCACAATTATATATCAATGATATTTCTTGCGATAAAATATCCCAAACTGATTTATCAAATGGTGATATTATTCAGCTAAAATTACAGGCTAGTACCAATAGTATTCTTGAAAGAAAGTTGGTGAATTTTGAACTAAACAAAGACTATTTAAAATGATGTAATGACAAAGTATTATACAGGAATTGATACATTTTCAAAATTAGAAATAATTGTTAAGTACATTAGTAAAGAATATATAACAGAACATTCTAATAACAGTTTGACTGTATTTCAACAAATATTACTAATGCTAATGAAATTACGTTTGAATCTAGATTTTAAGGATTTAGGTTATAGATTTAATGTTAGATCCACTTCAGCTCTGAATTATTTCAAAAATATAATTAATATTATGTACAGAAGATTCCAGAAACTGGTATTTTGGTCTGGTCGTAATATGTTGTTAAAAGCTTTACCTTCTTATTTTAAAGAATCTTTTAATGGCAAATCTGTCATAATCATTGACTGTTTCGAAATTTTTATTGAAAAGCCATCGAACATGCTAACAGCTGCACAATGTTGGTCACGTTACAAACATCACTACACTGTGAAATATTTAATTGCCATTACTGCTTTATTAGTGAAGCTTGAAAATTTATTTGGTTCAGTCCCGATAGGCCATTCAGTTCGTTTGAGTGAAGAATATGAAGACATAAAGAAAGTCATTGATTTGTTGCAATACCACATGCACCAATGGATCATTTGTGTTGACCTTAAAATGGTTAGCTTCCTTCTTGGCCAGCAACGCGGATATACTAAGTATCCCTGCTTTTTGTGTATGTGGGACAGCAGAGCTCGTGAGAAGCATTGGGTGCAGTCGAATTGGCTGCCACAATCTAACCTGAAACCTGGTGATCCAAACATGGTACGAGATTTGGGACTATCCAAAAAAGCTTCAGAGCTCTTAGCATCAAGACTGCATGAGAAAAACTTGTTTGAAAAGGGAGCTATTTTCGATCAAGAGAAAGTGCGTTTCTACAATACTTTCGAAGTGATGATGGATTTGTGTATTGAAGAGTTGGGAATTTCAGCCTATAACGCAACTGAATGGCGACTGTTTATCGATAGCTCAAAGCGGAGCTTGAAGTGTGTTCTCCTCCACAATGGAAATTTATTTGGAGTCCCGATAGGCCATTCAGTTCGTTTGAGTGAAGAATATGAAGACATAAAGAGAATCATTGATTTGTTGCAATACCACATGCACCAATGGATCATTTGTGTTGACCTTAAAATATAACGGATATACCAAGTATCCCTGCTTTTTGTGTATGTGGGACAACAGAGCTCGTGAGAAGCATTGGGTGCAGTCGAATTGGCTGCCACAATCTGACTTGAAACCTGGTGATCCAAACATTGTACATCAGCCACTTGTCGACAGAAAGAACATTATATTTCCACCTCTGCATATAAAATTGGGTCTCATGAAGCAATTCGTTAGAGCTTTGCCAATTGAAGGAGAGTGTTTCAAATATCTCACTTCGGCATTTCCTAGCCACAATTTAACGTGCAGTAACTATTATAGCCTTTGTATGAATAAAATTATTCTTTATAAACAGTATATTTGGTAAGAGGCCAAAAGTCACAAGTCACAGATTTAAGACAACGAAAATGCTGTTTCCCAGTGTTATCCTAGAGCATTTTTCGAAGATTATAAACTACGTTCGAAAGAGTCTCATAGATTTGATGTCAGATCGATCGATGCAGTTCCTCATGAGACACTCTGTATAATATAACCAGAAAACGATTCTATCCCCGAATTTAAAGATCATTTACAATAACACAACTTATGCTATTGACAAAATATAAGCAATTACATACTGTAGAGATAATACTTGTAGTTTTCTAAAATAAATCCTTTCCCATAACTACCTCATGCGGTAGTGATATCAATGACCGTCTAACATACATTGCACTAAATCGAGATATTAGGCCTTTAATTCCAGTATATGCAAAGAAGAAAAGAGCCAATCCTAAGTTACAAATAAGCTTGCTGTTTATAGCCTGCAGCTAATATACGTATACAATCACCTCGTCTACGAGATCTTTGCGATTCCTCAAGCAAAGCACACTTATCCGTCTGTAAGTGCATAAATAGAAGAAATAATACAATCACTTTACTTCGATTGTATACAGAACGTATACAAAGGGAACGATTATCGACGGAACACGAAAGACGTTTAAAGAAATTAGAGGAAATGACACCTATCACACATTCGTACGTATGTATGTATACACGCTTCTTTTACGGGATAATTGCACACAGGTGTCAAATAGCCGTACAGCTAGCCAAGGTATTATTCGTAACGACCGCAGAAAAGGGTTTTTTTCGTTTGTTCTCTTTATTTTTCAATCTTTAATTGTCCATGGCACGCCATGCGTGGAAATTCTTTCTTGCGGCTTTTGTTATGTATTGCAGTTTTATCTACATAGTACACTTGTTCCAAATTACTTACTATCTAAATATTCTAGGAAAATGGCCTGGAAAAAAAGCAACAAAAATATTTCCTGACGCTGTCAGGTGCCAAGAGATATAGTCAAGCCGCCTAGAAGCCATTTTCATTTGATATTTCCATAATTATTTCCTCTCCTAAATTTAGGTCAAACACGAAGATTACATCGAATCAATTCTACATATGCGTTTCATTGAACCCGCGTATTCTAATATTTCACTTCCTATAATCTTTTTATATAATCCGTTTCAATTTCTCTATAGCGTGGGACGCGTTCGTTTTAATCCATCTTAATAAGCAGTCGCATTCAAAATAATAACACTCTGCTGTGCATAAACATATATTTAAATAACTAATTTCTCAATCCGTCTCGAATGCAATCCGCAATTTTCTCATAAACGAACGAATTCGTCGAAGATACGATAACGATAGATATTCGAGATGTGTACTATAACATATCCGTGCACTGTAATAATTGTAGGAATATTTTACGTAATATGTACAGTAACACAAAAGACTAATGTCACCTTCTAGATGCTCTGTAAGATTGTTTGCAAACATGCACGTGTTAGTAGATAGTTTACAAATACAGAAACATCCGAAGTGCCTATAAAGGAACTGATATTGATATACGATCGTTGAAACAAAACACAGTTTTTAGTGTAACTGCACATGTTGAGCCTTTGGATGACTAAAGAAGTAGTTTTATATAAGATTATTTCATTTGGAATTTAGTGACATTCTTGTACATTTTAACAAGTTTTGTATTTTATTTTAAAAAGTCTAAAATGTTACCAACATAAGTACGTAGGACAACTAGAGCACTGCACGGGCTAGGGAAAGCCTGGCCCGCTCGGCCCGCCCGGGTAATTCTACAGTCCGTAGATCCGGAAGTGTCCCCTAGATGCTCTTGCATAAGTTTAAATACGAATTAACCCCCACTATTTACGTTTTAAAATAATTAAAGTTGAAAAGAGAAAACTAACTTCAAATTGTAGCGTTTCAATACAAACGCTATGTTTATGTACATTTTACATACACAAACCGCGCGTTATTATCTTGTAAATTTTTATTTAAACATCGTTTTCCTTGTATTTTTTCGCTAAAAAGGTCGTATTAGCGTTATAATTCTTTCTCTTTTATTTCTAAATCATTAGATTGAATGCTTCCTGTAGGATTAAATCTTAGGTTTAATTTGACAAATGTTTTCCGTTGTAGAGATCCTTAGTCAGGATAGCGCAGCTTATACATGCCGCTTGCTAAATTACAGCATTCTTTTCTCTCTTTCCTGATATACAAATCATACCTATTACTTAATTTTTTTTTTTACTTAAGCTCGAAATTTTAAATCAACAATCTACGATTGTCAATACTAATATGTTTTGCTCGCTGTTGTCATTGTAACCAAACAATATTATCACCAGAAACATAATGTGTTCCATTTGAAATGATTGAGAAAAATAACCGTAAAGGTGTCCATATTTATATAATATAATGTTGAACCCCCTGTATAATATTGCAGCACGAATCTTAGAAAAATGAATTGCCGAAGCCCTAGCAGAAACAGAGTACAGATATTATTTGTTGGACAGCGTGTTTGCGAATGTGGCGATTTTTCAAGTAGAATTATGAAGTATCCAATTTTTTTTTATATTGTAACTCGGCAACCTATGATTGGATGTCGCTAATATTTTCAACATGAACAGGGACCATCGATAGGCATAAAAAACTGCAAAAATATACAGGATACTCTATCAAAAAAATGAGCGGACCATCGATACTCTTTTTTTGGGTCATCTTGTACAATTGAAAATAATTTTAGAATGTGCATATTGTCCTCTTAAATACAGTCCCTGGCCAAATTACTTGAAACACTCAATATTTTGTAGTTTCTTCATAATAAAATATAGACTATACATGTATTATATTTTTTATTTATAAAATATATTGTAAAAATATGTAACATATGTAAATATTAAATAAGTAATTAATATTTAGTCCATAACCCATGATTTTTAATAACACCCTTAATTCTTCGGGGCATACTTTCAATGCAAGATATGATTGTCTCTTTTATATCTTCATCGTTCTCCCATACATCCTTTATATTATTCATTAATATTTCCTTTGTAGGGTTTTCTCTTTCATATACCTTACTTTTTAGTCGATTCCATACGTTCTCGATGGGATTAAGGTCCGGTGAATTTCCGGGCCAACGTAAAAGAGGTATGTGATTGTCTTCAAAGAATTTCTTAACCTTTTTTGCCACATGGCAAGGAGCATTATTTTGCATAAATATACGCTTTGTCGGTATGCGACGTCCCGGCTTAAAATACGGTAATAACGTGTTTTTTAACACATTTATATACTGCTCTTGACGCATTGTACCTTCTACAAAATACAAAGGGCCGGGTCCGTCTCCACTAATCACTCCCCAAATCATTACCTGCGGAGGGTGTTTTACGGTTCGAAGAACCGTGGACTCTGTGAGACGTTCGCCAGGTCGTCTACGAACAAATTGTGCTCGCTGCACTAACACACAGAGCGAGCACTCGTCACTAAAGAAAACCTGTTAAATAATACAAACATGAATTCAGTAAAAATCATGTTGTTAAGTTATTCACCTTTTTCCAATTCTCGTCTGTGAAATGTCGATGTTCTGCTCGAAATCTCTATTCCTCTCTCTTGTATAATTTTTTGGAATCATTTTAATTGTAGCAAATCTATTGCTCAAAGCCTGATGAACAATTTCACGGTCAGATCTCTTCGAAGTTTTTCTTTTCCAACCGCACTTTGCCCGTCTTTGTGTCGATGTGCTAGCTCCTTCCTTTAAGTTGCTAGCTAAACGCGTTATAGAAGAAAGAGATACTTTCTGTAATTTTGGAATTTCTCGTTGTGAATGTTTGTTTGATTGTAGAAGAGCTTGTATAGCGGCTTTTTGTTCACTTGTTAAATCTTTCCCGGGCATTTTCTACAAAAAAACCCCAAATATTTCAATTTTTTTCAAATTCCAAATAATTAATTATTAAGAGTGAGATAGAATAACAATTTTACCTTTGCAATAACGATATATTAACACAAAACATTTAACGATACTCCACAACTTAGCTTCTGTACGGTTATGACGAAATATTTTAAAAAATATCGATGCATTCTCTAAATTGTGAACTCGCTAAATGTAAGTTGATAACTGAAATATTTATATATACCTACTTTACTCTTGTAAATATCATTCCTCTGGTATTTTTATTTATTGATACAATAGTCTAGTCCCCCTATAAACGATCGGATTCAAAGCAAAAGAATATCACTATAATAAGATGGGAATTTCCAGGTAAAAGGGTTGCTTTATGACATGTTTCAAGTAATATGGCCAGGGACTGTACTTACTGAAAATTTTAACCTCATATCATTTGTTTGTTACGTGTTTTTTCGGTAAATTTATTTGCAATGCGCGAGCAGAATATTATGCATATAAAATGTATTTTATTTTTCTTGATAATTTTTTTCCCAAAAGAAAGAAATTTTTTGAGTTCCGTGTACTTTCGACGTGAAAAACTGCTGATACAGCAGCGATTTATTTTCTATGTGTCCCAACAAGCTCTCTTCAGGAACCATACCTCTTCCTCTATACACAAAGCTCGGCGGCTTGTAGTTTTAAGAACAATTTCTTTTCACGTATGTATACGCAAGCGAACAAAAGGACGAATACAATCTATACAGTTTGTATTATATGCTCTCGAACAATGGTAATGTCGGGGTATACATCCATACGTACGTTGTATATTCCAAGAAGTCAATTTTACAACCTTTGTACACATATACACCTTTGTTATTAGCTGCGAGCGAACCGTGCAGGCGGCAGTGGCGGATAATCGGATGAGATATAGGAAAAGATATAGGACCGAGAGCCGTACTTTTTTCTCTTCTTAAGTATATTGTTTGTTGTTTAAGAAACGGCAACGCTTGTCCTTTATGGGCTACTGTTCTGGCTTCGCATCGAGCTCTCTATTTAGGAATTCGCCGACACACGTACAGATAGAAAGATTTTTTTCCACTTTATTTCTAAGTGTCTCGATCTAGGAATTGTATTCTACCTAAAGATATTGGTGCGAGATTATACGTCGTTGCTATACAGAGTGTCTCATTATATTTTGACTGATTTTGCAAGATTATATTTTCCGAACGGCATAAAGTATTAAGGTGCGCTTTTCACCATTGAATTTTATATGAATCCAAGTATTTTTATGGCTTTTATGAATACGTCATTCCTTCTATAAAAGTCGATATGAAAATGGTATAATGGTTTTTTTTTCTGTGGGGTTATGTTAAGGAAAGAGCTTATAATCTACTTCCGGAAAACATCTCTGATCTAAAACATAATATTGGGAATGTTATTGAAAATATCCCAATGGAAATGCTAAATGGAGCATTTGATAACTTTCTGGCGAGATTAAATCCCTGCATACAGGAAAACGGCACATTGAACATTTGATATATAGATGTACTTCTAAATGATTTTTTTTTGTTTTTAGTTAATTGTAGTGTATCATTAGGCTGTAAGAAAATATAATTTAAATTGTAGCTGTGTTTATTCTTCTGTTAATGATAGCACGCTGGATGTTTTGTTGTTTCAATTTTTAATTTTACACTGGTATCTTCATAATCATCATGGTTCATTTTGCATAAACATTTCTGAATTTTCTGAGAATTCTATTTTGCTTTCCATAAATAAGCTAAAGAATATTCACAGTTCTGAACATGATCAAATTCCCTCGTTTCTTATTAAAGATTGTAAACACCTATTGCTACATCCTCTCTTAAAAATCTTTAACTTAATCTTGAAAACTTCACTTTTTCCCGATTTATGGAAGGTTGCACGCATTGTACCCATATTTAAATCCAGAGACGCGGCTGACATATGCAACTATCGCCCAATAACTATCTTATCGAATTTTGCCAAAGTGTTTGAACAATGCTTATACACTGCTGTTTATCCTTGCGTTAAAAACAGCATTTCTTCTTGCCAACACGGCTTTACTGAGAAAAGATCTACTGTAACTAATCTATGTCAGTTTACTCAGTTTTTATCTCATGCTATAGATTCTCGCGTGCAAATTGATGTCTTATATACCGATTTTGCCAAAGCATTTGACCGCCTTGACTATTCTTTAATTCCACATAAGCTTATGTCTTTTGGATTTAGTGATTCGCTTGTGCACCTGTTTCAATCATATTTGTTCAATAGACTTCAATATGTTTTTTATAATGGCTTCTGCTCGTCAATACATTGCCTCTTTGGGAGTCCCTCAAGGGTCTAATCTTGGACCTTTGATTTTCAACTTATTCATTAACGATATAAGTACATGTGTATCGTCGAATGCATTACTATTCGCTGACGATTTGAAGCTATATCGTGAGGTGTCCAGTCCCGAGGATTGTTACTTCTTGCTAAGCGATCTTACAAATATTCCTAAATGGTATACATCAAATAATCTACCTCTGAATATCAGCAAATGTAAAGTTATTTCATTTACACGCGCAACTACGCCAATTACTTTCAACTATGAGCTTAATCAAGTTAACATCGAACGTGTCGAATTAATTAAGGGTCTAGGGATTTTGTTTGATAGCAAACTCAATTTTGCGCAACACATTATCGGTATCTCCCATGCGACTAGAAGATCTCTTGGCTTTATTGTGCGAAATTGCAGAGAGTTTACCAATGAGGTAGCCTTGAAATCTTTGTACTACGCTCTTGTTAGATCCCGTCTGGAATACGCGTCCATCATATGGTGCCCTTACTATTTAACGCATAAACGCCAATTGGAATTGGTCCAACGCAGATTTGCTAAACTCCTCTGGTTCCGGCAAGACGGAGTGTACCCACCGAGAGGCGTTGATCATATATTACTGTTGTTCCGATTTAATTTACCCTCTCTTAACTTTCGACGCATATCCTTCGGTTTGGTGTTTCTCTGGAAATTGTGTAATGGCTGCATTGACTGCTCGGCACTACTTCAAAGATTACAATTTATAATCCCACGCTCTGGTGTCCGGTATTCGAATACGTTTTATCTACCGTTTCATCGAACAAATGCTCTTTTAAAATCACATACAATAAGGATAGTCACTGCTCTTTACTTTAATAATTTTTTGTAACTTGTTACTCTTACTTATTTTTTGTACTCGTTTTGTAATTTGTTTAATTAATTACTTGTCCAACAATTGGAATTTTCTCTGTTGAGCAATAAAGCTTATTATTATTATTATTATAAACGTTTATCTCTGTTATTTGTCAACCGATTTTAATTTTGTAAATAACATTTAAAGTCTAAAAGAAGTACCTTTTCAAATTACTGGGGATAAATAAAGCAATGGATTAAAGAAATTCAGTATATCGGGTCTGCCGTTCGGAAAATATAAGCTTGCAAAATCAGTCAAAATATAATGAGACACCCTGTATAACATAAACATTTGAAGACTTCCCAGGCGGCCTATATCCGAAACTAATAAAATTATTAAAAAATGCAAAGACAGGTTAATTTTTGTTTTGAGGGGGAACCATTTTGATTAATATCTCAATACACTAAACTTACTCCCTTAAATGGGATAATACCATTTGTGACAGACACATCGTTGGAAAGGTATTTTCAATACGAATTCAGTAGTACATCTTACTTTGACATTTAGTCAAGTTTTGGGGATTATAACAGAAAAATATCATGCTAAACAAAAATTGTAAAATGGAAACTTTTATTCAAAAAAATATTTAAATGAGTTAATTAAATGTCAAAATTGTGCACCTTTTTGTTCAAGGCAATAAATCTAGTCTATTTTCAAATTCTCTTCTGATACTTTTAATTACTTCTGGTAATATACGCCTGCATTCTTCAGTAATTCTAAGTCTAAGTTCGCCAATATTCTGCGGTTGCGTTTGGTACTTAACTGTTTTCAGAGAATCCCACAAGAAAAAATCAAGTGGAGTCAAATCTGGAGAGCGGGTAGGCCATTCCGTTTATATTCCGTTTATATTCAGAGAACGAACGTTCTACATCTAGTGACGTAATATTTGCGTAAGTAAAATAATCTTTCAAATAACTTAACAATTCTGTTGACGCACCTTCACAAATGTGTCTTAATGTGCCAAAATCAGAATTTTTCTCAAAAACACTTTCAAATTTTTCTAGAACAGAAACATTTTTTGCGTCTTCAATCGCGCATAGCTGTGCGTGAACATGTTGCACTATTTGTAGAGATTCTTCTAACGGCACCGCAGGATTTTGTAATTTTTCTATTGCATCTGCTAGCCCGAAGTAATTGTCGTGAATGATTTTTAAATCCATTTTAACCTGACTATCTTGAAATTTCGACTGGCTTTTCTGGATAGCGGCAGCTTCCTTTGTATCGAATTGTAAAACCACGTTCTTAATATTGTCAAAATATTTATGATAATAAAGCGCGGCCTGCAACCATGTTCCCCAACGAGTTAGAATAGGTTCTGGTGGCTCTGGTATACGGGGGCACAGTCTGTGAAATTCGCGAATACGTTTCGGTGATTTGACAAATACTGCTTTGGTATGCGCTATTAAAGCGTCTACCTCAGGATAACATTTTCTGATACTATCCGCCACAAGATTGAGAGCATGAATTTTACACGTAATGTGTAACAAATTAGCAGAATGCTTTTTAAAAGACCGGCCTACAGAAAGCATGTTTGCAGCACCATCACTCACTAACATCAAGAGTTGGTTTGTTGAAAGTTCAAACTTGTCCAATGTATTTAACACTAACTTTGAAATTACTTCGGCAGTATACTGTTGTATTCATTTGGAGACTAATAGAATTGAAGGTGCCGATTGACGAGGTTCCAATTTGCGTGCCATTACATTAAGAACAGAATGTTTCTTCCGATCTGTTGTTTCGTCGACACATAACCACAATTTTTGATCTGTCAACTCCGATTTTATTTTTTGTTCAATATGTTCGCGCGCAGATGGCACAATTCTTCGTAACGATGTTCGACTTGGTAATTTGCATTCCGAATAGTTATTCCAAAAGCAGATAAATGGTTCCTTGTCTAGTAAATTAAACGGTATATTACATGCGATAAACGTAACGCATAAATTAAATATAAATTTTTCATTGTCTCGTGCGCAATTTCTTTTTGAGACATGCTTTTCACTATTTACGTGTCGTAGACAATGTTGTCTGGACCAACACGTTAACGGGATTTTACAGATTACACATTTAATTTTAGCACCTTTATATATTAAGTCTGGAATTTCTGCAATAAATTTTCGAAGTTTGTCCGACCGCGGTCGTTTTGCTGACGAAATCATAATTTTTCTAGGACAGATAAACAATTGCGCAAATGACCGGCAGCGAAAATGTCCGTACTGCTCCGCAGACGAAGTAATACTACCGTTCCTCTCGGTCCGAACTGATTCTACGCCGATGCGCGGTACCGCTCGTGGCCAGCGTTACTCATTAATGTTGGTTTAATTGTCACATAATAATTTTTAAAGTAATCGAACTTTTATCTGCTTCTTTTGATTATCAATATAATACACCTATCCTCCTTTAAAGTTAGTATTCGGGTACCCATAAAGATCCAACGAATTACCCATTCAACCCCTAAGTATAATACAGGCACATCGTTTTCGATACCGAAAGAAATAAAAATAAATAAAATCCTCTCTATCCGTCGAAACCGTCAGAAATTATAAAGATAAGACTGACCGTTTAATGCTATCTATTGTATCTAATAACAAGACGACATTGGCCGAAAAAGAAAATATAAAAATCATTAAGGCCGTTTCCGATAAAAAAGACGTGTTCACGAAGTAATAATCGACGAGAGACGTTTGTTAGAAAATACACGAGGTCGACCTTAACGTTTATTCCAAAACACCTCGAGCGTGAGTAAATTTACCGGTATGTATAACTACGAGGTGTGACAGTTTACTTTCCAGAACGATCACGTGGTGTCGCTCGAGGAATGTATTTAATAAAAATCTGAGCAGAAGTACCGACAGTGCTACGTCAAGACAACAGGAAATGAAGTCGATCGAAAAAAAAGAAGAACCTTTCTTTGTACTCTAAGCATTCGATTTATTTTAGATCTTTTTCAAAGAGGAACATGGAACAGAAAAATTATATTCACATATCAAGAACAATGTATTAAATTCTAACGTAAAATGTACTTACAGATAGGTGAAAATATAAACTAGCGAAAACATCACCGAAGAACGGTGACATAATAAAAACGGTGATGGGTTACCAGTAGAGCGATATATAGGCGTTTGACCGTAGTAGCGGGTTTTGTGCGAAAATCAATTCTCGCTTTGTCAGCGTCCTCTTGTTTATTCTTCGTTCTGTGTTTCATGTTACACGTTATTCGTTTTAAATACAGCGAAGAAGGCTAAAAAATGACGCTTTGCTGGCACAGTAAATAAGTTTATCTGTGACTTTGCGGATGTGTTCTACGACGGTGCTAAAATTGTTTGTAAAGTGTGCGAGAAACATTTGATATGCTGGTACAAGGCGGACTGTAATAAACATGCAAATACCGAAGAACCCAGAACTAGACCACAGAGGAAGAAATTTACAGGGGTTAGATAGGGTAACCACGCCCCACAGAGTCCAATCCTCTTATCTCTGAAGTTAACATTTAACCAATTTTAACTCTAATGTTGTTTTATTGCATTCAGTACTTTATTAAATGTAAGAAGCTAATTTTTATAAAAGAAACTGTGAATTATTTGTTTGTATTGATTTTTTTTCAACTTCATCGAAAGTAGCTGTCAGGCTAGTATTATATATTTTTCTTTTGCTGTTTTTGCAAATTTTTTATTAATTTAATTTTAAATTGATTAATCATTTCCTGTCCATCTCATTGGGAGAAAGGTTAAATACATTTTCTTTAATAAGTTAGTTAACAGCACTGGCTTTCTTTTCTGCGTATGACTTCTCACGCATCTTAAGTTTAGAAACAGGGAATTCACTTACAAGGGAACATCCCGAACCCGCGTAAATTCCAAAAAAATTGAAACTTTGTGGACAAGTAGTTTTCACCCCAAGATGTTCGAAGCCATTTTCCTTATCGGCCCAATTTCGATTTAAGAGGGTGGAACCACCCCTGGAATTTTACTTGATTTTCGGTTTTTTGAAAATAATTCGATAACGGTTGGACCAAATACATTAAAGTTATATATCAAAATAATCGTCTCTTTGAGCTCTATTACATATGTGAAAATTGTATTTCTATTTAAAAATTTGGTGGTGCCTGCCCCCACCGCTTCACGAATTAACCTATTCAAATGCCATACTGTGGGTGTTATACAGCCCTTCAAGCAGTTTCAAAAACGTACTTCACTTTTTGTAAAATAATTATTAGAAAAGGATAAAACTTGCCTCACGATACGTCTCTTTATGTAATTGTCAATGCCTGTGCAAAACAAAAATATGTTAAAGCTAATCCGCAGATATTGTGTGAATAATGTATTATCTTCGATGTGTACACGTATTTCGGATATCTCTATTACTGACTCACAATCAATGTGATAGAATAATTTATGCAATGAGTTTATTAATTCTTTAAAATTCGATACATGAATTTGTAAATTGGTAATAATACTTATGAAGGCAGATATGACTTATACTTATAATAAATACAATAATCTTTAATGTGAGTAATAGTTAATATGTAATAGTTTAAAATTGTTGATTCGTTTGGATAAAAATAAGTATATAAGAGAAAGTCACTTTTGTAACTTTTTAATACTGCATCTGACTGTGAGAATTAGAGTACTGGTTCAACAATGGTAGTAAATCCAGTAAGTGTAGTTCGATTACTAATACTGACATTTAATGTCGCAAATGACAATCGTCCAATAGTTTTCAACAATGAAGGAAGTGAAATGCACGACGTATTAAAGAATATATTAATTAGATCTCGGGACGATGCAACCTTTGAAGTAGATAACGAGGTAACGCTAGAATTCTTGCAAGAATATAGGCCACATTCTGTAGAATTTGTTGATGATAGATATCCACCTTCACGGGAGGAAGTCTTAGAAGTTACACAATTTGAAGAAGAAGAATGTGCACCAGAAGAAGGAGATATTGTCGATTTAGAATATAAGACAAAAGCTGTTACCTTCTGGAAATCTGGGAAAAAAGGACGTTCATTTGAAGCTGTAAAACATAGATTTAAGCAAGTAAAGTCTTTACAACAATTATATAGGTAAGAAATTGCAGGCCAATTTTAAGACATTTTTGTATTCACAAATTTTTTGCTTTTTGGATGGAAGGTATCAATACAAAAAGGAGGAACACGAAGAGGGAAACTATTATAAATTTCGGAATATGTTTTTAATAAATTTGTTACTGGCAGCGAAGCGCATGCTATAATTCACGACCTAGATCTTTGTAAATGGGCTATGGAAGACAATGAAGAAATTGGATTAACAAATTTCAGAGCATCCCCACAATGGTTGTGGAACTTCAAGAAAGTATACCGGATAGTTTTTAGAAAAATTACCAAATTTATAACCCGTTCATATGGTACAGCCACGGCACAGTTAAATCAAATTTCGTCGGCTTTCGTACAAGAAGTAAAACCTTATATTCCGAAGGTAGGCTCTACTAATACATTTAACGCTGATGAAAGTGGATTCAATTTGGAATTGCACGTTAGCTCCACAGGGATCGAAAGCAGTTGAAAGTATTGTGCAATCTATATTCGCTACAACACACAGCTATACCATACTTCCTACAGTAGCCGCGTCTGAATGCTTGTTGTCGCCCCTATTCATGGTTTTGAAAGAACATAGTGGTACATTTGGACCACGAGTTGTAGAATCAATGTTCCACGCAGAAAATATTTATGTAACTGCTTCATCATCCGGAAAACTAACAACAGCATTATTCACGGAATGATTCACAGGTAGGTATATCTTCCAAATATAGGATCTCAAACAGTTTTATTGCTAGATTCGTATACTGGTCATTGTCCATCTAACTTAAAAGATCATATATCGGCCGACAAAAATATGAATATCCTTACAATACCAAAGAAAACCACTGGTATGATACAACCAACAAAATTTGTATACGCGTAACAACATTATTAAATTACAGCCTTTAGTGCACAACCAATCTTCTTCAAAATATCATGATTTATTTGCTTATGCATGGTACAAAAGTGGTTACATTGCGGACCGGCCAAATCGTTTCGATAATCCTGTCACTTGCCTTCACAGAAGATTTTCAAATTCCATCGCGATGTTCCATATGTGGAGCGCGTGCTATAATACGGTGTGCCTGGTGCAACAGTTTTTTGTGCTTTAAGCATTTTTATGAAGAAATGCATTATCATACAAATTAAGTAATCACCAGCGTATATATTATATATACACATGTATACATAAGCCATATATTACAAAATATGTCATAATATGTATTTTATATGTTTGAATAAATTTTTTTACAACTATGAACTGTAATATCGACATCCGAAAGGCATGCGATATTATTATATTAATTAATTTTTATCTATATTTCTGTTTTCTAAAACATATCTATCTAAAAACAACAAAATTTATGTTACATTCCTTCACAGTCTCTGACGACTTATTAAATATCATTTTCCTCATTTTTTTTAATAACTGTTTTACAAAAAATGAAGTACGTTTTTGAAACTACTTGAAGGGCTGTATAACACCCACAGTATGGCATTGGAATAGGTTCATTCGTGAAGGGGTGGAGGAAGGCACTACCAAATTTTAAAATAGAAATACTATGCTACTTTCACATATGTAATAATAATAATAACAATAATAATAATAATAATAATAATAATTTATTTTTTGTAATCAAACCATTACAGAAAAAGTCAATTTGTTGTTTTTTTTTTACATGCAAATGAATTGCAATTGTCAACGTGTATAAATAAAAATGAATAATAAAAGTATAAATAAAATCTAAAAGTTACAGAAAAGGATGTACAAAACAGACAATGTAATAAATAAAAGACAAATAAAACATAAAAAAAAAATACTATGACTAGAACTCCTCGATACTGTAATAGAGCTCAAAGAGGCGATTATTTTGATATATAACTTTGATGTATTTGGTCCAACCGTTATCGAATTATTTTCAAAAAATCGAAAATCAAGTAACATTTCAGGGGTGGTTTAACCCTCTTAAAACGATAAGGTAAATGGCTTCGAACATCTTGTGGCGAGGACTACTTGTCCACAAAGTTTCATTTTTTTTGGAATTTACGGGTTCGAGACGTTCCCTTGTAAGATCTATTTCTAGATACTTAAACACATTTCTCAGTGAATTGCTGTATAATCTCTAACTTCTATTAAAAAGGCTCATTTACATAGTTCTAATTACATAAGCATTCCCATGTGCATATTAACAATGTCGTTAATTATTAATTAATTTATTCTCAAACAAAATTGATCCACGTAAGAAACCAATCTAGAACAAACATAACTAGACAGGTGCAGTACAAAAAAAAAAACGCATTTCATTTTCTCATAATTAAAGAAAATTACTACGTATATACAGCTAGATACCATCTCAATTATTATGTACACATATAAAAGAGACTTTGCCCTATAAAATCGCGCGCTTTTTTCTCATCGTGCTCGTCTTCCATTGTTCCAAAATCGCGCGCATCATCTGATGTCTCATGCAACGTCATAATCGTCCATCTAGTGTTCACATAATCACGACATACGAGTAAATCGGTAGATGTAAAATGTAATTTGCGGTAAGGTTGAAGAATATGAAGCTATTAAGTATAGAGTATGAGATACGCGTCTATAAAAGAAGTGATTGTGTCGCTTAAGAAATGTGAAATTGAAGAAATTCGCGAGAAATGCTTGGATTAGAAGATGTTGATTGGTATTAAAATCTTTGTTAAAGATGAGCTTCTTTTATGATGTAGACGATGATAAAGTAACGTTTGGGATTGAAATAAAAGATTATTTTTCAAAATTCATGTACTTAAATGGTGGAATTTTACGCACAAAATAACTTTTACAGATTATTTTTAATTAATATCTTGTCTGCGTAGTTTCACTTACTAAAAAAGGATGCATTTTACGTATGGGAAATGTTCATAAGAGATTTCTAGAGGGGGTATCCTATTTACAAAAAAAAAAATTAAACAATCCAACCTGGTAATAATTTCGAAAGCCATATTGGAAAATCTAGTCGATGTACGAGGGTGGTATAATAAACACCCGTGACAAGGAAGACAACGCAATTGTTTTGTATTTAGTACATTTATTTCTCAACATAATCTCCTTGTAGTTCTATGCACTTAGTTCAGCGATGTTCTGATATAATAACTAGAGCAGGCCAAATCGGTCCCCGCAACAGAATCGGAGTCAGACGCATGGGCCGCTTATTATAAATAGCGTATATATGGCACAGCAGACATGTGATATTTTGAAATCAATACAGCAGAGTAAAAAATTGAAACCGACGCAATAATCATGTTTGGTAAATAGAGAGAATACACGCACACACTGAAGTGCTTTTATTGTCATTATTTTTTTTTTGTTTGAAAACGGTATGTGTTGTAAATGTGATGTAATAAGGTAATAACTGTAAACAGTAATCAAAGTAGTTATTCAAAAATCTGTTGTACTTAATAACGTAATAATAAATAATAATATAAAAAATAAACGGAACTTTTTAATAAAGCAGATAGGCTTGTTGAAAAAGTTTAGGGATGCCTCCACCCGCGACACGAGCTGATGCAAGGCACTTTCACATGATTTACCTGCTTGGTAGGCATGCTGGTTGGGATGTAATGGCCTTTCAATTAGAGAGGTTTCTCTGACATACTTTTCAAGCAGTTTTTCCATGGTCTTCAAGATGAAGGATGATAGGGTTATTGGCCTGTATGCCTTTGCCTCGGCGTATGAGCATCGCCCAGGTTTTGGAATAAATACGACCTTAGCCCTATTCCAGATGGATGGTATGTAACCCAGCGCCAGACTGGCTCTATATATTCCGCAAAGCACTGGTGCTATTGCATCTTTACCTTGCTCTAACAAAGCAGGAAAAATCTCGTCAAGTCCGGGTGATTGTTGATTGCCCAGACAATCCTGCTGTATGTTAGTCATCCGTTTTTGGCCTTCGGAAAGGCCATTCGAGGTCCCGACCACTTGATATGCTATCCAGGTTAACATTCTTTGAACCTGGGAAGTGCGCTTCCAGTAAAACCTCAAGCGTTTCTATCCCAGTGTTCGTAAATCCTCCTGTGGATTTTCTAATATTGCCCAGAGGATTTGTTGGATCTTTAGCGAGTAGTCTATGAAGTCTTGCAATTTCCGATGTGGTTTCTATGTCTCCGCAGAATTTCCTCCATGACTCTCTTTTAGCCTTTCTTGTACGTGAGTACGTTTCGATATTCCAACCACTCATTGGTTTTTTTCGCTCTGTTGAATAACTTGCGTGTTCGTTGCCTCAGTAGTGATAACTCCTCATTCCACCAGCTGAGTGCTCTGGAAGAGTTTCGTTTTGACCGAGGACAGCTTATAGTATATGAGGCTATTATGGCCTCTTGTAGTTGTTCTGAGGCCGCCTCTATATCAAGTTCATTTTTAGTGTCTGGTTTGACCTGTTTGATGTTATTACTCAGCTCCTCTTTGTACCTTAACCAGTTGGTCCTTCGCGGATTCCTATACATCCCCACTGTTTTATCAGAATCAGCGATTTCCAGGACGATGTACCTGTGATCTGAATGAGATGGTTCGTCAGACACATACCACTTAGTAACCTGAGTACTAATGTACAGGGAGCTCTGTTAATTACGTGATACAAGCTGCTCAGTGTATCACCAATCCTAATCTAAACGTTTCTTCCGCTAAGGTAATTTCCAAACCAATCCAGGAGCGGATCGCGAATTCCTAGATTTTCCAACATTAATAGAAGCTTTTCATGATTTATCTGATCTAATACCTCAGTAAAGTCCACAAATAAACCAAGAACATGTATGTCATTGTATAATCACTACCAATTATATTAGCTACCCGCTGCAACAGACCAGTAGTATTTTTCTTACGCTGGAACCTATATTCAGACTCATCTAGTATACGAAATCTAGTCAGTTTTGATGTTAAAGAAATAATAGTCCTTAAATTATGTTTAGCAACACATCATGTTGAAAAATATTCATTCAGTTGGTCACGGGAAGTTGTTAGAGAAACTAAAGAATATAAAATTGAATCCAAGACAGTAGAAGCAATGAATTATATCGAATCCCAGTTAAAAGAAAAGTACATTGTGGAAAGTGGATAATTTACAAATTGTGTTATCGAAAATGGAATAGTAGATTTAAAAATAGCATTTAAAAATTCAGCATGTGAACATTTTATCAACGCCAAGCAACTGCATCACCCAAATGCAGAGCGTTCATGCATTATTTAATTTTGCCTTAGGGTACATAGATGTGAACCCTGATTAAGCAACACCATATTATAAACAAAGTTATTTTTTGACAGAATATATTAAGTAACTTGGACAATATCCACTCGTGCAATGTATCGTCCTTTTTTCCACAAATACACGTTAATTCCTAAAATAAAACCCATTTTCCTCATCAATCTTACGTCTTCGAGCACATGCATCAGGTGTCACGTTCGTACACAGCAAGTGATAATTTTATAACTTTTCTAACGTGTGAACGCTTGGAAAAAGACGACTGGGGACGAGGGTTCGTACTTGCCGAGCGTGTTACCTAGCCGAACAGTCGTCGTGTCGTCCACATTATCACCTGATCGATGGCACCTAATTTAAACCAACATTTCCATCCGATAAGTTCGGAACCGGGTCCCTTTTTTTCCGCCATGCAAGAGAGGACCTACAAATACGGCCGCTCGAATGAGACATCCCACTTTATCCGAAATTTCAGATAACGAAGACATATCGAACCTACTTGCGTTATCTTCGATGACGTGGGCGAGACTTCCCGAAAAGGACGCGTCTGATGCCGGCTAAAATAAGCTTGTCTTCTACTTTTTATTTTTATTTTATTTTCGATATTCCTTTTTTATATGCTTTATTTCTTTTTTTATTGTTACTTTTATAGTGCGTTGTATGTTAAGTAAGTACGATATGTGACAATTAATTTAAGGTACGTATATACGGAATATATTGCAGTGGTATTTTGGAAAGGATATCTACTGTAGTGATTTTATTATTCGAAGACGTAACAACTACAATTTACGATGGTAAAGCCGGGTGGGTGGATTGATCTACCCATCTACGTTGACCAACAAGATCTATTGTAGGCTGGCAATGTAATTTTAGAATTCGCTGAGAAAACCTATCCTTCTGGCGAATTCCAGAAGTTTTCCTCAGACTCTTAGGCGTTACAAAACCCTCGCCAAACAGAAAAAATCTGACTCAGCAGATGACAGGATAATGGCAGAAAATATGCATTTTTGTTTCTCCCTCTTCCAAACACAGACAGCATTCCTTCTCTGGAGCGAGCCCCATTTCGTATAGATATTTCCTCAATCGAGTATGGCCAGTCAGCGATCCACTTCCTCTTCCTAGAGCTAGGCCAAGGCTCTTAAGCCCTTAAGACAGTCTGTACCTCACTGTCAGTATTTCTTCTACCAGTTATCTCTAACTATGTTAATGCGTTATGGTTCTAGTTAATCATGTGTAGGGATTGCAAATTTATCGACTTTTTTAATACCGGTAATTTGGTAATTTTTTTTTCATTACCGGTTTTAATTTTCGATTAATATTCAAGTCCCGACATTTTGATTATTTATAATATCAATCTTTTACTTCTTAAAAAAAAAAACACTCAGTTAATGATATGTTACAGGGGAGAATCAAAATCTCAGCTTATTTTAGGTTATTTATAATTTGAAAACATTATTTGTAAAAATGACACATACACACACAAAAAACACACTGTATTTGGAAATAACCGTCAGGGAAACTTCTCAGACATTTTAATTAAAAATCGTAATGTGCATTGGGTACGGTCCCTGGCCAAATTACTTGAAACATTCAATATTTTGTAGTTTCTTCATAATAAAATATAAACTATACATGTATTATATTTTTTATTTATAAAATATATTGTAAAAATATGTAACATATGTAAATATTAAATAAGTAATTAATATTTAGTCCATAACCCATGATTTTTAATAATACCCTTAATTCTTCGGGGCATACTTTCAATGCAAGATATGGTTGTCTCTTTTATATCTTCATCGTTCTCCCATACATCCTTTATATTCTTCATTAATATTTCCTTTGTAGGGTTTTCTCTTTCATATACCTTACTTTTTAGTCGATTCCATACGTTGTCGATAAGATTGAGGTCCGGTGAATTTCCGGGCCAACGTAAAAGAGGTATGTGATTGTCTTCAAAGAATTTCTTAACCTTTTTTGTCACATGGCAAGGAGCATTATCTTGCATAAATATACGTCCTGGCTTAAAATATGGCAATAACGTGTTTTTTGACACATTTATGTACTGCTCTTCACGCATTGTACCTTCTACAAAATACAAAGGTCCGGGTCCGTCTCCATTAATCACTCCCCAAATCCTTACCTGCGGAGGGTGTTTTACGGTTCGAAGAACCGTGGACTCTGTGAGACGTTCGCCAGGTTGTCTTCGAACAAATTGTGCTCGCTGCACTAACACACAGAGCGAGCACTCGTCACTAAAGAAAACCTATTAAATAATGCAAACATTAATTCAGTAAAAATCATGTTGTTAAGTTATTCACCTTTTTCCAATTCTCGTCTGTGAAATGTCGATATTCTCTTGCAAAGTTGAGACGAGCAGATTTCATTTTTTCGGTTAAACGCGGCTTTTTTACAGGTCTTCGAAGTTCTGCTCGAAATCTCTATTCCTCTCTCTTGTTTAAATTTATATCAAAATTATTATTAATAAATCACTGTCTCTCTTCAAAATTATTTGAATCGCTTCACTTTTCTATCAAACAGTTTGATTGCAGAAAGTCCATAAGTGAGATTTCCCACGTTTTACAACTGAAAGTAAACCCTGAGATAATTTAACATGATTTGTTTAATTTAATTTATTAAAATACAATTTTTAATTGATATTTATTCAAAAATATCACTACAATATGTATAGGGAAACTTCTCAGATATTTTAATTAAAAATCATAATGTGCATTGGGTATATTATAGGAGAGAAGATGTCGGTGTCCATCACTGATTTCACTTGTAGAATGGCATTTAATTTTTTTTTTATAAATTACCTCTGAACATATGCATAGATATTTAGCTCTCCTAAGGCGGTATTGGAACTTTCATCGAAGATATTGAAGAGGAAAGAAACATCTCCTAGACTTCACATATATCCCCTCATAACATATACATCTATTGCTAAATAAGTAAATTATTACACAGGCGAACAAGTTAGAATATGCGCTACGCGGACATGCATTTAATGTGTACTATGCAATTAACTAGGTACGGATATTAAGAATGTGGCATGGCGTATGGGATAATGTGCTAGCGTCTTATTTATTACCGGTTTTTTATATCGTTTGGAAATTTCTCTATTAGAATTCCTTCTAATAGACGTTATAGAGACTCTAGATACAGAACTCACCCAGCCAATGCGAGTCTATTTCCAGCAATAGCGGCTCTAAAACGAGTTTCGCCATTAGAGTTTCTAACGTTGCAAATTTTCTCTCCGTTTTAAAGACCAGATTTCCACTTTATTATCGTAGCATTAACACTTCCTTTTTGCTCTTTTCGGTTAACGTAAAAGTTGCAATTATTATAGTCGTAATGTGTTTTACTGTACGCACTACGTATAGAATGATTCATTTTCAAACATATTCTTTTAAGTAACTTGTTAGAAAGTTTTCCTATAATTGCATACAATCTAATAATTAAAAAAGAAGTTTAGTGGGTATGAGGTGGTTCCCAAAAGTTCTGCGTGAACGGACGTAGTTGCAATCAAACGCCACTCTATAGCGAATAGGTGGAAAAAGAACCCCAAAAACCTATGTTTACAAATCTTAACCATTTTGTGATTTTCATATTCCTTAATATTGGAAACTTCGAAATTCAAAAGCACAACGCAAGATATTAACAAAAAAAAAATTAGAAATTAACATCAAAAGCAAGCGTACCAGTTTCAAAGACTTTTCTCTCACTTTTTTGTGAAAGTTTAATTAGGTTCTATATACATGCAATTTTTAGTTTTCGGAAAACTATTTATTATATTTGAAAATACATTCTTTGAACTATAAGAACAGCTTCAAATGTTTCTTTCAAATGTTTTTATATTAATCTAATGACTTTAAAGGGAAACATAGATAAAAAATTCAAGTTGTATCAATTTTTAACTGGCGACATCCTGCAATCTTATCTAATTTACTTTAGTGTCTAGCCTAAATATTGAGGATTATAATTAACGCTGGCCACGAGCGGTACCGCGCATCGGCGTAGGATCAGTTCGGACCGAGAGGAACGGTAGTATTACTTCGTCTGCGGAGCAGTACGGACATTTTCGCTGCCGGTCATTTGCGCAATTGTTTATCTGTCCTAGAAAAATTATGATTTCGTCAGCAAAACGATCGCGGTCGGACAAACTTCGAAAATTTATTGCAGAAATTCCAGACTTAATATATGAAGGTGCTAAAATTAAATGTGTAATCTGTAAAATCCCGTTAATGTATTGGTCCAGACAACATTGTCGACGACACGTAAATAGTGAAAAGCATGTCTCAAAAAGAAATTGCGCACGAGACAATGAAAAATTTATATTTAATTTATGCGTTACGTTTATCGCATGTAATATACCATTTAATTTACTAGACAAGGAACCATTTATCTGCTTTTGGAATAACTATTCGGAGTGCAAATTACCAAGTCGAACATCGTTACGAAGAATTGTGCCATCTGCGCGCGAACATATTGAACAAAATATAAAATCGGAGTTGAAAGATCAAAAATTGTGGTTATGTGTCGACGAAACAGCAGATCGGAAGAAACATTCTGTTCTTAATGTAATGGCACGCAAATTGGAACCTCATCAATCGGCACCTTCAACTCTATTAGTCACCAAACGAATACAACAGTGTACTGCCGAAGTAATTTCAAAGTTAGTGTTAAATACATTGGACAAGTTTGAACTTTCAAAAAACCAACTCTTGATGTTAGTGAGTGATGGTGCTGCAAACATGCTTTCTGTAGGCCGGTCTCTTAAAAAGCATTCTGCTAATTTGTTACAAATTACGTGTAAAATTCATGCTCTCAATCTTGTGGCGGATAGTATCAGAAAATGTTATCCTGAGGTAGGCGCTTTAATAGCGCATACCAAAGCAGTATTTGTCAAATCACCGAAACGTATTCGCGAATTTCACAGACTGTGCCCTCGTATACCAGAGCCACCAGAACCTATTCTAACTCGTTGGGGAACATGGTTGCAGGCCGCGTTTTATTATCATAAATATTTTGACAATATTAAGAACGTGGTTTTACAATTCGATACAAAGAAAGCTGCCCCTATCCAGAAAAGCCAGTCGAAATTTCAAGATAGTCAGGTTAAAATGGATTTAAAAATCATTCACGACAATTACTTCGGGCTAGCAGATGCAATAGAAATATTACAAAATCCTGCGGTGCCGTTAGAAGAACCTCTACAAATAGTGCAACATGTTCACGCACAGCTATGCGCGATTGAAGACGCAAAAAATGTTTCTGTTCTAGAAAAATTTGAAAGTGTTTTTTGAGAAAAATTCTGATTTTGGCACATTAAGACACATTTGTGAAGGTGCGTCAATAGAATCGTTAAGTTATTTGAAAGATTATTTTACTTACGCAAATATTACGTCACTAGATGTAGAACGTTCGTTCTCTGCATATAAACGCATTGTTTCCTCATGCCGTACTAGTTTTACCGAAACAACAGTTGAAACATATCTAATGTTGCAGATATTTAACAGACATTATTCACTTTGTGATTTCACGGAGGACTCTTAAAATGGTAAGTGTTTGAGCACGTGTTATTTAATTTTTATTTAAAAGATGAGCGAAATTATTTGCGGCAGCAAACATCTCTATTAGCAGAATAACTCTAGTGGAACGCGAGGCCTTATCGACTCTACGCTACTGCGCGGTACCGCTCGTGGCCAGCTTTAATTATAATTGATATGGGGTTTACCTGCCGATAACTGCCTTTTAAAGAGTTATGGAGCTTTAACCCTGCTGCGGCGTTCGTACTTAAGCCCACTGAAGCTGCACAGAGAAAATACTTTTTGAATCAAATAAATATATATCTTCTAAATTATTTATTTAATTCAAGAGAAGTTTATTTTTTTAAGAACAACGGATTGAATTTGTTTGAATGAACAAACGTTTTTATTTGACATAATTTTGTTGAGTCAAACAAATATATTTTAGAATCGTGCGTTTCGCGCGTCGTCGGCAGTTTCCGTTACGCGAACGCAGACCAATCGCAATCATTGTCCTAGTTTAGGTTATGTGAGATGGTGGTTTGTAAGCGGTGGGATGTAAATGAAGGAAATAATGGGTAAATAGGATAATGGATAACTAATGTTAAAATTTCTGAGTAAAAAAGATAAAATAGTTGCCACAGAGTGGCGAATATCAGAATTCCTGCATTAGGTATTAGCGAAAATTACAAAAATCTCGCCGGTATCGTTTTCAAGGCCAGTAACATCAATGTTAGCAATTTAAATAAATTGCGATTCAATTCACCATACATTTAACAATGCTTTGATCTTTCCGTTTTCATATTTTGTAACTAATTGTTAGTATATTTCTTCCTTTTTTTATATAACAAGTATTTCAGCAATTACAAATGATAAGATATGCTTGCATGCATTGCCGTTGAGGTATTTGCTGTTCTATCTGCTACCCTTTTTGCCATAATACCTTGCACCCTTCTAGCACCTAACCACACAGTTATCCCTGTCACTCGTTCCCAATTCTCGGGATTCCTACGAGATTACCGAGGTTCTTTGCAAAGAAAAGTAGTACAAGTATCACTTTAATCTTTATGTATCTGTAGATACAACACACAAGTTATTTTGTGGTTGTGTCATCTTCATCGAAATAATTTTGTACGTATACAATTGCAAAATTACGCATAGATACTTATATAAAAGAGGCTAAGGCTAGGCTTTTTAGAGTTGGGAATTTCAGCCTATAACGCAACTGAATGGCGACTGTTTATCGATAGCTCAAAGCGGAGTTTGAAGTGTTCTCCTCCACAATGGAAATTTATTGGGTTCAGTCTCGATAGGCCATTCAGTTCGTTTGAGTGAAGAATATGAAGACATAAAGAGAGTCATCGATTTGTTGCAATACCACATGCACCAATGGATCATTTGTGTTGACCTTAAAATGGTTAGCTTCCTTGTTGGCCAGCAATGCGGATATACCAAGTATCCCTGCTTTTTGTGTATGTGGGACAGCAGAGCTCGTGAGGAGCATTGGGTGCTGTCGAATTGACTGCCACGATCTGACCTAAAACCTGGTGATCCAAACATTGTACATCAGCCACTTGTCGACAGAAAGAACATTATATTTCCACCTCTGCATATAAAATTGGGCCCCATGAAGCAATTCGTTAAAGCTTTGCCAATTGAAGGACACTGTTTCAAGTATCTCATTTGAAAAGATAAAGGCCGGTGTTTTTGATGGTCCACAGATTCGGCAGCTTGTTAAAGATGAACATTTCATCGGAACAATGTCAGAAATTGAAAAGAACGCTTGGTTGGCATTCTAAAACATTGTTAAAGACTATCTTGGAAATACGCGAGCACAGAATTACGCCAAAATTGTCCAGCACCTCTTGGAGAGCTTCAAACTGCTGGGTTGCAACATTAGCACCAAATTGCATTTTTTACATAGCCATTTTGCTAACTTCCCGGAAAATCTTGGTGCAATCAGCGATGAGTAGGGTGAGCGATTTCACCAGGATTTGAAGGTCATGGAGGCACGGTATCAAGGTAGATGGGATGTACATATGATGGCTGACTATTGTTGGAGCATCAAGCGAGAATGTTCACAGATTAAGCATTCCAGAGGAAGCTATAAGCGAAAATTTTTGCCTTAATATGTAATTACCGCTCGATAAAAAAACAACTATTTGTATGTACACAATTTAACTTGCAGTAACTATTATAGCCTTTGTATGAATAAAATTATTCTTTATAAACAGTATATTTAATAAGTTTTTACTTAATTTTCCTTTATATGCACAATTTGTATGACTTTTGAGGGTATCCTGTAGCTTAAAAAGTTGACGTGATTGACAAAAACTGCGGTTATTTTTGGAACCAGAGGCCAAAAGTTAGTTGAAAACAAAGTCACAGATTTAAGACAACGAAATTGCTGTTCCCCAGTGTAATACACACTAGGTGTATTATTTTATGCGTATAGAATCCACTACTTTTAATCACAAATGCGTTTCCATGTTTGTGCGAGGGTGGAATCTGCATTTTCTTTGGTGATTTCAATGCTTGTATATTGTGCAAGCGTATATCCTACTGAAACAGATAAGGCCTGCTCGTTGGCATTTTCCAAATGGGGCGCTATTAGGTTGACAACATTATATCGCAATTTTAAGTTTTTAGTTGAAAATAGAACATCTTCTCTGTGTTTGTTGAAATTTTTGGACGTTTCCATCAGAACAGTTATTTTTTTTCAAGCTTAGATCTATTACATAAATAATATTTATCGTTTTATAACGGAACGACTGAACGAAACGACTAATTGAGGTTATGTCATTTATTTTGACTCGTTTGACGTTAAAGTTGTTGGGAACGAGTAATAAATAAACATGGAATGGAGACAAAGAGAAGATCATGTTGCTACATCATTGCGGACATTCGCCACGTACAATTTTCAATCTGTTGAAAAACTTGGAAATTACGAAACGGTTTGTTTATCGTAAAGATACAATGAAACTGGCAGTGTCGATAACAAGGAGAGATCTGGCCGTCCTCGATCAGTTCGCACTCCGGCTGTTATTAAAGCTATCAAAGCACGCATCAGACGAAATCCTCTCCAAAGGCAGAAACTATTGTCATTGCAGATGCTGAATGAAGGCCTTAAGCTTCGTGCTTCCAAAAGAAAAAGCAGACACTTGTTCAATGCACGCCTGAAAGGTTTAAGGCTTCAAAGATACCGAGTCTTATTAAAGCAGTACGCGAACAACGACCACCGCCATATCGTATTTTCCAACGAGAAAATCTTCACTATTGAAGCACAATTTAATCAGCAAAATGATCGAGTGTATGCCTCCAATAGTGAAGAAGCAGGAGTGGTTGCTCTCCGTGTTCAAAGGAGTCATGATTCATCCTTCAATGGTTTCATTAGGGGTACCTTATTTTGGACCAACTGAAGTTCATTTCTCGGAGAAAGAAGTGCAAACTAGTGCCCAAGTTTATCAAGAAACGATCCTGGAAAAAGTAAAACCTCTAAGCCAGAACTTATTCAAAAACCACAATTGGGTCTTCCAACAGGACTCTGCGCTTGCTCACAAGACCAAAAGCACTCAGTGTTGGTTACAGGCGAATAACATCGACTTTATCAGGAATGAAGGTTGGTCATCTTCTAGTCCCGATCTTAAACCACTGGATTATAAAATCTGGCAAGCTTTAGAGGAGAAAGTCTACGCTAAACGCCATAGAAATTTCGACTCGCTAAAAGCATCTGTTAAGAAGGTAGTGGCGGAGATAGACATGGAAATGGTGCGTAATGCGATTGATGACTGGCCTCGCAGGTTAACCACCTCTATTACAAAACGAGGGGATCATTTTGAATAATTTTTTAACATATAATTCAGAACACTATTTTGGTATATTTAATCAATAAAAGATTTTTATTTTCTTTTCTATTTTATTTAATATAATGATATGAAATTATATTATATAATTCTCTAAATAATTTTGGGAAATAATGACAACTGACATCGCGGTTTACGGTATCATAACCTTAATTTATCTGTTAATGTCTTTTGTCATGGATGAGATGACACGGAAACGTTATATACTGTGTTTATTAACAGTTTCTGCAATAATCATGACGAACAAATTTAAAAATAAATGTGAAAAGAGAAGAGGTTGGCGGGTTCGTCCCATCAACACTCAAAAGAAACAAGTGGACTATTTAAATTTGATTCAGGAAATCTTAAATCATGATTCTGATTCCTTTTTCATATACGCAGGAACGAATGTTGTTTTAGTTCTGACTTTACTTCTGAATCTTTTATTCTTAAAAAAAAAGAGTCAGTTAATGATATGTTACAGGAGATAATCAAAATTCCAAATTTTGGAAACATTATTTGTAAAAATGACACGTACACACGTGCAGTTAAATTAAAAAGTAAATTAATCAAGAGAATATCATAACCTCAAAAGTATGTATACAAATTGACAGGAACCGTCACCTGCACTGTGGTTGGTCAGTTGTACGAGGATCGTTCGGAAATTACGTGGTCTAACAAAGCAATTTTTTTTCGACAAAAAACATTTTATTTTTCAATATAGTCTCCTGTTCGCTGAACACACTTATTCCAACGATATTCCAAATTAGCAATACCTTCCTTGTAGGTCGATGAATCCAAGTCCTCGAAATAGCAATTTACAGCAGCGATTACCTCGGAATTAGACGAAAATCTCTTACCGCCGAGCCATTTTTTCAGGTTTGGGAACAGACGATAATCGCTGGGAGCCAAATCTGGGAAATAGGCCGAATGAGGCACTAATTCGAATCCCATTTCATGAATTTTGGCCATTGCAATCGCAGACTTATGGGCAAGTGCATTATCCTGATAGAAAAGCACTTTATTTTTTACCAAATGAGCCCGCTTCTCTTTGATTTTGTCGCTAAGTTGTTGCAACAAACTGGCATAATACTCGTCATTTATTGTTTTACCCTTTTCTAAGTAATCGACCAAGATAATTCCATGAGAATCCCATAACCTTTGCTGCTGACAAAACCGTTTTTGCCTTCTTTGGTGGAGGAGAACCTTTGTGTGTCCATTGTTTGGACTGTTCTTTGGTTTCGGGAGTATGATGGTGGATCCAGATTTCTTCGACGGTTATGAAACGGCGTAAAAAGTCCTTCGGATTGTGGCGAAAACGTGCCAAAAGGTCACGAGAAACACCCAAACGATTCAGTTTTTGCTCCGGTGTGAGCAACCGCGGCACTCAACGCCTCGAGTATTTTTTCATTACCAATTTTTCAGTTAAGATTCTGTGCACACTGGCATTTGAGATACCCACAATGTCTGCTATTTCGCGCACTTTTACTCGACAATACGATACGATGAACTTTTTCAATCATATCCGAGGCAGTTACAGTTTTAGGACGTCCACTACGGGGTTCATCATTTATGCTCGTACGACCACGCGTGAATTCGGCAACCCAGTTTTTAACCATTGAAAACGAAGGAGCGGTTTCCAATAGTGTTGAATCCAGCTCTGCTTTAATTTCGGTTGGTGTTAAGCCTTTCAAATGAAAGTACTTTATCACTGCTCTCAACTCAGTTTCTTCCATTGTTTACAAAATCACACCAGACGTTCACATTGGCGTACTGTCTAAAACATACTAATTGACACATCGCTCTGTGCTGTCATATTTAATCTATTAAAAGATGATTCTACAGAATGGTAATGAAAATTCCTTAAAATTCACGCCATCTCTGTGTTAGCCCATGTAGTTTCCGAACAATCCTCGTATTTATACGACGCCGTGGTAGCGCCATAATTTAACGTGTGTATAGTTTCGCCGTACACCAATTAATGATTCTACCTTACACCGCTGTGTGAACGGTCGTATTTAATTGCATTGTGTGAACTTTCTTAATTCCTAACTTACCACCGTGATGCCCTGTGTAAACGCTGCTTTGGTAACTTTTATCACGAGTTTTCAGTAAACTGGTGTAATATAATCCATAATTATTTATTGGAGAATCGCCTCATAAGAGGCTTACTTAATTTGTTTATACAAAATCAATTACAAGGACTACTAGAGAGACTACTAGAGGATGTTCCTCTAAACACCAGAATGCAAATGTACTATCAGCATGATGGAGCTCTTGCACATATCGCTGGTCAAGTTAAGCAACATTTGGACGATAGCTTCCCAGGGTTTTGAATTAATCCTGGTGGTCCTATTAGTTGGCCTCCGTTGGTTGAAAAATTAAGTTCACAAGGTGAAAGACGGGATGCACTAATTCGACGTATTAGAAATACTGCAGCCGATATTAAAGAAAGGCATGAAACAATCAAGAGAGCAACAGGCGCCCTTCGTAGACGAAGCATAAAATGTTTAGAGGTCAATGGCGGTATTTTTGAAGATTAAAAGAACGCTATGATTAAAAAAATATTAATGTATGGAATTTTGTTTTTTTGTAATTACGCTATAACGAAAACAGGAGCTTTTTTACATCATTTTCACGTGTACAATCCACCCCTGGAGTTTGATTCGTTCCACCCGATTCACCCTGTATATTGAGATCTATATCTTTGGATTCATGTCTTAAATTACAAGTCATTTTTAAAGCACTACGTATCACTTAAATAAGCAAATTTTACTCACGGCGTAATTTAAATCTTATTTAGTTAAGTTAAAAATTAAGTTATCTCCATGAGATTGGCCAATAATCTCTCCAAACATAAAGCAATTATACTTACAAGAGATCATTACATTGAGAAACACCGAATACACCTATATCTATACGTATAAAGCATTCTACTATACGTAAGAGCTATGTAACCGCAAGACCTTTTAATTACAAGAAGTAGATCTATATAGAAAGGTATTCCCAGTCGGTATTACCAATATTTATCCACATACTTTTAAATAAATCTCTCAAGGGAATGGAAAATAAATAACCTAACCTAAATAGCGAGGACGTACCTCTGTAAAATCCCTCTGCGACATCTTCTATCACCAGCAGCTCCCGGTTCGAGAAAATCAACATATTAAATGTAGAAGAAGAGGAATGGCCTGATGCCGTTGTTGAAATCGCCGCGGCACAGCAAATGTGTACCTACGATCCTTCTAAAAACGGTCACATTTTTCCTTTCTCCAGAAAAACCGCTTCAATTTCACTATTACACGGCCAACTTCGATGTATAATATGTATTAAAGTGTATGCATATATATATAGTCGAAATACCCGAATAATACGAACTCTGAGGTTATATTCTTTTGTTTTTTTTTTGTATTTATTTCACTCCTTGCGTTTCGTTTCTGTTCTTTTCGCAGCCGACTTCGATTAAATCGACGATGTTGCGTTTTTGTTCTTTCGTCCTCTATAAGTTAATTACTTCGTTATTCTTTTTTCTTAACGAATTTCGATTCGCCTCTTCGTTAATTGGTCGTGTTTAGTTGCTATTTTCCATGGCTTTTTTCGCACGAATATCGCCACTGTACACTCGCGAAACAATTGCAGTCTATAATACCCGCCTTCTTAAACGCGGCTATAGCGACTAACTCGAAGTCGCGCGAGTCTGTCCGCTTTTACCTCTTAAAGTCAAAACAGTTATTCTACTCGCATTCTTACCGACGCCATATTGGAATGTGGGTAAACTCAGGTATCTTGATTTTACACCAATGTTGTTTCTGGATGCTGGTGGTACCTATACTATGTATACATATATATATGCACGTATACTTATATAGGTGTATAGTATGTATGTACGAATGCGCTGATGTAGACTAAGAATATACACCTGCCTTTCTTCGTGGCCAGAGTGCTTGTTCGCTTGCTTCCTTGAGATTTGGATGCATAGAACGCGGTCTGGAAAAGAATCTTCGGCGGATATTGTGCTTATCTTATAGATTTTGGAGATTCTAGGGAGTTTGTGGGTAATAGAGATTATTTCGTTCTCCAAAGATATAGTCACCCGAAGACCTTTACGATTTACACTTCCCTTAAACGCAATCTTTGCGTTGCAACTATACATAACTTCTAACGTGTCAAATGGCAATATTGAATGTTTCATAGAAGAATTATTTTTGGTGATTTTAATGCTTCAAATTTTAACAATCCACAAGTTAATAATAATAATAATAATAATAATAATAATAATGGTTTATTAATCCTTGAATCATACATACAACGACATAGGACAAGACAAAAAAAAAGTATAACTATATAAAGTACAGCATAGTGCAGGGGCGGTGTATCCATAACGCTGGATGCCACGAGCCTTCCCTGAAGTATCATTTAAAAATTCAATCCCATTCATAAACGAATTACTCGAATTTATATTACGTAATTATTACGGAAATATAGTTTGAATATTACGCGGCTTCCTATTGATTCCGTGGTTAAGATTGAAGAATGAATTATATTCTATACCTTATAGTTACAACGTACAAAATAGGTTGGAATGAAATATTTGGAACGTGATGAAATCGCGGCCCTGGTTGCTATGACAACGGTACGACGCCTGAACAAACAACCAATCAGTCTAGCCGATGTATATGCATTTGGGGCGCAGAATTTCTACGTCCAGTGTGATTTTAACTGCGAGAGTTACTGTTATACGATATTCTTACTAAGATCGTCCGCACATCATGCAGTCTACCTCGTAACTAATCACATTGGTAACCGTAAGCCGTCGACTGCCGCTAACCCCTTCGCTTGTGGTGAATCACCCATTCGCGTTTATCGTTGTCGCATGTACGCTTTTTCGTATAGCTAGACATTTTTTTTCCTTATATGTATATGGTATTTGTATAGAACTCGATAACTGTTACAAAATGTTTTGAGTTTGAATTACCATCTAGTAATACGGGGCTCGTCCGGAAACTAGTACCCGTTCGCGCCGTGTGGAGCAGCAGTTGCGCGACGAGCCGCCGAGTGGTTTTCTCGTGACGCAGTGATCTGTCCGCTGTCAGCGTACGAGATTTGGTTGAGTTATCTACAATAATATCGCGTCAGTGTGAGTTTGAAATGTTTAAGACACTCGACAATACCGCCAGTTGTGAAGTGCGGTCTGTAATAAGATTCCTGAACGCCAGAAATGTGAAGCCATGTGACATTCACCGTCAAATTCAAGAAGTGTACGGCAACGATGCGATGGACGCATCATCGGTTCGGCGATGGTGTCAAAATCGGCGGCGAGGCCTGTTGTTATCGGGCATTGTGTTGCTGCACGACAATGCCCGTCCCCATGTTGCTGCAACAACACGCCAATTGCTCCAACAGTTCCGCTGGGAAGTCTTCGAACACCCACCCTACAGCCCAGATTTAGCACCGTCGGATTACCACCGTTTTACAAAATTGAAAGATTTTCTAGTCGGAAAACATTTCCGCAGCGATGGCGCCCTGAAAGCAGTGGTCACTACATTTCTCGCCACACTGGGGATAGAGGGTTACGACGTCGGCATAAAAAATCTCATCCCACCATACGATAAGTGTCTTAATTTATGAGGTGATATTGTAGAAAAGTAATGTATAGTACATGTATATGTCTAATAAAAAGTTTGTTCAGATATCTCTATTGGTTGCGATTTAATTGACAAGTGGGTATTAGTTTCCGGATGAGCCTTTTTGATTCTTCCCGCGTTGTTGTACTAAGTGATCCAAGATGGGTGGCGAGGTACCATATATGAGGAACCAAAAGTCGTATAACTGTGGGAAAAAAAATCTTCATAAGAAAAGTGGTCAAGAAAAAATTCTGGAAATGATTTTTCAGTTATTATTTCTACCGCTAGAGAGCGTAACCACTATAGTCATAAAAAAAGATTTTTCTAGAAAATATACCCATATATGTTGTCAAATAAATCTTATCGTCGTAGAGCTAGTAGAATTTGGAATCCTTTTTGTGGGGCCTTTTTTTCTGTGGAACAAAAGATAAAAGCTCGTGGAGAGGGGTAATGTTTTGTAATTAAATTGGCTGTAATTTCGGTCTTGAATTAACCGAATTTTATAAACAAAATCTCATTTGAAAGAGGCTTTACTGATTACAATAAAAAAAAAACAACCGTGACCTATTGATTCTCAAAGCCATCGCTAGAGAGCGTCATTTGGAAAAATCACAGTTTTTATCGTTTTTCTCAGAAATTTCAAATGGAACGACCTAATTATTATACCATATTTGGAAGGTAGATTAAATTTCCAAGAAAAAATGGTTATTTTTTTATTTTAATCAATAAAGGTTCCTCTTTCAAATGAGATCTTGTTTATCAAATTCGGTTAATTCAAAACCGAAATTACAGCAAATTTAATTATAAAACATTACGCCTCCCTCGAGCTTTTATTTTTTGTTCTACAGAAAAAAGGCCCCCTAAAAAGGATTCCAAATTCTACTAGATCTACGACGAGGAGATTTATTTAAAAACTTATGTGGGTGTATCTTCTAGAAAAATCTTTTCTTTTATGACTATAGTGGTTACGCACCCTAGCGGTAGAAATAGGAATTTAAAAATAATTTCCAGCATTTTTTCTTGGCCACTTTCCTTATGAAGATTTTTTTCCCACGGTTATACGACTCTTCGCTTTCTTCAAATTTTCTGCAAGATTTTCTCATCAAGTTAACAACTGTCTTCAATAAAGTAATACAATTATTTCATTACAAGTATATACTTCTCTTGAGCGAAGAAAGAAACGCTAAGAAAATATTTCTTTTGATTTAAAGCAGTTATTGTATTGCGAATAATTGAAACAGTAATTGTCTTGAATTAAAGCGGACAGCTTTGATACAAGTAAACCTTTCACTGCGTGTAAAAATCAGTTTAGAAAGTGTTATTTCTGGATTAAGTATTTTTGACGTTTCTGAAGACAATTTCGATTGGCAGTGGTGCATGTAAAAGTAAAAGTTACACGCATATATCCTCATGTTAAAAACTACATCTCCCCTTTTCAACATGGTTTCATATTTCTAAAGCATTCGACAAGATCAACCGTACGATTTTATTTGCAAAATTGAATCTATTCGGCTATAGTAATTCACCTAAACAATTTATTCATAATTGGGACCACATTTATTAATTAATCTTTGGTGACGTCTATTTGAATAACTTGGAGAACATCATTGATCCTCTTATAACCGAGGAAGTTGAAAATCAGCATAGTGAAGAAGATAATCAAATATTAGACGAATTTCTTCCAGCAGGATAGTGCAAATCATTAGATTGGTAGATATGGAACGATCGAATGGCGTCCACGATCACCAGACTTAACAAGTCTCGACTTCTTTCGTGCCACAAAATCAATAGTTTATAAGCATCGACCAATAGACTTCAACGTTTTGCGTCAACGAATTTTCAACGAGTATGGAAAGATCCCACAAGAAGCTTTTCAAAAAATAAAGCTAGAATTTGAAAATCGACTTTACTACTACATGGGAACCATTGTCAGTTTAGCAACATAAATCAAACTTTTTCAATTCTTAAATATAATGATCATATTTCTATAAAGTAATTAGTTTTATACTAATTTTAATTAACATTTCTAAAGATGTTTCGGTCAGTTCATATAACAAGATTTCCGTAAGATGCAGTATATCATAAATTCGTGTGTGGCGTTATTTTCTGTACATGTATAGGTAACAACATATTCCTTGAAGAGGTAAAACCAGCTTTCTAGCGGCAAAAAAACGCTGTATTCGGGCCCCATATTCGGGTCAATTAGAATGCTCATTTGTTTTACGGCCCGAGCTGGTCGGCGTTTGTTTTTCTCCAAAACAAAAACGCCGCGCACGACATCAATGAAACCGAAAAATAGACTGGGGGCAGGTCGCGACAACCCCCTAGAGAATACCTTTCTTCGAAGCGTTCATTTTATACGTGAAGGTCGTGTTCTAGCACGGCTGTGGTATCGTTAATTCGGATATCATGACGGTTTGTGCGTTATTCGCTGGAGCGTATAGGAAAAAATATGTTGAGTAGATTATGTTTCTTGGCTGTTCATATTCTGAACTTCTTAAAGAAAGAAAAAGAAAATTTAAACAGTTAACACTCGATAATTTTTTCAAAAAAGATATAAGAGATCCGAAACCGGGAACTTCAACCTAGAAATAACAACACCCCATTGAAATTTCACGTTTTTTTGATAAAATATCGTTTCGTTTTCGTTATTGAGAATTTTATTTTAGTTTTACAATTACATATATATTTATTAGTTTAATTATACATATTATATTATTTTAGAAAACTTCAAATATAATAATGTTATACATTTTGTATAACCTGTATTTATTTCCCAACAACGGGGACTGCACGAAACGCAGGGTGCGAAGACTGCTTTCATATTGTAATTAGCGTTTTCTAACTCTATTAAAAAGAAATAAAAATACGGCAATGTTTAGATTTGATGTTGTTTAACATTAGATAGGTGTACGAACACTTTTGTGACTAACTGGACATCAAGGAAACCTTTCGCCTCTAGGGATTATTTTAAAAGAAATAGGTTTCCGTTGGAGAAAAGGATTGGTGAAATTGCCACGCATAGCAAATGCTAAAATCAATTTTTTGCAATCATATGTTAAAAATTTGCTCAACAATTATTGGCAAATTGACACCGGAAAAACAAAAATTCAGATTTTGATGAAACTGCGGAGACTAAAAGAATACATACCTAGTTATAAGTAAGGTTCGACAAACGAGTGCAACGTCAGAGGCGTATCGCGCAAAAGTAGGTACGTGAGATACAGTATTTTTAAAAAATAATATATTCTTACCTTATATAAGTAACGCTTCCATTGTCGATTCACTTAGCCTTCGACGTTGGTCTGAAAACGTTTCCGTGTATTTCGAATACGATCGTTCTACATCTAGCGAAGTAGAATTTGTAAATCGGTATTTTTATTTAAAACTGCACGAAATTTTTGAGCTATAGGATCCGTCAAGCTTTCTAGAGCGGCTGCTAAATTGTTGATGTTATTTAATGAGTCTCGTGTAGATAAGTGAGTATTTTCTAACTGCGAAATAGTTTGTGCCACTACAAAATAGTTTATGGAAATGTCATCTATTTCTTTTTGAACATCCGAATTGGAAAAAAGTTGCCGACCCTCGCGCGTTCTACGTTTTACGTTTTCCATTTTACGTTCTACGTATTACGTTCTACGTTTTACCTTCTATGTATTACGTTCTACGTTTTACGTTCTATGTATTACGTTCTAGGTATAACGTTCTGTGTTTTACCCTCTACCTTCTACGGTCTACGTTTTACGTTCTACGTTGTACGTTCTATGTATTACGTTCTACGTTTTACTTTCTACGTTCTACGGTCTACGCTATATGTTCTACGTTTTACATTCTACATTTTACGTTCCACGCTTTATATTCTACGCTTTATATTTTACGTTCTACGTTTTACGTTCTATGTATTACGTTCTAGGTTTAACGTTCTATGTTTTACCTTCAACGTTTTACTGTGTACTTTTTATGTTCTACGTTCTACGTTTTCCATTTTACGTTCTACATTCTTCGTTCTATGCCTTACGTTCTATATATTACGCTCTACGGTCAACGTTTTACGTTCTACGTTTTACGTTCTATGTTTTACGTTTTACGTTTTACGTTCTACGGTCTACGTTTTACGTTCTACGCTTTATGTTCTACGTTTTACATTCTACATTTTACGTTTCACGCTTTATATTCTACGCTTTATATTTTACGTTCTATGTATTACGTTCTAGGTTTAACGTTCTATGTTTTACCTTCAACGTTTTACTGTGTACGTTTTATGTTCTACGTTCTACGTTTTCCATTTTACGTTCTACATTCTTCGTTCTACGCCTTACGTTCTATATATTGCGCTCTACGGTCAACGTTTTACGTTCTACGTTTTACGTTCTCTGTTTTACGTTCTACGTTTTACGTTCTACGGCCTACGTTTTACGTTCTACGCTTTATGTTCTACGTTTTACATTCTACATTTTACGTTTCACGCTTTATATTCTACGCTTTATATTTTACATTCTACGTTTTACGTTCTATGTATTACGTTCTAGGTTTAACGTTCTATGTTTTACCTTCAACGTTTTACTGTGTACGTTTTATGTTCTACGTTCGACGTTCTAGGTTCTACGTTTTCCATTTTACGTTCTACATTCTTCGTTCTACGCCTTACGTTCTATATATTACGCTCTACGGTCAACGTCTTACGTTTTACGTTCTACGTTTTACGTTCTACGTTCTACGTTTTACGTTTTACGTTCTACGTTTTACGTTCTGCGTTTTACGTTCAACATTTTACGTTTTACGTTTTACATTCTGCATTTTACGTTCCACGTTTTATGTTCTACGCTTTACGTTTTACGTTCTAGTTTTAACGTTCTATGTTTCACCTTCAACGTTCTACTGTATACATTTTAGGTTCTACGTTCGATGTTCTGCGTTTTACGTTTTACGTTCTACGTTCTACGTATTACGTTCGATGTTCTGCGTTTTACGTTCTACGTTTTACTTTCTACGTTTTACGTTCTACGTTTTACGTTCTACGTCTTACATTCTTCGTTTTAGGTTTTACGTTCTACGTTTTACGTTTCACGTGTTACGTTCTACGTTTTACTTGTTACGTTTTACGTTTAACGTTTTTTGTTTTGTCCTCACCTTATTTAATCGTTCTTGTTATTTATTACTATACATAAATATTTTAAACCTTTCACTTATACCAATTTGCAGTTTAAATTTCTATAAATCAATAAGCGTATTAAATTTACGATGCCGAAGTCTCACGAGGGAATCTTAAATTCTAATTTACAGAAGCAACGCAACCCATCGGAAAATTTATTATTATCGTCTCCGTTCTGTTTTATTTGTTAACCGCGTTCATTACGTCAATATCGAATAGATAACGTCGGATGCCTTTCAGAATGCATAACTAATTTAAAATAATTGCCTTTCTGGACCGTAATTACATCATTAGGATCGTCGGCTAAGACGCGAATATTGGGATGTGCTCGTTTTAAAGCTCGACATTCCATAACGAGAGACATCTTTCACCTATGGTTATTTGATGGGTGAAAAACACAAAGCATGCAATAAATATACCATTAGGGAAACGCGTAAATACGAGTTTGAAATGATTTGCTGCTGTTTGAAAATAATTTTAGTTATTGGCGTTTAGTTGGTTTAAAACAAAGCCAAGGCTATCTTGTTAATCTGGTTGCTTTTTTTTGTGATAATTAACTGATTTCATAAATAAATCGGATAAAGGATGGATACTACATCCATTTTTTCAGTTAAATATTTCCATACTTTCAGGCATTAATGTCATAATGTCAAAATTAATTTACTTACATGGTTAATGTTTAATAAAAATATTAACATTAACTCATAAACTTGGTTTGGTAATAAAACTAAATTGTAGAGTATTATTGCATTAAGAAAAATAACACCTTTTGCAGAAAATGAATTGCTGTAAATCAATTCTAATTTTGGAATTGTCGCCTGCATTTGTCTGTTGTCTTTACAACAGAGGGTAATGAGGGAAAGGCTTGAATTGATTCAATGTGTTTCTACTGCAGATTGTATGGTTTTTAATTAATTAATAAAGGATCGGCGCAGGTATATATTTAACTTATGTCTAAATATTTTAATAGTTATTTTACCGTTTGCATACTATAAATGTATTTCTACGCTTATGTGGGAATTTTTTTTTTAATTCCGGAGGATTTGTCCAACTTTACCTTTAATTAATTTTGAATAAACTTTTACCAATGTCACTCTAACAACAAAGGTTCGGTATGTTAAGAAAAACAACCGAGAACTCATCATGAGAACAATACATGTAAAAAAGCAGTCATCCGCGGCGGCAGAAATGAGAATATTTCTTCAAAGCGGGCGGTTTTCAGCCATCCACATAATCACTGTTGCATGCAGAAGGGAAACCGTATACATCCGGTCCGGGAAAAGAAACAATAATGGATTTCTAACCTCAACGGACAGAAGTGCACTTAACAGAATAAATAAAGACGCGGCCGAAGTGGTCTTGTCGTCCATCTGTAGCGTTTAAAGATGTAGAAATAACCGTGAAACCGCTATATTTAAGATGTATATACATGCGAGGGTAATCCATTTAGGTACGTACATCTACCGGTTTGTAGACTTGTAGATGAGGACGAAAAAACGGAAGATGCTGACATTATCGCTGTAGAATAATACTACTTGCTTTTTTATTACTTTATATGGATTAAGTACATTTTATTTATTTTGTACTGAAACAACATTAAGCAATTAATAATTTTAAAAAATATTCAATAATTACTTATTAATTTGTCGCGGTTTATTTTTAGCATTTAAATTAAGTGGTTCATTTATGGCCAGTCTCGCCGACATCTCTTAAATTATAAGTAATTCTTAAAGGACTAAGATTCATTTCAACCAATAAATTTTACCTATGGCGGATATTTAAGGCACGCTTATACATAACCATTTCAACCCTAGGATGCATGGGTGTTCGGATATGATTAACATATCTCGGGTCTCTCGAGCCCGGTTGTCCTTTTACTCTGTTAAAAGTATATGAGAACATGAAATATATTTAAATCATTTATTTGTGCGTGTAAAAATCTTAAATAATTAAACAAAACCTCTAACCAAAGATTACAGCTCTTATAAATGTAAATACATATTCAAAAGTAGCAATTTTTCTTCAAATTCTTAAACTATGTTCGTTGCACACTTTTCACAAACTAGTTTGTTTTTTCTGTTTAAACTAGAGTTTGTTAAAAAGGTGGTACCGGCAGTGGCTCACCGCATAAAAGTAGGTACGTAATATACAATACTGTTACCTTTTCCTGTCGTCTTGATGTCCACTGTAGCAATTGGCAACCGCCCTGGTAAGCTGCGTAGAATTGCAACATCAGCAACGTTTCCATTGTCGATTCATTCAGCCGTCGACGGTGTTGTGAATACGTTGTCGTATACTTCGAAAATGATCGTTCGACATCCAGTGAAGTAAGATTTGCAAATGTCAGATATTCCTTTTCCTCATCGGGTCACTCTTGATTTTCAGTTATAGACCGAACCTTTTGTAAATCGGGATTTTTCGTTAAAATTGCACCAAATTTTTGAGCAACATCGACTCCTATAGTGTTCGTCAAGTTTTCTAGAGCGGCTTGTAAATTGTTTATGCAATTTAATGCGTCTCACGCAGATAAGTGACGGTTTTCTAATTGTTCAATAGCTTGTGCAACTTAAAAATAGTTCATGGAAATTTCATCTATTTGTTGTTGAACGTCCGAATTGGAAAAAAGTTGCTGACTATCTCGAACTGCTGCAGAATCATTTGAATCAAGTTTCAAGATGACATTTTTCTACTGCCTGGAGCCATGTTCCCCATCGCGTTATTACAGGCTGAGGTGGTGGTGGTAATATCATTCACAATTGTTTGAATACGGGGGATTTGATGAACACTTCTTTGATAGATGCTATTAACTTATCCACCATCGGATACTTCTTTCGAATGGTTTCTGCTACGAGGTGACATGCGTGAATGAGGCATTTTATGCGAAGAAGAGTCGGAAAGCATATTTTCAACATCCTACCAACTCTCAGCATTCTTGCGGCTCCGTCAGTAACAAACATTGTGACTTAGGTTCCTGTGATACAAAATCCTCTCAGCGAATATTTTATTATCTTGACAACGGTTTCTGCATTAGTTTTCTGAATCCTTTTACTGGATAACAACAATGAAGCTGGTGGACCATCACGTTTTAAAGGACGTGCTACAACATGAATGACGCTGTGTTTCTGAGCATCAGTTGTTTCATTCACACATAGGCAGATTTTCTTATTTCTCAACTCGTCTTTTATACATTCCTTTACTGTACCTTGCACACGTGGCAAATTGTATCGTAATTGCATAGATGTTGGCAGCTTCCATGGGCGAACATACTTAGCCCAAAAAAGACGAAAGTGTTCATTAGATACTAGATGTTGTGGGATGTTGCACACACTTAACATAAAAATAAAATCATATAAAAATAGCCAGTATGGAATACTGTTTCTTAAATTCAGTACATGACGTTTACTTTTACAATGTTTTCTACATTCAAACCTATCACGACTTATTAATCCGTTCTTGCATATTGTGCAATAAATATGCGAACTTTTATATTCTAATCCAGGGAAATGCCTGAGATATTTATTCACATTCGAAGGCAACGTTGCACCCTTTGGGCGTCCCATCTCCGCGTACTTATTTGGCGTGCAGGGTGCAACGTGCTGTCGCTTTGAACTCTCTCGCGGTACTGTCGAGATCGACTACACTAAGGGTTGTAAATTCGAAAGTTGCTGTTTACTGCCCACCCTCCAAACTTTTCTGCCCGGGCGTCGCACAACCGAAAAGAAAAAGCCGGCGCTGTTGGTGAAATAATAAATTATGCAAATTTTAAGCGGCACTGTCATTTCCCGTAACAGGAAGGGAACACTCAGAGAATTTTGTTTACATTTGATTATGTATTTACTAACGTAATTTGTATTTTACAATTTACGTATAACGCTTTGTTTATTATTTAAATATGTGAACCAAAAAGAACAGAAATTATGCATTAATATACAAAATTCTTTCATATATATATATATTAAAAGGGAAAAATGCATATTATATGCAAAATATGCATATTTGCATATAATCCGGTCTTTAGTAATGAATATGACCTTTTTTTTTAGTATGTTTGTGAGAGCTATTTGATAAGACAGATAAAAATAGGCAGTCGTATTTAAAAAATTGAATTTTGGCACATTTTTCATTTGAAATTTTAGTCGTAATTGTCGGACACTCTGTATAATGTTCTTGAAAAATTGATTCGAATTGTAATACTACCCTATACGGTCAATAGTTCTGCCAAATTTCAATTTTTCAAGTTACTCACACGCAGTCGTCCATCTGTCAAGAAACTTTCAAAAAATGCTAATATTTCAAATATGGTTAGAATAATTCAAAAATGTAATAATATATAAAGTGTTCCATTTAATATAATAAAGTCGACAGATATTTCCGGTATAACGGGATGTGTCAGATTATTAAAAATATTTTAGTTTAATAGTACACATAGGCTATAGTATATTACCAAGTTTTCAAGATTTTCCAATGTGTACTGTTTAATATATATCGATCGATGCAGTTCCCGGTGAGACAGCCTGTATACGTCGAACCTTGGATAAATTAGCTTTCTTAAATCATTGACTTACCGTGCATATTTGCATACAGAAACCTGCTAAATGAGTAACTTTACTGTATCAAAACCATAAACTAAAGCTTGTTTTACCATGCTAATTGTAAGTTATTTTAATTTTTTTCAGCGAAGAGAAACAAATCCTGTAATTTCTTCAACTTTGCGCAGCTCCAGTATACTGTAACGAAGTTAAGAATAGTACCTACTTAATTTTCGATTTACCTAAATCCTATACGTACTCACGATATTCCCGCGTCTTATCCTCTTAAATCAAAGAGTTAACATTTTTCCCTAACCCAATAATAGCTATCGCACATCCCCGACATTTTCGGAATATCAACGGCGTAAGGAAAAAAGCTCTTCTCGCCGTACATGCGGCTGTTAATTACCATCCGACGAACCGGAGTTCTATACGTATGTATGTATGTACCAGCGAGAACTTTACCATTCCCCGATCTCGATGCCGAAGCCGACGAGAAACAATCTCGACGATACCACGTTATAACTCTCGACGTCGCCGGTCGGTTGGGTATGGTTTACGTTGCGAGACTCGCAACTAATAGACTTATATGGACAAATTAATTTTTACAACGGGTATTAGCGGACGTTACGAGCTAGAGCATAGCACGCATTGTCCGTCTGTTCGTTTTTTATTCCTCCGCGCTACGAGTCTCGAGATGATCTGATCTCGTCGCTATATAAAGTGGTGTACCATCGTTGATACACTACGGTTTATATAAAGTCGTTATTTATTTTACTTTAACCCAAAACGGAAGTCAACGAAATAGTAATGATATTTATTATCGCAAAGTCAGAATAGCGAGTTACGTAATTATACTGAAAGACCCATTTAATCGAGAGAATCAAACTCCAACTAAAATCTGCGTTTGAATTTGAATACAGGCAAATATCATGTTGCTTGAAACAAACAATTTTGTTTAGATTGATTATCCCAAACATATATTTCGTTGACTTAAGCGATCTCAATGTTTCATTGAAAGATAAAATATTGTCGTAGCAACTATCTACAACAATCAAAATACAAGCAGAGACACATTTACTTTACACTTTACACACAATTACTATTTCAATTATTTAGCAATACAATAACTGTTTTAAATCAAAAAAAAGTATTTTCTTAGCGTTCTTTCTCCCCTTAAAAGAAATATACACTTGTAATGAAATAACTGTATTTTTTTGCTTGTTGATTCAAGGAAATCTTACAGAAAATTTGAAGAAAGCGATTCTTAATATAAGTAAATGGGAGTTATAACTAGTTAAAAAAGGTGGTACGTCCTGCGTCTTTTATATTGTACATCGTTGAACTTTCAAAGGTCTATCCAAAGAATTCATAATATACAGAATATACGTGTTCGGTTTAATCAAGAGTGGCACGAAGTTGAAAATGTTTCTAAGAAATACATCGCTATCCATAATATCGCCCACAAAAATTTCAAAAAGCTACTTTAATTACTTTCGGAGATACTTTTAATACGTCATCATCGAGAATGACCCTGTATTTGTATGTAAATTATAATAGGTCTAGTATGTAATTCAATGAAATACATGAGTGGACAACAATTACGATTCTTTCAAATTTGTCAATACGGACTTTAACACTAGAACTACCGAGACCGTCATTTTGCCGGTTTTCAAATTTCATGCTTAAAAATTTCGATATAATTTATGTATTTTTCTAGAACTTTATGACGACTTTTAGTGAAATATGGGTGCTGCTTTGGAGATTAGCAATATAAACTGAGAGGCAAACTCAATGATAGCGGCAGTAGATAGTGCTCAGAACCATGCTGATGACGCCGAGTAGGCAGAAACATGTCCATGTGTTAGTGCTATTTTCTCTGCTACATTGTTTTTGCCGGGAATGATTCCACCAATACCATGAGCTATATTAGCATTTATTTTTTGGTTATTGTATTAGGCATTCTTTCCACGTGTATTTCTATACATCATGGTAAGCCTGAGGAATCATTTGCACGTATAGATGTCGCTGTGCCTAGACACAACGCCTCCTTGCGTTTGGCAGCCCAAGAGCTGCCCGATAGGTGATGGACATCTACACTCCGGTTTGTCTTGCTACCCTCTGGGACGGCGTGACTGTGTTTGTTGGCGATAGGTGTCGCCGAGAGACATATTCAGTGCTGCTTTGGAGATTAGCAATATAAACTGAGAGGCAAACTCAATGATAGCGGCAGTAGATAGTGCTCAGAACCATGCTGATGACGCCGAGTAGGCAGAAACATGTCCATGTGTTAGCGCTATTTTCTCTGCTACATTGTTTTTGCCGGGAATGATTCCACCAATACCATGAGCTATATTAGCATTTATTTTTTGGTTATGGGAACAATTAAATATTCCTATCAATTTCCATTCAGCCGTTTTAACTTCCATAATCAGTATGACCTATACCTATTTATACCAAGACCCGTCAAAATGACGGCTTTAGCAATTTCAAAGTTTATAATATTTTATGGATCATCTATGCAATAATGGACATCAATTTTCGTATTTACATTCATTTATACATCGCTTTCAGACATTTCCTGGAAAATTTTGAATTACATTTTCCATATGAAATTTTATTGATTGTGTTCGGCAGCCGTTATAACGGGATCTATTTTATTCCGATTATGATTCAGTTTAGCTGGTAAATGTAATCAGGATGCAATCATTATCAGTTGTACTTCTGTAAGAATTACATGAAAAACAATGCGAGTCTGGTAAGATTATTAGAACCCATGTCCTCCGATCTTTGGTGCATCCGCAAATGCTCTAACCACTTGAGCCACCGGGATCGTTGCAAACTGATCAACTAATTCTGATTCTAACGAATGCGCGACTCATCACCCTACACTTCTAATGTGATAAAGTTCTTGGTGAAAAGTGCAATCCGTGCAAAGTGTAATCTGCGAAAAGTCTAATCTGGGTATGAACATATTTTTACAAAAAATTAAAATTAATTTTTTGTAAATCTTGGGCAACAATGAAACGATTTCCAGGAAGCAAAAAATTATTCGAAGAATTCAAAGAAGTCACTAGTATAGATGAAGACTGTTCGGACACTAATTCAAGTAATAATGATTTGGACATATCTCGCGTAGAAAATAAAACTGATTTTTCAGACTCTGAAGAAGAAGCTGCAGATGAAATTGAAGTACGAGATATTGAACAAAGTGAAGAAGATGAATATAAAAGTGAAGATTCAGAGAGTGAAGATGAAATTCCCCAAAAGAGCCACAAACGCAGAAAGCGATTGCGAATATGTTCAGATACTGAATCGGATAGCCAAGCAGAAACCGAAAAAAGACAGCAGAAGGACATTGCTGTTGACGGTACTGAATGGGAAGAATTAGGGAATGGTTGTGTTGGTAGATTGCCATCATCACATACTATATTCAAGGATACTTCGGGCCCAACTGGTTATGCGAAGCGAAACATTATGCTTGGTAATGTAAGTAGTGCATTTCGACTTATAATTGATAATCGAATGATAAGTCACATAACACATGGGCTGAAAAGTCCCGGGCCTGACAAAGAAAACACGTTTTTTTTTGTTCAAAATTAGCTTTATTCATCAACGTAATTTCCATCAAGAACAACGCAATCATTCCAGCGCCGCTCTAACATTTCAATACCACTTTTGTAAAACGATTTATCTTTTGCCTCAAAATATGCCTCAGTTTCAGCGATAGCCTCTTCATTCGAGCGAAATTTCTTACCGGCGAGCATTTTCTTTAGGTCTGCGAACAGCCAGTAGTCGCTGGGAGCCAAATCTGGCGAATACGGTGGATGTGGGAGCAATTCGACGTTCAATTCATGTAGTTTTGCCATTGTTTTGATTGACTTGTGACACGGTGCGTTGTCTTGATGAAACAAAATTTTTTTCTTCGCTATATGCGGACGTTGCTTTGCAATTTCGGCCTTCAGACGGTATTTCCCTTCTCAAGATAGTCGATGAATATTACACCACGCACATCCCAAAATACCGAGGCCATAACCTTTCCAGCCGATTGTTTGTGCTTTCGGGCGCTTTGGACGAGGTTCACCAGTTGCTGTCCACTCAGATGACGATCGTTTTAATTCCGGAGTGAAGTGATGAATCCATGTTTCATCCGTTCTCACATATCGACGCAAAAATTCCGGTTTGTTACGTTTAAACATGGCCAAACACTGCTCAGAAGCATCAACACGTTCTTGTTTTTGGTCAACAGTGAGCAAACGCGGCACCCATTTTGAACAGAGCTTTCTCATAGTCAAATGCTCATGTAATATAAAGCCAACAAGTTCTTTTGATATCTTTACGATGTCAGCTAACTCACGCAACTTCACTTTTCGATCATTCAAAACGATTTTGTGGATTTTTTTGATGTTTTCTGGTGTTACCGCCTCATTTGGACGTCCACTGCGTTCTGCATTATCGGTGTCTCTACGACCACGTTTGAAGTCAGCAAACCAACGTTTTATTGTTGTTTCTGATGGAGCGGAGTCCCCATAACACTTTTCAAGCCATTGCTTCGCTTGAACGGTATTTTTTCCCATCAAGCAGCAGTGTAAAATTAAAACACGAAATTGTTTTTGATCCATTGTTTGGAAATAACAAAAGTAGCGTCACTCTTAGCACAATAACTCACAAACTAATGAATAGAATATCATGAAATTTTAACAGCTGTCTTTTTAAGGTTAGTACTAACTGCAAAACAGGTGAATGCAATAAAACTAGCGCCATCTATGTGTTAGGCCCGGGACTTTTCAGCCCATGTGTTAAAAGCTTGCATTGAGCTACAGGCCAGAAACATTTTACAGGACGACTGAGAAATTACTATGGACGAATTATATGCTTTTATAGCCATTTTGTTTGCTCGAGGTGCCTACGAAGTTATCGTGTTTGTGGTCCAAAAAATGGGGACCTTCTTTCTTTCACGAAACTATGAGTAGAAACAGATTTTCAGAAATTATGAGATTTATTCGTTTCGACAAGAAAAGCGAGAGGAGTGTTCCCAATAAACTGGACAAATTTGGAATTAAGTTTTGGTTAGCCGTAGACGTGCGAAGTAAATATCTTATAAATGGCTTTCCCTACTTAGGCAAAGATGAACTTAGACCATCAGGAGTACCTTTGAACGAATTTGTGGTTTTGAATCTTGTAAAAAAATATGTAAATTGTGGCAGAAATATAGCAACAGATAATTTTTTTACAAGTATACAACTCGCAAAGAAACTACTGGCCAAAAAAAAAACAAGTCTTGTTGGAACTGTGCGAGCAAATAAGAGGGAATTGCCGAAAATAGTTAGAAAAGATAACATGGCTCTTTTCTCCACAAAGATCTACAAATCAAATGGTATTGTTCTAACAATTTACAAAAGTAAGCCTCGTAAAAAAGTACTACTTCTTAGCTCTAAACATAAATCCGTAAAAATTGCTTCTAATCGAAAACGAATTCCTGAAACTGTATCGTTTTACAATGAGACTAATTGTAAGTTTGGAGTAGATGTAGTTGACCAAGTAGCCCGTAAATATAGCGTAAAAGCAGGGTCACGTAGACGGACTTTGCAGGTATTTTATAATATTTTGGACTTGGCAGCAATCAATTCGTGGATATTATATAAAGAGACTTGTGATGAAAATATAACTAGAAAACAATTTTTGTTTCAATTGTCCGAAGAACTCTCCAGCGAATATAGACGCTGCAGAAAACAAGCCTCTTCCCAACAAGAAGAACCGAAAGCAATGGATTGTACTGCAAAAAACTAAAAAAAAAACACCTTGTGAACGCAAATCTTGCCAAATTCGATTGTGCAACAAAAACAGGGCGATTTATACCTGTAATGAATGCAACAAATATTTTTGTGGCAAGTGTTCATCTAAGATAACATGTATTTGTAAAACATGTGCCTCATAGTTATTTCATACATATCAAATGTGCTATACTATAAATGCAAATAGAAACTGTTTTTGTTTGTTTTTTTATTAATAATTAATGAACTATTAACTAAGCCAAAAGTTACAATGAAAGCCATGATCAAAAATTTGACGGGTGTGGTAAAACTAGGTATATATTTAACATCGGTAGTTCTAGTCTTAACACGTTTGAAACCTACACCTTCAAAAAGATTGCATGAAAGCTAGAAGCTGATTAAAGAAAAAATTAGGAAGGTACTGACAATTCAAAGAACATGTTTTATTCAATACCACCGACAATTTTACATCCTTTTCCAATTAAAATTTAGAAAAGCTAATAGCGATCTCTTGCCGACTTTTAGTTACCTTCCCTGCGGATAAATGCTAAGATGATTTTGTGTCGCAGAAAACGAAATAAATAAAACAAGAGAAATAAATAGATCAACATCGAAATTACAGACGTTTCTGTTATTGGATTATCGTCCTTTTCTTCCTTTCGTTTCTCTTCTTTTTTTTCTTCGTCTTCTGATTGCTTAATGCCATATATTACCTACACGACGAATACGATATTCTCGAAAAAAAAAGACAAACAAAACACACACTCCCGTACCAACTACTACGACTACTACTACATTTTACGGTGCGGTTTTAATTTAAAACATATCCGTGAACGCCAGTTCGATTCGACTCGATCCAAGCATTAATAAAAGCAATGGTCTTTAATTTCTATACACAAGCTTCGAGTCCGTTCTCGGTTGTTATGTCTCCAATGGGAGTATCAGAACCCGGAGAAAATGAACGTATCGTTACATTTATGCGGCGTGTCTGCTGATTAAGTGTGCTGATGTAGGTAGATTACTTGTTTCTAATTCGCCGTTGGAATATCAATTTTATAAGAGAAAAAAAAATTATTTTCTTGTTCTGAATTTTTGAAAACAGTATAACAGTGGTATGTAATGAATTGTCATCTATTGAGATGAATTATGATAATTAATTTCTTCGGTTGTTTTCCCAGAAAACTAAGAAACGTTTCCAAGACGTACAGACAACCACACAAATCTACATAGCACTCTTTAAATGTAATATAACTAATATACTGGGTGTTCCAACGTCAATGTTACAAGCGATATCTTCTTTGTTTGTAAAGATATAAGTAGAGCTGCTCAATTTGCGCCAACAACCAGTGGCGGGCGCATAAAAGTTTACACAAAATAAATGGTCAGAAATAAAATATAATACGTGCTCAAACACTTACCGTTTTAAGAATCTTCCGTGAAATCACAAAGTGAATAATGTCTGTTAAATACCTGCAACATTAGATATGTTTCCACAGTTGTTTCCGCAAACCGAGTGCGGCGTGAGGAAAAGTGTGTTTAACTTAACGGTTTTCTTGACGCACCTTCACAAATTTGTCTTAATGTGCCAAAATCAGAATCTTTCTCTAAAACACTTTCAAACCTTTCTAGAACACAAACACTTTTTGCGTCTTCTATCGCGCATAGTTGTGTGTAAACATGTTGCACTATTTGCAGAGATTCCACTAACGACACTGAAGGATTTTGTAATTTTCCTATTGCCTCCACTAATCCGAAGTAATTGTTCTGAATGGTTTTTCCGTTTTAACCTGACTATCTTGAAATTTCGACTGGCTTTCCTTGATAGCCGCAGCTTCCTTTGGATCGAATTGTAAAACCACGTTCTTAATATTCTCAAAATATTTATGATAATAAAACGCGGCCTGTAGCCATGTTCCCCAACCTGTAAGAATAGGTTCTGGTGGCTCAGGCATACGGGGGCACAGTCTGTGAAATTTGCGAATACGTTTTGGGAATTTGACAAACACTGCTTTTGTATGCGCTATTAAAGCGTCTACCTCAGGATAACATTTTCTGATACTATCCGCCACATGACTGAAAGCATGAATTTTACACGTAATATGCAACAAGTTAGCACAATGTTTTTTAAGAAACCGGCCTACAGAAACCATGTTTGCGGCACCATCACTCATAAACATCAACAGTTTGTTGAAAGTTCAAACTTTTCCAATGTATTTAACACTAACTTTGAAATTACTTCGGCAGTGCATTGTTGTACTCGTCTGGAAGCTAGTAAAATTGAGGGTGACGGTCGATGTGGTTCCATTGTACGTACCATTACATTAACCACAGAATGTTTTTTACGATCTGTTGTTTCGTCCACACATAACCACAGTTTTTTATCTTTCAACTCCGATTTAATTCTTCTTTCAACATGTTCACGAGCAGATGGCACAATTCTTTGTAACGATGCCCGACTTGGTAATTTGCAATCCGAATATTTATTCCAAAAGAAGACATACGCTTCCTTGTCTAGTAAATTAAACGGTAGATTACCTGCAATAAAGGTAACGAATAAATTAAATTTAAATTTGTCATAGTGTCGTGTGCAATTTTTTTTGAAGAATGCTCTTTACTATTTACGTGACGTAGACAATCCCTTGTGGACCAACACATTAAAGGGATATTACAAACTACACGTTGAATTTTAACGCCATAATTTAGGTCAGGCATTCATTGGTCGTTTTCGCGACGTAGGCAACATTTATAAAACAAACGTAGAACTACGAAATAGTATTTACGTCAGCGTATATGTATACACAGCAGATCTGGTTGAGACTCGCAGTTATACTGAGAGTTGTATTGGCGCTAGTGGTCAACTATAGGTATAAGAACAAGCAAGGTGATTTGCAGAATCCCAAAAGATATACTTTTTAAAACCATCTCTAGTAAACCACCTTCTAAGAAATCTCCATCAAACCTTTGCACATTTTGATAATTCCTTTCCAAATATAAGTTATCGATGAATTTCCGATAAATAAATCTATTTACTAATATGGTATAATGTAGTGAATGCAGTGACGCGACCGGATGACACAAATATAATATTCTGTGATCGACAATTTCAATGGCAGCTGTCCTATAATAAATTTCACTGACGTACTTGACAAAAACATTACGAAAGATGAAATCATGCTCGAAATGCATCTGAAATTCTCCCGCTGTTTGTTATAGGAAAATGTTTCATTGATGTTCAAGATTCACGAAATCGGGAAATTGTACAAAAGAGGAATTTCTTTTCCGACTCACCAAAATCGTCGTTAGTTGGAGTTAATTAAATTATTTAGTACCTTCACTTCGTAAATCGGAAGCTCGGGGAGGTACGGAGGCTTCCAAAAAAGAACTAATATCTGCCAGGGGGAATTTTATATTGACCCATTGGCCATACTGAATACTCTATACGTACTTGAATGACAGCTGCGTTTGAGGAAGCAAATATGCGCGACTGCAATGTATATTGTGGTGATTTTTGTATGTAAATAAAGTTAAATTATAATTAAATAAATTAAATTAATCAAATGAGTCTAATTAATCTCAGGGTTTACTGTTTTTGTTAATCGTGGGGAATCTCACTTAATGATTTTTTGCAAATTAGCAATTGAATAGAGAAATGAAACCACTTTATTATTTTAAGAGAAACAGTGAGTTCATTAGTAGTTTTAATATAAATAAATCTACGAGGGTAAGTCAAATATTATCTACACTTTCGCCATAACAAGCTTTGAAGGTTGGCGCCTCTGCGGTTATGTGTACGGAATTTAATCACGATCGCGTCATTTGTCTGCTAGCTACAACAGCATAAGCATGTCAGCTCCGCTATTAGTTTGTACCAAAGAGGAACAACGAGCAGTGATCCGATTTTTGTGGTCAGAGGGTGTGAAAAGTGACGAAATTAACCGAAGACTTTTGTCACAATACGGGGACAGTGCTTTATCACGTAAAACCGTTTTTTTGTGGATCGAAATGTGGCCGCACCAGCGTAACACAAAAAGAGGGAGCTGGACGGCCGTCAACCTCGACCACCGACGACAACATTCAGGAAGCTTGAGAGATGGTTACAGCAAATAGGCGAGTTACCATAGATCTTCTTTAAACATCAGTCACGGTTCTGCCTATCAAATTATCCACGATGAACTTAAATTTCGTAAAGTGTGTGCGCGATGGGTACCACGAATGCTTACCGCAGAAAACAAAACCAAACGTTTGGACATTTGCCAACGCTTACTGGATCGCTTCAACGCGGAAGGCGACGCATTTTTAAGCAGAATAGTGAACGTTGATGAAACGTGGGTTCATCACTACGAGCCCGAATCGAAACGCCAAAGTATGGAATGGAAACACCCAGGACCCCCTAGCACGAAGGAATTCGAGACCTCACCATCGGCTGGGAAGGTGGTGCTAACCGTGATTGGGGACGAAAAAGGTCCTATACTGGACGACTACTTGGGCAGGGGGACTACCATCAATAGTATGCGAGGTACAGTGATTTGTTGGCGAATAAGCTGAAACCAGCAATTCGAAACAAACGCCGTGGTCTACTCTCAAAGAAAGTTTTGTTGTTGCAAGACAACGCCCGTCCACACACGGCCCATAACACCATAGAAACTATCAACAGGTTGGGCTTTGAGATCCTGGAACACCCTTCCTACAGCCCTGATCTCGCTCCCTCAGACTTTCATCTCTTTAGACCGCTCAAGGAATCTTTGAGAGGTCATCGATTTGCCTCAGACACAGACGTTCGGGATGCGCTGCAAAAGTGGCTTCTCGACCAACCGAAAACCTTCTACCAGGAAGGCTTACGGAAGGTTGTGGCTCGCTGGACCAAGGACATTGCTAAAGGTGGAGACTATATCGAAAAATAATGTATCTGTTGTACACCTGTATCTTTGTTTAATGCAGTTGTAGAACTAAAAGTGTATATTGCGATGTGTTCCTTTCGATGCAGCTATCCGTGCATCTCATCGTGCCTCCGTCTCCGCGTATCTATGCCCTATACCCCATTAGAACATCCGAAATCCGAAATGAATTTTCGTATACACAGTCAAGTAGGCCGGGCCTTCCATATGAGGGACGCTAATTACTTTACAAAACCCGTCACTCTTCTCGCTATAGTACCCGTCTATTTACCTGCGGCTGGACCATCTCTTTCTATCCAAACAATCCTCTTTCTTCCGTAACTACCGTCGTCCTTTTCGGGTGTCCCTCTCCGTTTCATCCTCTTCTTCTGTCGCGGTATCGTCGTCCTAGTCTCCACGGTGCTCGTGAAAAATAAAAGTAAACAATTGCGTGCAATTGAAGGTCAAACAGAAGAGAGGAACGACGCGGAAATCGTTCATTCCACCGCGGTTTGGAATTTCCAAATCACCACGTTGAATGAATATGTATAGGATGTATCCAAAAAGCATCGACAAACTTTTTGGGATTATAGGTAATTATAAAATGAAGATATCTTCCTAATAAGTCTTTTTCAAAAAGTTTATGTACGCTAACACAGTTGCATAATTAACTTTTTATTAAGCTATCTTTCTTTTAAAATCATTTAATTCCAATTTTATCGTATTTATTTTTAACGCCGTTTAAATCTGAAACAACAACAAAAATTGTGCACAGGCTGTACTCCCAATAAGGTAAGGAAATATGCCTATGAGTTAGCTGCAATTTTATCAAACGTAAATTTGAAATAATCAAGATGTGATGGTATCCAAAGTGTTCCATTCAAAGTAAAAATGAAACATATACAAATTATTTTAAAATGCGACAAAAATATTCTATCGTAAAGAAATTAATGTATACAGGTTGGGATAATATTAGCTTTACTGTTGATAAAATAAAAAGCTTTGTATATAAAAATCATAAATATGCATTAATAACATAATGTAAAATTATTCTGACAGAAGAATCTAAGGCCACCTTGCGTAGGACTACCTACAGGCTGTCCCAACCTTCTTTAATTGTAAAATTGCGATTTTGTGTAAATAGTAGGAAACTAAAATTTTCCGAAGACATTATAATCATCATACAGTATCTTTCAAAAATATCTCCGTATATACAGGACGATCCATAAGTAGCGACCCAGGCACCTACTTTATTTTAAATGGAATACGCTGTATATTGTTACGTATTCCCCTCCCTTTAGAAATACACTAATATAATATGAGTTTTATATGTCTATTACTAACATATTTCGAGATATTTATAATTTTGTCCTCATTCGCCTATATTTAGATACCTATACAGAGAGGTCCTAAAGTAACCTCCCCCTTCCCCAATTGCTAACTTTTGAACAACAGAAGCTAGCGTTTTCAAAAAGAATAGGTCGATTTCTATTTTTTGTGAGCTATCTTTTGCCGTTATCGTTAATTCAATTGCATTTCCGATGTCAGCGGAAGTGACGTCAACCTTCTTATTTTAAATAGAACACCCTGTATATTTTAACGTCTTTGGAAAGGTAATCAAAAGGCAAATTCAACGATATCACACATGTTACAATTTAACTTAATAGATATGACGATATGCAGCAATATAGGTTTTGGTAATCTGTTTTGGTTGTTACGCAAAGTTGGCTAGGAAAGAGTGTCAAATTGTTTCTTGTGACACCAGACTAATCTAAAGAGCTCGTTGCTAAGCAAAAGAGTCATAACAATTGCCAAACTGTCAAATCTCAATTCCAAAAGCGTAAATTATTCCGTTGAAGCGTATCAAAATTTCTAACCTTAAAGAATTAAAAGATAAATCAAAATCATGCCTAGTTTTATTATATACTGAAATAAAAATGTATCTCAAGCGACAAATGCACATTTCACTTTAAATTTTGAAAAAGTATCTTGTGTAAGAATACTTACTATTAATACAGGGTGGGGCAGAATGGAGTCCCCCATTTGACGGATGAATTGTGACAAAACGCTTCAAGATAAAAGAAAAAGGTTTTTATTTTCGGAAAGCACATATCATGCCATATTTTTGTTTAAGTTTTAAAAATGACATCATTCATGTGGCTTCCTTGACGGGCGATATACATATTAAGTCGTTCGACAAAGTTTTCGGTCACTCTTGCCAACATATCTTGTGGAATTCCGGTGATTACGTCCTCAGGGCTTCCAGGGTCCGAGGTCGAAATTTGAGCTTTGAGATGACCCCACAGAAAAAAGTTGCAGGGGCTCAAATCCGGGGAGCGGAATGGCCATGGGATATCCCCTCGTAAGATCAGGCGACCGGGAAACATCTCCTGTGAAACTTCACGCGAACGACGGGCAGTATGGGCCGTTGCTCCATCCTGTTGAAACCAGAAGGCTTCTCCATCATACTCTTCCATTTTGGGGCATAAAAACATCTCCAGCATCTCACAATAACGCGCTGAAGCCACGGTAACAGTTGAGCTTCCTTCTTCAAAACATTAAGGCATATAGAGGACACTGCGCACCAAACTGTCACTTTAGAGCTGTTGAGAGGTTTTTGGTGCAAATGACGAGGGTTTTCACTTGACCAGTAACAAAAATTTTGCTTGTTTACAGTGCCGCAAAGGTGAAAATGCGCTTCGTCGCTAGTCCACACAATAACGCCAGGAGGTACAGCTGTAAGCATCTCTACATTTCACGTAGTCTTGCGGGTTCAATCTCTGAGCAATCATTATTTTGTAGGGATGTAACGTAAGGTCTGTGTGTAAAATTCGCCTCACTGTTCTCGACGATATTCCAAGGGCAGCGGCATGTTTTCGCGCAGAACGCGTTGGAGACTGTTCGATAGACGCTCTAAATGCCGCGATGTTTTCGGGAGTTCTTACACTTATAGGTCGCCCGGCTGGTCTTTTAGGAAGTGCAGATCCCGTCGTCCTTACATAACTGATCCATTTCCGAATGGTTTTAGAGTCAGGAACACTGTCGTGACGAGTTAAACCAAACCGCCTGCGAAAGGCTCTCTGCGTCGCCATCAGACTTTCCCTGTTTTTAAAGAAAGTCTCCACAACAAAGCTCCGTTGCTCACCCGACCACCGCATGGTGACTACCGAAAATGGCGTTGTTCTCCCAACCTAACGGTACCTGCCCCACCCCTCTACCTGCTCTAGCGCCTCTTGAGTGAATTTTTAAAACTAGGGACTCCATTCGGCCCCACCCTGTATTATTAACGGAAATTATTGCTTTATTTTCCTAAATAACAATAATATATAATTTAAAATTACACCAAGCTTATAATTAATCTTCAGCTCATAATCAATTATCATAGCCAAGGTGCTTGAATCTATTTAAATACGCATGGTATAAAAGTGGATACATCGCCGAACGGCTATATCATTTTAAAGATCCTATAAGATTCTGCTTCCCGAAGGATTCACGGAATACACAACAATGAGGTATTTGCGACAAGCCTGCGTTTATTCGTTGCGCATGGTGTAAGCAATTCCTTCGTTTTCAACATTTCTACACGGATTACCTATCATTCTTACTATGTATATGCAATACACATCGTAATATATTTCTTAACCTACTTTTTAAATAGTTGTCAGTAGTCTCTATACTCACATTTTGTTAATAAAATCATTTGATAACCATCTGCTTGTTTTCTTCATTACTGTAATTGTAGCACAACAGTTATGAATTTTCTTACACAAATAAGAATATTTCGAATATATTGTCTTAACTTTCTTTTTATATTTCTCATAGTTTCTGAGCTATTGAGTCAAACAGCGAAGGGTAGTGTTGAGTTTGGGGTGCTTTACGCCCTGCCAGTGGGCGATTAGGTAGCTAAGATAGTTACCGTTGTTCTTACACTAGATCGATTTATAAACCCACAAAATGTCATTTAAATCGGTGAGATTCACTTACCTGTGTCTCCTTGTTAGTTACATCAAGAGCTTACTGTACAGGATTTCGAAAAATGTTCTCGGTTTTGTAACTTGACCAAAGTGTCATCCTCTGACGAAGCAATTTTCATTACGCAAATGAAAATCCTAGAACTTTTCGACAAATAGATCCGCAACATTGGCGGAGCATTAACGTTTAGGGAGGCATAATCGGTAGGACCTTATTTTTTGAAAATAATTTAAATGAACTATTACTACACCTCGTATATGCATAGCATAAATTTACTTTATTACTTTATTTTTTTCACCTACACAAATTTAAAGATCAACTTAGATCTTATTGTTCATTTTTATGTTTTATTACGCGGCATATTACAAAAATTCACAGTTAAAGCATTATTACGCCTTTTCGAAAACAGTGTGTGATGGTTGATGTAAATTATAATCTTTTGCACTCTCGAAAATGGATATAATAATCAGATAATTAATAGTTGTGTGTTTAATCTGTCCCAATTATGTATATCAAGCAGCAAGATATTGCTCTCGATAACTTCAAGCATTTAAATCAATTAATAAGATTATTTTCCCCGTTTTTTATGCAAAATTTTTTGTAGACTGTTATACTGTTATGGCGAAATTCCAAAGAAATTTATCTTAAAGATATGAGGATTTTATCTCAAGTTCAATCGAGAAATAATTAGGTGAAATTAAACTAAATCTCGATTTTATCCAATTAAATTCAATTATATACGTAAGTACAGTTTTTTATAATCTCGGTCTGATGAGTACTATATTTTATGCAAAATTTTTGATAATCTAAAACCAAAGCTGGGATCTCACAGAACAGTTAATTTTACGGACAAACGTAGCCACCAAAAGCGACATTTGTTGAATCTTTCCATTCATTTTCTAAAGATAAACTTAGATCAGTGATTCCCAAAGTGGTCCACGGGAGACTCGACGGGGGTCTACATTGGCGTGAAAAAAAAATGGGGGTTCACAAGTTGTAAGTGGGGATCCACGAAAATTTATCTGGTTTCGATAGTAAAGAACAAAAATGTTGGCTTAGCTTTACCTATCAATGTAGGCAGATAATACACTACTCGTGATTAAAGCAGTTAACAAAATAAGAAGGAATGCGTTAAATATCCGTTTATTTGCACAATTGTGCGACGAGAATGCGACTTCCAACGATTGCTCTTACATACTGAAGTACGCTGGTTGTTGAAAGGTGCATGTTTAACAAGGTTTTACTCACTTTTTGAATCAGTTTTAGAGTTTCTGGAAAGTAAAGATCCAGATTTAAAGGAAAACCTGATCAAATCGAAAGCAGACATCGCGTATTTGACAGATTTGTTCAAAAAATTTAATGAGATTAACTTGCAGTTACAACGGGACAGCCTAAATTTAATAAAAGCAAAGGGTGTAATTTCGGCTTTTCTTGGAAAATTTAAATTTATGAAGCAAAATATTAGTCGGCGCGAATTCTTCCAGTTTCCAAACATGTCACAGGCAGAATGTCTTGATGAGGATATTCAGACATACGTTCAACATTTAAATGCCGTGCATGATGACTTCAAAAATAGATTTGAAGATATTCTGACGATGGAAATACCACCATAGATCATAAATCCATTTAATGAAACGGAAGTGGCGAATGTGGTATTTCAAGAGGAGCTACTCGAGCTTAGCACCAATCAGGAGCTGAAGGTGAAATTTAAAAAAGGCTATCAAACATTTTGGCTGCAGGCAGAAATACCCGAAAAATAACCTGCTGGCTGTGGGAAATTGCGAGAAAGCTTTTGATAGCGTTTCCCTCGTCATACCTTGTCGAAAAAAGTTTTAGTGTCGTTACAAACCTATTAAAAAAAAGGAGCAGATTGAACATCACAAAACGGGGAGATTTGCGGTTATTCCTCACAAAACTGAAGCCTAATATTGATAATTTGCTGTCAATCCATCAAGTACATCCCTCCCATTAAAATTATATTTTTTTAATTGTTGATTTGCATTGTTGAAGTTACGTTACGTTATTCATGTTTAATTTTAATTCTATTAAGTCTGTAATCATATTATTTTAATAAATAGAACACAAGAAAATATAAGAAATATTTTCGTAGCGTTTCTTTCTCCGCTTAAGATAAGTATATACTTGGAATGAAATAATTGTATTTCTTTGTTATTTGTTAACTTGATTCAAGAAAATCATAATAATAAAAGTAAATGGCCATTATAATGCAAAACAATATTTTCCTATTTATTTAAGACGGTCTATATGCCCTGTAGGCGTAATTATTAATCCAATTCTATTTGCTACTCTGTTTTTCCAGTCATCTGCGTTTATCTTCTGCAAGTCCCCCACTACACTTTCAATCCATCGTTTTCGTGACCGCCCTTTTCTTCTCTTTCCTATGGACTTTCTGTTCATCACCATTTTCGTAATTCTGCTGTTCTCTAATCTTTCCACGTACCCCAACCATCTAATTCTTTGCGCGTTTATATATGCTGTTATCCTTGATGCCTAATATAGATCTTCAAGCCCTCTGTTCTTATTCTCCATTCATCCTCCTAATTAACGCCACCATACATTGCCCTTAACAATTTCCTTTTCCCATCGTTACATTCTTTCTTCGTCCGATTTTCGCAGAACCCACGTCTCGCATGCATATGTGACTATGGCTCGTATCACTGTCCTATAGATTCTTCTCTTCATTTTCCTTGAAATGAATTTGGATCTCATTAATGGTCTCAGCATTCCGTAGTTTCGACTTCCCTTAGCTACTCTTGTCTTTATCTCTTGATCCTCTTTTCCATTTTTATCAATTTTAACTCCTAAATAAGTAAATTCTTTAACACTGATCCCTTCCATGATCATGTGTGACGTTTTTCCTTGACTTATTTTTAGGCCAAATGTTTGTGCTTCTTTCGCTATCTTCCTTACAATATTTTCTAGCTCTTTCTTATTTTTTGCTATTACATAACAATTTATTTCCAACGACTTACAAAAAGTATAGGAAATGGTCCAAAGACACACGCAATACAAACACAAATACAACAGTAATAACACTAAAAAAATACATGAAATAAGCCTACAATTACAAAGGCAATAATAAAAGGTAATTGGGCGGAGCGCTTACACGTTAAAGCATGAACAGAATTAGATATAATTAAAATCAAGTAACATTACTTGTCAAAAACTCTTGTATCGAATAAAAGCGACTGCTGATACATAGTCAACCTGGATTTTGGAGTGAGGAGATCCTCCCAGAATCTAGTTTGATAATCGTGAAAATCTCGATGTGATCTATAATTCTGCCTATTTATATGAACATACGCTAATTCTTGAATGAATATGCAAGGTAATGTCAGGATATCATAGCTAACAAAAGAATTCCTACAAGAATCTGTAGATTTAATCCCAGCAATACAACGGATAATCTTCTTTTGGCTTATAAAAATATTATTTGCCAGTATTGAGTTTCCCCAAAAGCTAATACCATAGGTCAGTCTACTTGCTATATACGCGTGATAAATGCTTAGCAGCTGTTGAGCTGTTAGAATATTCTTCAGGCTTCGAAAGAGGTAGCAAAGAGAATTAATCTTTGACAGAAGGTTTTTGCAGTGAACTTTCCAGTTAAGTATCTCGTCAAACCATACCCCTAAAACTTTATATTGACTTACCCTTGCTAATTGTTCATCGTTTAGCTTGAAGTCTAAGTAAAATTCGTGAGTTGGATGTAACTGATAAGAGTGAAATCTAATATACGCGCTCTTAGAGTTGTTGACAACGAGTTGGTTATCTATAAACCAGTTATAAATCCTATCCAACATAGAGTTGCATTTAATTGATAGGTTATGGTCGTTCTTATCAGATGCCACCAAGGCAATATCATCAGCGTAAAGAGTGATAAAGTTATCTGTTGTGTTGGGGAACACCGATATTAGTGGTAAGTTTGCTAGAGGTACTATGGTTTGTAACTCTGTTACTGCTACAGTTGGAAATGCTAACATATTGTTTTCTATTCTTCAAAAATGATTCTATACACTCCATAGCGAGACCTCTAATATCGTCGGCAGCTAATTTACACATCAAAATGCTGTGATTAACACAATCAAAAGCCTATGGCTAAGACAATATTTTCTTAAGGATAGTAAATAATTTTCTTAATTCTAGAAAGCGTTCAAGCATTTATTTACTTAGAACTCTTGAAATGCATATTATTTATATGCAGATTATTAATTGCGCTTACTTTGTTTAAAACAGTACGACATATCCGTACATAATGCAATAAATTAATCACACTGCCTATGATTTTAGAAAGGGTAAAGTGGGTTATCAACAGAATAATAGTCTTAATAAAATAAACACACATTCACTTTTTGATTATTAGAAAAAACAGATTTGCATATAGAAATTAATTGTCCTTTATTACAATTTTAATTCTTCTTAACTTTCTTCTCAATTTTAACAATCTTTTTTCCAAACAATTTTCTCCAGAAGTACCGAAGAACCATTTTGTTAACTTTCCAAGAGATATACAACACAATAAAAACAATTCCGAAGATAAATCCTAACACATCAAGCAGGAAATATTCGTACAGCGGCATATCGATTGCTGGACTTCTCAGATGCTTCGCACCCTTGTGCCTGATGACGTACTCAGTCCACCAAACAGCTTTCTCAAGACCAGTCATCGGTTGATCCTTTGCAATATCTGCATGTTTAGTTACAGCTTCTAAATATCTGGAAAAAAGAGAAAAAAATCAAATAATTTATTGCGCCTTCTAAGCAGCGTCTTACTTTTTATTTTCAGCAACTTCCACGATAATTGCTTCTATCAATTTAGCAGTTACCATATTGTACTCCAAAGCTAAACCCATGCCCTTATTCTCAATTTGAATGCAATTACTAAACTGATCGCTAGAGTATGGAATACACACCATAGGTTTCTTTAAATAAATAGATTCTTCGAGAGATTGTAATCCACCCTGGGTAACAAAAGCTTTTAGATTCGGATGTCCTAAAAGCAAGGAAATATAAAAGTAATTCTTATTGTACCTTTCGTTATGATAAAATTCAATTTGAATGACTCTCTGAACAAATATCCTTTTTGGACTAACGTAAAACATCCTGTTGAGGTACCCAATCAACGAAAAGGATGTTATCAGCCTTGTTTTCTAAATCTATTTCGTCCACTTTCCATAAAACTTTGTAAGGTAGCGTAGAAAAAGCGTTATTCATCTCTTGGAGAAAATTACCGGAAAGATATTTTGTTCTGATGTTTGCACCTACGCTGAAGAATATTGCACCATGTTTGGCGCTATCTAGGAACTGTTGTATATCCTGGAATTGTCAAAGAAAAATAGATTAAAGTAAAATATTTGGAATTTCATTTTTTATTATTTTTTTTTCTTATTTTTAGAACTGATGGTACGTTGCTATGTGATATATTCACTATGGTTTCAAATTTAAACATTTAATTTTCTACTAAATGGAAATAATTTTCTAAAATATTCAACTTTGTACCCCAATTTGTTCTACGGATTCTTCAATATGCAAGATAATTATTATTATATTTGTTCTTTTTAAGACCATGTATTTTTGTAAAAACCAAATGAAATATGTATTGTTCCCAAATTGAATTGAAGATATTTTAATCCAAGGAGAATATAGAGATCTATAGATTCTATAGATTCAATGGTACAAGCGATATCTTCCTTATTTGTCGAGAAATAAGATTGAGCAAGGTGTCGTCGGAAATGGTTTGCGGGATCCTAAAAGATATATTTTTTTAAACCACTCCTAGTAAACCACTCATTAGAAACCACCCCTAAACCATTTTTTTCTTAAATTGCACCCGTCTTCTTTTTGAATTTACGATTAAAGTACGACGAGTTTGGAACACAACGATATAAACGAAAATTGCATTCAAGAAATATTTAATACAAAATTATCATATCAATAGTAAATAACAACAAAATTCTTACAAAAAGCTAAATAAATACATTAATAAACAATTCCTAAAATTAATTAATTACAGATATTGTTCAATGTAACCACCATTCGACGCAACACACGCTAAAGAAATAACAACAATTAACAAACCAAGCTAAAATGAAAGAAAATAACGAGGACAAAGAATAACTTACGCTTTTGGAATTGAGATTTGACAATTTAGCAATTGTTATGATTACTTTGCTTAGCAACGAGCTCGTTAGATCAGTCTGGCGTCACAAGAAACAATTTGGCGCTCTTTTTGAGCCAGCTTTGCATAACAACAAAAACAGATTACCAAAACCTTTATTTTGCTGCATATCGTCATATTTCTTAAGTTAAAGTATAACATATGTAGTATTGTTAGATTCGTCTTTCGATTACCTTTCCAAAAATGTGAAAATATATAGGATGAGAGTTGACGTCAGTTCCGGTGAAACCGGAAATACAATTGAAATACCGATAACGGCAAAAGTTAGCTCATAAAAAATAGAAATCTACCCATTTTTTTTAAACACTAGCTTCTGTCATTCAAAAGTTAGCAACACTTTAAGATCGCACTGTATAAAACTTCATTTAAACTAGGCAATTGTTTAATACAATTATTACTCGCTATTTTTAAGTAAATAAAAAATCTAAACAATCTCAAACAGCTACATAATTCAGCAGTATGTACTTTTAACTAGAGGTAAAACGAACTTTTTAATTTAAAATCTCACGACCAAGTTCTTATCACAACTCCATATTGAACACAAAGAGGCTAGTTCTGAATAGAAAATCAGCAAACAAAGCCCTTATTTTTCAATAGCGAATTACATACAATTTACATTGAATGAAATCCCGTTAAAATGAAATGGAGCTTCTTAGAAGTAGCGGGAAAAGGTAACAATATAATCACGCCATACCTAAAATCATTTATTTAAATTTTTGCCGGGTTATAAAGCAAACAAATACTTCATTGTAAAGAATCGTGTCCATAATTTTATACCTACCACAAAGCTACCTATTTATTTAGACGGACAAAAGAAAATAAAAATTTCATCTTAGAAGAAGGCTATTGAAGGTAAATATTATACTGAAATTTTCTTTATAATTAATAGTCTGGGCAAACAGCGGTAACAGTCAGTGTAGTAGATATGTGGTGCGGAGTCGCCTGTTATTTATTTCACGCGTTCACAGCGTCAGTACTAAATCGTTGCTGTATGCGAGTAGTTCTGTGTATATGTAGGCTGTCGTTACTTATTTTGTAATTGTACGCTTATGTTTGCTTTAAAAATGTCGCAGTTAGGTACGTCGCGAAAACGATCAATGGCAGACACAGTTAAAAACTTCATAGTGGATATGCCGGACTTGAGTTTTGATTGCGCTAAAATTCAACGTCTAGTTTGTAAAATCCCTTTAATGTGTTGGTCCAGAAGCCATTGTCAACGTCACATCGAAGGCAAACAGCATTCTTCTGCAATACGAGACATACGAGACCAAGAAAAATTTACATTTGATTTATGTGTTACTCTTATTTTATGTAATCTATCGTTTCGTTTACTAGACAAAGAAGCATTTGTCTCCTTCTGGAATAAATATGCGGACTGTAAATTACCTAGTCGGACATCGATACGAAATGTAGCGCCATTTGCTCGTGAACATATAGAAAACGGAATTGAAAGATAAAAAACTGGTTGTGTGTGGACGAAACAACAGATCGTCAAAACATTCTGTGGTTAATGTAATAGTACGTACAATGGAACCACATCGACCGTCATCCTCCTCCTTACATGCTTCCAAAAGAGTTATAAATTGTACTGCCGATGAGATTTTAAAGGTGGTGTTGAACTCATTGAACAAATTTGAAGTTTCAACTAAACAACTTTTAATGTTCATGAGTGATGGTGCCGCAAACATGCGTTCTTTGGGCCGATCTCTTAAAGAACACAGTGGTAACTTCTTACATATAACGTGTAAAATCCATACCCTAAGCTTTGCGGCACAAGCGATTCCTACATGTTTTCCACTAGTAAATGCATTGATTGCTAGTACAAAGGAAGTGTTTCTAAAGTCCTCGAAACGTACCCGACTATTTCCACAACCTGTCCTGATTTACCTGAACAACCACAGCCGATTGTTACACGTTGGGGAACATGGTTGCAGGTTGCGTTTTACTACAACAAATATTTTGATCAAGTAAAGAAGGTAATTTTAAAATTCAGTCCGACAGAAGCTGCAGCAATCAATAAAAGGAAGTTTTGTCAAAACGTATCGTTTTTTCACTACGTCTTGAAGACTTATCATCAGCCTAATGGTATCGGTTAAGGTTTTGGAAAAGAATTTTGCATTGTACTGCTTTATTACGGGTGACTACGCGACCATAACAATGGTTGTAGAATGGAAAGAGGGTAGAAAGCAGTATTACTTTACAACGAAAGAACAATTATGAATAGGAAAAAAGATGCGAATCACCAGATATTTTAAGAACCTTATTACTCGAGTTATTTCTTACGTTTTGGCGATGGAAAAGGCTCCTAAAAATGCAAAGGCATAAAGAAATACTAGACTCTACTAGACATCCTTCAAAGAAATAAGAAGAAATTTTCTTACCTTTGGAAGATCCTTCGGCGGTTGTATATTCATAGAACCTCCAATATGGATAACAGCAGGTACAGTCGGTCTAACATTGTGAAAAGCTGGATTCACATTCATAAAAAACATATCGATATTTTTAGCCATTTCCGTCAAAGGCGGATATCCAGATCCGAAATATTTCGCAATAATTTGATCTTCGCTGTTCAATATGATATAGGATGTAAGCCTACGCAACACAGAATATAAAACGCTGTATACTTTTTGCATAAACGTTGGATTCCCGTTGAATTTAAGTGTACTTTCTGGGTTGAGAATGGGATGTGTGGGATTACCCATGAGATCGTGACCCAATAACGTTCCATCTAAAGAAGTAATACCGATCACTGGACATTTAAAACGATGCCCGAAGGCTACCATTGTTGGTAGAAGAAATTCAATAATTGCCACATCGAATTTCACGTGAGGATCTTGAATCAAACGCTGGACTTGTGGATCAGACAATTCGTCTTGGTTGACGTTGCTTAATCCTTCAACGAAGGCCCTTCCGAAATTCAATGGGTAATCCTTAAATCTGGCTAAGGTTTCCCAAAACTTATATTTCCCTTGCACTAAACTGTAGACATATCCTAAATCGATTTCGGTCAAATTGGTCAGTTTTGGGTCTTTTAACGGACTTGGAGTAATAGCTGTAACTTGATGACCTCTCAGAGATAATTCTTTCCATATCGGTTGGAAAACCACTTGATGGCTAAGGGATGGCGTAGATGCAACGAAGAGTATTCGAGCAGAATCACAAGCATTAGTTAAACTTACTACTACAAGCGTAAACAAAAAAATTACCGACATCTTGTTATCTGAACACCTGCAGAACTACAAATATAATTAATTGTACCCTTGCAATATAAAATAATGCTTATCTTCTTTCTCGATTACTAAAAAAGATTTCATGTATTGTCTCAGTTATTGGAATATCAAGATGAGATAATCACGTCGACGCAGCTGTGGTATTAATGGAGAAAGAGGTTTATAAACTTGTGTAAAGAAAAATTGTGTTATCATAAAAGATATAATTCATAATGTCCGTGTTAAAATAAAGATCTCTATGATATCGATTATGTCACTTTATAATACATTAGGTTTGACTCAAATCGGTCTTTTTATTACCAACTTGTGTTTAAATGTTTATGTATAAAAATTAATAATAATAATTAGGCCTGCCACAGAGCGCTTCGCTCCAGGTTAGGAATGTATACAGACGAATCGGCATGAGCTACCTCAGCGGATGAAATTATTGATTTATTGCAACAGTTTCTCCTCAATCTTTCGCAACGTTATACGCAATTATAAAGAGATATATTGTTATGTTCAATATTTACATCAGATATCAGATGATAGTCGTAGATGGTTAAGGTATTCCGGATAGCCACCCGATAATAATGAAACTCCCTCTAGCGGAGAAAAAGCTAATTTCGAAAACCACAATTTTCCCCCCACGCCGGCTGGCTTTGGAGTGTGGACGTAAAATCATTAATTTAAGTCCAGATAAGGACGATCTTAGTGGAACAAGGACAAATCCACTCTTCGTTTTATTCTCCTAATTTCGCAAATTTTCAAAATTAAATGTAAAATTCTCCTAAAACAAACAACAGGGTATATTCAAAGGCATTTCTAACATTAATTCGTAAATTAAATATCTACCGGAAAGTTATTTAGTAAATCGTCGGTAAAATTTGCGATATTTATGTTGTCAGGAGTATTTCTAGCATAGAGTTACATAATTTCAGTCATTTGGTAGCGTCACCACATTCATGTTATTTCTACAAATAACTTCATTCATCGAAATTCATCAAATTTATATTTTTGGGTAGAAATCATCAAAATTTGCTGCGAAAAGAAACAATTGCTATCGCGATTAAATAAGGAAGAAGAGGGACGCCAGTAAATTCATCAATTCTGGTTAAGCTTCAGTCGAGTTCACTAGTGTTTTGGCTGCGGTCTCCATTTAAAGTGTTTGATATAGCAATTAGAAAGTAAAATTCAAATAGAAGAAAGGTTCGAGGCTAGAACAAGCACATAGGTGAAACCCCTTCCGCGTTTAAAAAACGTATCACAGCGCGAATTTCGCGCCTGGCGGTAGCGGGGATCGGGAATTCCATCTCGGACGGCTGCTTAGCAAACACTGAGCGGCGTAGCGAGACGAGAGTGGTACGTATATAGAGTGGGAGAGCTGCTGCACACGCCAATGTTGTCGGATTTCGCCTAACACGTCTTATTGCTGCTGTAGGGCTTTGGGAACCTTATTTTACGATCATCCCTCGTATATAAGTATATCTAACGTACGCAAGGAAAGTAAACGACCGTTGGCTGATAAAGTCACTAAATTTATTAGTGAATTTCCGAATTTGAATTATAATGGAGTTAAAGTATTGTGTAAAGTTCACACAGCGAACATCTTTCACCGAGACAAATGTGGAAACAAACCTGTTGGTGCCAATCTTATCCACGTTGTTAAGAAGATACGTTTACTTATCATATTATTTACTGAAGCCAAACTTTTTATAATTAACTTAACCTTAATTTTAAAAAGCAATCAATATAAATACATGTATTCATTATTCCTGAAAAACAAAAGTGCTTTTTGCTACATACCTATAGTTACTCATACATTTACGGTATTAAGTACAACAGATTTTTGAAGAAACTACTTAATATCTTTTGGCTTCCGTGGGTGAATTATGAAAATTTGTAATTTTCCTTGAAATTTCCAACGTAACTAAATACTTGAAAAAATGTCGTCCTAGTAGGGAATCGAACCTGACACCTCCCGCTTGCCGATCGGACGTGCTAACCACTACACCACGAGGACCCCGATGCCAGGAACATTCACTTTTTAATGGCTGGTTATTCTTTTTATCTGCAAATATATCATAATATTTTGACAAACAATTTTTTAATTCTTACATTCCAAATACACTAATTAATTAATATATTTTGGCTTCCGTCGATGCATTAGGAAGATCTGTATCTATGGGTGAATTATGAAAATCTGTAATTTCCTTGAAATTTACCGGGACGAGATTTTTTCAAGTATATAATTACGTCGGAAATTCCAAGGAAATTACAGATTTTCATAATTCACCGACGGCGGCCAAAATATATTATTTCATTAATTAATGTGTTGTTGACCTAGATTACAAAATTAAAGCTGTTGAATACTGGAGAATTGGTAAAAGCAAGCGACGTTCTGTCAAAGGCGTGAAACAAAAATTCAAAAAGGTAAAATCGCTACGCCAATTATATAGATGGGAAGAAAGTGTTAACAGAGGCGGCGCGCATACGGATACACTACGGTTTATTACAGAATACGTTCATATAGAACTTGAAAATAGCATAGACGAAGGAAAAATAATTCTTGACATGGACCTTCGAAGCTGGGTTTTAGAAGCTGAAGAAGAAATTGGACACGACACGTTTAAAGCAGAACATTGGTGGTGGATATGGCATTTCAAGAAAGTACATAATATTGTGTCACGCAAAATAACAAAATTTATTACTAGGTCGATTCTTGCTGGTATGGAAGACCTACGATTGTTAAGCAATAATTTTATTAAGGAAGTCAAACCCTATATCGCTAGTATCGGCAGAAGCAACGTATACAACGCCGATGAAAATGGTTTTAATCTAGAAATGCACTCCGGCAGTACTTTGGCAGTAAAGGGTGAGAAAACCGTTGAAGCTGTTGTGCAATCTTTGGACTCAACAACACATAGTTATACAATTTTACCGGCCATTTCTTCAGATGGACGATTACTTTCGCCATTATTTTTGGTATTAAAGGAATCTACGAATACGTTTGGACCTCGTGTTGCGCAATCATTGTTTAGACCAGTAAATGTGTATATTTCTTCTTCGACGTCTGGAAAGCTCACTTCAAATTATTTCAAAACCTGGCTAACAGATGTTTTCTTACCAAATATCGGACCAAAAGGTGTTGCTTTGATTGATTCTTGGTACGTCGTGAAAACGACGAATGGCAGACACAGTTAAAAACTTTATAGTGGACATGCGGGACTTAATCTTTGTTGTCGCTAAAATTCAATGTCCAGTTTGTGAAATCCCTTTAATGTGTTGGTCCAGAAGCCATTGTAAACGTCACATCAAAAGCAAACAGCATTCTTCTGCAAAAAGTGGCATACGAGACCAAGAAAAATGTACATTTGATTTATGTGTTACTCTTCTTTTATGTAATCTATCGTTTCATTTACTAGACAAAGAAGCATTTGTCTCCCTTTGGAATTGTAAATTACCGAGTAAATTACCTAGTCGGGCATCGATACGAAATGTAGTGCCATTTGGTCGTGAACATATAGAAAAAAGAATGAAAACGAAATTGAAAGATAAAAAACTGCGGTTGTGTGTGGACGAAGCAACAGATCGTCAAAAATATTCTGTGGTTAATGTAATGGTTCATCACTTGCATAAAAATCTGGGACAAGTGACATTACCCATTTTAAACATACCTTTTGGAAACTATGAAAAAATATGTCAAATTGTTGTCCGTCAGTGTCAACTGTAAATGGAGTGAAAAAACCTGTTACAACGGCCCTTTGCAACAGATACCTGTTACAACGGCCCCTTGCAACAGATATCTGTTACAACGGCCCCTGTTGCAAGGGGCCGTTGTAACAGGTATCTGTTGCAAAGGGTCGTTGTAACAAGCATCTGTTGCAAGGGGCCGTTGTGAACGGCTTTTGAACGGCTTCTGAACGGCTTTACGGTGGAACTTGGCACTCCCACATGTATTGTGTTATCCGCATCCCTGAGCGGTATTTCAGCCCCAGCAAGAGCTGAGCTACGGCCGTTTCGACGTTAAAATCGAATCACCTGAAGCCATTGTATCATCGCTAGTATACCTTAAGACCTTTTTGGCATCTCACGCGTTTCAAATTTCTCACCAAACCTAGTACATCCTAACTGAAACAGTAATGATCTTCAATTGAGGCGGACAGTCTGGATACAAATAAACGTTACTCTGCGTATGGTCCTCCTATAATAGTTTCAAAATTGGTATCAAAGTGAAACCAAAATGGTGAACTAAATATTGGCGATGTCCGAAGAGAAACTATTGGTTAATGTTTTCTTAAATGCTTTAATAACCATTTTTGTTTTGCACATATTATTTCTTCAAAGCTTTCATCATTTAATCCACGTTTACTTTGGAATAGTGATGTGCATGCATTAAAAATTATGCCCTTATTTTATATCAAAAAATTGATGAACTGTCGATTTAAACAAGCTCAAATGTTCAATTCCTTTTGTGTTTTGGAAGACGCTGTATTATTAACACATATATTATTGTAAAATACACTTATCGCTATCGATATCTGCATTTGTCATCTCAGATATGTTCTAGAAATAAATTATTTTATTTATTTCTTTAATTAATTGCTTTCGCCTTACTTGAGTTGTGTTTGCTGTGTTTTGTTACCAAATATTCAATAAAAAATATGATATAATTAAAACATAATTTACAGAAATGTTTATTTAAAAAAATATATTATAAAAATAATATCACATTAAAGAAAATGTAAATTAAATTTAATATCATCATCTCATTCGTATTTTAATATTTCTTTATCTTTGTTTTTACAACCTTTCTTCCAAAATACTCTGCGTATACTTCCAAAAATCAACTTTATCAATTTCCATAAAACATAAACCCCAACGAATGTCACTACAAAAAGAAACCCTAACACATCAAGAAGAAAATATTCATATAAAGGCATATCAACAGCTGGACTTCTCAGATGCTTCGCACCATTGTGCCTAATGACGTATTCGGCCCACCAAACAGCTTTCTCAAGACCAGTCATCGGCTGGTCCGCTGAGATTTCTGAAAGTTTTGTAACAGCTGTTAAATACCTAAAAAAGAAAATGATTGATTTACAAAAAAAAAGACTACCAGATAAGTTTTTTTTTCTAAAAAATTACTTTATATTTTCAACAACTTCTGTAACTGCTGCTTTGACGATTTGAACATTTACGTTTTTGCGATCCAAAGTAATACCCATGCCTTTATTTTGGGCTTGGATGCAGTTACTAAACTGGTCAGCAAAGAACGGAATGCAGACGATAGGTTTTTTGAAATTGATGGATTCTTCGATAGATTGCAGTCCTCCTTGCGTTATAAAAGCTTTAACATTTGGATGTCCTAAAAGTATTCGAAAGGAAATGCTCAAACACCTTTACGTTGTTTTATTGCTAATTTAATAAGAAAAAATTATCCTATTCTATCTTCTGTAAATGTTGAGTATATCTACAGAGACTTACTTAAAACATCTTGTTGAGGAATCCAATTCACTATTCGCACATTTTCAGATTTTTGCGGCATGTCTGGTTCATCGATCTTCCATAGAATCTGGTATGGAAGCATTGAAAAAGCTACGATCATTGTATCTATGAAATTTTCAGGAAGAAGTGCTGTCCTGACGTTAGTACCTAGACTGAAGTATATGACGCCATCTTCAGCGTGGTCCAGGAATTGTTGTAGATCCTATAATTAAAAGAACACTCATTTTATTCCTAAATTAATTCTATATAATAAATCAAATACTATAGTCTTAAAATGAAAATTGTGAAGTGAAATAATTTATGGGGGAATTATTTTTGATAATATAGCAATCTTAAATAAATACGATACGCTTTCCACAACAGAGCTATTGATAAAAGATCTAAAAATTGAGAAATATACAGAGAACTCCAGCATTGACTCTACCAAAATATATAATAATAATAATAATAATAATAATAATATGTTTTATTAAGCAGAAAAGAAAAAATATATCATATAGGAGTATACATAAAACGCTAAATATTACTACATTAACTCTGCTTAACGGGATCAGAATCATCTTAGCGATGCTCTTCCTCCTGACCCGTCAACAAAAATATCGACATAAGTGCAGGACATATATCATGATAGTACATAAGTTCAGCGGTATAAATAGACAGTAATACAAAAATCATATCATGTCTGCAACAACGCAATCCGATAAAGTATAACCCCAATCAATGTAGAGACCTCAAAACATACAATAGTCCTACACTACAAAAAAGCATATGCCGAGCCTGAGCAACACCGAAAGGTCACTCATCCCCAATAATCATCCGGGAAAGAAAAAGCAAAATAACGCACGTCTAGTGAGAATAAAATCATTACTAGAGCGGGCCAAATTGCGCCATCCAACAGAATCGGAATCAGGCGCAACGGCCGCTTATTGTAAATAGCGTATATGTGAGTCACAGCAGATATGTGATATTTCGAAATTAATACACAAGAGTAAAAAAATAATAGCTGACGCAATAATAATGTTTAGTAATTAGAGCGGATATATATATATATATATATATATATATATATATATATATATAGGTGAGGTGTTTTTATTTTCATTATGATTTTTTATTTGATTGAAAACGGTATGCGTTGTAAATGGGATGTAATAAGGAAATAACTGAGAAACTGAACGCTTTTTTTATTCTGTTGTACTTAATAATGTAACTGAAAATAAAGATATAATAAATAAATTCTATCCTTCTTAATAATGCGGATAGGCTTGTTTAAAAAGTTGCACCATCAGATAAGTTTCCACATTTGCCTCGGTGAAGGATGTTCGCCGAGACGAAAAAGTGTTCTTATATTTCGAAAACGACCGTTCCACGTCTACCGAAGTAAGACAGGCGTAATTAAAATAATCTTTAGACTTAGTCAAGGAATCTGCAGATGCCCCATCGCACATTTGTCTTAATCTCGTGTAGTCCGGATTCTTTTTTAAAACACTATCGAACTTAGCTAAAATTCGTCCACTTGTTGCATCGTTTATACTGTGTAACAATGTACTAACTTCGTCCACGACTTGCACTGATTCTACCAACGACAATCCAGAATTTTGCAAATTTTCTATCGCGTCTACTAACCCTTTGTAATTGTTGCTAATATTCTTTAGATGTGTTTCAACAGAAATATCGAGAAATCCCTTCTGGCTCATCCTAATAGCTCTAGCTTCGGCAGGGACGAATTGCAAAATAACGGATTTGACTTCTTGAAAATGTTCATTATAATAAAAAGCGGCTTTTAACCACGTTCCCCAACGCGTAAGAATGGGCTGTGGTGGTTCTCGAATACCAGGGCATAACCTGTGGAATGCCCTAGTCCTCTTAGGACTTTTGAGAAACACTTTTTTTGTGTTTGCTATTAATGCATCCACCTCCGGGTAACACTCTCGAATAGTTTGTGCCACAAGATGTAATGACTTTACACGTAACATGTAAAAGTCCTTCACACTTTTCTTTAAGGGAACGGCCTACACTACACATTGTTGCTGCACCATCGCTCATGAACAACAACAGTTGACTGGTTGATACTTGAAATTTTTGTAACGTTTCGAGAACTACGGCCGTAATTGCTTTACTAGTACACTGTTTTAATCTTCTGCTGGCTAATAGAATTGCAAAATTTGGTTTAATAGGATCTAATATGCGCACTATTATATTCAAAATAGAATTTTTTTTGCAATCTGTCGTCTCATCAAGACATAGCCACAGCTGTTTATCTTTTAATTCGGCTTTAATTCGATTTTCAATGTCCTCACGTATTCGTGGAATATCTCTCCGTAACGCTGTCCGAGATGGTAGTATCCACTCGGTATTGTATGTACCCCAGAATTTTCGAAATGCTTTTTTATCAAGTATACGAAGTGGTAGACCACATACCATAAACGTTAAAAGCAATTCTAATTGAAATTGACGTTGTTGTGACACACCATTTCTTTTATTTCTGTGGTGTGCGCTATTTATATGTCTTTCACAATCACGTTTGCTCCAGCACAGTAGTTTCTTTTTACAAACTTTACAGAAAATTGTACTCCCATTGTAGTGTAAATCCACAAATTCACTAAGAAATTTATTAACTTTCGTAGGTAATGGCCGTTTATTTTTAATAGTTACGTTAGACATAATCACTAAAGCGAGCACACCGACGCTTGTTTCTAGTATGCCACGAAGTGGTGCAAACGTAACATCTGCAGACTCGTCATTTGTTGATGAATAGAGCGCGTCATCCGTAAATGAATAAGCGCGCTGTTAGTTCGTAGCCGTCGATGAATGAACTTTTTTTTTGTAGTGGCCCACTGTGAACAACGCCCTATTTATCAACGAACACCCAAACTGCAGGTGTATATTTGCGCGTCTTCACGACGTAATAGACAGTGGTTTTGGTCCTCGTCCTAATAATTACATATTTAAATTACCTATGTTTACATACATATATGCGCCCGGCAGCCTGATTGCGAACCTGGCGCGTGGCGCTCTTGGCCCGCTCTAATCATTACTGACCAAGAAGTAAATATTCCTTGTACTTACGCTTAAATCCTGCAACGGACAAGGATTTGAAGTTCGGAGGGATAGAATTGTAAAGAATAGCAATGTTATAGGAAAAAGACCGCGTGAAAAGAGCAGTACTATATAAAGGAGGTGCAGGCGTACCCTTGTATCTAACGTTAATATTATGAACGTCAGTTCTAAAGGTCAGACTTTGATGCAGATAGAGGGGTATCTTATACTTTATTAAATTGTAATAAAAACAAGCAAGGTGCAGTTTTCTTCGCAACCCCACATTAAGCCAACTCGCCCAAGCTAATGTATGTTATGTATGTTTATGTTTTTAGATTGAATTGAAAACTATTGTTTAAAGCACCTTGATAGCACTAAACAAAACATATTGACATTGATGTTTTCCAAGTACTGATTCAGAATTTTGAGCCCAAGTAGCTACTTGCAGTCAAAGCCGAGTCTTGCATTTGGAAATTACATCCAAATGGTTTCTGGTGTTAATATCGCTTGGTTACCATGACAACAGTAAACGAAACATAATAACATTGATGATCTTCATCTTAGCAAAAAAATAAGTGTCGTAAATGTATATATGTCAGCATAAATTTAAAAGCAAAACGAAAAAAACCACAAAAAGAACCCTAAAATGTAACACAAATGAAATACACTATGAACATACTTGGTAACCTTTATTGTAATGATCAATAGCTATCTACTTATCTATCTATCTACAATGAACGCTCGAAATTCCTTGTTTCTGCTTCGATATATTTGCGCAATCGTGTTTTCTTAACACAGAACGTGTTGCACTTTGCAATGCCTGCGTTATCCTTAACTTCATACATAAATCATATCTATCAACTCTTCGTATTCTTATTTCGTAAATAGCTACTAATGCTTAAAATTTTGAAGCAGCAGATAAGATCAGCAATGCCAGTATGTTTTCTTTACTGTTTTCATGGTAACCAAACAATGTTAACACCAGAAGCCACTTGGATGCAATATCCAAATGCAGAAGTCGCGTTTTGATGTAAATATCTGCTTTACTTTCAATGTTAGACATATGCATCATTATACCAAAACAGCTTTAACGTCAGCCGGGCTGTGACGTATTTACACGTTCAGACCGTCTCTGCATTTTGAATTGGTTTATCCAAATTATATTGGTTATCAAATAACAGAAGAAAATTTGAATTTGGATCCCACATTTGAATCGGGATGTTCTTCAAATGAACCACATTTACTGACTCAAGGATATAAAACTAGGACTTATGAAGAATTTCGTCAAAGCAATGGACAAAAATGGTCGTGGATTTGTGTATTTGAGGAATAAGTTCCCCAGAATCAGTGATACTAAAGTAAAGGGGGGTATATTTGTAGGACCCCAGATCAGGGACTTGTTTCGAGACGAAAAGTTCGATATAGAGTTGAACAAAAATGAAAAATCCGCCTGGCTGTCAGAACTGTTTAGGCAATCACAAATCCGAAGATTACAAGAACATTGTAAAAGGCATTTGGACTTCGTATGAAACATTGGCGTACAATATAGATTTTTTTCCTGGGCAATCGTTAGTGACGAACATGGGGAAAGATTTCACCAAGATATTTTGGACATCGAAAAGTCCTACCAAGGGAAGTTGAGCCCTTCTATGCTGGCAGACTATTGCTGGACACGGATGAGAGACGTTCCCGACGCTAAATTTAGCAGAAAATCATACATTTGTACATTTTAGAAACATTTTCAGTTGTTTTATAAATAAACACATTATACACGTTGTTCTACTATTTATCGCGCTGTCACTTAGAAACCCTGCTTGATAACCAGTGTTATCGACCATAAATTCGTTAACAAAAACATCATTCTTCGCTTGTTGGCAAAATGCTAAACAAAAAGTCAGCGAACTGATACCTTTTAATAATGCAAGAGTCGACCTAAATTTATATACACTATATGGCAAGTCCAGAGATTTAGAAGTATAAATAAAGATGAAACAAGTTATGGATCGAATTTTTGCATCTGAGTGTACGTTAATTCCAAACAAGTATTTCATAAGAATGCATACCTAACTTTTTTGAATTTTATCTACGCGGAAAACACTGTATGTTTGGGCGATTTTTTGAGGCATGCAATCCTTTCACGCATTTTGTAATATACACCGCATGTATGTACCACATGTCAGTCTGGCATTACTTATTTCTAGCTAATACATGTATACATTTCACTAGGCTATCAATAATTTTTAATCAGAAAACAAACATTTAATATTTTATAACACTATTGAAGTGGGCACTTGAGATTAAACGGTTGCAAATGTTCAATTTCACAAAATATTGTTGATCGACAAAATATCACGTTGGCATGTACCAAACATACAATTTAAGTAAAAACTAAATTTAATCAAAATGTTTTGGTCAACTTTCTGTACATATTGTTATACATATTTCTGAAGAAGTAGCTGGCAATAAATGTACTGAAATCAATATAAGATTTAATTAACTGCACGTTAATCAAATCACAGCTGTTTCAGTCAAGCGAGTACGACGTGCGGAATAAATGTTTTTTAATGCCGAAAACGACCGTTCGACATCTAGCGATGTTATATTTGCATATTTAAAATAATCTTTAAAACAACTTAATGCATCTTCACACGCACCTTTGCAAATTTGTCTTAATATAAGAAAATGGGTGTCTTTCTCTAAAACACTTTCAAATTTTCGTATTACACACCAATTTGTTTCGCCTTCTACAACGCATAACTGCGCGTGAACATCATTCACAATTTGAACTCAGTCCACTAGCGACATCGAAACATTTTGTAATTTTTCTATTCCCTCCGCTAGTCCGAAGTAATTGTTGTGAATAGTTTGTAAATCTCTTTTAACCTGACTATCTTGAAATATTTCCTGGCTTTTCTTGATTGCTGCAGCTTCTGTCGGACTGAATTTTAAAACTACCTTCTTTACTTGATCAAAATATTTGTTGTAGTAAAACGCAGCCTGCAACCATGTTCCCCAACGTGTTACAATCGGCTGTGGTGGTTCAGGTAAGTCAGGACACAGTTTATGAAATAGTCGGGTACGTTTCGGGGACTTTAGAAACACTGCCTTTGTACTAGCAATCAATGCATTTACTAGTGGAAAACATGTAGGAATCGTTTGTGCCGCAAGATTTAGAGTATGGATTTTACACGTTACATGTAAGAAGTTACCACTGTGTTCTTTAAGAGATTGGCCCAAAGAACGCATGTTTGCGTCACCATCACTCATAAACATTAAAAGTTGCTTAGTTGAAACTTCAAATTTGTTCAATGAGTTCAACACCACCTTTAAAATCTCATCGGCAGTACAATTTATAACTCTTTTGGAAGCAAGTAAGAAGGAGGGTGACGGTCGATGTGGTTCCATTATACGTACCATTACATTAACCACAGAATGTTTTTGACGATCTGTTGTTTCGTCCACACACAACCACAGTTTTTTATCTTTCAATTCCGTTTTCATTCTTTTTTCTATATGTTCACGAGCAAATGGCACTACATTTCGTATCGATGTCCGACTAGGTAATTTACAGTCCGCATATTTATTCCAGAAGGAGACAAAGGCTTCTTTGCCTAGTAAACGAAACGATAGATTACATAAAATAAGAGTAACACATAAATCAAATGTAAATTTTTTTGGTCTCTTATGCCACTTTTTGCAGAAGAATGCTGTTTGCTTTCGATGTGACGTTGACAATGGCTTCTGGACCAACACATTAAAGGGATTTTACAAACTAGACATTGAATTTTAGCGCCATCAAAAATTAAGTCCGACATGTTCACTATAAAGTTTTTAACTGTGTCTGCCATTGGTCGTTTTCGCGACATACTTAACTGCGACATTTTTAAAGCAAACATAAGTGTACAATTACGAAATAAGTTACGACAGCCTACATATACACAGAACTACTCGCACACAGCATCGATTTAGTACTGACGCTGTAAACGCGTGAAATAAATAACCGCCGACTCCGCACCACATATCTACTACACTGACTGTTACCGCTGTTTGCCCAGACTAATTATTACGTAAGGTTAGGCATAAAAATATCTGCCAGTATGGGAGACAAAGGAGAACCCATTGGTAGACAGTCGATTAGCGGTCGAGTTATTATGGAAAGAACTCGATCGGGAGGTAAGAAAAACTGCTTCAACTTCAGCAGATGACATGTGGTACCAACTGCAGGCATCATGGGCTCGAATAACTCCGAAAACATTATGCGATTATGCGATGCAATCATTAAAAGTAAAGGAGGTCACATAGGCGAGTCTAAAATTTAGGTCAAATAAATAATTTTAATTGTTAAAGTTGTATGTTTGTGTATACTTAAATACCAAATACATACTTTAACATTTCATTTAAATATTTCATGATTTACCCCGAAATTTGAGGTGCCCAAATACTTATGAGCAGTAGTGTAGCTAGAAGCTCCAGAGATATTTAGTTGGTTCCACACATTCACCCATCACTAGAGTAACCTAAACTTGCGGACTCGCATAGGCGTCGGTATTACTGGTTAATATAAGAATACGAAAAATTCATAAATAAACTAAACCGGTAGAGAAGCAGGCATGTAGTGTCGACCTTGAATATAAATCATGTTAAACCGCGCTGAGAGAGATTTCGTTTTAGTACCGGTTGAGCTGTTGCAGAGATTAGTCGAACGTTCAAGGTTATGTACTTACGTATCGCTTTTGAAAATATAGCTGGTGTTTTTTGTGTGTTGTAGTATTATACCAAGTACATAATTAGTGTATCGTTTCATATAGAACTAATATTTACATACCTAAGAAAACAGTGCCTCGTGATAGATTTGCTACTAATGTACATAAGTATGTGTCACTTTTTCCCCATTTAAAATATGACGGTAGTGCAGTTTTTTGCTTAATATGCAATGTTCGTTTGGCTGCATTGGACAGAACTGATTGCCAGAGGCATGTCAATGGTATTAAGCATATGAGAAATGCAAGAACTGAAATACCTTATACACTATTCCTCATACATTTATTAATTATGTTTACCTCTTGTAATGTTCCGTTGTCGTTGGTGAGAAAAGCAGCTTTTAAAACGTTTTGGCGACAATACGTTCCAAAGTACCCATTACCCTCACAAACACAATTACAGAATCATTTGTCGCGAATGAAAGAGATGCTAGAAAATGTGTGTAAACGTGATTTGTGTTCCAAAAAAATATGGATTACCGTGGATGAGACGACCGATATAAAGAAAAACAGTATTGTGAATGTAATAGCTCGCGTTTTATCTAGTGAGAACACAGCATCTCGATATTTGTTAGCTTGCAAACGTGTTCAACAAAGTACCGCGGAAAATATTCAAAAAGTGATAATGAACGCTTTGAAAAAATTTAAAATTGCCCAAGATCAAGTTGTGATGATTGTGACAGATAGTGCAGCAACGATGTCAAGTGTTGGGCATATATTTCCTAACTTAAGACATATAACCTGCGTGCTGCATGCTTTGCGTTTAGTTGGTAAAGTTGTTCGACAACATTACGGAAACGTTGATCGGATGATTGGAAGTACTAAAGCAGTGTTTCGTAAATCTCCTAAACGTTTAAAAGAATTTCGTAAATTTTGTCCAGGTATTCCAGAATCTCCTAAACCAATTTTAACGCGATGGGGTACTTGGCTAACAGCAGCTTCTTACTATTTGATCCATTTTCAACAAATTCAATCAGTTATAATGCGATTTAATCGGAATGAATCCAAACCAATTAGAGAAAGTCAAAGAGAATTTCAAATTCCTCAACTTTTAGAAGATTTAACAACAATGAGTATCAATTATACAGTATTACTAGATGCCATCAGAAAACTACAATGTACTGAATTGTCATTGCAGGAATCATTAGACATAGTGGAGAGTGTAAAAAATAAATTACACACATTAAATGATACGCCAGGATTATGCGCTAGTCAAAAGTTGGCAGATGTTTTAAGGAAAAATCCCGATTTTAATACTTTAGAGGCCGTTTATAATAAGTGTAAGAATAGTGAACTTTTAAGTGATTTCGAAAAACAGTTTCTACATGCAAATGTAACTTCCTTAGATGTGGAGAGATCGTTTTCTATGTATAAAAATATTTTTTTTTGTCGACGCACAAGGTTTAAAGAAGTAACTGTAGAAACATAAGCAATGATGCAAGTTTACAGTAGTTCACATCCTGATGCCTCTAATTTGTTGAATAATTAGCAAGTAAGTTTGCTTATGAATTTTTCGTATTCTTATATTGACCCGTAATACCGACGCCTATGCGAGTCCGCAAGTTTTGGTTACTCTACCCATCACTGCACAAACCAGTAGCGGCTGGTGCATGTAGAAAACCGACGTATAGTAACAAAATAAGTAAAAACATAAAGACAATGTTTGATATGTTTTGACTTCCTTGCTCAATAACAAGAAGTCGATCGGTTTAGAAACCACCATATGAAAATCGGTGCTATTAAATAAACAAACATCTAAGGAGATAAAATAATAAAGAATTAAATTTAATTCCATATTTAAAAAACAAATAAAAAATACAATCCTAAAAATTAGGTTTTTCAATTTTCTAAGACAACAGATGAAAAATATCTTTTCCTTCTGAGATAATACTTACTTCTGGTAAAGGTTGTAGCGGTCTAATACTCATTGATCCTCCAATATGAATCACAGCAGGAACCGTAGGTCTAACATTGTGAAAAGCTGGATTAACATTCATTAAGAACAAATCAATATTTCTGGCCATCTCGTCCAAAGATGGATATCCAGCTCCAAAATGTCTCGCGATAATCTGATATTCACCTTGAATCAGGAGAATGGAAACAATCCTTCGTAATACCGAATATAACACGCTATAAACTTTCTGCAAGAATGTCAAGTTTCCAGTGAATTTAAGAGTACTTTCTGGGTTGAGAACTGGATGAGTCGGATTGCCCATAACATCGTGAGCAATTAGAGTCCCATCTAGGGATATTATCCCGATCGTTGGACATTGGAAACGATGTCCAAAGACGATCATCGTTGGTAGAATCACTTCTGCGATCACAACGTCAAATTTTATTTCAGGATCTTGAATCAAACGCGCTACTTTGGGATCCGACAAAATTACATCGTTAACATGGCTTAATCCTTGCACGAAAACCTTCCCGAATTTCAAGGGATCATCTTTGAGTTTATTTAGAGTTTCTGAGAATTTTAGTTTATCTTCGATCAATCTATAGATGTAACTAACGTCAATCTCGGTTAAATTCGTTAATTTTGAGTCTTTTAATGGATTCGGGGTGATTACTGTAACTTGATGACCCCTTAGAGATAATTCTTTCCATATTGGTTGGAAAACGATTTGATGGCTGTATGATGGTGTAGGTGCAACGAATAATATCCTAGAGGCATCGCAAGAATTACTGAAACTGATTACAAGAAGAGATAAGGGTAAAAGCACTGCACACATTTTGTTATCACTGTTGCACCTGTACATTTAAGGCTACACTTCAAATAAAATCGTTATCATGGTATCATTGATACCAATCAAATACCATTTTCAAATAACCGACTGCATCTGTGCAAAAAAATATTTTATAAGTACTGATGCAGTAAAAATGTGTTATCATTGGAGTTTGATTATTGGTTACCATTTAAAAGTCAATATTTCTAGTTGTTAGTTGTTTGTAGAATAGTATTTTAAATGAAACACCTTGACCTTACCACCTGATTAAAGTAAACTGCAGAGACATTCCTGTTTTTCGTTAAAAATTTACACTTGCGGATGTTAAAAGGAAATTATTCACTAACAATTTTAAAGTAGGCAAAATAAAATTTGGAAATATTATAAGGAAACGTTTAAGCTTTATTACATCTAACTAAAATCGGAAGATAGGTGACATACAAGATGAAAAAGCTTTAGGATCTTAAAGTAAAAATATGTCAAATTTACAAATAGTAACTCCGGATTTTCTTTATTGCAATCATGAAGACTCAAACCACATATGACGTACTCAAATTTAGACTTCAAATATGAGTCTTCTTGAAGCTCGATCAACTCAATTTGTAAGTGAAGCGGAGCATCTTCCACATTACACTTACACGGATTTGCAAAAATATTGAAAGTGCTATCCATATTCCTAAAATCGGAAAACCGATCAGTGAATTGCTCAGACAGTAGTTTCAGTTCTTCAGCATAGCGACCGTAATCAATGTTTTCGTGACTGGATAATGTTACAAAATGTTTTTACTTCTCATTTGTGTTTCCCACAAGCGAATTTTGTTTTGAAAAGCTTTAAGATGACTGTACAGCTGATTTTCCAATTGCCCTTGTTTTTGAAGCTTCAAGTTCAGGTCGTTTAAGTGTCCTGTGATGTCCACCAGAAATGCCAAGTCACAAAGCTATGTTGGATCACAAATTTGCGGAAATGTTTTCTCTTTCATTTCCATAAAATCAGCTATTTCTTTTCTAAGGTCATAAAATCTTTTTAGCATTTTGCCTTTGCTTAGCCACCTTACTTCGCAATAGTATGTCACATCATCTCGAAGAGAGTTCATCCAAAAATGCTTTAAACTGGCGATGGTTAAGACCGCGGGATCTAATAAAATTGATGGTATTTACTACCACATCCATAACGTTCTTCAGTCGAATGGACTTAGAGCACAAGTTTTGTTGGTGAATAATGCAAAGCAGAATTATTAAATCACATTCTTGCACATTCATAGCGGTTGCTCTTTCCTTCAGAATTCCGATAAAACCTTTTCGTGGACCGACCATTGAAGGCGCACCATCTGTGCGCACCCAACTAATTTACACCACTGCAAACCATATTGCTCAAAAGTACTTTGCACCTCGGCAAAAATATCTTTTCCAGTAATGGTCCCTTGTAGCGGCCGTAAAGCCAGTAATTCCTCTGTCACTACAAATTCTTCATCAACACCTCGTATAAAAATAGCTAACTAAGCTGTGTCAGATAAATCTGTACTCTCATCCAAAGCAATCGAAAATGCTTGAAAACCAGCCAGTCTATCAGTCAATGTTTTTTTGATATCACTAACCATCATATCTATACGTCGAACAACAGTACGTCGCGATAAGCTCACTTTTTCAAACTCTTTTTTCTTTTCTGGACACAAAAGTTCTGCAACATCTACTAGGCACTCTTTAACAAACTCTCCCTCAGAATATGACTTCGATGTTTTCGCTATTTTGGAACTAACTATAAAACTAGCTTTAACAACACTGTCTAGATTTGATCTTTGTGAATGGAACATTTCTTGCTGTTTCCCTAAATCGGTAATGAGTTTTTTAATTTTATCCTTTCTTAACTGGCCCGTAAGTAATTTATATTGAGCGAAATGCTTGCTGGAGTAATGCCGATGCGATAAATTTGCTTTCGTGGCTTTTATTAAGGTGTTATTGTATTTTAACATAAAAAAGATTACAACTAAAGAAGATATTCAAAATGCTGTCTTTCTATTTCCACACAGGATGTACATCTTTCTTCAAAAGATGCGGGCATTCTTTCAAAAAAGCCGGGTTTTCTCGAATTTTCTGGAAACAACGTTCTATTCATCGGCGCGGCGCAACTTTGGAAGATCGTTTACAAGTGTTGTGTACACTAAGCCTTTTAAATAACCCCAGATACTGAAATCCAACGGAATTAAATCGGTAGACCTTGGAGGCAAGCAAATTCAAACAAAACAACCGGTCCCCTATCATGCCTAACCAAATGTTAAGATAGGAACGCTGCTGATGTCTGGTTTCAACGGTAGCATGAGGATTCCCATCACACCAAACATGATTGTTGTGGAAATTAAATATTCCATTTTTAGTAAAACCGACTTTGTCAGTAAAAAGAGTACTAGCAGCGAAATCTGGCCGTTCAGCAGCTAGTCGCAGGAACCACTCACAAAATATCCTTCTCGCTAGATAATTCAGAGCAGTAGGGGCTTCTACCCGTTGGATATGGTAGGGGTATAGAAGCTGCTCATGAAGCGTTCTCCAAACAAGATAGCTACTTACACCCACTTGAGTCGGAATTCTTCTCACATTTGTTTCGGAATTTTCATCAATAATATTGTTCTATTGTTCTACTTCCAGGGTACATGCCTATCTCAACCATCCAGTATCATAAGACCTCTTCTCAAACGAACTAGTTTCTCCTAGTCGTTGAAACACCGTCCAAAACATTACATGCGAAGGCAGTTGACGATTGGGAAACTTTTCAGCATAGAGGCGACGTTCTTTTACATTCCCATTGGCACGATCGTATATAAAGACCATATCGCTCATTTCAGCATTTGGATACGCAACAATGTAATTGGTGCAAATTGCATAAAACTTCAAATTAAACTATCAAAAATAAGCACATGCTTACTGGGATCTGTTATCATCGAGTATTTCATGTATCGGAAATACTCGTTGTTATCTCGTAAACGGTTGATTTGCGAACATATGTTTATTCATACCTTTTACCTTATTTTCAATCGTACTCCATGCCCTTAAAATCCGTAAACGTTATTTTAAAACACCTTATATATTATCAAAATACCTTTCTACCAGAATCTGGTGTCGGGTACAATTTGCTGTTAACAATTACTAATTATTGCCGTAAATGAAATCCGCTTATTCTTTCTTATTTCTAGTTATCCTCTTCGCTTCCTCCCATGTATAACTCCTTTCCTCTCCAGTATTCTTGTATTATTCCGTTCCAGGTATTTCTGGGACCTCCTTTTTTCTTCTGTTTTTGCACTCTAGCTTCCCAAATTTATTTAACTGGCATATGGCTATTCAACCTTTAGAGATGTCCCCACCACCGCAGTGGTCTTTCTTGGATGAAGTCTAAGATTGGCTCATATTCTAGTTCTTCTCTTATTATTGTATTTCTTATCTTGTCCCTTTTCGTAACTCCTTTTAGTCTTCTGAGGTATTTCATCCTGCTTTTTTGTCTCTGGTTCGGTACCCACGTCTCGCATCCAAAAGTTAGTATCGGTCTTATTAATTTCGTCTAAACTTCGTAGCAACAACAAAATAAATATGCGAAACTCTCATTTCCAGGCGACTATTACTTCAAATTATTGCGTGCGCTCTTCACACAGTAGGTCTACAACATTGTTCGAAGTGTACTAGCGCGTCCCGCATCGAATTGCCCAGATTTTACTCAGTCCCCTCTACGCTCTTTCGCATGTACGGCGAGAGAGCGAGGAGGAGATACCGATATAGCTAATTTCTCATTTTCCCAATGGGTATAGAAATAAATCAAAAATTCAACAGCCATCTATCGATTTATAGAAGAACTTAGAGCAGATATCTTGACTTGACATATTGATATTAAATAGGAAACTGTAATATCGACTTCAATAAGAAATTCTAACCAATTCTAACTAAACGTCATTGGACATTTCAGTCAATTTTGAAATCGTGAACGTTAAGTTAAAAAGTAAACATTTCAAATTTATTACAATATTGTAAACAGAATGGAGCTCGAAACAAACAACTCCGAGCCATATTTACTACATATTTCACACAATAAAAAAATAATTCTTGAACAAGCAAAGGTACATAGGTATTGTATTGCTTTTTTATGACATTTTTTAAACAACGAATGAAATATTTTAGCAACTTACGATAGGAAGAGGTCTTTGTAATTCATACGTTATAGAAGATGTAGTAATATCAAGAATACACTGCTCTTTTCATGGAAATAATGGTGTTTGGTATGTTACAGATAAGGTAAGTTTTATTCTCATCAAAGACTAAGAAGTTGTAATTACATTTTTTGCAGAGCTCTAATGGAACTCTAATAAATAGGAGGAAGATACCTCCTAAAGTCCCACAATTATTGTCATGTGGGGATGTAATCAGCCTGACAGATGACCAGGAATTTATGTTTATACACATAAATAAGGATAGTTTAGACAATATAGATTTCTCTGCTGTCATCGATGAAGGTGAAGTAAGTAACATAGCTCAAGAGGTTGAAGTTACATCGAATATTGGAGAACAAAAAATTGATAATAAAGAAGTGTTATATTCGCTTACATTAAATGAAGTTAGTAATGTAAAATCTACAGTGCCGGAAACAACTGTTTGTGAAAGTATTTTGTACGTAAATAGTGACAATAGTGATCATAGTTACACAAAAAGTGTAACCCCATTGGCTAAAAACAAAGATATTGAAATAGTGCCATCAACCAGTTCAACAAGTAATATTACAGAACAAATTAACACAGACAAAACAAAAATGAACGAAAAATCGCAACCAACAAGTAGCAACAGACTAGAGCAAGTTGAAGACGAATTACAGTGTATTATTTGTACGGAATTGTTCGTAAAAGCGACAACATTGAATTGCTCACATTCGTTTTGCAAATACTGCATTGAGGAGTGGCGAAAAAAGAATAAAAAATGTCCAATATGCCGAACAAAGATTACAACAGCAAATCCCACCATCGTACTGGACAATTTCATTTCGAAAGTACTCGAATCAGCACCAGATGACGTAAAACAACATCGAGATGAAGTGATTAAAAGTCGTGACGTTCTTCCAGCACATCCAGCCACTAGAAGCACTACTAAAAGGACGACAAGGACGAGGGATACGCCTCCCATTGAAATTAGTTCCGAAGATGAAGAGGATAATTCGGACGAGGATTACGATGACATGGATTTCGATGATATGGATTACTATGATGACAGTTCAAGTCGTAGTTCACGCAGACCACCTTATTACGGAGGTTATGGACATTGCTTTGTCTGCGGCGATACAGGACATTGGGCTAACGGATGTCCATTTCGATAACTTATTTGTCTTCGAATATGTTGTTTATATGTATAAGACAGATACAATGATACATTAAGTTCAACTACTTATATTTTCGGTTTTTTTGTTATACAAATTGATGAAATGGAATATGAATTGCTAATAAGAATAAATGATATTTATATAAATAAAAACGTCTTCTGGTAATCTTTCTTAAAATGCTGTTGTAACCTAAATGAGAGCAACTTTTAAAATACTTCGTTTTAGATAACACTTTTTATTAGGAATCCTGAATAGAGTTGGCAAGAAATTGGCGTATATGCGTTACCACCGATATAACAAGGACACAGCGCTCTATGACGTCACGCTGTTTAGGTGATGTATTTGGACAAAACTAAGGTTGAAAGGATACAGTAATTGGAATTTTATTCGAAATTTTGTGCAATTTCACGAGAAAATTTACAGACATGCTATTTAACCAGGGTCTTTAATTTCCTATTATGTGGTGTTTTACCTAATCCATCATTACTTTTCCCACAATAATTTTTAAGTAGGATATTTGTAGAACATGCTATTAAGATATAATTTCAATCATATTGTATTAAAACAGAACGTTTATAAGATAACTTTTGCAAGATTTTCACGCTCAATTTTCTCCAATTTTTCCTCTCGACTTGCTCAACGATTCACGTTTTTGGTCAAACAGTATTTTTTTAAATAAAACCAATATAATTTGGATAAACCAATTCAAAACACAAGAGACGGCCTGAACGTGTAAACGTCAAGACGATAAACATGGTTGATCGTTTACTTAAACCAGTATACGTCCCAGCCTGCCGACGCCAGAGCAGTTGGGCCTTGCTATACGGGGGGTAACGATCGAACCCATTTCGGGTAATACGGAGGCGAAAATATTTTTACATTTATGTGTGTGCATTTAGATACATTTTACTATAGAATTTCTTTTAGAACTTTACAAGGTAGTTATACGCCTATCTATTAAAAACATTTCTTTATTATTAAAAATTTAATAATGATTTACAAGAGAATCCATTTTTAATTGGTTGGACTTGCATAAGTATTGATTTTTTGCCGCAATGTCTCTCCATCTTTTAATTTAAAAAATATCAGTCGTGCTTGCCCCCGGTTGTTGTTCAATATAAATTAATGCATTGTCTAAACATTCTACTGCTTCCAGGTGTGAAATATTTTTCGATGAATTTCCTTCTGCCTCACTATTTTCCTCGTCGTCATGGAGATCTTCATTTTCACTAGTTAGATTAATTAGGTTTAAGTTTGACAATTCTTCGCCATCTTCCTTTTCTAATTGATCCTATGCATCAATATCTTCTGAAGTAATGTGCTTAAAGCCACGTATCTTAATCGCAAGATCATATACATTATCTACATCTTCTTCACTTTCACGTTGACTCGGCTCTGTTGGTTCATTTGGTTTATCAATAATTTTGTTCCGTGACTTTTGTATGATCGACTGTTTTATACTGTTCTAGGCATCGGCCATCCAATATATTGGATTTTTTAGGTTAATATTGTTCATACAATCGCTTAAGTCGTTACATTCGTTCTATTTCTGCAATACAAATTGCAATAAATTTTTCCGGTAGTTTCTTTTCATGTTTTCCAAAACGCCTTGATCCATTAACTGAAGTAAAGAAGTGACATTTAATTGTAAGAATAGAACTTGAATTTCTCCAAGTCTAAGTTCGTCTTCAGACAAATAAGAAAGCGCATTATCCGCTATCAATAAAGCTTTAATAGGTGGTTCATTTTTCTCAAGGAATTTTGTAGCCGCTCGATGTAACAAACTCTTCAAGTTTCCAATTTATTTCGACTTCTACAGCGCATTACTGTGCGTGAACATCATTCACAATTTGAACAGAATCCACTGGCGATATCGAAACATTTTGTAATTTTTCTATTCCCTCCGCTAGTCCGAAGTAATTGTTGTGAATAGTTTGTAAATCTCTTTTAACCTGACTATCTTGAAATATTTCCTGGCTTTTCTTGATTGCTGCAGCTTCTGTCGGATTGAATTTTAAAACTACCTTCTTTACTTGATCAAAATATTTGTTGTAGTAAAACGCAGCCTGCAACCATGTTCCCCAACGTGTAACAATCGGCTGTGGTGGTTCAGATAAATCAGGACACAGTTTGTGAAATAGTCGGGTACGTTTCGAGGACTTTAGAAACACTGCCTTTGTACTAGCAATCAATACATTTACTACAATACATGTAGGAATCGTTTGTGCCGCAAGATTTAGAGTATGAATTTTACACGTTACATGTAAGAAGTTACCATTGTATTCTTTAAGAGATCGGTCCAAAAAATGCATGTTTGCGGCATCCCTCATAAACATTAAAAGTTACTTAGTTGAAACACCACCTTTAAAATCTCATCGGCAGTACAATTTATAACTCTTTTGGAAGCAAGTAAGAAGTAGGATGACGGTCGATGTGGTTCTATTGTACGTACCATTACATTAACCACAGAATGTTTTTGACGATCTGTTGTTTCGTACACACAACAACCACAGTTATTTATTTTTCAATTCCGTTTCCATTCTTTTTTCTATATGTTCACGAGCATATGGCACTACATTTCGTATCGATGTCCGACTAGGTAATTTACAGTCCGCATATTTATTCCAGAAGGAGACAAATGCTTCTTTGTCTAGTAAACGAAACGATAGATTACATAAAATAAGAGTAACACATAAATCAAATGTAAATTTTTCTTGGTCTCCTATGCCACTTTTTGCAGAAGAATGCCGTTTGCTTTCGATGTGTTCGATAAAGTTACACACAACCAAACCACACCTAATGCAAAATCAAAACAACCACTGATCGGAGCGACTCGATAAGCACCGCCAAGTGTTTTCGCAGGGTTGTGGAAGAAGTGCCCCATTTTCGCTTCCAAACAGATCATTTCGGATAATCGGGAACGTTTTGACCGGTATTTCGGATAAAGCGGTAGTTAAAATTTCGAATAATCGGGAGTCTGCTGCACTTAACAATCGTAATTTTCAATAATTTCGGTTTCTAAAAGTCACAAAAAGAAAACTACATGTACAACAATCTAGTTTGAGTTTTATTATATCTCATCACATATACTTGTCTATTACATGCATAATAATAATAATAATAATAAGTAGTTTGAAGATTTCTAATACTTTCACATTCAATAATAAAAAATATATTAATATTCATTGCTGCTTATCAATTATTTACTTGAGTATCACATTCCTAAAGGAAAAAATCCGAAACAACTGAGAAATTGTTGCTAGCAGGAATACGTAATGCAAATAACATTCTTAACAAAAGAAAAAAGAACATTACATATGTAATGTGAACGTCGAAAACAAATGTCAACAATCACGTTTCGTAGAACACAAGTATTGATAGACTGCAAGAACAAAGGAGAAGACTACGGTTTGCTTAATCTTAACATTGCAAAATGAACACTCTTTTACGAAGCAATAAAAAAAATATGTATAATAAGTATCTTCTCTGCGATTATTGATACGTCATAGGTTTTAAGATTTTTGATAAAAATTTAACTAAAGATTCTTCGTAGTATTTTTCTTAGTCGATATTATTGTTATCGACTAAGATTGGTTACGTAGAGATGCTTCAATTCCGTCTTTGGTATGTTCTCGAATAGAGCTGCTCTATTCTGGCCTTCTCCCTTCTTCACCCAATGCCCATACACCCTAAAGGCGCATCCGTCAATTACCTGTAAAATAAGAACAGAATATAACCTTATTGTCCAACAGAGACACCGATTATAAGACAATGACAAAGCCATACATTAATATAATTACAGAAAAAAAAATTAACGCTATTAGTTTGAAAATCGCTCCACCACAAGTTGATTATAGTAGAGCGACCCGACATAAATCCATGTTGCAATGACGAAAGTATACGCGAGTGTATACACATTGGGAAAATGTGAAATTAGCTATATCTATATATGTACGGCGAGAGAGCGAGGAGGTTATTGACTGGAATCATATCGATTCGATGCGGGTCGTTAGTACGCTTATAACAACGTTGGCATGTAGACCTACTGTGTGTAAGAGCGCACGTAATAATTTGAAGTCATGGTCGCCAGGAAATGAGAGTTTCGCATACTTATTTTGTTGTTGCTACGAAGCTTAGACGAAACTAACAAGAAGTTCTAAAAACGAAAATAAAAACAGATTCTGATGAAATAGACGACAGATTTGATCTTCGGCTTTTCCTAGTTTGAATAAGTGATATTTTAGGATTAAATGGCCTGTCAAAAATCCCGTCAGTAATGTAAGATCCCCTTCGCTGAACGATAGCGCTATTTTTGCTGTCTTTGGCGAACCTGAAATGAGTGCTTTCGCCTGTCTTTATCCTGGAATGCTTTACCAGTACGAGGCTTTTTGATTATCTTCCCCTGTCTTAATAACTTGTTTTATATGGCTCTTTTGGAAACCACAGAAAGTGTTAGGACCAATGAAAGGCATGTTTGCTGCTTCTTTGGCCAGCTTATCTGCCTTTTCATTTCTTTCGGTTCCTTGGTGGCTTGGGACCCACCGCAAAGTAACGTGGTTATTGCGTCCCAATTGCCTCAGTTTTTTTTTGAAAGTATGTATATATATAGGACGATAATTCTTTAATTTACATTTATCACCCATTTTGAAAACTGGAACAATCCGAACTCTCCTCCATTTTCTGAGGAACGCAATGGTTTTCAAACTAAGGTTCAATATAGTAGTTAATGGTTTAACAAGCGCAGAACGTCAATGTCTAACAATGCAAGATGGTACACCATGATGATTTACATACCATGTCACGTCTCAATAATAAGTTTACTTACCGCGGGTGATGACCCGCGGTAAATTTATTACTGAGACGTAACATAATACAAAACAATCTTCTGTGATAAAGTTAGGACATACTATAGAAATGAGGATGATCAAATGTTACTTCACCATCATGTAGAACACCTGATATCCTAGTAGTACGACGTTTCTGGTCAACGTGTTTCCACAATGCAGAAATGTCCAATTATATGCTTTTTTATACATTAGATAAGTAATAATTAGTATAGACACCAGATATTTTTTCTATTATTAAACTCCCAAGTTCTAAATTCGTTCTGATATGTATGATTCCCCAAAGCCATCATTTCCTACGATAGTAGTTTTTCGTTTTAATGAGCTGTCTAATTTCAGATGTAAACCAAATTAGAAACTTGTCATACCGAGGATACATTGGTTTTTTTGGGACGTAAAATTCGACAGCTTCATTAAGATGTAAATAAAAACGTTCAACAGCTTCAGCTAAGTCAGTATAATCCGAGAGAAAAGTCCAGTCAACGTCATAAAGTGCTCTACAAAGCACTTATAAAGCAGATGAATAAATATTTGATTTCTTCTGTCATTTTAGTAGATTATTTTTTGTGGTATGCGATTTGGACAACAATAATGTAACCTTTATAATCCGGACACGCGACAATCCGAACAACCTTCAATTAAAATTCTCATTTCATCAATTCGATCAAAATTTCAATAATCCGAATGGTACTGATAAAAAATAAATTATTTAAACTACTTTCTGGGAAATAAAAGGAACACCTGCGTTACCCTATACATACAGTGTGACCAATTTGAAATGGAAGCATCCCTGTAGAATCTATATTTTACGCTAAAATTCCAGAAGTTTATTTAAATTTTCAAGACATACTCTGAGTATTTTTCGAGTTCGAAAATAGCAAAATTTTATTGGCGATTTTTTTATTAAAAATCTAGCTACAGCACTGAATTCAGAAGGTCCTAAAATGGTTTTAACCAAAATTTCATTCAAACTTGTTTATTAATAAAGAAAGTTATGAGAGAATCATTTTTCAAATTTTAGCGGGCATTATTTCATAAATCCGTTTCTCAGACCCCATACAAAAAAAAATTAGTGCCGACAGAGCATGCGATCTAATAGGTGGCCATTCGATTCGTCAATTAATTTGCTACCTCGATCTATCCAATGCTTTAAAAAATTTTCATTAAGCCATTGTTTCACAGTTCTGGCGTTGTGATTGAAAAAACCGTCTAAATGAAAATGTACATTTCTTTTTTCTGCAATAAGTTCATCCATTGCGTCCGATAAATCATTTCTTAAAAATTGTAAATTTTTTTCCGCATTGACATTTCCGTTAAAAAAGAATGGACTTATTCTTTCGTTTAATATCTAGCAATTTTTTTCTGGGAATACTGCCTTTTGCAGTTATTTTGTAAAGATACTACTGCATTTGTTGTAAAAGTCGCTTCATCACCAAACAAAATATTATTTAAGAAATGTCTATCATTAAGGTACTAGCCTTGAATCCATAAACAAAACTCCATGCGTTTTTCTCTCTTTGAATATGTAGAAATTTTGGTATAAATGGTTTCATTTTATACTTTTTAAGACCGAAATCGCCGCATGTTGTCCTTTGGCATGTTTAAATCTAAGCTAACCACTCTTAGACTAGCAGACTTGCAGAAAGTCCAATATAGGCATTATGTAAGAAATTCTACGACCTTGATACCGGTAGAAACGCGCGACAAGAAATTTGTGAAACTCCCCTTCCATAGAATATCGAAAGAAGTCAGTAAAGTTTTTAGGGGACAAGACATGAACGTATGTTTTAGTTCACGAAATACACTTAAGAACCTCCTTGGTAACCCAAAAGACAAACCGGACATGAAAGAAAGGTCGGGAATTTATAAAATTGCATGCAACGACTGTGATAAAGCCTACATTGGACAAACGAAACGAGCGATAGGTATTAGATTTAATGAACACATGAGATGCTATAGATTCGGTCGAACAGGAGCGTCAAGTGTAGCTGACCATATGAATAACACAGGACATGTAATCAAATTGGAAAATCTCAAATTAATTAAAAACGTAACTTCACCTCGGGAATTGGACGCATTTGAGACAATGTACCTTAAGAAAGAGATGCAACATTCGCAGGTCATGAACAAGGATAATGCTCCACTTCATTTCTCTTGCTTGTTTGATTTATTAGGGTAAAAGAACCTTTCAGTTTACACTTGACGAAGACCGAGTCTCGGTGTTCTGCAATTTATGTTTGATTTGTTTAGTATCCTTAGAGTGCGTAGATAGAGAATTAGCGGGAAGTAACTTTCCTTTCGTCTCGCTCTTTTCTACGAGGGCGGGATAAAACCCTTGGCCGTTTCATATATACCCAGCATGTTAGAGTTAAGCGATAGAAAAGTAGGTATTTGGAAATAGATATACACAGTTACATGTTTAGACACATTTGTACATATATAACCTTCTTTCTCCTCGAGAGGAGGGATAGACATGCATGGTAGAATTAAAGTAAAAGTTTTTAGTTTTTTCGTTCAGATTTATTCGGTAACCCGGTTGAAAATGGGGGCCCAGTGAGCCTTTGAAACAGCTGTTCCGAATTAATTAATAACATTTTGTGTGGTGAGGAGTGTGCCGATACTCTCTGTTGTTTGTCGTGCTTGCAAGCGGCTTTTTATTATTCTGAACATTTTCAAGAAGTAAAATCTGCGATTTTACAATTCGACCCTGATGAAGCTGCAGCTATTAAGGAGGGCCAAAAAGGATTTCTAGATACTTCTGTTGAAACAGATTTAAAAAGTATTAGCAACATTTATAAACGATTACTAGACGCAAAAGCAAAATTGGAAAAGACTGGGTTGTCGTTAGTAGAATCAGTGCAAATCGTGGAAGAAATTAATACATTGCTACACGGTATAAACGATGCAGAAAACGGTCGCGCAAAGTTCGACGGTGTTTAAAAGAAAAATCCGATTATGCGAGATTAAGACAAATGCGTGGTGGTGCATCTATAGATCCATTAACTAACTCTAAAGATTATTTTAATTATGCCTGTGTTATTTCCGTAGATATTAAACGGTCTTTCTCGAAATATAAGAATTTTTGTTTTTATCAGTGAACAGCCTTCACCGAGACAAATGTGGAAACATACATTAAATACATTACATATACAACAAATGCTATTTTCAAACAAAAAAAGAACTAATAATGATAATAAAAACACTTCAAGGTGTGCATGTGTATATTCGCTTTATTTACCAAACGTTTTTATTGCGTCAGCTTTTATTTTTTACGCTGCGGTATTGATTTCAAAATATCGCTTCTGTCGGCTGTGAATCACATATACACTATTTATAATCCGCCGCCCATGCGACAGATCCGATTCTGTTGCGAAGAGACCGATTGTGCCCGGCTTACTAATAACGTTTGCTTGCAATTCTTTTTTTTTTTACTTTAGTGTGTTTATTTTCAAATTTATCAAAATATTTTTAACGTTCATACTCTTTTACAATTTTGATCGCTTAAAAAAACTTGATAAAACTTCGGTAAAAGCTGAATGATTTTCTGTTATAAACGTCAGTCTTACCTTCCTAAGAATTTTAATCCTATAAGGATCACTTCTGGCTATGGTAACGCTTAACGGTTCCGGAGTGAACCTCAAACGTTGTAACCGTACCATACACCGTATGACCAATATGGCCCATTTAAATTTCTGCCTAGCGTTGAACCTTCTCTGTTGCACTCTCTGCAAATGAAAAAAAGTGAGTCCGCTTTGCCAGACCTGCAGGAACACGAGAAATACAACGTTTTATTAATATGTTCGAATGAGAAAGAGCTCGAGTTTGCTATGAATTTCTTTCTTTAGCATCAATGATTTAAAATCGCTTTACGATATAAAGCGTGATGATTTGATATCTAAAATACATCTTGAAAAATACTATTTTACTCAGCGGACTTATACAAAAAGTTTTAGAGGTTGAAGTCGTTGTATTGGTAATTTTAACGCTAAATCTAATCTCGTTTAGTATAAACACATCTAACTTCCACGATTGCAGAAGGAGCTACGACGGAGGTACCCAAACTTTATCAGTCCGTGGCGCACTTACAGATTTAGTACATATTTTGTCCCGGCGCCCTTTTGAAAATATGTGTACAATGACTTAAATCAGACACAGAAATGAAAACATCTCTTAAAATAAATCTCACAATGTGAAGCTCAAAGATAAATCTCACAATGTGAAGCTCAAAGATAAATCTCACAATGTGAAGCTCTTTAATGTACGTATGTGGATGCAAAGTTCAGTAATGCGGTAGACATTGAGGAGTTGGGTTGTTCGGTTATTTATCGGATTCTCGTTGTGTGTTTTCGAAAACGTAAGCCTGGTGTACCTATTGCATCGCATGTGAAGAAATATATTTGGCGTTTCCCTGGTTTGGAATTTACAGGTTCGCACATCTTTGCAGTATAGGGTTGCTAGGTCGCACGACATTTGAATGTAGAAGTCATATTTAAAGTAAACATCATGTATTGAATTTAAGAAACAATATTCCGTACTGGCAATTTTTGTATGACTTTATATTCATGTTGAGCACGTGCAGCGTTTGGGATAAATATGTTCCATCATGGAAGCTACCAACAAAAAGACAATTACGGTACAATATACCACACGTGCAAAGTACAGTAAAAGACTGTGTAAAAGACAGTCGAGAAATCAAAAAATCTGGCTCACTGTGGACGAAACTGCTGATGCTCAGAAACACAAGCTTCCTTGTTGTTAGCCAGTAAAAGGATTGAAAGAACTGATGCCGAAACCGTTGTAAACATAATAAAAAATATGTTAAGAGAATTTTGTATCGTAGGAGCCCAAATCACCATGTTAGATTCTGACGGAGCCGTAACAATGCTGAAAGCTGGTAGGATGTTAGAAGTATGCTTCCCGACTCTTCTTCGTATAACATGTCTCATACACGCATATCATCTCGTTGCAGAAACCATTCGAAAGAAGTATCCGATGGTGAATAATTTAATAGCATCTACCAAAAAGGTGTTTGTAAAATCTCCCAAACATATTCGCGTTTTCAAACAATTATGTCCGAAACTTCCATTACCACCTCAGCCTGTAATAACTCGACGGGGAACATGGCTCCAGGCAGTATTTTATTTTCATAAATATTTCAAAAATGTAAAGGATGTGATTTTAAAATTTAATTCAAATGAATCTACAGCGATTCGAGAGTCTGCAAACTTTTTTCCAATTCGGACGTTCAATTACAAATAGGTGAAATTTCCATAAACTATTCTGCAGCTGTACAAGCTATAAAACAGTCACCTATCTCTACGAGACACATTAAATACCTTAGACAATTTAGAAACCGCTCTAGAAAGCTTGACGGATCCCATAGGACTAGATGTCGCTCAAAAATTTTGTGCAGTTTTAAATAAAAATCCCGATTTACAAAAGGTTCGGTCTATTACTGAAAATAAAGAGTGCACAGAAGAGATAAAGGAATATCTGAATTACGCAAATCCTACTTCGCTAGATGTAGAACGATCATTTTCGAAATACACGAAAACGTTTTCAGACCAACGTCGAAGGTTAAGTGAATCGACAATGGAAGCGTTCCTTATGTTGCAGTTTTACGCGGCTTACCGGGGCAGTAGTATTTTGTCGCAGTGGACATCATAATACTGTATCTCACGTACCTACTTTTGCGCGATACGCCTCTGACGTTGCACTCGTTTGTCGAACCTTTATCATAATTGTCGTAATTTTCGAAATTTAACCTAACTTTACTGTAAAAACACTAAACAAAATTCGCAGGATTTTTTTTGTTTCTGGGTTGGTATTAAAACAGCAAAGTTAGTGAAAAATCGTGGCAAAAATAGAGCATGTTCTAATCAATTCAATTAATCGTACGATAAATTGTTCAAGAAATCGTACAGATTTTTGTTGTTTTACACGGTACGATATAATCGAAGATCAACTTGTTCAATTAATCAATAGCAAACAATGAGCTTTTCTGCAACCGAACATACAACCATCATACAAAGAAGCACAGGCACAGGTTATATTCAAACACTGCAAAAATGATGTTAGTACGCCAAATGGCTGGTTATTAGGTTTGATAATCTTAGTGCATTGTTTACACAGTCAGACAACACTATGTTTTAGTTCACAAGTCTTTTACCAGAGCCATCATCTCTGATATTCGACTGAAACGTCTGCTGTTCTTTCGTAACGAATACTTCAAAGGAGCTATGTCCTGGTTCCATAATTGCTGTAAAAATGTCATCATTGTCAAGGTACACATGTGGATATACAGGCTGTCTCAAAACTTGATGAAGTTATTCTAGCAGCTTACACTACTCACCGAACAAGAACCCATTTTAAAGAAAATCTTCGCATGAGGTTCTTTATAACTGAGAAATTACGTGATATTTATTTCATCAAATGTTTTAGTTGCACTAGTTGGTTTACCTTATAACAGCTTTTCGAGGGAACGTCCATTGATTTCATTACGGAGGATCACCACGACCAAGTTTTTTGTAAGAATAATTAATTATGCATGATATTGGATGACCGAAAATATACTTATTATTATTAATCCACTTTTTATGCTGATATCAAAACTGTTCCCAGTTTTAATCAGGTACTCTAAATCTGTGGCACTGGAACACTGAAAGAGTTCACTAAAACCCTTACAATACTTAACTCGTACAGTAAAACTCAATTGGTTTAAACCAATTCAGTTTTACTGCTGATGATGAAACATGCGTCCAGTACGAGTTAAGTATTGGAGTAAGGGTTTTAGTGAACTTTTCCGATGTTCCCAGTTTTGATCTATCACATGATTTTTCCACAATGTGGGTAAGTTGGTTTCCACATTCTATCTAGCGATAGGTAATGAGCATTGTTATGTTGGCACAACTGCTACTGTTAGTTAACATTATTTGTCTGATATTTCCAGTTTTATGAATATAAGACATAATAATTTAAAAGTTATTTGCAGTTTATCTACTGCAAGTACGGTTTTCTGAGATAATGTTTGTATCCTAACTACTGTTCTTCTGTTTTTCTTAAAATGCGCAAATGCAAGAACAATCCTATTGTGTTCTGTTACATCTGTGGAAATTATGTAGTACTTAAGCAAAGAACAGGCAACAGACTTTGTTTAAAAGCTTATTATGCTTGCTTTAAAGTAAAACTTAGAGACAAGGACAAGCCACGGGTGCCAAAAGAAATTTGCCGGTATTGAGTTGAGAGGCTACGATTGGGGACTAAAGGCAAGAAATCGTGTATGCCGTTTGCAATCCTTACGGTGTGGAAGGAGCCCGAAAACCACCTGCACCACTGTTACTTTTGTTTAGCAACATTATGGAATCCAATTCAAAAAATTAGAAACAAATTGTGTATCCAAATATGGAGACGACCTGCCTCACCCTCCTCCTCCTGCTGATTTAGAGAACAAAGCAGGAGGTTATGTGGAAAGTGATGAACCAGAAGCCGAATGTGATGAACACAAACCTGCTGACGATTTTACTTCACCACAAATTCTCAACCTGAACGAAATCTGAACTTTCCTAAGGAATCTGCAGAATTCCTTGGCTCGCGACCTAAAAGTAAGAATCTTCTGGCACCAAGAACACATTTTTCATGGTGCAAACACAGAGATTCCTTAGTTTACTGCAATGACATAAACAAGTTAATACACTTCTATAGGATTGAACATGATCCCACTCAAAAGGAGTCTAAAAGGCGTATTACTGCATAATGGAAATTTATGTGACTCAATCACTGTAACCCATTTAGTACAAACGAAAGAGACATTTGAAAATATGAAGATACTGTTAGGCAGTATTCATTCAATTGGTTAATTTGGGGGGATTTCAAAGTAATAGGAATGCTATGAGGACAGCAAGCTGGATTCAGAAAAATGTCTTGCTTTCTATGTGAATAGAACAGCTGAGCAAGGGATAAGCATTGGAATGCGAGAGTTTGGGCAAAGAGGAAACATTTCGTGCCTGGTAGTAAAAACATTTTACATGAACCGCTTGTAAGTACCAACAAGGTGTTACTTCCACCACTACATATAAAATTAAACCTAATGAACTAATTTGTAACGGCTCTACAACAAAATGTGTTTGCTTCAGGTATCTTGGGATTTTTGTTGGTCCTCAAATACGCAAACTGATGAATGACAAAGAGTTTGAGGAATGAAACGAATGAATAAGAGAGAAAAAGATGTAATTTTCTGGGGAATAAAAAAGATCCGAACTACAAATAAATTGTTGACACAATGTTAAGAAACTTTGAGAAGTTATGGAATGAGTGTAAAAGTTCACTTTCTAAACTCTCACAGTGACTACTTTCCAAAAAATCTAGGACATTATAGTGAAGAGCACGGAGAACGCTTCCTCCAAGATATTAAGGAGATGGAAAAGAGGTACCAGGGGAGATGGAATGGAGCAATAATGGGGGACTACTGTTGGACATTAAAAATATGCAAGGAAGTCAAATAAGAGAAAATTTGAATTTGTATTACAATAATTCCGACAATTGTTTATATTTTTAAAATATTTTGTAAGAAAATGATTTTTGTGTGTAGTGAAATCATTTGTTTTTATTACTTAAAATCCGTAAAGCAAAAGTCTCTTATTGTGTAAATCTCCGATGTGATCGGCAAAAATCAAAATTACTTTCAGAAGAACACCTATTTTTAAAAAATCATCTCCTAAAAAAATTAAAAATACAGAGTGATATTTTCGAAGATGTACAAATATTTTGTTTTAATGGTTTTTAATTGATGTTTTCGAAGATGTAGAAATATTTTGTTTTAATGGTTTTTATTTGGGAAATACTGTCATTCGCTAGAACAATATCAAGCTTTGGGACACCTTATATAAACAAATTCAGTTGATAATAACACCCAATAAACTGTTAAATTAAATTGTTTCATCAAAATATATATATCAATGATAAATAAAGTAAATAACCTTACCACAGTTTGGAAAAATGGATGTTCCAAAGCTTGACGTAAGGTTATTCTCTTCTCCGGCTCAACAACCAATAATTTCCTAATCAGATCTTTCGGTGGTTCAGATATATCTGCCCATTCGGGTGAGGTGAACGAATACTTGCCTTCCATGATATTCCGTAACATTATCATTTGCTTTCGGTGCCAAAACGGTGGACAACCTACTAAGCTAGAAATTATAATGTTAATGTTAAATATTAACTTTGTGAAGGGAAGGTACTTACAGGGTGTACATTATCACACCGCAAGCCCATCTGAAATTGAAATCGTTAAGGTTAAAAGAAGTTCGCTTATTTTGAACGGAGACAATCTTACACATCTATTTCGAAGGAATACCCAGGAGCGTTTTCGAACATATTGCATTTTAGTGTTTCGGGTGCTAAGTATCCAGGTGTTCCACAGAGATCTGAAACGGTAAGATGTGGAATAAGTGTAAATAGGGTTTTACTGAAGAAAGATGCGATGAAAATAAATTTTTAATGGGACGATAATAATAATAATAATTTCATCCCTTATTTTAGGAATTTTCTTTTTTCAAATTACAACCACAGCCCAAGAAGGGTTTTTTTTTTCAAAGTTGTCCTAAATGTTCTATACACGGTGTTCCAAAAATTAAGGGTATTTATTTTAATTAACGTATTAAATTTAATGAGTTAAACAAAGAATTGCATATAGGGATCTTGTGTTAATTCTCAATTGTCTGCAGATTACATGGGAGTCTACCATCATGTTGTACATAATTACTAGAGCGGGCACTTTTTAAATTTCGCGGATGATTTAAGTTGGTAGTTCCGGCAATAAATGACAATAAATACATATACGGCAAATTTCTTAACGTAATACAGACAATTATATTCTTTATTGCCAGAGCTACCAACTTAAATCATCTACGAAATTTAAAAAGTGCCCGCTCTAATAATTACAATAGAAATATAAATAATTTTTATGTAACTTCTTATTGAAAGTACTCAGGCATTCAGAAATATTTTTGTAAATAACTAAATATATGGGTTGGTTTTGAAAAAATTTCAGTTTTAAGCTGAAGGTGCATATATTGTCCTGTAAAAGAAAATAGTATTTTTCATAAATAATCATGTACATGACTAGTTTGTTTACGGCAAATTGCTTTTTCTTTATTATTATCTACGCGTTTTTCAATTTAATTGCAACAGTTTCGAAAAAAATATGTCGTTTAACATTTACAATAAATTAAAATAATGGAATGGTAATGGAACGCAAGTTACGTCACGAGCGACTTGACTTTGAGAAGAAAAATTGCCAAGTTGAGGACTCCTGGAAACTGTTTACTATCCTTCAGTGTTGTCACCTTTACTAATTTTTCGGTAAATTTAACAATATTCTCTTCAATTCACCTATCTTCCGAAATAACATTGAGTAATACCGAATTTCAAGTTTAAAATTTGTTTTTTCCATTGTTTTCAGAAAATTTAAGTCAAGAAATAACAAATTGCATTGAACATTTTTACTTATAAAAACTCTCCCTGTCTCTGCCATCTATTAACAAGTTAAAGAAACATTAATAATTACAAGACCTACAGAAGAAATTATATTTTTAGGTTTTCGATTATGTTCTGCCATTTTTCAATTAAATCGAGAAATACAGACCGAATCGTAAAATACATATTCATCTTTTATACGAAAAAGTAATTGCTGTGCTGTAAACCCTTTTCGATTGTTTCCTTAAAAGAGATTATATCGTTAAAACACCTATTAGTCTGGGCAAACAGCGGTAACAGTCAGTGTAGTAGATATGTGGTGCGGAGTCGGCGATTATTTATTTCACGCGTTCACAGCGTCAGTACTAAATCGATGCTGTATACGAATAGTTCTGTGTATATGTAGGCTGTCGTAACTTATTTCGTAATTGTACGCTTATGTTTGCTTTAAAAATGTCGCAGGTGCGTCGCGAAAACGACCAATAGCAGACAAAGTTAAAAACTTTATAGTGGACATGCCGGACTTAAATTTTGATGGCGCTAAAATTCAATGTCTAGTTTGTAAAATCCCTGTAATGTATTGGTCTAGAAGCCATTGTCAACGTCACATCGAAAGCAAACAGCATTCTTCTGCAAAAAGTGGCATACGAGACCAAGAAAAATTTAAATTTGATTTATGTGTTACTCTTATTTTATGTAATCTATCGTTTCGTTTACTAGACGAAGAAGCATTTGTCTCCTTCTGGAATAAATATGCGGACTGTAAATTATCTAGTCGGACATCAATACGAAATGTAGTGCCATTTGCTCGTGAACATATAGAAAAAAGAATGAAAACGAAATTGAAAGATAAAAACTGTGGTTGTGTTTGGACGAAACAACAGATTGTCAAAAACATTCTGCGGTTAATGTAATGGTACGTACAATGGAACCACATCGACCGTCATCCTCCTTCTTGCTTGCTTCCAAAAAAGTTATAAATTGTACTGCCGATGAGATTTTAAAGGTGGTGTTGAACTCATTGAACAAATTTGAAGTTTCAACTAAGCAACTTTTATGAGTGATGGTGCCGCAAACATGCATTTTTTGGACCGATCTCTTAAAGAATACAATGGTAACTTCTTACATGTAACGTGTAATATCCATACTCTAAATCTTGCGACACAAACAATTCCTACATGTTTTCAACTAATAAATGCATTAATTGCTGGTACAAAGGCAGTGTTTCTAAAGTCCCCGAAACGTACCCGACTATTTCACAAACTGTGTCCTGATTTACCTGAACCACCACAGCCGTTTATTACACTTTGGGGAACATGGTTGCAGGCTGCGTTTTACTACAACAAATATTTTGATCAAGTAAAGAAGGTAGTTTTAAAATTCAATCCGACAGAAGCTGCAGCAATCAAGAAAAGCCAGTAAATATTTCAAGATAGTCAGGTTAAAAGAGATTTACAAACTATTCACAACAATTACTTCGGACTAGCGGAGGGAATAGAAAAATTACAAAATGTTTCGATGTCGCTAGCGGATTCTGTTCAAATTGTGAATGATGTTCACGCAGTTATGCGCTGTAGAAGGCGAAACAAATTGGTGTGTAATACGAAAATTTGAAAGTGTTTTAGAGAAAGACTCCGACTTTCTTATATTAAGACAAATTTGTGATGAAATGTGTGCATTAAGTTATTTCAAAGATTATTTTAAATATGCAAATATAACATCGCTAGATGCCGAACGGTCGTTTTCGGCATTAAAAAACGTTTATTCCGCACGTCGTACTCACTTGACTGAAACAGCTGTGGAAACATATCTAATGATTCAAATATTTAACAGATGTTACCCAGTTTGTGATTTCACGGAAGATTTTTAAAACGGTAAGTGTTTCGGCACGTTTTATAATTTATTTCTTACCTTCTATTTTATGTATAAACTTTTATGCGCTCGCCACGCCTCTGGCTGTTACCGCATATTTGCCCAAGTTACCAATATTGACTTAAAAAATCCAAGAAACTTTTTACCTATTGAAAATGTGTATCTTGCGGGAAATGTAGCTGCCACTCTAAAAGCAATTGTTAAAATACTGCACCTCTTCAAATTGAAAACTTTGAGGTACGTTGTTTAGATTTTTATATTGAAGCCTGTACACAAATAATGTAAAGATTTTGTTTAAACAACAATATTTTACAAAAATTGGGTATTATAGATCCGAAAAAAATTAAACAAGGAGGCATTCCATCAATAGTTAATGTTACTCTGTCATTTCCCCGTATCATTAATGAGAATGAACTACAAAAAGTAGATTATAAATGCAGATTACTGAGGAACTTTAAAAAAAAATGCAGCGCTTCAGCAACAACGTAGAGTCGTTTAACGTTAGGAGATGCAGCTCTGGTATTTCCAACGTTATGTAATTTTGTGGAAAGTCTCCTATATCTACCACATTAATCGACAAATTGCGAGAGAGTTTTTTCAACTTACAATTTGTTGAAAACAAAACAGAGAAATTGTTTGTTGTATACAAAATAATACATGCAAAAAGATGTGTACCATAATTTTCCAGTTGAAAAAATCTCATCTCAAAAATGACTGATGCTAATTTAAAAGGAAAAAGTTCTTATGAAGATTAAAATTAAAATATAGGGACATGTAAAAAATTATGTTTTTTAATTAATGTACGCAGATTTTCCTTTGTTTAAATAAAAGTCGCTTTGTTAATAAAATTATTCAATTGTGCCTTTTATATAAAAAGTTAATCTTTGTGTTTTCCACGGTATGTGATATAATGTGGCTACAGGTTGCAGTGAAGAATGTGTTAATTCTAAAAATCTACCGAAAATTGTCGAAATCTACCGATTTTTCTGAAGCATCTACCGAATTTGTTACAACCGAAGGTGGCGACACTGGTATCCATGGTAATTATAGCTAGTTAGAGCAATAATCAAAAATTAATAGGGAATGTTGCTTATCTTAGTTTGGGCTATCTACATTTGAAAATTCCAAAAAAATTCAATAAATATTGTAAAATTGACGAAATATATTGTCTCTATTAGAATAATAAACATTTAAAATAATAAACGTAAAACAAATTACCATTTAAAACTTCTCCAGGGTTCAATTTCTTAGCAAAACCAAAATCCGTGATTTTTACATTCAAATTATCGTCTAGCAATATATTTTCGGGCTTAAGGTCTCTATGCACAATTCCTCTGCTATGGATATGTTGCACGCCTTCGAAAATTTGCCGCATAATATACTTGGTCTTCTTTTCCGATAAGGTAACTACACTAGTTAAGTAATCGAATAGTTCACCATGCTTACACAATTCAAATACTAAGAAAATAAAGGTACTAGATTCGAACACATCTTGAAGCTCAACTAAAATTTAAACAATAACAATCGCTTAATACTAAAAGTGTGAGGTTATGTACTTATATATGGATGCCCCGCAACCTGCCTAAGTATCGATATCTCCTGCATCGTAGATTCATAAGACGAATGTCCATCAGTGCTATCGGTGCTTAAATCAATTATTTTAGCAGCGTACTCCCTACCTGTTTCTTTCTCGATGCATCGACGAACAGTCGAACTTATTCCTCTAAAATTACGGTAATTAAGTTATTTTAGCTTAGCGTTAATGAAATTCACCTTTAAACTATAAACTTTTATTACAAGAGGCTGTTTACAGTTGTACATGTATATTCAGCTTTGTTTATAATTTATTTTGTACAGTACCTTCCTAATATTTCTTTCGGCTCATACTTCGCGTAAAATTCTTTCGCTGCGTCCTTGTCCGGTAATTTGTCCTCTTCCTCCTCTTTGGCCATAATTGCCATGTAGTTTATTTCTGAATTTCAACGATACAAAGACAGGTCTCGTGTTACGTCGAAATAATTTACATTCTTATTGGACTTCGACGGTTGGGCGTTGCGTTTTCGAAAATCGTGCGTAATTGCTTTTAGCGTCGGGCAAAACGCTATTGAATAACGAAACAATAACAATAATTTACGTCAATACCCGTCAAAAAAATAACCACTAAATAACCTTGCGGCTGACACTTTACGAACATTAAATTAGCTATAAGTGTAGCAGTAAATCATCGGCAACCTTCAAATTAAGAAATGAAAATAACTAAAGTACGAGTGGTTTCTATATGTGCGGAATTAAAAATAGATCTTGAATCGCAATAGTAAATTAACGTTTAGATTTGCTTTAAAACGTATTTACGAAAAAGTATGGTATATGATAATTTTGGATCACAACCAATTGAAAAAAGAAAATTTCCCATGCGACGAAAAATAGTTATTTAACGTTTTTTGCAATGTTCAATGTGTTCAATACATTTGAGACGGTAAAAACGCTTACGGCCCAAGTGGCATATAATATTTTTCCTATTACCGACCCAAAATTTCAAGAAAATCAGCATTTTAGGAAAATATTTGACATTTGCTTATACACTTATACCGTGTAAGTAAAGCCTGAATTACATTATACTAGATTCGTCTTTTTTTCATGCTTTTTTTTTAGTAACTAGAAAAAAGTTGGAAAAAGTACAGTGTGTGGTTGCATACTATACTAGTTTCAAAGCGAGAACATGCCCTATTCCAATACTATTTTTCCTACTAAAAATGAACTATTCATGCGCACAAGCATCCAGTAACATGCCTACCAACATACCTACCTTGTATGTATCCATCATCTGTGTTTATTTATGTTTATTTGTGTTGGCAGACGTTATGAATAGTCCTCTGAAGTATATCTAATGCGACTTGCTGATATCTTCATTGCACTCTAAATTTATAGTTACTATATTGAAGGTTAAATTCTAGATACTTAAAATAAGCATGAAAAAAAGACGAATCCAGTATAATGTAATTTGGGCTACCACGTTAGTAGGTTCCGTAGTAAAGTGAACCGCTAGAATATATGGGCAGTGCTACGTTCGCCCGCTAGGAAAGTATAAGGTGGGGAGCGCGCGAAGCGAATCAAAGACGCTCATAGCACAAGCGACAACATTATTCGTTATATGCGCCTATAAAGGAATCCCCTTACGTACCCTAGTATAATTGTCAAAGTTGTTAATTTCTGTTATGTATTGACACCTATTGCTATATTAATGTATTATTACTTTACGTCCCTAGGGACGTAAAATTTCAGTACACTCTATGTAAAGGTACATACATAACCCGAAAAACGAACTTACTTCCTTCCAGTGCGGGCAATAATGGTTGATTTATGTAACCAGTAGCAGGAAAAAATATTTTTTATTTTAATGTTATTGTAACGAGTATAAATTTAAATCTTGATATTGACCTTCATCCTATCTGAATCTTTTAACTTGGTGGAATATTAAAAGCAAAAGGGTTTTGTAGATACGAGGCGTGTCCGGGAACAAAGGTACACTCGCTTAGAAGATACAAATAAATTTATTAAAAAATAAAAAGCGTATTACAGGATGAAAGTGCGGTCCTTAAACTATTTTTCAACGTAGTCACCAAGCCGATTGAGGCACTTGTCCCATCTGCGGACGAGGTCTAACATACCCTTGGTATAGAAATCAGGCCCCTGTCGATGCAGCCACTGTGTTATAGTTTGAAAGGAGCCAAGTCCGGACCATGAGCTGGGTGAATGACGACTTCCCATCTGAAATGAGGAAGCTTATCCGTGATATACATACAGACTGAAAAATACTAGCAACTGGAGATCCCACAGTGGATCTGGGCACACCAGAATAGAAGCAGTAGTAACAAACCCTATCTGTGATATGGGTAGTGATACAACAATCTCCAGGATCTCCTATGACAAACCTTTCAAAGTTTTCTTGAATTGGGAAGAATGAAGGGATGGAGAGGGGAGAAAACCAAGAACACTAGTCTGGTACACAGATGGGTCCAAAACGGGCACTGCATCTGGCGTTGGTGTATATGAGGAAAACCAGGGATACAAAGTATGTGTATCACTTGGGCGATACGCCACGGTATTTCAAACAGAAATATATGCTATACAAACCTGCGCGTGGGAGAGTCTGCGTCGGCGACCGCAGGGCGAGACGATTTGCATTCTCTCTGACAGTCAGGCAGCCTTAAAGGCACTAGCATCTTATCGCATATCCTCCAAACTAGTATGGGAGTGTGTGCAAACCCTAATGGCTCTGTCTAAACACAACAAGGTCGCACTGGTGTGGGTGCCAGGGCACAGGGGCATAGCGGGCAATGAAATTGCAGACCAGCTAGCGAGGGAAGGTTCAAAAATGAATTATATAGGCCCTGAACCGGGTCTAGGTATTACCAAGAGTGCAGTGCGTGGTGCAATTAATGAGTGGATTATAACACAACACCAATTAAATTGGAAACATGCAGCTGGACAAAAGCACAGCAAACGGATGATGGGAAGACCGTCGCAACGTCTGACCTGCTTGAATTAAGCAAGATACAGCTTAGGGCAGCAAGATGTCTATTAACAGAACATGGCTGTTTGAGAGGCCACTTGCATAAGATGGGGATCTATAAAGATGAGCCCTTATGTAGACTTTGCAATGAGGAGGAGGAAACAGCCCCTCATATTATTTTCGAATGTGCAGCGTTAGCTCAACGCAGATTCGCTATGCGAAGCACAATTGAGCTACCAATGGAGAAAGATTTACTACATAGGCTCTTAAACCTGATTGCGGGAACTAACCTGTTCAAGTAAAACAAAACCGAAGCAGGAATAATACAATAAGCTACTAAGCTTCAGTGTTAGGGATGTAAAGACCAGCCCTGCTCTGGTAGAAAAATCAATCAATCAAGGGTTTTAGTGAACTGTTTCAGTGTTCCAATTCCACAGATTCAGAGTAACCGATTAGCTTTTATTTAAATTGCTCAGAGAAGGAATTACATTGAAAGTGCATAAAATGCAGACTCTAAAATTATAATGAAAAGGATGTAAAGAAACTACTTCAATACTTTTGATAAGTATATTTTACAATAAGTTTATAATAATATTAATATTGATTGTATATTTTTTTTCAATAATAATAATAATAATTATATATATATTATATACACTTTTTTCTTCTATTTTATTTTATACAATACTAGAGATCTATACAGAGAATATTTCTGTATCGTTAAATAAAGACGTCCGGCGGCTATTCCAAAAAGAATAGCCGCATCTCGAAACGGCATACGTTTACCGCTTTAGAGAATCGAAGTAAAAAATATACTCTTCACTTCGAAATAGTATTTCATCACAATCAAATGTTCCTTATCGTAGGTATTTATTTAAAAATAAAAGATGTAACTCTGCGATATTTTACATAACTTCGTCAGGTCTATTTATTGTGAAGGATAAAATACCGTAAATGAATTTATCTCCTGATGTTGGCTTAAATTCTGCGTATTTATACAGATAGGAAAGAAATTAATTGTACGTAAGGTTTTTTTTTTTGTAAAAGTAAAGTTTATGTCATGCTATCTTGTAAATCATCGCATAGTCCGATAAATCATACTAAAATAAGGGAGAATATTAAATCAAAGCATACGGTCAACTTCGTAACTACATTAAAGATTGATAATACAATTAATTTCTGTAATAAATTATAACATATATTATAGATATTTTATTGTTGGCTGATATACAGGCATGTGATCCATTGTATTAGGAATACCTTTTCTTTCTGAACGATAGGTGGTGCAATTTTAATTGGGAAAATATTAGAAACCTGTTTTGATATCAATAATTTCCTACCATCGTTGAAGGCTTCTTCCAATTTTACCATGCCTGTATATTTTCTATAAAAATTAATAAATAAACTTTGAAGTAATAGCATTAACAACTAAAAAAAAAAAGGAAAAACAAGGAAATTAAAAAAAAACCAGTTTGATAGTTCTTGCAAAAAGAATGCAATCACTAGGAGTATTAATAAAATCATGTAACGAAAGTAAGGAATACTTGGGTATTTGAAGTATAAAATGGTGGTGTATCATCATAACGATATATTGTAGTGATTAGTATAATATGTCCAAATATAAAAGGATGTTTTTTTTTTGGTAATTTTTCTTAATTTTGAAAAATATTACGGAATATTAAGAGCTTTCAAATTTTAATATTGACGAAAGCTTTTAGGTTATGAAATGAGATTTGAACTGTCAATTTTGACATACGCAAACAGTTAAAAGTGAGGTTAGTTTAAATACTGTAAAATATGAAGTTTTTCGTTCAGGCATTAACAAATAGATATAAAATTTTATTTTAATTTACCTGTATAAGTTGTGAAATATAACAGTTAAAAATGAGATCAGGCTGTTATAAAGCGTTAATAATGTATTTCTAACTGTCAATTCAAAACGAGTATGGAATATTGTGAAGCGTCATCAGCTATAACGATCTTCTGCTGGTCAATTTCGAAATTAGCAGCTCAAAACGAGGTTACGATAATATTAAGTCTGAATATTACGTAGTTTTGAAATAAGATTGAAATCGTGAACTTTTCTTTATACATATGTTTATATTGCTAGTTGAAAATGACTGCCGACAGTTTCAAGATAAAAAAAAATTACATTTTACTTGTCAATTTTAAATTGACAGTTAAATATGAAGGTAGGATTTTACAAAAGCTTTGTTCGGATATTCGTTCCGATCAGATCAAGAATGCGGAGCACGTGGAGGGGATTAGGAGCAGAGCAAGAGTGGATCACTCAAGCCATACTCTTAAACGAATGGATGGAGTAACTCTACGAGAATCCCGAATGCGAAAGAGCGCGAGTATTTGGAGTAAATGGAGTTACTCCGAACGAATACCCGAACTTGGCTAAAATACTGATGGTCTGTTTTGATTATGAACTAAAAATGAGGTTGGGGTATTGTGAAATGTTACCAACTTTAAGTTAATGAAATGATCTTCTGCTGGTTAATTTCAGGATTGTCGGTCCAAAATAATGTTAGGATTTTGTAAAATATTAATAGTTTGTAGTTTTAAAATAAGATAAAAAAAAAACTTCAATATTGATAATTAAAAATGAGGTAGGAATACAATACAGTACCAACGGTTTGTTCAAAATTACCATTACCTTTATCACTGTTGGTACTGCCAGCTAAATGTAAGGTTACGATGTTATAAAGTATTGATGGTTTGTTTTGGTTGTGAATTCAAAGTGAGGTTGGAATATTATTAAATCTGAATGGCTTTAAGCTAATGAAATCTTTTGGTGGTCAAACACTACCAGTTCAAAATGAATTTAGGACATTTTAAAGTATTACTAGTTTGTAGTTTTCAAATAAAACAAAAAAAACATGAATACTAATATTGATTTTTAGAAAATGAGGTTGGAATACAATAAAGTGTCAATTGTTTAAGTTAAAAAATAATTGTTTCTAAATAGTGACACTGGCAGCTAAATGTAAGGTTACGATATTATAAAGTATTGATGGTTTGTTTTGGTTGTGAATTCGAATTGAGCTTGGAATATTGTAGGATGTTAACAACTAACTTTAAATTAACAAAATAATCTTCCACTGGATTTTCAATATTGCCAATTTAAAGTAAGGCGAGGATATCATGAAATATCAATAATTTGTAATTTTGTTATAAGATTTTAAATTGTCAGTGTCGATATTACTAGTTAAAAAATGGGGTTGGAGTACCATAAGGTGGCAACACTTTTGATTCTGAATTTTGACATTGGCAATTAAATGAAAGGTTAGGATATTATAAAAAATTGATTGGTTCGTTTTTTATGTGAACTCAAAATGTGGTTGGGATATTACGAAACGTTAACAGCTTTTAATTAATGAAATGATCTGTTGGTCAATTTCAACATTGATACATCAAAATAAAGTTTGGATATTTTAAAATATTAACAATTTGCAGCTTAAAAATAAGAATTAAATCATTAACTTCAATATTGCTAAGTAAAAAATAAATGACGTTGGAATGCGATAAAGTGTGAACAGTTTTAAGCTAAAAAAATCCCATTTTACTTGTAAATTTTGACATTGACAGTTAAATGTGAAGTTAGAATATTATGAAGTATTGATCGTTCGTTTTGTGTATGATGTGAAAGTGAGGTTGGGATATTGTGAAATATGTTAACAACTTCAAACTTATAAAATGATCTTCTATTGGTCAATTTTGATATTGCTAGTTTGGAACGAGGTTAGGGTATTATAAAAGGTTTGTTCATCAGTGCAATATGGAGTAGCTCGAATTTCTAAATTGCGCGTTCGTTTGTAAAAAAAAAAAAAAAAAAAAAAAAACTGGCAATCCGATGTTCGTTTGTATATGTTGGGCAGCTTCCGATAGCTTTGAACTGCACAAACTTATACCACCTCAGGAGGTGGAGTAGGTTTATGCAGTTCAGCGCAGATGTCATTCCATTATTTATCTAACCCAACTTTATTTCATATTCATACAAAATGACATCCGTTGTAATCATTGAAAGTGAAATACAATTAATAAATAATGATTTTTTTAATGCTATCGTGATTGCCAATTGCCACCATTCTCAATTTTTTAGGTTATGTATACTGTATAAATACCAATTTGTACTGCTCGTTCGTACGCGTTTCGAGTAGTTCCGAGCAATCAAAACGATCACGTGATCATAATCCTATCACACTCTAGAACTAACGCGAGTAAGACAAACGAACAAACCTAAAATAACAATAGTTTGTAGGTTTTAAAAATTCAAAACGTCAATTGCTAGTTAAAAATTAGGTTAGAATACGATAAAACGTTAACAATTTTACGTTACCAAATATTTTGTTTGCCAATTTTGACATTACCAATTAAACGTGAAGTTAGAATATTATAAAGTACTGATGATTCGAGTTGGCTGTCAATTCCGAATGAGGTTAGGGTCCTGTAAAATATCAATAGTTTGTAATTTTGAAATAAGAAACTGGCGATCTCAATATTGCTAGTTAAAAAACGCGGTTGGAGTATGATAAAGTTCCAACAGTTTTCAATTCTAAAATATTTTGTTTGTTAATTTTGACATTGCCAGTTAAATGTGAGGTTATAATATTATACAGTTGGATTGATATTATGTCAATTGTCTTGGTTGCTAATTCAAAATGAATTTGTAATATAATGAAGTGTTAACAGCTTTAAATTAATGAAACGATTTGATTTTTAATTTCGATATTGCCATATATCGTTAAGGTCCGGCAAACGTGTGCAACGTCAGAGGCGTATCGCGGAAAAGTAGGTACGTGAGATACAGTATTATTAAAAAATAATATATCTTACTTTTTATTGACGTCTATTGCGACAAAATACTACTGCCCCGGTTAGCCCGGTTGTCGCAGCGGACATCAGGATGTAAATAAAAGGTAACAATATATTATTTTTTAATAATACTGTCTACTTTTGATGCGATACGCCCCTGACTTTGCGCTCGTTTGTCGAACCTTATATATTATAAAGCATGTATCGTTTGTAGCTTTGCAATAAGATTTTAAATCGTTAATATCAATAGATTTGTTTGTTTGTCTGATCTAAGCAGATCTGAGGAATTTTAAGAGTTTGTTTGTATTTTAGAGCACGATTCACGCGTTTGATTGTTTCGAACAAGCAGATCCAGATCATAGATTCATCCTTCTGTTCGCGATCCGGCGTCTGAGCAGTTACCAGCAATTTGTGCAAATCGCATGCTCACCGTAAACGTACATAACCTAACACTTACGCGTCGTGTTTGAGTATGTGAATTAAATGCGAATTATTGCTTGAAATGAATAATATAATCGATACCAATATGGTTGATATAAAGAACGACAATTGTATTTTAAAAACATCACTTGGTTGTTATATTCATTATAATTCATAAATTAATGAATTAAAAAACTTACTTTTTGGGTGAAGAATGCAAAGTACCCACAGAAGCTTTTATACGTAAAACACGGAATCAAGAAGTAAAACTACTGGCTGAAGCTATTCAGACAAGAACTACGGAAAAGAGGGAAATTGAAGATCGAAAATATGAACAAAAAGTAGATTCATAAAAGCAATTGATAAAAGCAACGACCTTCTTAAGAGATTTCTATCTAAATCTAATGATTAACAATATTTTTCAATATAAAAGTCTGTTTAATATTTATAGTTTCTTTACGCATACTCTTTTCGTCCAGCGGCGTTTCTTTAATATTAGCTGAGCTGCCAACATATCCTAATTACTGCTACAGCCAGTGCTTTGAAAATTGTCTTCAATATACAAGGTGTAATCAAAAAAAGACCGGAATTCTATCGTGAAGCGCGTAAAACTTCCAGACTGCAATCTAAAATTTTACAGATAGGTGGCGCATCCTACTCCAGTACGCTGTCGGAATGTCGTTGATTGATCCAGTAGTTCCGAAGTTATTGTACTGGAAACGAGTGCGCGTTTGTACCGTTCTGCGATTCGTTACGCGTTTTGAAAATGAAGGTGTTACAATAGCGTATTTGCGTGAAATTTTGCTAAGTTGGGAAAAACATGCGCGGAAACATTGCTCCTGCTTAAGAGAGTTTATGGAGATGAGACTATGAGTTCCACTCAAGTTTACGACTGGTACGGACGGTTTAAGAAGGATCTAATGTCGGTGGAACAGGAGCCTAAGCCTGGAAGGCCATCCACATCAGTTAATGATGAAACGAGCGAGAAAATTTCCAATCTCTTGGCCGAAGATCATTGAGAGAACTATCTGAGACTGTACAGATATCAATTGGATCATGCCAAATCATCGTCGAGAAGTTGGGGTACACAAGAGTGGCCTCAAAATTTGTTCCTCGAATTCTCGCGCTCGAACAAAAGAAGAACCGTTTGGCGATCTGTGAAGAACTGCTCCAGCGTGCGAATACGGATGAAAATTTCTTGGAAAATGTTATTACTGGGGAGGAAACATGGGTTTACGCGTATGATGTGGAAACGAAACAGCACTGTAGTCAGTGGATAAGGGCAGGAGAGCCAAGACCAAAGAAAGCGCGCATGTCTCGCTCAGATCAAAAGGTTATGTTGATCGCATTATTCGATCACAAAGGTATAATTCATCACGAATATGTGCCGCAAGGTGTCACAGTAAACGCAGAGTACTACAAAGGGATGTTACGGTGTCTGGGGGAGGACGTGAGACGAAAACGACCGGCGTTATGGCAGCGCAAGAACTGGCTACTGCATCATGACAACGCATGGCCACATACTGCGCTTCGTATTCGAGAATTTCTCGCTCGTAATAACATCCCAATCGTCCAGCAACTTCCGAACTCTCCAGACCTGTCCCCAGCTGACTTCTTTCTATTCCCTAGGATGAAGTTGCGACTGAAACGGCGGCGTTCTGCAACAAGAGAGGCGATAATGTCAGAATCGCAGGAGGTATTGCGATCGATTCCATCTACTGCGTTTTCCGCGTGCTTTGCGGACTGGAAGAAACGGTTCCAACGGTACATTGATGCCCAGGGGAGTTACTACGAAGGCGACCCACATTAAATTTGTAATTTTTTAATTAATACATAAGTTATTAAGGAATTTCGGTCTTTGTTTGATCACACCTTGCATCCCTCTTCAGTTAACATAACTTTTACCATTCATAATAGCAAAATTAAGGTTATGTTGCTGAAATTGAAAACTGCCCGTACCTGTTTGTTCACCTTCTTTTTAAATCCAGCTCTGAGAATCTCTCTAGTTACTCTGATGATGTCAGTAGATACTGCTCCAAGCACACAAACAAACAAACCTAATATTGTTAATAAAGTGAGGTTGGAATGCAATAAAGTGCCAACGGTTTTAAGTTACGACATGATTTGTTACTTGTCAATTTTGACACTTTGTTAGTAAAATGTGAGATTAGAATATTATAGAATATTGAAGCCAACTATGATTTCTTTTTATATTTGGACATATAATACCGATAGAGAAACAAGGAAGGAAAATAAAATGTGATATCATCGTCCTGTGTTTAAAAATATTACATAAATATATATTACAGTTAAATATGTACAAGTGAACCGGAAGGAGAAGTAACGACGTTTCGTCATCCCCCTTCAAGTCGCAACACATACGCACAGCGAAGAATTGCTTATTTGTTTCTCGGTTATTCTTTTGTTTCGTCGATATTCTTTTTTCTTTCTTGCTTTTATCGAGTAGTACTAAGATTAATAGTAAAATGGTCGAATGTTGAGTGTGCAGCGGCGTCCGTTAATACGAACGGAGGATGTCAGAGACGCCGACGTTGGCGGGAATCATCAAAGGCATATAACGCGATCGTAGCTGACGTCGACGTCGTCCTCTTGCATTAACTGGGCCGCGACGGCGTACTCACTACCACTACCGGTTTGACGACGTATTGAGCGTTGACAATAGGCACGACTTTGCCGCCTATTTGCTGCGGCGTGATGAGGTGCGCGACCGTCGTCTGGCTGGAGACCAGCGGCGACAGGTCGGTGAGATTTTTCGGTACCAAGGCCACTTTTTGCAGGAGTACTTGATTCATCGGGTAAGGCAGCGGGACGACCGACAAGGCCGTCGTTTGGACTTGCGCGTTCTGAAAGAATCCGAAATACAAACATTTTATGTATATATTCTATGGCGATAGTTTTGCTCGCAGAGCAATAAGAAACTATCAAAAACCATCTGACGCATGCGCATTGTATTTTAGATGTTCGCACAGAAAGAGTTCCACATATTGGCCATTTTCAAATTGCAACTCATCATTCGCGATGTTTTTAAATTGCAGTTAGAAGCGGTTATGATCAAAGAAGCGATCAAAAAAATTCCGATATCTGTGATTACAAATTGGCACATGCGTACATAAAATTTATGGATAAGATAGGTAACATAAAGAATAAATATGTGCCTTGACGGATATTAGCAGATAACCCCACACTTTGTTAATTTAAATTAGTGAAATATAGGTTTTGAAGGTAAGAAAGGCAACTAATGAAATCATGAGTATTTTTAAATACATCTATGCTGTAATATTTTTTTGGAACACAAATCACGTTTACACACATTTTCTAGCATATCTTTCATTCGCGGCAAATGATTCTGTAATTGTGTTTGTGAGGATAATGGGTACTTTGGAACGTATTGTCGCCAAAACGTTTTAAAAGCTGCTTTTCTCACCAACGACAACGGAAGATTACAAGAGGTAAACATAATTAATAAATGTATGAGGAATAGTGTATAAGGTATTTCAGTTCTTGCATTTCTCATATGCTTAATACCATTGACATGCCTCTGGCAATCAGTTCTGTCCAATGCAGCCAAACGAACATTGCATATTAAGCAAAAAACTGCACTACCGTCATATTTTAAATGGGGAAAAAGTGACACATACTTATGTACATTAGTCGCAAATCTATTACGAGGCATTGTTTTCTTAGGTATGTAAATATTAGTTCTATATGAAACGATACACTAATTATGTACTTGGTATAATACTACAACACACAAAAAACACCAGCTATATTTTCAAAAGCGACACGTAAGTACATAACCTTGACCGTTCGACTAATCTCTGCAACAGCTCAACCGGTACTAAAACGAAATCTCTCTCAGCGCGGTTTAACATGATTTATATTCAAGGTCGACACTACATGCTTGCTTCTCTACCGGTTTAGTTTATTTATGAATTTTTCGTATTCTTATATTAACCCGTAATACCGACGCTTATGCGTGTCCGAAAGTTTAGGTTACTCTAATCATGAGTCTTTGCAGGATCTCTAATTTCTACGTAATGTAGACGACAGGTCCGGACCGAACATTTCTTTTTCTTTTTGCTAAATAGCCGTATAATAATAATTTGCTGTATGAATATTTTTTATTTAAAATACATTTTATTTCCATACCTCTTTGACACCATTCACTTGTTGTGTTTGGGCGGCCAACGTTCTCGACACCGCAGCCGCCGTGATATTCTTGGCATCGACGAGAAACGCATCTTCCGTCTCCAATTTGAGTTCGGGAATCGGCGTCGTCTCCATCATCTCCTCGATCGCGCCGCCGACGACGCCCTGCGCCCCCTGCACGCCCGCCAGTTCGGGCAGCAGCATCGCGAAGTCCATCCCCTCGTAGCCGACGACGTCCTTCTTGAGGACGGCGATCTTCTGCTGATGGGATATCTTCTGGCGCGCGAGCTGCTCCATCTCGTGCTCGAGTTCGCGCTCCTTCTTTTTCAAACTGTTGATGTGCCGGATCGCCGAATGCAGGATGCTCAGGTTGGACGATTTGCGTTCGTCCTGCGCTTTCGGCAGCTGTTTCTTGAGCAGATCGAAGCATTCTTTGAGATGCGCGCGCCGATCCTTTTCGAGCTTGTTGTGGACCTCTCGCGTACCCGCCCTGAACACGATCGGTGGTTGTTTTCGCTTATGCTCGCCTGATTCGTCGATCACTAGCCGGTTGATGAAGTCGAAGCTGTTCTTGATGACTCGTGGCGGTGGCTGCTGTTGTTGTTGTTGTTGTTGTTGTTGCTGTTGTTGCGATGTGACCGTTAGGGAGGGATTCGAAAGCTCTGTGAAGTAACGAAATGAATTTCGTTATTGTAATCTATAATTTAAGAGAAATTGAAGAATCTTTTATCGGTATTGTATTCAATTTAAGGAGTAATAGGTGGTACTATCAAAATATTGCTGCTATAAAGATAGGACTACACGCGTAGATATACAAGCTTTCAAATTCGGCAATAACTCGCCAAATTGAAATTTTGAAATTTGCAAATTGGGCGATCTTTTGGTCTCTCAGAATTTATAAATTCTGACTGTTAACTGACTCAAAATAATAAGAAACGCGCCCAAAACGCAGTGAATTTTTTAATTACGAGGACGATTCGTAAAGTACCTTCAATTATCAAATTATTGATGTATTACTAAAAGTAAGCTGGTGATGACAAACAAAATTAATATTCAAACCTGATTTTATCGTTCTAATAAGGCCGGCGGTTGGCGTCTGTTGGTGATTCTGTAAGCTTTGTAAAGGTTGCGGTTGTTGTACTTGCTGCTGCTGCTGCTGTTGTTGCGGCTGCTGCGGCGTTGGCGGTGGCTGCTGCTGTTGCTGTGGTTGTTGCTGATGATGGATTTGGACGTGATTTGGCTGGTGAATGATAGGTAACCGCGGTGCAATATCGGGAATCGTTTGAATTTGTCTTTGTTGCTTTGCTTTTTCCTCTTGTTCTTCGAGATATTTGGCGGCTTCTAATAACGTATCTACATTCATTCTGGAACAAGAAAAAATTAAAAGGAAACATGTTCGTACTAAGTAATCCAAGACATATTTGATCAATTTTTATCGATATTACTATTAAAGATAATTAAATCAAAAATTCGTTACAATTGGTGAGAAATTACAAATAGAATATTGTACAGGATGTGTTTTAAAATCCCCTTCTCAAAAAATCACTCTGAAACTGTAACATAAGATGACCATTTTAAATGAATCTGAGAGAACAACAGTTCTAATGGTAGTTGGGTATGGTGATCGTAAGAGAATAAGAAGTGTGTGTTCTTTTCAATGAAGAATACCAAAATAGAGAACCAATTACTCAATCTGTTGTGATCAAAACTTTTCTTAGGAAAAATGGACGATGTGAAGTCTTTTTTTAAATCTGGAGCACGAAACATTGCAACTAATGAGTACATGGACATGTTAGATGTCATCGAAAATCCACTCTGGAAGCCCCTGGTGTCCACCAGATTCCATGTTCGTGCGGTAGTGTGTACATCGGTGAAACAAAGCGATCGGCCAGCACTCGTGTTACTGAGCACGAGCGTTGTACGCGGTTGTTGGCAAATCCAATTTAACTCTACCCGCATCTTGTCTCGCATCCTTCACTACGATAGTAGCAAAATCCGTGAATCTATATAGCAAAATCCGTGAATCTATAGAGATCTTCAAATATCCCAACAATTTAAAGTGTATGTTTTACATCTTGTGGCAGAAACTATTCGACAATGTTCACCCTAGGTAGGTCAAATCTCCAAAACGTCTTCGATCATTTCACGCATAGTGTCTTGGTATTCATAAATAGAGCTGCTCACTAGCGCCAACGGGCAGTGGCGGAAGTTCGATTGTGTATACAGTTACGCTGCCGTAAATACTATATCGTAGTTCTACGTTTGTTTTAAAAATATTGCTTACGTCGCGAAAACGACCAATGTTCGACAAAGTTACGGAATTTATAGCAGAAATGCCTGACCTAGATTATGATGGCGTTAAAATTCAATGTGTAGTTTGTAATATCCCTTTAATATGTTGGTCCAAAAGGGATTGTTTACGTCACGTAAATAGTAAACGGCATTCTTAAAAAAAAAAATTGCACACGACACTATGACAAATTTCAATTTAATTTATGTGTTACCTTTATTGCATGTAATCTACCGTTTAATTTACTAGACAGGGAAGCATATGTCTTCTTTTGGAATAAATATTCGGACTGCAAGTTACCAAGTCGGGCATCGTTACAAAGAATTGTGCCATCTGCTCGTGAACATGTTGAAAAAAGAATTAAATCGGAGTTGAAAGATAAAAGACTGTGGTTATGTGTGGACGAAACAACAGATCGTAAAAAACATTCTCTGGTTAATGTAGCGGTACGTACAATGGAACCACATCAATCGTCACCTTCAATTCTATTAGCTTCCGGAAGAGTACAACAATGTACTGCCGAAGTAATTTCAAAGTTAGTGTTAAATACATTGGAAAAGTTTGAACTTTCAACAAACCAACTGTTAATGTTTATGAGTGATGGTGCCGCAAACATGCTTTCTGTAGTCTCTTAAAAAACATTGTCCTAACTTGTTACACATTAGGTGTAAAATTCATGCTTTCAGTCATGTGGCAGATAGTATTAGAAAATGTTATCCTGAGGTAGATGCTTTAATAGCGCATACAAAAGCAATGTTTGTCAAATCCCCAAAACGTATTCGCAAATTTCACAGACTGTGCCCCCGTATGCCTGAGCCACCAGAACCTATTCTTACACGTTGGGGAACATGGTTACAGGCCGCGTTTTATTATCATAAATATTTTGAGAATATTCAAAACGTGGTTTTACAATTCGATCCAAAGGAAGCTGCGGCTATCAAGGAAAGCCAGTCGAAATTTCAAGATAGTCAGGTTAAAACCGATTCAAAAACTATTCAGAACAATTACTTCGGACTAGTGGAGGCAATAGAAAAATTACAAAATCCTTCGATGTCGTTAGTGGAATCTCTGCAAATAGAGCAACATGTTCACGCACAGCTATGCGCGGTAGAAGACGCAAAAAATGCTTGTGTTCTAGAAAGGTTTGAAAGTGTTTTAGAGAAAGATTCTGATTTTGGCACATTAAGACAAATTTGTGAAAGTGCGTCAACAGAACCGTTAAGTTGTTCCAAAGATTATTTTAATTACGCAAATATAACGTTACTAGATGTAGAACGTTCGTTTTCTGCATATAAACACTTTTTCCTCACGCCGCACTCGGTTTGCCGAAACAACTGTGGAAACATATCTAATGTTGCAGATATCTAACAGACATTATTCACTTTGTGATTTCACAGAAGACTCTTAAGACGGTATAAGTGTTTGAGCACGTATTATATTTTATTTCTGACCATTCATATTGTGTAAACTTTTATTTTACTTATTTTTTGGTGTTGCATTTAATGAAGGGAGCGCACGCCTATGCCGCGCAGAGACATTACCTCGCTTTGCTTATTAGGAAATAGTACTAATTATAAAAATTCCCACATATTGAAGCCAAACACAAAAAATATATACTGTCTTTCTTTGAGAACTAGGATACGTCATCGGAACTTTGATTAATTACAGCAGAAAGTACATTATTCATTTTTTTTTTGATTTAAACAAATTAAAATTTCAGAAAACATGCTGGTGTTAAAATCGCTGACCAAAGCTATGGGCCATTTTTCATTTTACTTGTCATAATTTGAAGCACATACATTACATACACATTCCGCCTTGTTTCAAGCATGTTTGCAATTATGTTCGATCGTATCAGCTTTAAAATATCGATGTTTGATAGATGTATGTTATATGTTATGAACCAACATAATTAATGACCGACTTCAATTACTCCAGAATCGTACTTTAATACGAATTAATATATACAACATTCGTACATTTAATATGAAAGTTGTTTGGCATATTGTTATTTAATAATTAGACGGCTTGCTTGCTATTTTCATTCTATATTTAAAATTGTGAAAGGAATTTGACGTCATAATTAGTTCGATCAAACGACGAATATCTGTTTTATTTATTTTGAATCCTTTTTTTTCTAGATTAAATACTTACCTAATATTTTGTTGTATACTGTTTGTTTTTCTATTACCTTTTCAGATCCACCCAACGGGAAAATTTTCCTTTAAAATTTGCATTTCTCGAATAATAAGATAATGCACCATCATATTGATATCAGATTGGGTATGAGTTTAGGACATTTATAGTTAGGAGAATTCCGTTTAGAGTAACGCCAACTGCGCTGAAAGCCAGTGGCTGACGCATAAAAGTTTACACAAAATAAACACGGCCGGGACAATTCGGTATAAGCGTCAGTATAACTGCGACTCGAAAGCCGATCTGTTGTGTATGCATCTACGCTGTCGTATACTATATCGTAGTTCTACGTTTGTTTTGAAAATGTTTCCTATGTCGCGAAAACGACCAAAGTTGGACACAATAAGAGAATTTATTGCAGAAATGCCTGATTTAAAGTGTGATGGCGCTAAAATTCAATGTGTAGTGTGTAAAATAGATTTAATGTGTTGGTCGAAAAGTGATTGTCTACGGCACGTAAATAGTGCAGGGCATGTTACAAAATTTATGTGTTACCTTTATTGCATGTAATTTACCATTTCATTTACTAAGGAAGAAAGCATACGTCTCGTTTTGGAATGAATATTCGGACATTAAGTTACCAAGTGAGAGAACATTACAGAGAGTTGTGCCGTCTGCTCGTGAGCATGTCGAGAAATGAATTAAATCGGAGTTGCAAGATAAAAAACTGTGGTTATGTGTGGACGAAACAACAGATCGTAAAAAACATTCTGTGGTTAATGTAATGGTACGCACAATGGAACCACATCGTCCGTCACCCTCACTTTTACTAGCTTCCAGACGAATACAATAATGCACTGCGGAAGTAATTTCAATGTTGGTGTTAAATACATTGGAAAAGTTTGAACTTTCAACAAATCAACTGTTGATGTTTATGAGTGATGGTGCCGCAAACATGCTTGCTGTAGGTCGATCTCTTAAAAAACATTGTGCTAACTTGTTGCATATTCATGTAAAATTCATATTCTCAGTCTCGTAGCAGATAATATCAGAAAATGTTATCCCGAGGTAGACGCTCTAATAGCACATACAAAAGCTGTGTTTGTAAAATCCCCAAAACGTATTCGGGAATTTCATAGATGATACTATAGTTCGATTTAAGACAACCGGTGACGTGCAAGATCGTAATCGGCCAGGATCGTCAAGAAAAACGACTCCTGCGGAAGATTTACGAATAAAAATAATTAGTAAGCGCAATAGAAGACTAACAGCATCAGAAATTGCTGCAGAATTCAATAATGAGCGAGATTCCAAAGTTTCTGTGAGTACTGTGAAACGTCGGCTGAAAGAGGCTGGGTTGCATGGGCGAGTGGCTTGTCGAAAACCGTTACTCCGAAGAGGAAATAGGTTGAAACGACTGAAATGGGCACAACCGCATAGAGATTGGACAGTGGATGATTTTAAAAACGTTTTGTGGACTGACGAATCCAAGTTTGAGGTTTTTGGATATAGACGGAGAGTTTTCGTACGCAGATCAAGAGGGGAAAGAATGTTACGGGAGTGTATAGTTCCTACGGTGAAGCATGGAGGCAAATCTGTAATGGTTTGGGGTTGTTTTTCCTTAATCGGAACAGGGGACTTGCTCAAAATTGAGGGCATAATGAAAAAAGAAGAATATCGGAAAATCCTGGAGGAAAATGCCGTACCGTCAGGAGTCCGATTAATTGGTCGTGGATTTGAATTTATGCAGGGCAATAACCCCAAACATAAATCTAAATTGTGCACAGATTATCTGCAGCAAGAAGTAAACGAAAGAAATTATGGAATGGCCGCCACAGTCCCCCGATCTGAACCCGATAGAGTTGTTATGAGAAGAATTAGACCGATGTGTTGGGAAAAAGTGTCCAAAATCGAAGGAACATTTGTGGACCATTCTCCAGGAGGTATGGACAAGTTTGCCCAATGAAACATTAGCAAAATTAGTGAATCGGATGCCGAGAATAGTGGCAGCAGTCCTAAAGGCAAAAGGTGGATTTTTCGATGAAAATCGGATTTAAAATATTTGTATTACATTAACTTTTTCTTTTTAATAAATTTGTGTTTGAAAATATGTAAAATCATGTAAGTAAGTATTAAATACATAGCCATTTAATATTTCTCTTATTTTCTTTGACTTCCGTACATTTTTTTGCTTGCCCGAACTTCCATGAACGGTAGTGTATGTATATCATCGATCTAAGCGTATGGTAACAACTTAAGTTTCTCTAAAAATTTAAAAATAGATTATCATTATGAAGTTATATAAATCGATGTGCGAAAATCGATGTTAGTTTTTGTTTCGGGTGATTTAGGCAGCCATTAAACTTTTAACGGGCGGAAGACCGTTAACAGTCGGTTGGAAGGCGTACGAGAGATCGAGAAAAGTACTTATACATATGTGCGGCTTGTTACTAGGCCTACGCGTGTAACCTAAAAGGCGGACTACTTCTCCGCAAAACGACGGCGTCTCATTTTCGATCTGGGATATGTAAATATGCATGCCAATTGACCACTTGACGAATTGCGTTATTTTTAATGCGCCTGTTTATTTTTCTAAAACCAATATGTGTGTATGTATGTACATACGTCGATCCCCGTAGTATGTAGTAAGTTGTAAGAGTTAGAATTGAATTGGAAAGAATTCTCGATTTTAATGTTTCCAATAGAAAAAATGTATATTTTAAATGATGATATAAGAGATGTTTACATGTACACATGAGGAAATCTAATTAGATATTCTCATTTGTACATTTTTGTCGAGTAAATTACTGCAAACGCCTCTACAGAATTGAACAAATCGTATTGTTCCAAATTCTGACGCGACAGTAGCCTCGACTACTGGCTTAAACCGCCATAGTTAATTAATTGAAACGTAAGACACAAAGACGTGCTGACGAGATGTAAAACATCATAACGCGCGTCCATGTATGGTGGTTAGGTGATGGCTTTTACGTTTCAATTAATTAACCATGGCGGTTTAAGCCAATAGTCGGGGCTACTGTCGCGTCAGAATTTGGAATAATACTAGTTCGTACAGTCGCGACGGAAATTAAGTTGACAGCACTGATAGAATCGGTGAATTACCGATATCTGTGAAACAGTTTAAAAGTGTAGTGTTTTGGTTTTATGAATCGCAATCTGTGTTTATATCTCGAGTTCACAGCAGCTGTCGATACAGGATTTTTATATTTTGTATGTTTTATCAGTATATTATAGAGATAGTACATCTCAGAAGTGTTCGGAAAATAAGTTGACATAATACATAATATATTAGTAGAATGATTTCTTTTTTTTTTTAATGTTATCCTTTTATTATTTTATGATGAAAAATAAATAAATTTCCTTTGTTTACATGTCTGAATATTTTTTTTATTTTTATTTTAATTTAGGATGCCAAAAAATAGAGAATTAACCCCGAGTGCACGCACACAGATATTTAAACGAAGGCAAGCAGGACAATCTTTAAGAAATATTGCTAAAGATTATAATATTTCTCATGAAGGTGTTAATAAAATAGTTAAAAATATTTTGAGCAGAGGATCCAGCGAAAATCGACCGCGGACTGGTAGAAAACGAAAGACGACGAGGAGAGATGATGGACAAATTATTCAGGAAATTCGAAAAAATCCATTTGTTAGTGCTAGAGAGCTTCTGGATATTTTGAATTTGCCTCTAGGAACAACACAAATAAAATCTAAGATTTATGAAGCCAACATGCACGGTCGTGTCTCCCGGAAAAAGCCGTACATTTCAAATGTAAACGCACAGAAACGGTTACGGTTCGCAAAAGAACATGTTAATAAACCAAAACATTTTTGGGAGTCAGTGCTTTGGTCCGACGAGAGTAAGTTCGCGTTAACATCATTCAAGATGTATGGATGGTATGGAGAAAACCAGGAGAGGCTTTTAAACGCAACTTAATACAGCCTACTGTAAAACACGGAGGAGGCTCTATAATGGTATGGGGTTGTTTTTGTATTGCTGGGCTAGGATATTTGAAAGTAATCCAAGGAATTCTTAACGCTCAAGCATACATTGACATCTTAGAAAAAGAAATGTTAGACTCTGTTGATAAATTGGGTCTAATGGGGTCCTTTATATTCCAACATGACAACGACCCCAAGCATACAGCGAAGGTTGTGACCAAATTTTTAGCGGACAATTCTGTTAGCGTTATGAAATGGCCTCCCCAGAGTCCCGACTTTAATTCCATAGAGCATCTGTGGGATGAGCTCGATAGAAGAATTCCAGCAGTAGACAGGAAATCCAAGAACGAATTTATTCAGGCGATCCGGAGGGAGTGGTCGGCTATTCCTCAAAAAAACTATAGAAAATGTTATTGCAAGTATTCCAAATAGGCTACGAGCTGTTATTAAAGCCAATGGATACCCAACGTCATACTAGTATTTTCATTGTCATTTTCTTTAAAATTAGATTTGTTAGTTGTCAACATAATTTCCGAACTCCATTTTATAGTTATTTTACCGTAATATAAATAACAAATTCTTTCCGTTATATATGCTACGAAAATTATGTATTCTCCTTAGTATTAAACGTGTATTTTTCTGGGAAGCGTTGTATTATTTAATTAGTCCATAATTTTGAAACTGCATAAAATTGGTCACTGTCAACATAATTTCCGTCGCGACTGTATATATACGTTTTAAAATATTGAAATTACATTACCTTCCACAAAGGCATGCTGACGAGATGTAAAACATCGAAACGCGTGTCCATGTATGGTGGATAGGTGATGGCTTTTACGTTTCAATTAATTAACCATGGCGGTTTAAGCCAGTAATCGGGGCTACTGTCGCGTCAGAATTTGGAACAATACGATTTGTTCAGTTCTGTAGAGGCGTTTGCAGTAATTTGCTCGACAAAAATGTACAAATGAGAATATCTAATTAATTTCCTCATGCGTACATGTAAACATCTACTTCGTATATATACGATTTAAAATATTGGAATGACATTACTTTCCATAAAGACATGCTGACGAGATGTAAAACATCGAAACGCGCGCCCATGAATGGTGGATAGGTGATGGCTTTTACGTTCCGATGATATAAGAGTTCTATAAATTAGAATAAAATCTTCCAAATTTTAATTTGCTTTTACTGAATTATGGTACAATTAAATGACAAAATGGGTGTAAATTTTCGAACTCTTCACCATCACTCTTACCACAACATTTCAGTAAAACTACACGCAGAGAAACGTTTACTTGTATCAAGATTGTCCGCCTCAATTCAAGACAATTACTGTTTCAATTATCTGCAATACAATAATTAAATATTTTCTTGGCGTTTCTTTCTCCGCTTAAGAGAAGTATATACTTGTAATGAAATAATTCTCACTGAGCAAGATATCACGAACGAGGAAATACGTAACTGGCTTGAAAATGATGAAAATTTGTTACCACTGGAAGACATAGACGTTACAGATGAACACCGTGCTAGTTCAGAGTTAAATAGTTTCAATGTGTGCATAAAGTGGGCAGAAGAAAGTAATATCCTACTACATAATGTTCTTGTTCTTCAAAGATTAAAAGGAACGACTTTTATAATGAACCAGAAAAAGATTAATCAAACAAAAATTACAAATTACTTCACAAAATAATATAAAATTTAATAAACATGCTTCTGTTTTACATATTTTTTTGTTTATGTACTATTTTCTAGTTGTTTTGTATTAAATGTTTTATTGAAAAGTGTTTCAGTAATCCGAATTATTTACTAATCCGGATCACTGCGGTTTTAATTAGTCCGGATTATCGAGGTCGCACTGTATTATATCACTTACATTTAACCCACTTCTAATGTTCTAACGAAACGAGCAAAACTTATTACATTCTACCATTGAATCCGCTTATTCATGGAAATAATCGTCCCGAAATATACAGAATGCTTTCTTCGGCGAGCGACCTTGTTGTCTCGAAACCCGATAGGTGCGTCCCGTCCTCGTCGGGATCCGTACTCTGCGTTTGTGCCGAAGAGAACAACCGTACTCAATGCAGCTGTTACATAACATATTAATTACATGTGTAAATAGGTACCTGCCGGTCGACATGAAACAACAGGATATTGTTCTTAGTTACCGTCCACGCTTGTACATATAGAATACACGCATATTGTATTCGTCGATTGTTACTCGCTCGAAACTAAGTTGGTATAGAACTTAAAAGGATATCAAGTGTTAAGGAATTCTCTAATAATATGTATACCTGTCAGGCACGATGTTCTTCTATTGGAAGTATATTGTATAGTAATTACCAAGATCAACGTGAAAAGTTCGCTTTCGGAAAGGATGGGGTTATCTTGTAAATTACAAACATTGCTTTTATTATCTACTTAGATAACTTAGTGTTTAATATGTATAATGTGTTCCTGTTGTGCCATTCACAGGATGTATGATATTTTTTGATATACACAGAGAAGAAAGTTTTTGAATCAAACAAATACTTATTTAATTCAACAAGCTCAAATAAAGGTTTGTTTGAGTGAAAGCACATTTTTTAAGAACAGATTGAATTTGTTTGAATGTACAAACGTGTTTATTTGACATAATCTTGTTGAATAAATATGTTAGAATCGTGAGCTTTGCGCGTCGTCGGCAATTTCCGTTGCGTGAACGCAGGCAATCGCAATCCTAGTCCTATACCTTGTTTTTAAAATAGAGAGACGAATTTCTGAACATACCACTTTTATAGTAAATTCTGATTGGTCGAAAGCAGCACCAAATGACACTGCACCAATCTTGTTATAATCGTATCGTGTACGTAATTCTATCAAATGTATTGATATTTGTTTATTACCGCTAGTTATTGCATTTAATATATTTTTCTCTGTTTTCTCTACCTCTTTCGAAGTATAAACATATACCAGTTCTTTTTAGAACTCTACAATTATCATAGTTAATAGTAATTTTAAGTAATTTGCAGACAATACAAATATAAATATAATTAAAATACTTTTATAGTTGGTTTCTGTTATGGATATAGAACCAAGAAGTCGTGCTGGGTGTGCTTCTCCTCCGAAGAAGCGTGAAAAGCCGTGTCATTTACACAGTGATGAAAAGCAAACCATAGTGAACGCTTACAAAAAAAATTTGACCGATACACCTGATATCAAGAAGCTTGACATGATAAAACAGATTTGTGAAGTAGTAGGTTAGTGATCTCACATTCTTGAATATTTATGTTTTACAACATATTTATGTTTGAAGGAATTTCAAGAGCAACAGTGTATCGGGTAGTTAAAGAATACACGACTACAGGAAAAACTACAGATCAAAAAAAAGATAACCGGCCGGCCTTCTTTATTGCAGTCCTTTGACGAATCTGTGAAAGCTGCTGTTCGTCAAATTATTCACAATATGTTCAGAGAAAATGAACCACCGACACTGAATAAAATTTTGGTGCAAGTTAGAAATTAAACGGATACTCTAAAACTGTGGCACTGGAACACTGAAACAGTTCACTAAAACCCTTACCACAACACTGTGGTAAGGGTTTTAGTGAACTGTTTCAAGTTAGAAATAATAGCGATTTTCCAATCATGAGTCGAATAATTTTGTATCGATTAATGAAAGATATGAATTTCAAGTAAGAAGGTATTTTTTATAAAATATATATACATATGCAATGTTGCTGTATCTTGTAGATACATAAAAAGGAGCAGAAATAGCATTTTGACTGAGAAGGATGATATTGTAAAATGGAGGCGGCAGTGTCTCAGGGATATTTCACAATTTAGATCTCAGAACAGGCTAATTTTTTATTTAGACGAAACTTGGGTGAATGGGGGTCATACGGTGCAAAAAGTATGGACAGATTCAAATATTCATAGCTGTAGACAAGGTTTTGTGGAAGGGCTTACAACCGGACTCAAGAATCCCTCTGGAAAAGGGCGTCGTCTTATATTATTACAGATTGAAAGTTCTAAATGTTTTCATGGATCATGGTTTAATTATTGTTTGAAGGCAAAAAAACATCAGATTGCCATGATGAAATTAATGTTTCAGTTTTCAAAGGTTGGTTCTCCCAAATATTAAACTATTTGCCAGAAGGTGCAAAAAAAAACTGATACCAGATACGGTTTCGGCATCCAAAAATACATAAGATTTGGATGTATTTGTTTAAAAAGTTTTTACAAATATTTTTTTGTTGGCCTGTGTAATTATTGTTTTTATACCTATATAAAAATGCATTCCTTTTAACAATTTTTTTGTCGACGTATTTTTAGCTATATATTATAACTATTTGAATTAGCGTACGCAGATGACCTGATAATTGCAACCAATCAAATAGGTCTACAAAGAAATTTACAAACTTGGAATCATGCACTGAGGGAAAGTAAACTTAACATAAACATACATAAATCTAAAGCAATGATGATAAGTAGGCACACAAGAGAAATAAAAATAGAAATAGAAACAGGTGAAGGAAAATTGGAACAGGTCAAGGAATTCAAATATTAGGGGGACATATCGGTGAAAATGGAGGAATGGAAACAGACTAAAGACCGCAAATCGATTAATGCACACATTAAATAAAAAGTTCCTTAATAGGAAAGAAGTATCCAGGAGGACAAAGATTAAGGTATTCAAGTCAATATTTATCTCAACCTTACTATACTGATGCGAGACATGGGCAGTGACAGAAAAGGGAAAAGGAAAAATACAAACAATGCTAATATGATATTTAAGGAGAGTACTAGGAGTAAGAATAAAAGATCGAATATGAAATGATAGCATAAGAGAAAGACTTAAGGTAACAAACGCCAACAAAATTAGAGAAGAACATCAGATGAGATGGTCGAGACTTGTTTTCCATATGAAGGACAGAATACCAAAAATTTCTTTCAAAATGGGAATAGACAAAAAAAAGACCAAAAGAACGACCGCCAATATAACGTGGAAACGAGATGTTATCAAATTATTATCAAAAAAAAAAAACATAACATGGAGGGAAGCAGAAATATTAGCGCGGGATCAGAAGCGATGGAAGGAAAGAATAGGAAGATAGATGTTACGACTACCTCTACACTGGAACGACCGGTAGAAGAGGAACCGACTATGAATGAATGAATATTCTAACAATTTGGACATACTACAGTCTATTTAAAGTTATCGGCGCACTATACATTACTTTGACATTATATATATATATATATATGTTGGCTAAACACCCTATGAAGAGGTAACGCACTTCCTGTAACCATTTCGATCTTGGTCTTCCTCGTCTTCTCCTTCCTCCTGGTTCCCACTCTAATATAGAATATACTACTGTGCTTGGTCCTGATCATATGTGCCCCAGCCATTTTACTCTTTGCTGTTTTATTTTCCTTATCACATCTTCGCCTATTTCCTGTAGTATTTCATGGTTCATTTGATATTATTAATATTGTTAAAATCTCGACAACTTTGAAATTGAGACATAACCTAACCTAACCAAATTCACTTTACAGGTTCCCGGGAAATGTGGGAAATCTGGAAGAGACTTTGGGACCTCACTGTATACCAACTGCATGTAAATAAAAAAGTTACCTTATGCCAGGTTAAAAAAAAAATTGCACTGATAGACGTACGATGTTCGATTAAAAAAAATGTTTCCTAATTGAATCATCTTTGAGACAAAGCGTACACGTACCATATTAGACATCTAATTCACATAAAGAATTGTGTAATTCGGTATCAAAGTAGCCTTCTTTTTCTTTTATTCAACAAAACCATGGGACAGATGCGTTTCGAAAACGAGCGGAAAAAAAGGTTAACGACTATGCTATACGCATATATTCCAATCGTAACCTATTTCGCACACTACTTTCTATTGTTTCGTTTTCCTTTTGTTTTCGCGCACCGAGATTTTCTTCGCGGCATTGTGCAATAGTCGTGTGGTTTACATCAGTCTCGTTTAATGACCAATTACAATATTAATACCAATAATCATAATAATATCTATTAATATCGAAGCGAAATGCTTATGTTATATCCATATACGAAACTAGTTTGAAATTCTCTCACTTCGAAAATTATCTCCAGCGTCCATTAAGGAACCAGTTCGTAGCGATCGGAAAAACAAACGAGCGCGTTGAGTTGTTCGGAGAGTTGGCGGGCTTCGGAGATCGTGATACGCGTACGGGAAAGCAATTTTTTTTAATTAATGGCGCATAACGCTTTTTATAATTCCATACACATGTTGGCAGATAAAAAAAAAAGCGAGCATAGTCAGCCGATTATGAATCATATATTATGTATTGTGATATTGGACGTGATACATATAATTTTTGTTATTCAAGGATATCGGTAATCAACTTGTCACTCCGCACGGAATACACGGTTCGTGAAAAGTAAATACACAGCAAACATTGATAATTGGGTAAATAAGTGCTGATATACAGGGGGTGTCCCAACCTTCTGGAATAGGATTGCGCCTATACTATAAATACTAGGAAGTTAAAATTTTCTTTTGGCATACTGAACACTTATCAAAATATTCTTGCATATACAAGGTGATCGATAATTAGCGAATCACGCATCTACTTTGTTATTTTAAATAGAACACCCTATATATTATTATGGTTCTATTTTCTCAATCTAAAAATAAATCAATGCAATATAGGTTTCATGTGTCTATTTTTAACAGATTTTGAGAAATTTTAAATTTTGTCCTCAATAGCCTAAAAGCAAAAACATTTATTTCCTTTAATAAATTCAGAACGCAAATACATTTTAGCCTAAATTTTTACTATGTTAAATTAAACATCTGGTTCAATTTAAACGTGGTATTAGAACGCCTTGGAAATATACCGGGTGCTCAGAATTGAACACCAAACTTGGCTAAATTTAAACACCGGAAACGTCATTTTTTTAAATAGCCTTTGATAATATTTCTCCGGAAATGCTGGATAACACGTTTCTGTCACTTCAACAAGTTATGCTGGAAGCAATGAAAAACGATGGCTCCAATAATTTTAAACTCACTCATATAGGGAAAGCAAAGCTTCGAAGCCAAGACAACCTACCTACAAGTTTAGAATACAGTAATGAAATTATTGAAAAACCTAGAAACTACATACACTACCGTTCATGGAAGTTCGGGCAAGCAAAAAAATGTACGGAAGTCAAAGAAAATAAGAGAAGTATTAAATGGCCATGTATTTAATACTTACTTACATGATTTTACATATTTTCAAACACAAATTTGTTAAAAAAGTTAATGTAATACAAATAATTTAAATCCGATTTTCATCGAAAAATCCACCTTTTGCCTTTAGGACTGCTGCCACTATTCTCGGCATCCGATACACTAGTTTTGCTAATGTTTCATTGGGCAAGCTTGTCCATACCTCCAGGAGAATGGTCCATAAATGTTCCTTCGATTTTGGATACTTTTTCCTAACACATCGGTCTAATTCTTCCCATAACTCTATCGGGTTCAGATCGGGGGACTGTGGCGGCCATTCCTTAATTTTTGGGGGGTCTTTCATTTTCTTCTTGCTGCAGGTAATCTGTGCACAATTTAGATTTACGTTTGGGGTCATTGTCCTGTATAAATTCAAATCCACGACAAATTAATCGGACTCCAGACGGTATGGCATTTTCCTCCAGGATTTTCCGATATTCTTCTTTTTTCATTATGCCCTCAATTTTGAGCAAGTCCCCTGTTCCGATTAAGGAAAAACAACCCCAAACCATTACAGATCCGCCTCCATGCTTCACCGTAGGAACTATACACTCTCGTAACATTCTTTCCCCTCTTGATCTGCGTACGAAAACTCTCCGTCTATTTCCAAAAACCTCAAACTTGGATTCGTCAGTCCACAAAACGTTTTTAAAATCGTCCACTGTCCAATCTCTATGAGCTTGTGCCCATTTCAGTCGTTTCAGCCTACTTCCTCTTCGAAGTAACGGTTTTCGACAAGCCACTCGCCCGTGCAACCCAGCCTCTTTCAGCCGACGTTTCACAGTACTCACAGAAACTTTGGAATCTCGCTCATTATTGAATTCTGCAGCAATTTCTGATGCTGTTAGTCTTCTATTGCGCTTACTAATTATTTTTATTCGTAATTCTTCCGCAGGAGTCGTTTTTCTTGACGGTCCTGGCCGATTACGATCTTGCACGTCACCGGTTGTCTTAAATCGAACTATAGTATCATGTACTGTAGATTTTTTTATTTTTAATTTATCCGCAATCCGTCTTTCCGCGTACCATTCCTGGTAATAATAGCAGATCGTTTTGAAACAGCTAGAAGCTTTCCACGGGGCATTTTAAGCAGTCAAACCGAAATTATTTTATTTTTCACTTGCACAATCATAGATACTTTCACAATAACAATCTCTTCAGAACTACTGCGTTTACAAATGTTATAATACTTTATAAAGGGTATACGAATATTTCCAGGTAACACGAGTGAATCAGCTAACCCTTCTAGGGATCATTATAAAGCTTTATTGTCACTGTAACTATTGGGAATTTCCAATATAATTATATATTTTATGATAACGGTATTATAATAGACAAATACTACCTGGAAATTGGTAAAAGGCTTCTAGAAAAGGTTAGTTTTAATAATTCCTCACAGAAATGTATATTATATAATTTTAAATTTTTTTCCTAAACAGTTAATATAATTTGTCGGCTTGCCCGAACTTCCATGAACGGTACTGTATATGAACACACAAAATGAAAATTGGGAGTAATATTTTTAATCCATTGTTTGATTTAATTCTGTTTTTTGATAATAAATGTTGTGTTCTATATTTATTTTCTTTTGTTACTATTATTATGGGACAAATTAAATTCATTAAGTGCTACTATTTATTATTATGGGATAGAGGGAGTACTCAATTACTTTTCATTTGAACAGCTGTGTATAAATACGATGAACATCGATTTTTACTAATTAAATTTGCTCTTATATTTTTATTTTATTTTACTCTTGTCGAGTTTAGTCTAACCAAACAGCGCTAATCTAATCTCTTCTGTTTGTATTTTCACATAAGGACGATATGTATATACGTATTTTTAGTTCAATTAATAATTAGATGATGCCAAGATTTCCGCCTGCTCCTTCAACATCTGCTAATGAATGGGGTTATTCTAAAATAGCTATTAGGTAAAAAATAAATTCCTTTTTTTATTATTTTTCGATTTTGTTCGGCGAAAATTACGTAAATCTAAATTAAACGCATATAATTTGATCGAATTTAAAGTGTTTTCGTTGATTTTTACCAGCAATAAGAGACATGTTGTTAATTTCAAGTTATTAAAGTATTCCATTGAGTAATCTAACATGTGGCAATGGCATTATTTTTACAATGCAACGTAATACTACGCAATAATTGTAGGTAAAACGAGTAAAAGTAAGCTAATTACTCTGTTTGTGTATGTTATATCTATACACTGATGTTCTACTGGGGAGTTATGAATCAAAGAATTCTCAAACATACATATTTTGTTTTTTTTTTTAATTATTTTTGACCATTTAAAGTGAACCTTACTTTTTTTCTCTTCTTTTAATGATCTTTTTTCGTACAAAGCTTTATTGGAAATAATTTCACATGAAACTTGATGCAAATTCCATGATTACCATAAGATTATAAGACGAATGTAATAATCAGCAACGCAATTGGCCAATAGTGATTAATAGAGTAACCAAAACTTGCGGACTCGCATAGGCGTCGGTATTACGGGTTAATATAAGAATACGAAAAATTCATAAATAAACTTACTTGCTAATTATTCAACAAATTAGAGGCATCAGGATGTGAACTACTGTAAACTTGCATCATTGCATATGTTTCCACAGTTACTTCTTTAAACCTTGTACGTCGACAAGAAAAAATATTCTTATACATAGAAAACGATCTCTCCACATCTAAGGAAGTTACATTTGCATGTAGAAACTGTTTTTCAAAATCACTTAAAAGTTCACTATTCTTACACTTATTATAAACGGCCTCTATAGTATTAAAATCGGGATTTTTCCTTAAAACATCTGCCAACTTTTGACTAGCGCATAATCCTGGCGTATCATTTAATGTGTGTAATTTATTTTTTACACTCTCCACTATGTCTAATTCCTGCAATGACAATTTAGTACATTGTAGTTTCCTGATGGCATCTAGTAATACTGTATAATTGGTACATATTGTTGTTAAATCTTCTAAAAGTTGAGGAATTTGAAATTCTCTTTGACTTTCTCTAATTGCTTTGGATTCATTCCGATTAAATCGCATTATAACTGATCGAATTTGTTGAAAATGGATCAAATAGTAAGAAGCTGCTGTTAGCCAAGTACCACATCGCGTTAAAATTGGTTCAGGAGGTTCTGGAATACCTGGACAAAATTTACGAAATTCTTTTAAACGTTTAGGAGATTTACAAAACACTGCTTTAGTACTTCCAATCATCCGATCAACGTTTCCGTAATGTTGTCGAACAACTTCACCAACTAAATGCAAAGCATGCAGCACGCAGGTTATATGTATTAAGTTAGGAAATATATGTTTTAAGGATCGCCCAACACTTAACATCGTTGCTGCACTATCTGTCACAATCATCACAACTTGATCTTGAGCAATTTTAAATTTTTTCAAAGCGTTCATTATCACTTTTTGAATATTTTCCACGGTACATTGTTGAACACGTTTGCAAGCTAACAAATATCGAGATGCTGTGTTCTCGCTAGATAAAACGCGAGCTATTACATTCACAATACTGTTTTTCTTTATATCGGTCGTCACATCCACGGTAATCCATATTTTTTTGGAACACAAATCACGTTTACACACATTTTCTAGCATCTCTTTCATTCGCGGCAAATGATTCTGTAATTGTGTTTGTGAGGGTAATGGGTACTTTGGAACGTATTGTCGCCAAAACGTTTTAAAAGCTGCTTTTCTCACCAACGACAACGGAAGATTACAAGAGGTAAACATAATTAATAAATGTATGAGGAATAGTGTATAAGGTATTTCAGTTCTTGCATTTCTCATATGCTTAATACCATTGACATGCCTCTGGCAATCAGTTCTGTCCAATGCAGCCAAACGAACATTGCATATTAAGCAAAAAACTGCACTACCGTCATATTTTAAATGGGGAAAAAGTGACACATACTTATGTAGATTAGTAGCAAATCTATTACGAGGCATTGTTTTCTTAGGTGTGTAAATATTAGTTCTATGTGAAACGATACACTAATTATGTACTTGGTATAATACTACAACACACAAAAAACACCAGCTATATTTTCAAAGGCGACACGTAAGTACATAACCTTGACCGTTCGACTAATCTCTGCAACAGCTCAACCGGTACTAAAACGAAATCTCTCTCAGCGCGGTTTAACATGATTTATATTCAAGGTCGACACTACATGCCTGCTTCTCTAGCGGTTTAGTTCATTTATGAATTTTTCGTATTCTTATATTAACCCGTAATATCGACGCCTATGCGAGTCCGCAAGTTTAGGTTACTCTAATAATTTGTCAGCTTGCCCGAACTTCCATGAACGGTACTGTACATATCCATTATCGTGATTTTTCTTTTATTGGATATTCTTGTAGCTGGCCTGATGTATTCTTTGAATATCTCTGCGTGTAGAAATTGGTCATTCTTCTTATAAATTTGTATTTCACAACTGATATTCTGTATTTGTTTTATGTAAAATATAATAACAGCATTTTAAAGGTGTAATCGAAGTAATTGTTTTTTTTTTTCAATTTCAGGAATGGCGGTTTAGTTATTGTCATCGAATTCAGCAACAATTCTAACATTTCTATAATTACCAATGCATTAAAAGAAAAAAAAAGATATCAGAACGGTTTACAAAAAAAAGATTATGCCCATTTAAATACAAATCCTCAACTTCGTAACTTACTATTGATTTCCACAATACTGTACCATGTTTTGCCATTTATTTTACTACTGAATGGAACACAGTGACATTTTTATTAAAGTGACTAAATATCAATGTTTTTTTTTTAATTGGTCATATTGAAATAAAAATTTGTAATACCAGGCATGTTTGTTTTGGGTTTTAGGTAAAATAATAGAAAACATTAAGGAAAGTCAACATATTTTACAACTACACTCAGTATTACACATCAATTTTGTTTGAATCGAGAATCAAATGAATATTAAATACATGTCAACGTGGCAGTTTACGTCATTAACTTGATTTTGTCTTCAAGTTTATCAACATTACCACGCGATTAAAAATAAAAGCACAAGATCTTTGGTAAACAAAATAATTATAATTGAAAAATTAGACGTGTAAATTTACAATAATTCTGCAACCATCTTACGTCTTATCAGTTTTATTGTTCAATTACATGTTGACCGATCCGAAGTTTTTCAAATTCTATATTATTCGTTTAACTGTGTTTGGTGACGGCTTCTGTTTTAGTGGATACCGAGCAGCAAAGTTGTCGCATGTTCTCGACATTACTTCATTGCATTCTACAAAATAGGTACTTACATTTTAAAAAATAAAGTTTTTCCGTTTGAAAGTTTCATTGTAATTGTCGGACACGCTCGATAATGTTTTCGAAAAATTCATCGTTCATGTACGCTTTAGTATAAAGCGTAAATAATATAATAATAATAATAGTAATAAAGTTTTCAGAACTTTCCAATGTATACTCTTTCATATATCGCTTGATACAGTTCCTCGTGAGACAGCCTGTAAATGCCAAAAAGTATCACGTTTTGAATCAGTGGCAAGTTTTCAGAAATTGGCAGGAAATTCCGCTTACGAATTTATATTTGACAACTGATATTCTTTATTTGTCTAATGCAAAATATAATAAATATACTTTAAAATTATAATCAAAATGACAACAAAATAACGTCTTTACCTCAATTCCAGGAACAATAACAATAATATTCATTTAATAACCGATTAAAAAGAAGATACCGTCATAATAACTAGAGCCTAGTAACTGGTGAGCAATCGCAGCGGCGGTGTGACTGTGTTTAGGTGGGCGGGGAGGGCTGGTCGATTATGATACGACACGACAAATCATCATCATTCAGTTCAGTTTAGCATTGGATAGCGGATAGGGCGTGTTGATTTTATTGATGTAGACGTAGTTATTAATTGTAGTTATTATTTAGTGTAGTACGTTCTGATTTTATTGATACAGACGTAGTTATCAATTGTAGTTTTTAGTGAACATGTCGAAGGCTAAAAAACGACCCTTTCAAGACATAGTAAATAAGTTTATTTCTGACTTTCCCGATTTGTTTTACAACGGGAGTAAGATAGTTTGTAAAGTGTGCAAAATTCATTTGATGTCAAATAAGAAGTGGAATTGTACAAGACACGTAAATCCCGCACAGCATAGAAAACGAAAATTGGGCATGCCACCGAGAAATGCATTTTTTTTAAATGTAATTCTTATGTTGATAAACTGTAATTTGCCACTAGGCTTACTCGATAAACAACCGTTTAAGGACTTTTGGTACAAATACAATCCCGAGTTGCGGTTGCCAACGGAGAAAACGACACGTAAGCATGTTGCATTTGTACGCGATGACGTGGAAAAGAAAATGAAACGCATATTGAAAAAACAGTTTCTTTGGTTATGTGTTGACGAGACAACAGTAGGCCGTTCTCTTCTTGAACATGGTTGCAAGTGTTTATGTTACGTGTAAAGTGCATGCTTTACATCTTATGGCAGAAACCATTCGACAATGCTCTCCCGAGGTAGATGCATTAATAGCAAGCACAAAAAAAGTATTTTTGAAATCTCCCAAACGCATACGATCATTTCACACAGAGTGTCCTGGTATTCGTCAACCACCGGAGCCAATTCTTACACGTTGGGGAACATGGTTGCAGGCAGCTTTTTATTATGCTGAACATTTCAAAATAGTAAAAGCTGTTAATGCACAATTCAATCCTGCCGAAGCTGCAGCTATTAAGGAGAGCCAGTCGAAATTTCAAGATATTTCCGTTGAAACAGATTTAAAAAATATTCGTAGCTACTATAAAAGATTAGCTGACGCAATAGATCAATTACAAAATAGATCGTTATCATTATTGGAGTCTCTGCAAATTATGGACGGAGTGCATATACAGCTACCGACTATACATGACGCAAAATATAATCGCGTTTTAGAAAAGTTCGAGAGTGTGCTACAGAAAGATCCCGATTTTAGCACACTAAAACAAATTTGTAATAGTGTATCGAATAATCCACTGACTACCAACTTAAATCATCCGCGAAATTTAGAAAATGTCCGCTCTACATACATACATACAGTATGACCCATTTGAAATGGAAGCATCCCTGTAGAACCTATATTTTATACTAAAATGAAACCAATTTTTTTTTAATACATAGTGGTTCAAAAAGTCTACATCCACGCAAAATTTCAGAAGAGATTATTTGAAAAACCAATGAACTAGTAGGTATTACTTATTTCTTTAAAAGTTGCAATTTGATGGATGTATTATATTAACTTTCTTAATTGTAGTTAGATTTGTAAAAAAATGGTTATTGGCATTTTTTGCATTAATTAATGGATTTAGTTAATTTTTGGTTTTTTTTTTTTAATAAATTTAAAATAACACACGATAAAGTTCGAAACATTATTCTCCCATAACTTTTTTATTAACAAACATATTTGAGTGAAATTTTGGTTAAAACCATTGCAGGACCTTCCGAATTCAGTGATGCAGTCAAATTTTTAACTAAAAAAACGCTAATAAAATTTAAATATTTTCGATCTCGAAAAATAATCATAACGTGCCTTGCAAATATAGATGGACTTCTGAAAATCTGTTGTGAAAGTAGAATCTTTAATCCACTGTATATTAAAAAAAAAATTGGTTTCATTTTGATGTAAAATATAGGTTTTACAGGGGTGCTTCCATTTAAAATGGGTCACACTGTATATAAAATCGGGTAGAATATATTAAGATTTAAAAAAATGCACATTTTAAAATGTGCATGTATGTTTTTTTTTTTTAATTGAACATTAATAAATATCAAGGGGTCAGCTTTAACGTCAATAATTTGAATTTTGTCAATCTCGCCAACTTATTAAAAATAAAACAAACTCTTAGGATAGTTTACACAGAAAACGATTGTGTTTAAAAAATCTACGTATAAATTTGCAACAATTCCAGTATTTCCTGTTAATACAAGATTAGATAGAATATTATTTATAGTTGCTATAAACAAAATTACCCATTTAATACTATTAACCTCAATGAAACCATTCAATAGACGACTCTGATGACATTTTCACCCATGCCTTTATAGGCAATTGCTTTTTTTTGCTTCTTTTCGATTTGGCTGAACGCTGTAAGAGGAAAACAAGTCGTGACTTGTAAGTGGAGGTGCGAAAGAAAGAAACAAGAGACGAAAGAGTGAAGAAAAGGAAAGACAACGGCAAGAACACGACGACCAATGATGCTGAAACGTGTTATTTATTAACAAACAAGTGGAACAAGAATTATACAACACCTACCATTACGAAAAAAAGAACTTGTCGGAAATCAGAATTAAATAAATAAATATAAAATATAAAATAATATTTCGAATAAAATTAAAAAAAAAAATCGATCAATTATATCGAAATTGTCTATAATCTAGTTGAACACGATGGCCCCTCCTTAACTTACTTCCAATGCTTGTACATGCTGTATATAGTACATAATATACATTACACAAATATACACGTGGCAAAGAAGGACGTGTTCCACAAAGCACGTGTTAGATTCGTTAATATTCGTTGGAGCATGCGTGCCCGAGGTGATTCCAATCGAGAGCCGGCGTAAGGTCGAAAATCGTCGGTTTCGACAAGCGTGCACCCGGGCCACCTTGCTGAATTGACCGCGAGGTCGCTACGTTGCCAAACTACACGTCAAGCACCGTTACGACGATAGTAGAACAAAGAAACGCACTTTTACCGAGGTGAAAATTCCAATTTCGACACGGATTTAGACGCACCGCATGTTGGGAAATGTTCAAACTAGACCGTCGCCGTGCGAAAACAAGAAAACGTGCGGATAATTTGGCAACCGCGTTAGGAGGTTTATTATGAAGTTTTTAGGTGTATGAAACGCGATAGAACTAACGTTGAATCACTTTCAAATTCTTCTAGATTAAATACTAAGGCTTGCGGGATTGATAGGTTAAATTGGTTGGAATCGTAGTGGGTGTATCCGTCGGTGTTGATTGTTGTTTTTTTTTTATCCCGAGATACAACTTGGGCGAAAGCTTATTTACGATTACATTACAAAACTTGGCTTACGCGTGTGTGTATGAATGTACTCACCTGTTCTAACGCAGGGATGTCGCGGCTCACACAAGGAAACTACCTCGGGGTTTCTCTCTTCTCAGCTGTTCGTTTCCATTAATACGTAACGCACCTGTGCGTGGAACCCGCGACGTTACGATGGTTCCGAGACAACGCGTTAACGTCGTCGAGAGGCAGCAATAGTAGACGCACCCGTATAACTGACCAGGTCACAACATACAACAGCATCACGTGTGCCTTGTGCTATCGACCAATGGTAAGCCCGATCGCGGGCAATGCGCTAGTGACGTCACGCGGAATCCACACACACCACGCACGAATCTCCGTTCGGTGTTCGGCCCGCGATGATGTTGATGACGATGCCACGATCAACAATAACACATCGCTACGCTACTCACGCCCTAAGCGAATTAGTCGATGGAATATTCGAATTCCGTGGTCGGTTGTCAACTAGAATAAGCGGGTTTTCGTTTGTCGATACGGGGAAAACCTTTTAGAATGAGTTTCGATCGGGACCGAACGGCGAGAGTGTTTTTCGCGGAACGTTTTTTCGGTACGGTGTATCGTTTGCGAATCGTCCCGAGTAATCACGTGAAACGGAGTCCCCACCATCGCCGGCGTTGGCTTGTGATGCGCGATACGGTTGCGCATCGGACTCGATGACAACTTTCTATTTATCTCGGCGGTGCAGACGTCGCGCTAATAGAGGGCGCTGTTTATGTATACACTGCGTGTCAAAAGTAAAAATCGTATACGGCTGTTTTAAATTGAATATCGTTTTTTACTATTAAGTATAAAAATTTATTAAAAGTGATGTAATTTTGATTGCCAACTGAGATTTCATTGAGGAAAATTTAAAATTCTAAACGGTTCAAAAATTATTAGAAAAAAAAATTGCTTTCGTAATTATAAAAGATATGAAAAAATGTTTTAGGCAAAAGGTGTTTGGTTTAATTAGGTACACTTGCAGCTAATATCTAAATAAGATACTAGATGGCGGTGTCGGAGATATCGGTAGCAATTTTTTTTATTTTAAATGGACGCAGTTAAGCAGTATTGAACAAAAATCTATAGCCTTGACGGTCTTGACTTGAATATTTTGATATAGGACTTTAAAATGTATGTGCTCGTCCCCTGTTTTTTCCTGTTTATTTTTATACAGGTGTCTCACAAGGAACTCATAGGTCGATATAATGTGGAAGAGTATACATCGGAAAATTCTAAAAATTTGGCAATATACTAAAGCTTAGATTTACTATTGAAGTAAAATATTCTCAATAATCTGAGATTTCCGGTTATACCGGAAGTAGATGTCAACTTTGTTATTTTAAATGGAACACCCTATATATTATTACATTTTTCAATTCCTAATTCAATTTTAAGATTTGTTTGATAAAACAACTACGTTGCTATTTTTAACCGTATTTGAAATATTTGCATTTCTTGTAAATTTTTGACAGATGTACGAGTGCATCTAAATTTTTACAACTGTGAATTGACCGTATATGGTAGTATTAGAATCCGAATAAATTTTTCGAAAACATTATACAGCGTGTTCGACAATTACGCTTAAACTTTCAAATGGAAGAAATGTCGAAATTTACATTTTTTTTAATACAACTACCTATTTTCTCTTTCTTATCAAATTACTCTTACAAAAATACGAAAAAAAATGTCATTCACTACGCATCTAAAATTGACACCTTTCAAGATATTTAGAAAAATGTATATTATACCACAATCTCCTTAGAAAGAAAATACCCACCCATAAATAAAATAATAATGTCGGAATGAAGCCAACATAAACGACGATTTTATACACAAATATAACCTTGCCACTATCACTCAGTAGCGTCTCATCTTAGCTAAAAAAATTACAAGGATATTTGCTTAAACGGCTAAGAAAAATACGCATGGCAACAACAATTTTATGATAATAAACACAAGCAAATAAAAATTACGTTGTTGTTTTATGTTATCTAGCACTTTTACACATACTCCACGCTTTTACAATTTAAGTACATATTTTATAAAGAAAAAATAGGTAAATTGGTGATAAAATTTAATCAATGATTATTACTATTTTTGGCGATCCATAAATCCACAGAACATACAGTAGTCTTGATAGTTCGAATTGAATGGGTTACCTCGAACTATCGAAATCTCAAAATATACGGAAAGTTCGAAAAAAGAACAAGAAAAATTAATGGTAAAAGTAATGGTTATGCCATGTGTCATGTATTTGGCAACGCAGCAGTTGGTAACGCCAGCGATTCTCCCTACAGACAGTTAGTAATTTGAAGTAGCAGATTTAGGTGAAAAAAAGTGAGAAAGACGCCGACTGTCAAAAATGTAAAGAGGTTAAGTTTGTAGTGTTCATAAGTGTTATATGTTAATAAAAAAGTAGCAACCAGCGTCTACTTAATTAACCCAATCCGAATACAATTCATCATGTGTTATTCTGTAAGGATCGAGATATTTTCGACTGCCTCGCTTGCGTTGTCGTGTCGCTCTAAAACAAAATTTGTGACATCAACCTCACATTTTATAGAATTGTGTTGTGTTTATTCGTTACCAACGATATACACAAGGCCTACGCGCTTTGACGTCATCAGGCTGTGACGTATTTTGACATGGGACATATATTATAATTGTTGCAATACGTTCGCTGCTGTGAATATGACATTTACATATATCAGTATTCAAAATGGCTACGTTCGGTGATATAATTTAAAATATATTGTATTAAACCAGAACGTTAACACATTTAAAAACATCTCTTCGTGTTTACACACTGAGACCATCTCTACGTTTTGAATTGGTTTATCCAAATTATATTGGTTTTATTAAAAAAAAAATGTGTAGTGATATTCCCGTACTTATTGGTGATATCTGCAGCGTTTTTCCAGTGTTGTAACCTTTTTTGAAACGATAACAACGAGGTAACTTAACCTAACATACGAAACAACCGACGCCATGGTCAGTTGTTTTGTATGTTTTGTTTGTGAGTTACACTTTGTAAATAAAAGAAGATATTATTTATTTTTTCAACAGCTACGGATTCAAGGACCGGTGAAACTATAACTGTAAGTTTAAAATATCCTAGGCTTAAAAAAGATGCTATTCCAACTCAATTCCCTAACTATCCGTTGTATTTGACAAAAAACGTGAAGATGTTATTGTTCAAATAATTTTTTATTCTTACGTTATATTTCACAGAATTATTTTTGAACACGAAGAGATGTTTTTAAATGTGTGTAATAAACGTTTTGTTTTAATACAATATATTTTAAATTATATCACCGAACGTAGCCATTTTGAATACTGATATATGTAAATGTCATATTCACAGCAGTTAACGTATTGCAACAATTATAATATCTTGTTCTACAAATACCCTACTTAAAAATGATTCTGGGAAAAGTAATGATAGATTAGGGAAAACACCACATAATAAGGGAATTTAAGACCCTGGTTAAATAGCATGTCTGTAAATGTTCTCGTGGAATTGAACAAAATTTCGAATAAAATTGCAATTACTGTATCATTTCAACCTTAGTTTCGTTTAAATCCATGTACACTTACAAATAATAATAATTAGTCGATTAAATATCCACCACAAATATATCTTTCACGAAAACGGTGCTCGGTTACGTATTTGGTTTTTGCTTTGAAAGTTCTTTTTTTCCAAAATAAAATCGAATGGGATGCGAAGAAGGGCTCAGTTGACGACTGGCATCCTCTTTAAACCTGAAGTCCTTCAAAACGTAAAAAAAAAAACAAAAAAAAACGATTCTTTTACCGCTTAGGCTAATATCATGCATGGCGATACAACACCTAAACAGCGTGACGTTATCGAAGTGCTGTGAGACCTAGTTACGGTGGGAACGGCGCAGTCGGGTGTTGATAACGTTGAGTATAGTATACGAATATGACGCAAACACGAGTGGAGACGAAACAGCAAAACCGATATCATTTTTTAATGCAATACCTTGGAACATGTCGAAAATAATTGTAATACAAGCGCCACGACACCATTAACATGTGCACTATCGATAAATAATAGAATCAGAAAAGTATTATTGAAAATTTGACGTTTCGACACGACAGGCTGAAAAACAAAGGAACCCTCTCGATCCTTACAGAAGAACTCCCCAGTAGTTTGTTTGTGTGTCTAGTAACAAAAATATAATTTAATCCTTTTTTTTGTTATGAAAAAATCGTCGAAATACATTCAAATGAAGCTTAAATTTATTACAGTTAGCAGTTGAGAGGAATTCTAAAACGAAATTGCATGCTAGTAATTTCTAATTGCAGGGAGTTGGCCCGAACTATGTGAACTGTTCTACACCATCTATTTACGCTGATTTTATTTTCTTTTATTATCGTCGCTTCTTATTTAATATGTAAATGTAACACTAATACAAAACTTCGCAATTATAATGAACAACTAAACGAGGAGAAGATTCTCTCAAATAAAAATGTTAAAATTAAACAATGTATTTTTCTATTTTAGGTTGGCACTGCCGTTGTGCAATTTTAAACATATTGGCAAATTATTAATTGATGTTTTGCTGCCAATTATTTTACGTTGCTTTTTAGCTCATACTTACTTATCGCAGACTCATGATTTGTTTAAAATCAAATGAAATCGCTTCAGAACCAAAAATAAACGACTTAATATAAAAAGGAGCAGTGGCGTAAGAAATTTTGACGAAATTTCTTGAATTGAATTAGTTTAAAAAAGTAGAAACAAATCATTTTTGCTTTGTTAATTAATTAATTATGACAGAATTCTCGATGGGGAATTGTTTATTCTGTTCAGATATTGTTTAAATTTTTTAATATTTTACATATATCGTTAAATAAATTTCAACTGCACTTGAAAGACTTTTTAAAAAATCGATAATCTTCAATCAAGAAAAATGTAATAAATTAATAGTCTTCGTAAATAAAACTGTGTCAATATCAATTAAAATAGTAAAACCAAAAACAGAAACATTATAATTTTCAAACTTATTTTTGAGTTCCACACAATATTTAGTTTTCGCCCTTAAAATTAGAATTATTTAAATGAAAGCTGTACTTACCCCATGATTGTTGTAACTTCTTCGCACGAGGCCATATACCAATAATACAATATCATAAATATTTTCCTTTTTTTTACTAATTAATATTGTAAATAATAATTAATTAAAACAAGACTAAGCATTTAGAATATTTACGTGTAAAAGCCTATATTTCACCATATTTATTATTAAAAGCATTGACTAATTAGTTATATAGTTCTGTAATACGTGAGCAGATGCACATTGTTGAAAAGGATTATAGTTCTAATAACAGTGCTTGCATTAAATGAAATCTGGAAATCATACCGCTAATGACGAAATTCAATTCCATAATTATGAAATAAACAAAATGCTAATATTTGCGTGTATAAATCTATTTGCATCATAACAGACTATTATCGTTTTCGGATAAGTGTTCAAAATTTAAAATAGCTATGTATAAGCATAAGAAAATATATTATTTCCACAAAAATATGTGTACGTGTACAATTGTAACTTTGTTTTAAACGTATTTGTTGGACGTGTAATTCTATATAAGAAAAGAAAAGGATCACAAAAAAATGTTTGGCATTCCTTTCGTACTAAATCAAATAAAAACATTATCTTAAGACCGGTAGATACTTTTTTAATTTTTAAAATATTTTAAAAATATATTAATTGCATTCACCGCCATCTATGTTTCTTAGCGAAAAGGTTTAGTTATTTTTGTTGATATATAATGAGTTAGATGGAGCAAGCTTTTAAAGAAATTTTATGTATATCCCGTATATTTATTTATTTATTTCAAATGATATATACAGATATAAACCTAATTAATATGCATCATACATCCATGAAATCAAAAATACATTGTGGAGACACAGCAAACAGGCAATAGTATATCCTAAACAAACGTATGTACAGTTACTCACGTAAGTATTCATACCCCAAGTATTATTGCATGGTAGATGTTATTTTCCCCTTTTTCCGTTGAAGAATTCCCTTCGTATTTATTAATTGCTTTTTTTGTAATGAAAACAACGTTTACAGTAAAAATCAAGAAAAGAAACAAAAGCAATATTTACAAAAATATATTTTTAAACATAACCTAAAATTCTATTTCTCCAAAGTATTCATACCTATTTAATAAGTAACGCTGGCCACGAGCGGTACCGCGCATCGGCGTAGAATCAGTTCGGACCGAGAGGAACGGTAGTATTGCTTCGTCTGCGGAACAGTACGGACATTTTCGCTGCCGGTCATTTGCGCAATTGTTTATCTGTCCTAGAAAAATTATGATTTCGTCAGCAAAACGACCGCAGTCGGACAAACTTCGAAAATTTATTGCAGAAATTCCAGACTTAATATATGAAGGTGCCAAAATTAAATGTGTAATCTGTAAAATCCCGTTAATGTGTTGGTCCAGACAACATTGTCTACGACACGTAAATAGTGAAAAGCATGTCTCAAAAAGAAATTGCGCACGAGACAATGAAAAATTTATATTTAATTTATGCGTTACGTTTATCGCATGTAGTATACCGTTTAATTTACTAGACAAGGAACCATTTATCTGCTTTTGGAATAACTATTCGGAGTGCAAATTACCAAGTCGAACATCGTTACGAAGAATTGTGCCATCTGCGCGCGAACATATTGAACAAAAAATAAAATCGGAGTTGAAAGATCAAAAATTGTGGTTATGTGTCGACGAAACAACAGATCGGAAGAAACATTCTGTTCTTAATGTAATGGCACGCAAATTGGAACCTCATCAATCGGCACCTTCAATTCTATTAGTCTCCAAACGAATACAACAGTGTACTGCCGAAGTAATTTCAAAGTTAGTGTTAAATACATTGGACAAGTTTGAACTTTCAACAAACCAACTCTTGATGTTAGTGAGCGATGGTGCTGCAAACATGCTTTCTGTAGACCGGTCTCTTAAAAAGCATTCTGCTAATTTGTTACCCATTACGTGTAAAATTCATGCTCTCAATCTTGTGGCGTATAGTATCAGAAAATGTTATCCTGAGGTAGACGCTTTAATAGCGCATACCAAAGCAGTATTTGTCAAATCACCGAAACGTATTCGCGAATTTCACAGACTGTGCCCCCGTATACCAGAGCCACCAGAACCTACTCTAACTCGTTGGAGAACATGGTTGCAGGCCGCGTTTTATTATCGTAAATATTTTGACAATATTAAGAACGTGGTTTTACAATTCGATACAAAGGAAGCTGCCGCTATCCAGAAAAGCCAGTCGAAATTTCAAGATAGTCAGGTTAAAATGGATTTAAAAATCATTCACGACAATTACTTCGGGCTAGCAGATGCAATAGAAAAATTACAAAATCCTGCGGTGCCGTTAGAATCTCTACAAATAGTGCAACATGTTCACGCACAGCTATGCGCGATTGAAGACGCAAAAAATGTTTGTTCTAGAAAAATTTGAAAGTGTTTTTGAGAAAAATTCTGATTTTGGCACATTAAGACACATTTGTGAAGGTGCGTCAACAGAATCGTTAAGTTATTTGAAAGATTATTTTACTTACGCAAATATTACGTCGCTAGATGTAGAACGTTCGTTCTCTGCATATAAACGCATTTTTTCCTCATGCCGTACTAGTTTTGCCGAAACAACAGTTGAAGCATATCTAATATTGCAGATATTTAACAGACATTATTCACTTTGTGATTTCACGGAGGACTCTTAAAATGGTAAGTGTTTGAGTACGTGTTAATTAATTTTTATTTAAAAGATGAGCGAAATTATTTGCGGCAGCAAACATCTCTATTAGCAGAATAACTCTAGTGGAACGCGAGGCCTGGTCGACTCTACGCTACTGCGCGGTACCGCTCGTGGCCAGCTTTATTAATAAGTAAATATTGGGCATTAAATATTTGGTAGGTCCTCCATTAGACATCAAAATTGCTTTAAGACGTCGTGGCATGCATTGCACCAATGGTTTAGTAACACTAGAGTCAAGATTATCCCATATCTCCTGTATTTTACTCTTGAGAATTTCTTTATTTTGTATATCGAACATTTGCAGCTGTCGTTTAATTTCAGCCCACAGGTGTTCGATGGGGTTAGTGTCTGGACTTTGGGGTGGTGTTACTAAATAATGTGGGGTGTTAAAAGTGATCCAGTGCTTAACAATATATGTGGAATGTTTCGGATCATTGTCTTGTTGGAAATAAAAGTTCTCTTGAAGACCTAATTTGGTCAAATACTTAAATTTATCCATTATTCCGTCTCCATGCTTTACTGTCGCTCTCAGGTGTCTTAAATGGAGCTCTGTATTGCATTGGCAGTATGCCAAAAAGGATTAAGGAAATAATAAAACACAGAGAAGGAACAAAAAAATAGTAAATATATATTCAAATTATACTTACTTGCATGTTATATGTAATTAAATAATAATATTGCTAACATTACTGTTTTTTTTTAAATTTTACTCCAAAATCATATTTTTAATCGGCCCTAATTCAATAGCCAGGGACTGTGGATCCCACAAAACGTAGTCATTTTCACGAACGTTAACTCTGGGATTAATTTAATTCATTTAATTATTCAATTTAAAAACAATATCTCATTACAATATATTTATTCGCCTTATAGGAAAACAAACAAGAAACAAAAGAATAACAAACAATAACAAATAACACACACAATTAGAATTCGCGTTTATTATTACAGCCGATATGATCCTATAACAGACGTCAGTCTATTAATTCGATTGTTTTTTTTTTCTTTTTTTTTTAATCAAATTGTACCCCAATTCTTTTTTTTCCTCACCTGTCATTATGTACAAAAATTGTATCGAATGTGTTATTCATATCAAAGTTACGCTTACCGACTACAACTGTTTTTATATGTATATATATATGTAAGTGTTACAAATACCTAATATCAAGTATTATAAGATTATTACAACAGCTGGACAGTCTCCACTGTAAGCGTTATGTAATTTCTCTAGCTGATTGGCAATATGCTACATTAGACTGCATTGTTCGGGATTCCCCTGCGCGTCGAACGGAATTCCCGGCCCTACGTCGCCTACTAGATCCGGTGGCGGTTGACCGTAATCCTGCAGTTTCTGCATGAGATTCAGCACCTTTTCGAATCTTTGGCGTTTCACGTCGCCACTATCCGCGTCGTTTTCGCTTTCGAGCTCTTTGCAAACGTCCTCCATTAGCTTCTGCTGACTTTGGTACCTGAAATTATAGATTTAAATCTCATTTCAAGAAGGAATTAGAGAAGCGGGGAGCCGTTGCGAATGGAAAGGAATCGAATTTAGTTAAAAAATTAAAAAACTTATCGAACTAATACTAATACAGTGAATATTCGATATAGTCACCTGATGTAAGAAATATTTGATATAAGCAACCCTTGATATTGTCAACAAATTTTGTTTCTGTCATTCGATATAATCACATCAACTGTTAGTCGTTAAAATAACCGTGTTAAATATGGAAACAAAGAAGAGACAGTCTTTATCTATTTATAAAAAGTTAAACATTTTACAATAAATTGGGAAGAGGACAAAAGCAAAGCAGCTGTGTGTTAAATACAATGTGGACAAGTCAACTATTTCGAAGATTGCCAAAAATAAAGAAAATTTAGAAAACTATGTCGCCTCGTGCCACAACGTTCCAAAACAGAGAGAAAAAGGATAAAAATTTCGGAATTTCCTGAAATGGAGCATGCTTTATATACGTGATTTCTACAACAGCGAGAATTAACAAATATTATCACAAATGAAACTTTTAAATTAAAGGTTAAAGAAATTTATGGTCGAATGGGATTTCCTGAGGTTTTTGTGAAGTGATGGGTGAGTAAAAAACTTCATACAAAGACATGTCATTCGCTTATTGACTATATCTGGTGAGAAACTCTCATGCGACGCTTTGCAAGTTCCAGTGTTCTTAGAAAACTTTAGAAAACCACGCGCAGCTTTGAAGGGCGACCCTGTTACGAGGATATGTCATCCTGAGGACGCCAGACGAAGACGCAAGTAATAGTTCTGCGTTCGTCCCACCGATATATTTTGTTAATTTAAAAAGGAAGTGTTTGAAAGCATGGGTTGGTTTATGTTATATATATACCGTATTATAATTATACAGTATATATATACCATATATACAGCGTGTCCCAGGATTGATGTTACAAGAGGTGTGAGGAACTAAAAATCTTCGAATCCTAATTTGACCTTTTGGAATTAAGCCCTGCTTGGTTTGAAACTTATTTTTAGTTTACTTTCGATTTCTTGAAATCAAGTATACCTTAACAGTTGAACAAAAACTATTTTCATTTCCGGTAAAGTTCCTTTTTCGTCCACAGTATGCTAAAATGTTACGAAGAAAAGTTGTTCAAAATGAAAAGTTATGGCGTTAATTTTCTGAATGATAGACCTACTTTGATAAAATCCATTATTTGTCAACTTCCTTTCAGATAAAGTACCTTTTCCGTTCACAATACATACGCCAAAGTTTTACTAAAAAAAGTTGTTCAGGAAGATCTGCCAACTTTGATTAAACCGTCATTTTTTAGATTAAACAAAATAAATTGTATTTACTCACAAATTAAATTTACAACACGTAATAACTTTATTCTACAATCAATTATTTATTCAACATAGCTGCTACCAGTTTCTGCGCACCATTCTATGCGATGTCTGAATTCTCTGAAACTGTTCCGAATTTCCTCGATTTGTATTTCGTGTGCGGCGTTTCGTACCTTTCTTTCAGTATTTCTCTACTGTTGGGTATGGGTTGAGAGTAAACCAGGTCTTTGAAAAAAAAAAATTTAATCTAAAAAATGACGGTTTAATCAAAGTATATATTTGACTTTTTTATGAAATTTGTTGAAATTTTGTATACAGCCATAACTCGTCATTCTCAACAACTTTTCTTAGTAAAACTTTGGCGTATTGTGGACGAGAAAGCCACTTTACCTAAAACTAAATTGGCAAATAATGGATTTTATTCAAGTAGGCCGATCATTCAGAAAATTTGCATAACGCCATAACGTTTCATTCTGAACAACTTTTCTTAGTAACATTTTAGCATATTGCGAACGAAATAGGTACTTTACCCGAAACGAAAATAGTTTTTACTCAACTGTCAAGGCCTATTTGATTTTAAAAAATCGAAAGTAAACTAAAGATAAGATTCAAACCAAGCAGGGCTTAGTTCCAAAATGCCAAATCAAGATTCAAAGATTTTTAGTTCCGCACACCTCTTGTAACATCAATCTTGGGACACGCTGTATATACCGTAAAATACCCTACGTATTTTCAACAGAACAAAAATTGGGAGACGTATTCCGGAATTACAAAGACAGATTCCCCCTAGAAGATCGGGGCGTTTACGGAATTCCGTGTAGAGATGGCCCACAATCGTACGTAGGACAAACCGGCAGAAGAATCGAAGTACGACGCGAAGAACAGGTGACGTTCTCGCAATAACGAACCATTGAATCATCCCAGCTCATGCCTACTATTTTTTGCTATACGCATTCGCTTTACAAGATCTGTATATCTATCCCCTCTTTCTCTATTGCTAACCTTACATCTTTATTTTCTGGTGGCAATATTTTCAAATTCAAGGTGCATGTAAATAATTCTTTTTTTTTTGTAGTTTTTAGTTGGCAAATAATATTGCCCATTAGAATAATTTCTTCAAAATTTAAGGCACCTGTACCTGATTAGTAATATTTTGCCATTCAGTTTCCATTAAATTAAAATTAAAAAATAAATTTTGCAGAATATTTGTTCACACCATGATAATAAAAAAAAAACAAAAACATTAAATTAAGCATGTTAAACCCTTGCTTTGGAGCATACTTTCCAAACTATGAACCTTAGAAGGTAAAAATAAAATACATAACACAATTTTTAATTACCTTTCTTTTTCCTCTGGAGTTATTTTAGATTCATTTTCTCGCAACCATTCAGGGAACTTCTCTAGAATATCTTTCAGGCTCGGATATAGAACTTCCTTGCTAAGCAGGCTCTGCATCATACCCTGCATGAACGGTATGAAACCATTTTGCTCCCCGCCACCTATTTAGATAAAAGAAAACATTATCTATAGTGAAATAATGACTTGAAAGAAACAAATAAACAACTACCTGTTGCAACACCACCGAACATACTCAAGAAATCTTGTTCCGAAAGGGGATTTTGCAAATTTTCTGCACCCTCGCTTAAACCACGTAACGTTTGTGATATGGCTGATGAAAAATCGCTAGAGGTATCTGTTACTTCTGGACTCGTTAGTACTTGTTGAGCTGCTTCGGCCATTCTTTGAAAGCTTTGCTGAATCTACAAAAAAATTATGTTATTTAAATTGTCTAGTTCATTTGATTTCATCAAATGAAGAATTATTTTATTACCGAAAAATAGTGCAACGACAAAGTGGACTTTTTTCTTTCCTTTTTTTTTAACATAACCAATATTTAACGTTGAAAGACTGGTTATGTCCTTAAAAATTTTATTTTTACTTTAATAAATGATATTTAGATTAACCATAATCTAATTTCGCAATTAATAATTCCTAAGAAGATTAAATTTAATGCTGTGTATGTCATATGATCTCATATTTAACTAAAATCCCTTTAATCCCTGTTACAAAATTAAAAATGATTATTTTACGTTTTACTACAAATTTTAACTTTAAACTAATGAATTTATTAAATTTTTAATGAGAAAAATGTTTATATAATATTCTTACTTGGTCTGGTGTTAAATTCACAGCCTCACTATTCTCACCAAGCAATCGACCAAGATTACTTTCAAACTGTTGCGCTGCCTGTTTTAAAAATTCCTCCGACCATTCTGCTTCAGTAGCTACGTCTTCAGATTCCGCCTTTTGATCCTCGTCCTTCTTGGCATCCGTCGGTTTGCTTTCGGGTTCCTTGGAGAAATCACCCAAAGCACCTATTGACCGACTGAATAAACAATCTATAAGTACGTAAATTTAAAATCTTACTGTCTAACAGATCGGACAGTTCCTTGTCGATCTCTTTTTTCGGTTCCTTTGAAACGTCTTTTTCGTCACTCATTATTTATGCGAAAGAAAAAAAAATCGGCTAAAACGAACTAATAAACGCACTTTAAAATTGCGTAATAATGAAAAAAAGTAGGGTTATGATACGTAACCCAGATTCGCAAGAGCACTATCACCTGACAGTAGGCGCAATTGTTGGCAACTGTTAGTAAATAAAATGATTTGGAAATTTATCTTCTCGTTATGCGTAAAAAGCTATTTGCTGGGGTTTATCTCCGTTGCATAATTTGAAATTTTAATTCACAATGTCGAATTAATCTATAAATTTATAAATATTAAGTATTTATATATGTGACATTTTGTTTCACTATACAGAGTCGTTGTAAAAATGTGTGCATTATACAGAGGGCATAATGCATTGATCTTCCCTTTGCTTCAATGAAAAAGGAACGAATGAGATATCGCGCTAAAACAGCTTCACTTTTTATGGGTGTTTTTTAGTTGTTCAAACCTTTGATCGAATAATTTTAAAACACAGCTCCTATTTTACTCGACTTATAAAAGACGCATTTGTGTTGCTCAAACTGTTCGAGCAAAAGACGCGGCCATTAACAGACATTCTTCTAGTCATGCATGTACGCTACAAACTAAGATTGATAAGTAGAAGTATAGGGAATATTGATAAAAGTTGCCATGAATTGAAGAGAGCTATCCAAAAACGTAATAATATACAGGCCGTTGAATCTAAAAAAAAACAAACTTGGATCGTGCGCAAAGGAAACTGAACATTCTGTATACATTAGGAATTTTGCACATCACTAGAGCGAGCACTTTTTAAATTTCGCGGATGATTCAAGTTGGTAGTTCCGGCAATAAATGACAAATACGCCAATTTCTTAAGATAATACAGACAAATATATCCTTTATTCCAGGAACTACCAACTTAAATCATCCGCGAAACTTAAAAAGTGCCCGTTCCACACATCACCAACCTTGTATGACTTTTCCTCTTCACAATTTTGTAATAAGTATTCCTTGATACTCAAAATTCACATGACAGAGATCGTAACGTTAAAAAAGGTGTGTTCTCAACGCCAGTTTTTCTAGTAGAACTTTTAGCATTAAATCCTGAATAACATTTTTCCAGTAGAGTATTCTAGAAGCTTTTCTATTTCTGGTTTCTGCAGCCGATTTGTGATGAAATCTAATTAGATATCCTCATTTGTACGTTTTTGTCGAGTAAATCACTGCAAACGCCTCTACAGAACTGAACAAATCGTATTGCTACAAATTCTGACGCGGCAGTAGTCCCAACTACTGGCTTAAACCGCCATAAGTTATTTAATTGAAAAGTAATGCCATCACCTATCCACCATCTATGGACCCGCGTTTCGATGTTATACATCTCGTCGGCATAGCTTTGTGGAAGGTAATGGCATTACATGTACGCATGCGTACATGTCAATTAATTAACTTATGGCGGTTTAAGCCAGTAGTTGGGACTACTGCCGCGTCAGAATTTGTAGCAATACGATTTGTTCAGTTCTGTAGAGGCGTTTGCAGTGATTTACTCGACAAAAACGTACAAATGAGGATATCTAATTAGATTTCCTCATGCGGACATGTAAACATCTACTTCGTATATATACGATTTAAAATATTGAAATGCCATTACCTTCCACAAAGCTATGCCGACGAGATGTATAACATCGAAACGCACGTCTATAGATGGTGGATAGGCGATGGCATTACTTTTCAGTTCAAATGCTTGTTTGGGAGATACCTGGAAGATATCACGCACGTGATTTGTAATCAACCATTTTTAGCCATTTTTTTTCTTCAACAAGACATAAACAATGATCTGCGCTTGAAGACAAGATTATCATGTAACTCGGATCTCACTAACAATTAATGTTTGCACGTATTTTATTGTATTTATGGTTGTACGATCGTGCGACTCTGTATTTGTGGTGCACAAGTAGGTCCTGAGTTTGCACCCTGCAGTCATTGGTCTAATCCGCTGCAGATTTAGTTAGTGTAGTCATAAAATGTTAGTGACAACAAGCTTGTTTTTGAACATAAAGTCAAATAATGGTCAAATACGCTCAATTTTTTGCTTCATCTGTCAGTCCGCTGACTATGATAAATGGAAAATTAATAATATGCTTGTTGTTATTTGATTACTGCATGTGCGTTGGGAAATCCATGTCGGCAGTGTATACGGAAAGATATTGCGCTAAACGCTACGAATGCGACGGCAACCAAAATACCGTGTGCAAGTTTAAATGCCAAATATCGACAGAATGTCATGGATTTACCAACATCGAATTAACGGACGAACATCGTCAGTACGTGTTAGATATACACAATTTTTATAGGAATTTGGTGGCTTCTGGCTACGAAACTAGAGGTAAGTGTTGGATAAGTTTGAGCTTACGTGTTTGCGTTGATGGTAACATCTACTCTGCTACGTATTCTTTGCTAATTGATAGCAAAAATTAATCGGTTTGGATGATTAGACGTTGTATGTATAATAGCAAGTAGTTTGAAACAGTTCCAAACTGTTTTATTCTTCAACAGATTCAGTTGTATGTTGTTAAAAGTTATCGTTACTAGATGGTACTTTAGATTATGTAAGTTGCACCATTGCTTTCATAAAAATCTGGGACAACTCATGTTCATGTTGACGTTTTTTGAGTGTTGTGGCGATGACTAAAAATGACAATATTTTGTATTCAACCTAAAAATTATAGTTGCATTCGTTTATTTAAAAAACTGTTTCCTTTTAGCAAAAAAAAAAATCAATGATTATTTTTAAATATAAAAATTTTGATTGAAAACCATATTACATTGATAGGGAACAGTTCACTAAAACCCTTACCAGAATACTTAACTCGTACTGAACGTACGTTTCGATAGCCAAGCTATCATCATCAGCAGTAAAAGGATTCAGTTTTACTGCTGATGATACCTTGATAGCTATCATCATGATGATGATAGCTTGGCTATCGAAACGTGCGTCAATTGTGGTAAGGGTTTTAGTGAACTGTTTCAGTGTTCCAGTGCCACAGATTTAGAGTACCCGATTACATTGATAGGGTTTTATTATTATAATAATAATCACGAATTATTATATTTGAAAGGTTGCGAAGCACTCAGCCTCTAAAGCAGCGCTATCTAATGGGGTGTCGGACTGCATTAGAACACTAAAAGTAGAAGCACCATTATCAGTATTATCACCCACTGGATAAGAGTCGTAAAAACTTGACAGCATTAGACATGTTTCCACAGTTGTATCGTTGAACGACGTTCGCCGTTGTGAAAAAATGTGTTTACATTTTGGAAAAGATCGTTCGAAATCTACGGATGTAATACATGCATGATTAAAACACTTTGAATTCAGTTAATGGATTAGTCTATGCACCATCACCGAATTTGTTTTAATGTGATAAAATCGGAATATTTCTTTAACACATCCTCGAATTTTTCTAAAACGCGATTATATTTTGCGTCATGTATAGTGCAGTGACTCCACTAACGACAACGCTCTATTTTGTATTTGTTCCCCATTGCGTCATGTAATCGTTTATAGTTGTTATGAATAGTTTATAACTTTCAATGGAAATATCTTGAAATTTTCTGTGGCTCTCTTTCATAGCTGTAGCTTCGACAGGATTGAATAACAGAATAACAGCTTTTACTTGTTTGAAACATGCAACATAACAAAAAGCTGTGGTGGTTCACGAGTACGAGGACACTGTGCGTGAAATGATCGAAGACGTTTTGGAGATTTGAGAAACACATTTTTTGTACTTGCTTTTAATCTACCATAGAGTAACCTAATAGAAAGGTAACTCTGGCCATAGACCTGCACCAGTATTTTGGCGCTTTTCGTAGACGTGCCGGAAACCATCAACAGAATACGCGGCCTACTTATATTAAATTTTCTACAATTTTTGTCAATTCTATATTTAATACAAATACTAGAGCACGAAAGTTTTCATTCGCATATACATTTATTAACGGGATTCAGGACTAGATATGACACAATATTCATCGGGTGTATGGGTTTACTTCGATGTAATGCGTTTTTTAATAGAGAAAGTACATTGTCTACATTAATGCAAAAATATTGCATTGCGAAACCTGACCGAATATTTTGAGCGTAAGTGTACATCATTTATGTTACCGTTTACGGTGAGCGTTATTACTTGTTATGTAAATTCAATACATGCGGAACTTGTGCAACGGCGTTCGTAATCCATTTCATGTACAAGGTCGACATACGTCAACGACAAAAAGCAGCGCGTCACACCCGAATTCTGCTATACAAACCGTCCCGAATTGCATTCAGACGTCTTACGCCCGGGATACGCTGAGCGAAAGGACCAGTCTTAAGTTCGATTTTTGCACACAGCCCACTACTCCGGTGAAACGTCTATGAATCGCAGTGACGATTACTTCGCTTTATTTGTAACTGATTGTTCTACAAATTATGTTCTTTTTCTATGTTTTTTACAAATATATTGAATTTTAATAGATTTTGTTGTTTAATTTCTAGACGTCTACAAACTTTTACCTGAGTCTATAATTACTCACAGCACTGTATATTGTATTTATGCCACGCTTGAGCTCCTAAATCTATATTGCGCATCCTCAGTAGAATATTTTTGGTAAACATATTAAAATGTAAACGTTACATTTAATAACAAAACTGTTCAAGCAACTATTATTTGCTTCATAGTTTTGGTGTTAGCTAAATTGAATTTTTTGTTCAAATGTTTTCAAGGAATTGACATCAAGTTTTGCATTCACCTCTATTTTAGGTGGTCATTCTAAGGCCTCCAACATGATGGTGCTGAACTACGAACACGACCACGAAGAGGTTCTTTATTGCTGGTTGAGGCGGTGTATTTACGCGGCAGATAAATGCCGGTCAATAGCCGGGAGCATACAGAACGGCCAGAACATGTTTCGAATACAGCAGCACGCTTGGTGGACAGACCGTTTCGGAGACGTTTTCTTGGTGATTAACCGATCGATTACCGCATGGTACGAAGAAGTGGCGGAGACCGATAGAGAAATCATCGATTCTTGGAGCGATTCCGAGGACAGTAACATCCGAAACGTTAGCCAGATGTTGTGGGCTAATACGGTCGGGGTAGGTTGTGGTTACGCAAAGATGCCCCAGACTGATGACGAGAGCGAAGCTAGTATTACATCGTGGCATTTCTTTTGCAATTATCATCCCAGCGGGAACGTTATAGGAGAGGCGATGTATCGTAGAGGGGAACCGATTACGGAGTGTCCGTTGAATTCTGTGGTCAGTAAAGAATACACAAGTCTTTGCGGTGAAATGAGCGTATTGAGCGATGAGAGACAAATTATCTCGGTGTCACTCGATGGTAAAGAATATGAGCAGGAACCGTTCAATAAATCTTCTACAAAAATCGTTCGGGGAGATAGCAGCAACAGTAGGGCGGTATTCATTAGATGTAATATAGTAGCATTTAGTCTCAGTTTAATAAATTTATTTTGACAAAAAATATATTTGTTTTAAGTTTTTTTTTGAACTCGCATTAGCTACTGAGCCCTAGAATGATTTGTACCATAGAAAACAGTACAGGTTTTACGGAAGCTCGTAAAATTCTCTCTATACCACTTTAAATACAATCTTGCTTGTAATATTTGAGGAGCATTCGTGCAAAACCAGACATGTCCACTTTTGATCAAAATTTGGTTTGATACGGTTTCGCAGTGTTCTTGATCGTTTCTATCGCCTACAGTGCTCAGAATTGTTCAAAGTAGTCTGGACCTGAATATCGACAGTTCAGTCAAAATTAGACATGTCTACCTTTGCAAATTAAATGTAGTACATCGGTCAAAACAGGACATATCCACTCATATTGAAAACATCTGTAATATACACAATATCACAAAAGCAGTTATATCCATATGATAAATTCTGTATATGTATTATAATGTTCAATATTTACATCAGGAACATCAGCTGTCAATCTAGAACATATAGGGTGTTCAGGATAGTCACGTGATTGTAATGAAAAGTCCATCTAGCGGAGAAAAAGCTCATTTCGACAGTCACAATTTCCCTCCAGGCCGATTGGCTTTGAAGTCCGGACGTCAAATAATTTATTTAAGTCTAGATAACGACGATCTTAGTGTAACGTAGATAAAACTCCATTTCCTGTGCAATTTCTCCATTTGTAAATCGTCAAAATTAATGTAAAATTCTTCTAAAACAGACAACAGGGTATATTCAAAGGTATTTCAAACATTATTTCGTATATTAAATATATTTCGTTTTTAGTAGTAAAATTTCACATTTAAACCTTGTCAGCTGTAATTTGAGTCATAGAGTCGTTAAATTTAGACATCTGGTAGCGTCAGCACATTCATTCTCTCATGTTATTTCTATAAATAACTTCTTTCATCGACATTCTTTATGAAATTTATATTTAGACAAAAATCATCAAAATTTGCTGTGGAATGGAACAATCGCTATCGCGATTAAATAAACGAGTAGAGGGAAGCCAGAAATTTCATCAATTCTGGTTCAGCTTGAGTCGAATCAACTTGTGTTTTGACTGCGGTCTGAGTTTAGTGTTCATTATTGAAATTTTTCAGTATAATTTTAAAGAAAAAAAGGTTCGAGGTTAGAGAAGATAGACTCCTGTAAATGTCATAGGAAACAGAGTGTTTATGCGACAGCTTCATAAGATTCAAGGTTAATTTGTATTTTTTAAAAATTCAAAATAAAATTGCCAAAAAAGTATCTAGGAATACTCCTGATCCCACAAAGAATTTAACATTTCAATCGAATTGCTAAAATTCAAATTTTTAGCAAATTCCCCTGGTAAAACACATTTCAAAATCGGCGCCCAAAATGGGGCTAAATATGGTGTCCTGTTTGATTAAAAAAAAACGTTTTTTTACACCTGGGCTGAAAACTAGGCTGGTCGTGGATCTACAGAAATTGGATCAGCTTTGTTAGCCCCTCTTAGATCTCTAAATCTAGAAAATGTAGTGTCAGTACATTTTTCTTGTGATGGCTATGGAGGACAAAATAAGAATGCCCACGTAGTCCACACTTTGGCATTTTGGCTTTTTAGAACCGAAGGTTCAGCTTCTGTCAATAATCTGGATTTGCATTTCTCCGTAAGAGGCCATTCCTACTTGCCAGCCGATCGCGTTTATAATGCTTGGTTAGAATGGCGAAATTGATTGAAAATCCTGCCGTTTGTGAGATTAGATCTGTAATTCGTTTTCTGAATGCGAAGAACACCAAAGCAGTCGATATTCATCGACAAATTTGCGAGGTTTACAGAGAAAATGCGATGAGTGATTCGATGATAAGGAGATGGGTCCGACAATTCAACGAAGGACGTGATTAAGTGCACGATAACTAGAGCGGGCCAAGAGCGCCACGCGCCAGGTTCGCAATCAGGCTGCCGGGCGCATATATGTATGTAAACATAGGTAATTTAAATATGTAATTATTAGGACGAGGACCAAAACCACTGTCTATTACGTCGTGAAAACGCGCAAATATACACCTGCAGTTTGGGTGTTCGTTGATAAATAGGGCGTTGTTCACAGTGGGCCACTACAAAAAAAAAGTTCATTCATCGACGGCTACGAACTAACAGCGCGCTTATTCATTTACGGATGACGCGCTCTATTCATCAACAAATGACGAGTCTGCAGATGTTACGTTTGCACCACTTCGTGGCATACTAGAAACAAGCGTCGGTGTGCTCGCTTTAGTGATTATGTCTAACGTAACTATTAAAAATAAACGGCCATTACCTACGAAAGTTAATAAATTTCTTAGTGAATTTGTGGATTTACACTACAATGGGAGTACAATTTTCTGTAAAGTTTGTAAAAAGAAACTACTGTGCTGGAGCAAACGTGATTGTGAAAGACATATAAATAGCGCACACCACAGAAATAAAAGAAATGGTGTGTCACAACAACGTCAATTTCAATTAGAATTGCTTTTAACGTTTATAGTATGTGGTCTACCACTTCGTATACTTGATAAAAAAGCATTTCGAAAATTCTGGGGTACATACAATACCGAGTGGATACTACCATCTCGGACAGCGTTACGGAGAGATATTCCACGAATACGTGAGGACATTGAAAATCGAATTAAAACCGAATTAAAAGATAAACAGCTGTGGCTATGTCTTGATGAGACGACAGATTGCAACAAAAATTCTATTTTGAATATAATAGTGCGCGTATTAGATCCTATTAAACCAAATTTTGCAATTCTATTAGCCAGCAGAAGATTAAAACAGTGTACTAGTAAAGCAATTACGGCCGTAGTTCTCGAAACGTTACAAAAATTTCAAGTGTCAACCAGTCAACTGTTGTTGTTCATGAGCGATGGTGCAGCAACAATGTGTAGTGTAGGCCGTTCCCTTAAAGAAAAGTGTAAAGGGCTTTTACATGTTACGTGTAAAGTCCATGCTTTACATCTTGTGGCACAAACTATTCGAGAGTGTTACCCGGAGGTGGATGCATTAATAGCAAACACAAAAAAAGTGTTTCTCAAAAGTCCTAAGAGGACTAGGGCATTCCACAGGTTATGCCCTGGTATTCGAGAACCACCACAGCCCATTCCTACGCGTTGGGGAACGTGGTTAAAAGCTGCTTTTTATTATAATGAACATTTTCAAGAAGTCAAATCCGTTATTTTGCAATTCGTCCCTGCCGAAGCTAGAGCTATTAGGATGAGCCAGAAGGGATTTCTCGATATTTCTGTTGAAACACATCTAAAGAATATTAGCAACAATTACAAAGGGTTAGTAGACGCGATAGAAAATTTGCAAAATTCTGGATTGTCGTTGGTAGAATCAGTGCAAGTCGTGGACGAAGTTAGTACATTGTTACACAGTATAAACGATGCAACAAGTGGACGAGTTTTAGCTAAGTTCGATAGTGTTTTAAAAAAGAATCCGGACTACACGAGATTAAGACAAATGTGCGATGGGGCATCTGCAGATTCCTTGACTAAGTCTAAAGATTATTTTAATTACGCCTGTCTTACTTCGGTAGACGTGGAACGGTCGTTTTCGAAATATAAGAACATTTTTTCGTCTCGGCGAACATCCTTCACCGAGGCAAATGTGGAAACTTATCTGATGGTGCAACTTTTTAAACAAGCCTATCCGCATTATCAAGAAGGATAGAATTTATTTATTATATCTTTATTTACAGTTACATTATTAAGTACAACAGAATAAAAAAAGCGTTCAGTTTCTCAGTTATTTCCTTATTACATCCCATTTACAACGCATACCGTTTTCAATCAAATAAAAAATCATAATGAAAATAAAAACACCTCAGCGTGTACATATATATATATCCGCTCTAATTACTAAACATTATCATTGCGTCAGCTTTTATTTTTTTACTCTTGTGTATTAATTTCGAAATATCACATATCTGCTGTGACTCACATATACGCTATTTACAATAAGCGGCCGTTGCGCCTGATTCCGATTCTGTTGGATGGCGCAATTTGGCCCGCTCTAACGATAACAAAATGCGCATCCAAATTTGATTAATAAAGAATTGGTTCGTGCAGTTGAAGGACCGTGAGATTACAATATCTGATCCCTCTACGAAATTTCCGCAAATTTCAAGAGCATTTCTTCGTGAAATTGTTTTTGAAAAACTGAATTTTCGAAAACTGTGCGCTCGTCGGTTGCCGAAAACTCTTACAGAGCGACACAAAAAACAGCGTCAGGACAGTGCACTTGATTTTTTGACACGTTACGACAAAGATGGTGATGATTTTCTAAGCAAGATAGTGACCGGGGATGAGTTGGGTCGCTTATGAGGACACTTCATCACATGCCGGCACCGTTTTGTGAGGAAGGCATACAAAAACTTGTGCCACGCTATAAGTGCTTACAAAATGGTGGGAGCTATGTAGAAATATAGTTTAGGGTTTGTAGTTTTTTTTTGTAATAAATAGTTTTTCTGTACCTGTACTCGTTGTTTTTATTACCAAAACAAACCCTTCCGGAATGAATAGTCCCCAGTCAGTATGCAGCAACAGCCCTGAAGATGTCTCATAAGAGTGTGGATGAATCGCCGGCAAAAGCTACGATAACGACGCGGTTCCAACTCAGAAACCAAGAGTATAGTATTATTAACGACCGCGGAAGCCTACGGACCGGGTTTTATTTTTACTTTTTTTGCTGAGATTTCTCGGAAAAACAAATTCTTTCCAATTTGTTTGTACTATTTCTTACGTATGACAAATTTTGAAAGAAGATATGTGAAATACTCTACCCGAAAATTCAAATAGTACCAAAAAAAATTGTAATCATGTATCTGCTGCATGTACAATAAAGGGTTAGCCCCAAGGTCAATTATCCAGGAAACGTTTAAACAGGTAAATAAAGCATCAAACACTACTAACAAATATCTGTATTTTCCATGAAAAATATATAACAAATCTGTACTCTGTAGCCTCTTAGTTCTAACAGTAGTAGCATTACATTTAATAAATACAAAGAGGTTATCTTATTGTATTTTACCTGATCTGTACAATGATAAGTCAACGTGTCACGTCTAAAAAAAAAATGTACAAAAGAATTCGTTTTGAACGGTCCGTTCAAAAAAAAGCCTATATACCCTTTACATATTGCATTAGCGCCTGTTGCTCTCACGTCTCTAGTATTATTACTACTTAAAATTAACTAACAACAAAAGAATTAACGAAGAAGAAGTAGGAATAAAATATAAAACAGATATCCTCGCTAGATCACTCACTGGATTAAAAAAAATTACACTAGTACAGCCTCTTCTCAATTGTATAATCGGCGATTGGAAAAGGTACACCTTAACCGTTAACTGTTTTCCGCTTGTTCTGTTTGATTGTTTAACTGTGACAAAGTCCTTATAACTTCGGCTTTCTGGTTATCGCTGAGTTTTTGGACGATGTCGACGACCACGTCCAAAGCCACTTCGGAACAATCCTGAAAAGAGAAATTAAATAAACTACTGTGTCATGTTTGTAGGTTTCCAGAACTATCCTTTATCGTAATTAGTGCTAGAAATACTAAAACCAGTTTAGATCTGGTACCATAAAAATGGGCAATATTCGTAGGTATTCACGGCTGCGGTTTATTGCGCACATGTTTTCCAGATTGTACGTAGGTGTTGTATTCCAATATTGAGAAGTGGTTTTAAATGATTTTGGTTCCAAATGAAAACTGACAGTTGCGTGTTTTGGATGTGATAACTAAGGTTCGACAAACGCGTGCTACGGTAGAAGCGCCGAGAGGGGATTTAGGTCGCTGCGAAGCCAGTGGAGAGTTTAGTCATTCGATAGGCGTGGAAGTGAACGGTAGTTCGATCATTATCGGTTTATCGGTGCGCGTCTTTTGAAACATAGATCGTCGTAAGCGAGACTTACCTTTAGCATTGCATGTGAATAAATATATTAGTCGTATTCCTGGGTGGGAATATACAGGTACTATCGTTCAGTGCAAAATTTGCAATATCCGGTTGATAGGTCGCGATACATTTCATTGTAGAAGACGTATTAAAAGTAAACGTTATGTACTGAATTTAAACAAAAATATTCCGTACTGGGAATTTCTGTATGATTTTATTTTTATCCTAAGTGTGTGCAACATCCCACAACACCCAGTAGACAATGAAAACTTTCGTATTTTTTGGAATAAACATGTTCCCTCGTGGAAACCACCAACCAACAGACAATTGCGATACAATTTACTACATTTGCAGGGTACAGTAAAAAACTGTATAGTAGACGAGTTGAAAAATAAGAAAATTTGCGTAAGTGTGGATGAAACAACTGATGCACAGAAACACAGCGTGATTCATGTTGTAGCGCGTCCATTAAAACGTAATGATCCAGCAGCTTCCTTGTTATTAACCAGTAAAAGGATTGAAAAAGGTGATGCTGAAACCGTTATGAAGATAATAAAAGATTCGTTAAGAGAATTTTGTATCGCAGGAGCCCAAGTCACAATGTTAGTTGCTGATGGAGCTGCAACAATGCTGGAAGTTGGTAGGATGTTGAAAATATGCTTTTCGACTCTTCTTCACATAACATGTCTCATACACGCGTATCATCTCGTTGCAGAAACCATTCGAAAGAAGTATCCGATGGTGAAAATTATAGCATCTACCAAAAAAGTGTTTGTGGAATCTCCTAAACATATCTGCGTTTTCAAACAATTGTGTCCGAAATTTTCATTACCCCAGCCTGTAATAACTCGATGGGGAACATGGCTCCGGGCAGTATGTTATTATCATAAATATTTCGCAAATGTGAAGGATGTGATTCTAAAATTTAAATCAAATGAATCTGCAGCGATTCGAGAGAGTCAGCAACTTTTTTCCAATTCGGACGTTCAATTACAAATACAAAAATTTTCCATAAATTATTCTGCAGTTGTCCAAGCTACAAAACAGTTACTTATCTCTACGAGACATTACAAGCCGCTCTAGAAAGCTTGACGGATCCTATAGGATTAGATGTCGCTCAAAAATTTCGTGCAGTTTTAAATAAAAAACCCGATTTACAAAAGGTTCGGTCTATTACTGAAAATAAAGAGTGCACAGAAGAGATAAAGGAATATCTGAATTACGTAAATCCTACTTCGCTGGATGTAGAACGATCATTTTCGAAATGCTTCAGGCCAACGTTGAAGGCTAAGTAAATCGACAATGGAAGCGTTGTTTATGTTGCAGATTCACCGGGGCAATAGTATTTTGTCGCAGTGAAGATCAAGACGTTAATAAAAGGTAAGGATATATTATTTTTTAATAATACTGTATCTCACGTACTTTCTTTTGCGCGATACGTCTCTGACGTTGCACTCGTTTGTCGAACCTTAGTGATAACAGTCTTGAAATCTGAATGTTCTTTTTGAGGGGAATCGCTTTAGAAAAAGAATCTGGATCGTTTACATTCATTCGGAATATTACATCTTGTGCTTGTTAGATAACTAGTTGTACATTCGGTTGTGACTTTGTAATAGCTGGTTGAAAATTCAAAAAAAGTTATCGATTGTGTTGCGAATTACAAAACTATTATTTCACTTCGTCCTTAATCTAAAACATTGGTCCCCTAGACATTTACAAAATCGTTTCGGAATAGCTCTATAACTGGCATGCTTCAGTTTGGGGATTAAAACTATTTAAATAAGAAATAGGAGAGAAATTACACATCAAAAAGTACAAAAAAGAAATAAAATATCCAAGTTAGATAGTGAAATAAATACTAGATTTAACAAGCTAGGTGGTTCAAATCCCATTGAGAGCAACGATTTTTACCAATCCAAAATGCGGCTGGAATTGAACCATAAATTTCAACTTGTTACCTCAAGAGAAAGTAACTAATTTTATTTTTTTTTTCACTAACGCAATCAACTAATTGCATCAAAACAAATACATTACCTCTAACGCATCCTTGATCTGGTTGATGATAGCATCCTTTTTAACGCAATGTAGATTATATCCTAACACCGATTCCTCCTTATCTTTAACAAGCTGTTCTTCAAGCCACTGAACAACAGTTTCGTTATTATCCCAACGATAGCCCTGCGAAAGAAACCCAAAATTAATTAACAAATGAATCAGGTAAATAAAATCCAATGTATTACCTCTGTTGTTCCTTTATTCTCGACAAACCACCTCCTCAGCATAGCCTCTGCTTGTCCTACACTCAAATTAGGTTGGGCCTCCAACAAAGCACAAATAACCCTATCCTGTAACAGCAACCGTCTGAGCCTCCAATACAGGAAAGCCCTCGATTGTCTCCAAGGTACGACATCCTAAAAAATTATTAAAAATAAAAAAAAGTAAGAAATCTGGAGTTCCGCAAGGTTTATTAAAACAACATAGGGCCAATATGGTTTATAATCGAATACTTACATGAATTACACCTTTCTCATGCATTCTTTCAGGTGTATCGTGGAGATCGGCGAAATGTACAGCTATTTGATGGTACATCGGAAGCAATACATTTTCTCTAGCTGCGATTTGGGCTTCTAATTCGATCACTTCGGGATGTTTCTTCTTTTCGGTTTGTTGAGCCGATAAGCTATTCTTTCGTTCATAAACGGGTTGCGTTTGGTTAATCAAACGAATTTTTTCGTTTAACTCCTTAACTACCAGATCTGTTCTTAATATCGTCTTCAGGAGATCTTTCTTCCTATATTTGATCTCTACTATTCCTTCCGGTTCCAGCACACCGCCTCTGGATTCGGGATCGGCGTACATTTCCATGTATCGTGAGTTTATTGTGGGATCTACTACAGCCCAAGCTCCGCCTCTGAGTTCACCATTTGGTGGAATGTATATAATTATCGGTTTGGAGTATTTACGAAGGCCATCGACAATGTAGGCGCCAAATTTCACAATCTGCTCATACATATCTGAAATTTTATTATGGGTCAATTATGCGCATGGAAAAATGCCTAGTAACAAAACCAAAAAATAAATGCTAATACAGCTCATAGTATTGGTGGAATCATTCCCGGCAAAGACAGTGCGAGCAGAGAAAATAAATCACTAACACAAGGACATGTTTCTGCCTACCCGCCGTTATCAGCGTGGTTACGAGCACTCTCTGTTCTGCTGTCTGCATTGTCTCTACTTCTCAGTGCTGTTGTGGACATTGGGGGCATAATCTGAGAGGTAACAACAATCCAGATAGCAGAACAGGGAGTGCTCGCAACCACGTTGATGACGCCGGGTAGGCAGAAACGTGTCCGTGTTAGTGCTTTCTTTTCTCTACTCGCATTGCTTTCGCCGGGAATGATTCCACCAATACCATGAGTTATATTAGCATTACGATGAGTCAATTATGTAATTTAATTTAAAATATTAGATGTACCTTTCATTCCACCGCTGAAACCTCTCCAATTCGCGAATATTATCAACGGCAGATCTTCTCTTGAAAAGTCCTGAATGGCTTGCGCTGTTTTGTACGCGGAATCTGGGAACCAGACCTGTCCGGCTTGGGAGACTGTCTGAAATGATGGGATGGGAAAGATTACAGTAGAAGTTTATTAACTGTACACATTATAACAAACAAGCAATATAACAAAATCAACTGTTATGATGGTGTTTAGTACCTTTGCTTCCGAATCTAAGTTAGCTGGATCTGCTGGAAGATTCAACTCAACAGTTCTAGTTTCTACTGCAATAACACCAAGTGGAATTCCACCTAACCTCGCACGACCAGTTACTACAGTTTGGGCCCATGGTTCCATTATTTCGTGCCATGAATCCTTGTCGAAGAAGCCGGATTCCCATTCGGAGGGATTACCTGCCAATGCAAATGATACGTTGTTTGAGGTTATTGGGCCATATAGATTTGTTGAAATTTATTGTACATTTAATTAAAAGTTATTATCAACATCAGAAATGCAGAAATCTACGTACTACAGACATTATAAGACTAGAGAACTATTTACTACACTGGTAGTAAACTAAACATATTTCTTAAGCTAAATTATAACCTATATAATCTTATAGCAACAAGCGAAATTGTTTTCTAACAAATAAATTAATTTTTACGATCGGTAGGTCTCGGAATGTCTCTTAGACACTCTTTCGATAGTTTAAGATCAAATATATAGCAAATACTAACGTCTTATGAAAATTAAATTGATAGAAGAAGAACTAACCTCAAACTTTGATGTTACGCGAACTCTCTATGGGAACGCGTCACGCACTGAAATCCCGCGTACGTTTGAATAATCAAAAGTTAAATTAACTTTCTAATTGAAGTAAATTTTGTGTATTGTAACACTTGCATTTGCTTCGAAAATAAAACACTTAGCCAAATACGTCTTCACTCAACGGCGAGTTGAACTACACATTAAGATTGTTGTAGCGTCTCTTCTCTTCGCGGCCAGTCACGATACATGTTTCATAATAGACAATATTTTACATTCTTTCAATTGAATTTCCATTAATTAAAAATGCCATACTGCAGGATTTAATATCTCGTGAGAGTCCGAGTTCTAAAGCTTGACTCTATGAGCTTAGAAAGTATGGACAACCAAAAAGTATGGACATTTTCTACAGGACTTGACGACTTATTACCGCGTGATATTTAATTTGCCAAATTAATGCAAATGCAAGATTGGGTTTATTCTGCACCTACAGTCCCTGCCCATCGAACTAGGATCACTTAAAAATATGATTTTGGGGTAAAATAAAAAAAAAACACAGTTGGTAATGTTGGTAGTATTATTTAATTGCAAGTGAGTATAATTTGAACATATATTTACTAATAGTTTTATTAATTCCTTTTTGGCGTACTGCCAACATAGTTTTTTATTATTTTTTTTAAATTTCGTCACTATTATGCGATACATCTTCAATATGTTGTTGTAATTCTCCTTTTGTAGTTGAGTTTCGTGTACTTACAATATTTTTCAAGATATTCCACACATTTTCAATTATATTTCAAAGAGTTTTAATTTTATTTGTGTGCGTCTATTTTCACGGTCAATTATCATAATGAGAAAGAAGAAGGATATAAACGCAGAAGAAAAAGCACGAATATCTTCTCTTCCAGAGACGGGAGAGTTTTCTCAACGTCAAGTTGCACGTAAAGAGGGTGTACCACATTAAACTGTTCTGAGAATCGCGAAATTAATTAAGGAGAATATTCCTAGTACGAGTGGTGGTAGAACACACTGTGCTGGCAAACGCAAAACTGTAAGAGATGATCGTGGTGCGGTAAAAGTGGCTACAGAATACCGATTTTTATATACGAAAGGCGTTCATAAAATTCTTAATGGAGAAGGTATACAAATATCGACCCGAACTTCATGAAGCAGGGTTGAAATGCAAACGTTCGGCCAAGAAGCCAAGACTAACATTTAAAATGAAAGTGACACGATTTCAATGGTTTAAAAAATATAAAAAAATATACAGTTGAAGATTGGGGAAAGGTAAGTTTCATTTATCATCTGTATTTTTGGCCAAATTCATCCTCATAGTTCGCTTAACGGTTCTCTACATTTTTTACTTTTTCAACCACGGATAGAGGTGCTAACGGAGAGAAGCCAATTTGTTCGTCGACGTCCTTCAGAGCGTTATAAACAAGCATGTACGATTAAACCTATTAAACACCCCCCATCTCTAATGGTTTGGTCGTGCATTATGACAGAAGGATCGGAACCACTATATTTTGTTAACGGAACAATGGAACAAAAACAATATAAAAAAGTTTTACAAAACTTTTTGATACCTTATATTGGTTCATTAGATCGAACTCGAGGACCATATATTTTCATGCAAAAACAGTGCACCGAGTCACAAAAAGCGCGTGTACTACCTTGGCCAGGCAATTCACCAGACACAAAGCCGATTGGAAATGCATGGCATGTCTTGAAAAACATCGTAAGTACACGAAACTCAACTACAAAGGAAGAATTACCGCAACATATTGAAGATGTATGACATAATAGCGACGAAATTTTAAAAAACAATAAAAAGCTGCATTGGCAGTACGTCAAAAAGGATTAAGGAAATAATAAAATACAGGAGGAACAAGCAAATATTAGTAAATATATATTCAAATTATATTTACTTGCATGTTATACGTAATTAGGGACTGTATTTGTAGGAAAATGTTAAATTAAACACCGAACTTTTCTAACGTGAAGAAAATTGAGCGAAGACGAGTTATATTAGTTCCCCCGGGATTATCGTTGAATGGAGATAATTTTAACTAACGAAACGCCAAGGATACTTTAGAATCTCATTGTAAATGATACTCACTTGGTGACGGTCTTCCAGCCAACATCCACCTAGGATTATAAGGAGCTTTCGTCGGCATATATCCCACCTCCCTAGAAATAGGATCTACTGGCGTACGAATCGGCAATGGTGTCGTTTTATCTTTCGGGATGTAGGACAACCATCGTAGTATCGTATAAACTCCTTCAAGATCCGTTTGCGCCGTCTTATGCGATACACCATTATTGTACATGATTTGTATCCCTCCAAGCTGATTATTTGAAGCGTACACCTCCCTGCCCAACAACTTATTCAACGCACTATACCCGGTTAGAATTATATGAGAATTCTCTATCTGGATCACTCTCTGTCCTAATCTGACCAAGTAGGAACCGATACCGATCGCCCTGCACGATACCATCGAGATGGTGACGACCTCGTCGTAAGCCAGCGACGTTTCACCGGCGATAAGCCCCGCCCACCTCAAATTTTCAACGCCTAAACCGTCTTCTTTGCCGATGATGTCGGTGATCTTGTAGCGGGATTCTCCTTCGTCTTCAATCAGGACTGCACGGATGGAATTTTGCGGGCTAACCTTCGCATAGTCCTCGGGAGTGAGGTAGAGGTAGCGGAAACCGTGGTCCGGTTCGTTGGGATCTTCCCACGCGACTCGGAACAAACTTTTTATCTCTTCGGCGAGGCCTATTCTAGCACCGCTGTTGGCGGAGATGTATATCTGTAAGAAAATTATGAGAATTTGTTAAAAAATCAGAATATTTTTATTGTGATGGCATATTTCCGTACTGGTGTTCTAAATGAAGACGGTTCATTTTCCTATTCTGTACTGAAATGCTACAAGCAATTTCAAGCAACATATCCTGTAAATGATATTGCTTATCTGGGCTTTCAACAATACCAGGAACATATTGTTCAGCGTTTCTTGGAAACTGGCAATGTTCCTGGCTACTACTGAAAGACCAACAGTAGTTATAAAGGGGATTGTGGCAGATGTTCCGGCATGAATGGAACGGAGTCCTAATAAACCTTTAAGATAACTATCTGAACAAACAGGTACATTCAGGAATGTCTAAGTCTCTTAGATAAACGATTGATTATAACTTTTTTGTATAGGTCTTTCATATGGAACATGTAAAAAGATACTTTGTTGTACAACACTTATTCAATATTGCCAGTGGTTTGAATAAAATATAAATGACAATAACACCTTGGACAAGACATTTTTCACTGATAAAGTGTGGTTTTATCTTTCTGGATATATAAATAGCCAAAATTATGGGACTTGGAGCGCAGTTAATCCACATAATTTTGTAGAGAGTGATTTGCATCCGATTAAAACTGGTATATGGGTTGCTATCTCTCGTCGTCGTATAGTAAGTCCAATTTTCTTCGATGTGACAGTTAACACTCAACGATATAAAGAAATAATACGGGAGCCATTTATAAATGAACTGCGTGAGTAATTTGCAGTCCAAAAATTAAATTAAACGGTAGATTACATGCAATAAAGGTAACGCATAAATTAAATTTAAATTTAATTTAAATAAACACTTACCCTCGGTATCTTCAATTTTCTAGCAATCTCACTAGCTAATCCGAACACTTTATCCTCTCTAGGTCCAAAAGATCCAATCAGGTACGTGATATCATTCGCGATTACTATAATATCCCTTCCTTCTGGGTATTCCGGTGTATACAAGGTCACCCTCCAAGCCACCATGCCCACGTTATTTTCACCGGGCACCCTCTTCTGTTCGATTAAGCGAGATTCTGTTTCGGAATCCAGAACCAATTCGACGAAATCCATTAGCTTCTCAGGCGTCTGCACAGGTACTGTAAAATAGAAAAAAACAAGTTATAAATTTTTTAAATATTGAAAGGAATGTGGTGTCTACCCGACAATCTTTCTTGACTATATTCCTTCCACATTACATCCACCATTTGCCTGAACATGTCTAAGTAATCGTAAACGTAAGTGGTACCGACGGATTGAGCTTGGAACCGCTTCTGTTGCAAGTAGTCCTTAGCCAAGTACGGTGTGGATATTGGTAGGCCATGCAGAGGTCCTTGCCTGTCACCGTATGCATGGAAGCGGATCTGTAACATAGAAAGTGGATTAGAACATTATTATCGACGCTAATTATTCTATTGGTTATGAAAACTTACGATGCCTGTATCAGAATCTACGATTTCCGTATACATATTGATGTCTAAATAGTAGCCGCTATCATTAGCTATGCATAACCTAACTGCTGTAGTTGGTGCGTTTGGTGAAGCCCTGATTACCATGCGAAGTTCAGCTTGGAGCACGCGCAGTTTCCACAGTCTAGGACCGTAGCGCATGATCATGTTGGTGACTGCTTCTTCAATCTAGAAATCGAAAAGTAGAACTTGAGGAATCCGATTTAAATATCAACGACTTTTCATATTAAGTTTATGCAGGGTGTGCCATTTAAAGCGAGTAGCATCATTACAAATTGTTGTTTTACGCCTTAATTTAAAATATCCCGCCAATATTTAAAATTTACGCATGCGCAAATAATGTTGCGTACTAGAGAAAAACTGCTTTGGACTAGCGATGTTACGAGCAACTAGTACAATATCTTCGGCACACTCCGCACCACACAAATTAATTAACTCGGAAAGATCGTTTCGAAGACACGTGGGTCTTCATCTTCAGACACGTACCGATTGATGTGAGGGAACATCATATAAATCATAAGTCTAACGAATCCGCTCAATTCCTACTCTACAAGAAAAATATATATCTAACCTTTGCCGCTTAGACTAGAAAGCAAGTTAAAATAGAGGTCGATCGCATGCTTAGGAAAGTTCAACATAGGCTCTGTCAGGATCTCCACGACCTTAATCCCAACGGGCCCCCGACAAGAAATTTGTAAAACTTCCCTTCCATAGAGCATTGAAAGGTATTAGTAAAGTTTTTAAGGGACAAGAGATGAAGGCACGTTTCAAAAATCTTCTCGAGAATCCAAAAGGTAAACCGGAAATGAGAGAAAGGTCGGGAATTTACAAAATTGCATGTGGTGATTGTGATAAAGCCTATATTGTTCAAAGGAAACGAACGATAGCTACTAGATTCAATGAACGCATCATGTGTCACAGGTATGGGAAGATAGAAGCGTCAAGTGTAGCACACACATAAACGATACCGGGCATAATATCAAATTAGAAAATCTAAAATTGATTAAAAACGTGATTTCGCCGCTTGAAATGGACGCCTACTTATATAATATATAAATAAAAATGCGAACCTATTCAATAAAGAAAAGGGACCTTTACACTTTTCCTGTCTTTCCGATTTATTACGGTAAGGAGGTCATTTGATTTATGGGTGTGCTAAGACGTCGATTGTTTCGTGCATTCCATATGCGTCCAGTCTTTAGTTTTAAGGGTAGAAGCGGAAAGAATACAAATTTGACGCACAGAAAAGGACAACCGTTGACTCATTCGATTTTTATTTTTATTAGGGTGGGATGTCTTGCGTTTCGTTGGTGACAAGACTTTGTGTCTTAGAAACGGTCTTTCCGAGTTAATTGATTTGTGTGGTGGGGAGTGTGCCGAGAATATTACTGTTTTGCCATACTACCACCCCACAGTCCTCGCTAGCATTATAGCACAATATCTGTTGTCAAATCGAGTTACAATTCGACAATTTGTTTTGGTAATTACTAAAAGTTGTATTAGTTTTGTATATGAGAGTAATACTGTTCTAAATTCTCGGGTAATTTAACTGCATCTCACCCGGTAAGTAGATAGAATTCGCCGGTTCTGGATTAAAATCCCACCACCGTGCAATTCAGACAAGCGTGCAGCGACCCCCTCCAAATCCGCCAGTCACCGTAGACTAAAATTCCACCACTACCTTACAATATTTTAATACGCAGGATGTTACTTTATTGCGTAAGAGCCGTTTGACACTTACAAGAATTATTATAAAAATTCTTATGAAAATCATTCACAGAAATCTCATAAAATATTTCACAATAGATTACCAAATAATAATTTTGTGATTATTTTTTCCGTTTGCAACGACTAGGAAATGCAACAAAATTTTCAGGATAGTTATTGTGAAGGCTGCGGGAATTGTAATTGTGCGAACTACTGCGTGCAAATCGGTTATTACTCCTGGCAGCAGGCATTCTTACCTGTTATCTGATATATTTAATATCTAAGAAAAAAATAATAGAAGGAAACTATCGTACTGGTCAAGGAAGTGGTTGGTAACAAGCAAGGGAAAGGAACTCTGGCTTTGCTAAACGAAGAATTAAAGCAAGAAGATACCAATGCTTACAGAGATTTTCTAAGAATGACTAACTTCCACGCGATACTTCTGCCACGCTTGAACTTAGTGTTATACTGGTGTCATCGGCATATTGAGAAAGCATGTAAGGACTAATTGAGAGGTTTAAATCATTAACGTAAAGCAGGATGCAGAAATTTTACATCGCCGATTCTGGACCAAAATTCCATCACCGACCCCCTCCAAATCCGCCAGTCACCGTAGACTAAAATTCCACCATCACCTTACAATATTTTAATATACAAGGAGTTAGTTTACTGCAAAATCGATAATCTTAATATACAGGATGTTATTTCACTGTGCAAGCGATAATTTTAATATACAGGGTGTGACTTTAATCCGCAATCGAAAATGTTCATATACAGGGTGTGATTTTAATTCGCAATGGGAAATTTTAGCGTACAGGACGTGAATTTTAATTAATGATTTATTTAGGTCTGGCTACTTTACCTTAGCCGGGTCCATCACAACCGTCGGTACGAAATTCAAGAAGATATGATTACAATCAGTTCTTCTGGAATGCGGATGAGAGAATGCCACTTCCAGTTCGTCCATGGCTTCTAACAGCACCCTTTCGCCTTCGTTTTGTAAGTATTCGAACGATGCTTCCTTAGTGATCAAATCAGAATGGCGGATTATTGACCTGATGAAGAATCTATAATCCGTAACCTCTTGCCCGGGTGCCACCTATTCAAAAATAATTAATTAAGATATATCGTGATAAAAATAGAACAGTTTTATAATATAAATTACCTTTGCTTTGCCAAGATACAAATGCATCTTTTGATTACTAGTTGGTAATGCTTCCAAGTTATAACTCCTCATTCTGTTCAATTCTAATTGGAACGCGCAAGCTGGTTCTAAATGACGGTAGATTCTATCCTCCTTGAAACCGTCTCTAGCACGGTACGTGAAGAACTTCGGGAATTGTTTGCGTTTCAAAGCGGCGAATGTGATCCTTCGAATGCCACGAGTTATTAACTCTTCCTTGTGACGTGCGCAGAAGTTCCCGAACATTTTACTCATAGTGGAATCGTCTGCGTCACCCTTATCTTTAATGCCTGTCGAAATAAATTGAATAAATGGAAAATGTGGTATAATACTAAGAAGAAAATGAAGTATTTGTTATTTTTCAACATTTTGAGGTAAATGAGGTCTTTGCTTAACAGCAAAGACACAAAAGCTTATTTTCCTCTGATGCATCAAAAGCTGCTTAACAAGTATCTACTTACGTCATTTATTCATATTAAATTATAATACAGGGTGCGTCAAAGGAACCTGACGAGTTTTAATGTGTAACTACAAATGTATTTTCCAATATGTTTATTTTCACATACAAGTATTCGAAAGTATATAACATGCCATTTTATTTATGGAAAATAATTTCGCTCAAATGACGTCCTTCACTGCGGACACACTGTTCCAAACGGTTTCGCAAATTCCCCATTACGCGTTGTAGCGTACCCATCGGAATTGCGGTAATTTCATTGCGAATGTTTTCTTTCAATTCTTCAATGGTCCTTGGTCTCGTTAAATACACCTTACTCTTAAGATAACCCCATAACCAATAGTCACAAGCCGTGAGGTCGGGAGACCTTGCCGGCCAAGGAACATCTCCATTCCGCGAAATGACTTTTCTCGGAAACATTTCTCGCAGTCGAGCCATTGACGCTCGTGCTGTATGCGCTGTGGCGCCATCTTGTTGGAACCATACAGTATTTAAATCGATGTTCCGTCGACGAAGCTCTGGTTCTAAAAATGTGTTTAACATTTCCACATAACGTTGCGAATTGACTGTGACATGATTTCCTGCATCGTCCTCAAAAAAATAGGGGCCAATTATACCGAATCGCCCCACTCCGCACCAAACAGTAACCTTGCGACTATGAAGCGGTCGTTGATGGAGTTCTCTGGGATTTTCTGAACACCAGTAGCGAAAATTCTGTTTATTTACGTAGCCTGATAACTCGAAATGCGCCTCATCAGACATAATTAAGCCACCTAAATCATTTTCACCAAAAAGTTCCAGAAGTTGATTGCAACAATTCAAACGGTTTAAAAAGTCTTCAGCTGTCAGTTCTTGAACAATTACTAATTTGTAAGGGTGATAATGTAAATCCTTATGCAAAATACGCCGTACTGTACTTTCGGAAAGTCCTAGAGTTATTGCTTGTCGCCTTGCTGAACGACGTGGACTTCGCTGAACCGCTGTTCGCACCCTCTCAATATTTGCTGGAGTCCGAACTGTTCGACGCATTCCTGGTGGCTTATCTTTCATTGCTGATGCAGATCGACGAAAATTTTCAACCCATAACTTAATTGTGTTACGGCATGGAACAGAACCGTGACGTCCAATACTGAAGCGCGCACGAAATAAACGTTGTGTACTGACAACCGAGTCGTGATTTTTAAAATACGCCTCGAGAACGAATGCGCTATGTTCACTCGTCCACAGCTCCATGACTACTAAAATGGCATCTACTACCGATGTCATTCCCACTGTAACCGCTGTTCTACGTACTATAACGGCTTTGTACTATTCATTATAAAAACGTCAGGTTCCTTTGCCGCACCCTGTATTTTTACTCACCAATATGTAAAATATGTATCGGTTCTTCTAATTTACTATCTTCTGTAGTAGTCCTAGCACCTTCGACAGATAAACTAACATTAATCGAAGTACTGTTAGCCCTCGACTCCGATCCACTCTCGACAGCATTCAAATCCTTTGCGGAAATCACAGCTGGACTGGCAAAATCTTCGATTAAATCGAAGATTTCATCGGCGTACTGTTCGAACAATTGGAAATTCTCGAAAGCTGCCATACAACCGGTTCTCTGGAAGTTATTATACACCTGGTTCGTTAAACTACTCGGACCTTCCTCTTCTTTGGTTTTATCGTAATATACCAAACGGTTCGGATGGGCCGAGGGTAGGAAGAATTGGAAATGGACAAGAGGGACTTCCCCGCTCAGTTCGAGATGTTGCAAGCATGTAATATCGTAGCTGGTGTAAGCGCGCCTGACGTACACCTCTAAAGCGGCGTTGCAGACTGTTCTGTTGGTGTGGTAGAAGAAATCGTGAAGGATGTCGAAGATCGATGTTTCGGAGACGATGAGTTTTTGAAGGTTCTCTGGATGGAATTCGTGACCATACATGTCGACCGCTGAGAGGAATATGCTTTCCATTTGGTTGTGACGGAGTTCGTAGGCCGGTTGATGGGCTGCTATTAGTACCTGAGAAGGAATATTTCATTTTGAAAACAAATTTTTAAATGAATAAATAAAATAAGTTTGTAATTCTATTTACTTTTTAATTGATGTACTTTTTTGTAAAATTTGAATGTCAGAGTGTATAGTACTGTATATTTTAATATAATCTGCGTAGGCTAATACGGGACAAGTATATTTCGTGTGGTAATGTGTCTAACTTTCTTAGAAAAAGCGTCTTCAAGCAGTAACCGAAAAATTAACTAATAAATTCGTATTGCAAAAATAAAAATAAGCAATAAATACCTGTCTTGCTCGCAGGGCCACCCTAGAATGCTCACTCCTATTCAACGACGTCAATTCATTTAAACTAGCGGCCAATTCATCCGTTAACCCTGGTTCATTCGCCCAAAGATGATCAATTAACATCGTCACCAACATATTCTTCTTAGGAACTTGCCCGTGCGAAAATATCGTAGCAGAAACCAGCGCCATATCGTCCTTATGCTTCTCCCTTAGCGCCGACACGCATTTATCGTAGTGCCCTTGCTGGAATTGGCTCTCCACGTTGAAGTATTGTTTCAGCAAATCATGAACGGCCGCCTTCATTCTCCCTCTGATGCCATTCCTGTACCTTTGCACCAATTGGACGATACCCTCAGTTGCTAGGAAGAAGCCGTCCCTTTCAGTTCTTTTCGTCATGCTGGCCGCGTGACTGTCGATAACGCTGGCGATTTGTTGGCTGGGGAATTGTGCTAAGACCGATGTTATGTTTCGTTCATAGAGGGACATTAGCCGGCGAATTTTCTTCTCTACCGCGGCTGGGATACGTCCGGAAATTGAAGCGATCACTTCCTGTATTTCGAGAAGCGGTAAACTGGGATCCCGGAGGCTAGCCATGAATTTTTCGATGACTTCTCGAAGTCGAGCGGTGTTATACGGTTCGGGTAGGCAATACCCTGAAATATGCAATGCAATTAGATGAAAATTCCGCGTATTAAGTCGGCTTTTACGGCAGAAATAAAAGCCGTTCATAAATTCGTATTCGAAACAGAGAGAAAAGACTTCAAATCATCAGAAGTTGCCACGAAAATTGTTATTTTACAGTTAAAAAAACGAAAGACCTAGTTGAACGCGAATATTATATTCCTAAGTTGCAGGACAAAATCGAAAAGGTAATAGTGAACTGTATTCCTTGCATATTGGTCAAAAGGAAGGAAAGAAAACAAGAAGGCTTATTGAATCGAATTGATAAAGGTGACGCACCTTTACAAACCTATCACATTGACCATTTAGACCCCTTAACACGCACCGGAAAAAGAATTATCTATTTGTTGTCGTCGATGCATTCAGCAAATTCGTATGGATTTATCCTACGAAGAGCATCAGCACCAAGGAGGTCTTTGATAAACTTGAGCTTCAGAAGAGAAACTTTGGACATCCCAAAATGATCATATCGGACAGGGGATCCTCTACATCAATGGAATTCGATAGATATTGCGAAGAAGAGAAGATCAACCACATCAAAATTATAACAGGCGTTCCTAGAGGAAACGGCCAAGTGGAATGAATACACCACGTTATTATTCGAACCCTCGCGAAACTCTCGAGCGAAAATCCGGCAACCTGGTTTAAACACGTCGGAAAACTATGAGGTGCTACTTTTGGGTGTAAAGTTATTAAGATCCGAGGATATGAACCTAAAGGAATCGAAGATTATGCGAAAATATTTATGGAAGAAAGAGAGGAACTACGGAAAAGGGCAAAGGAACAGATCAAGATAGTTCAAAAGAATAACAGAAGAAATTTTAACAAAAAGAGAAAGAAAGGAAGATTGTATCGTATTGCGGATATGGTAGCCATAAAGAGAACGCAGTTCCAGAAGGCATCAAAGCTGTTACCTGCGTTTCTTGGTCTGTATTGTGTGGTGAAGAAAATCGATCCCGATAGATATGATGTGAAGAGGTTAGGACATCATGTTGATCAGAAGAAAACAAAATCGAGCGCCGATCTTATGAAACCTTGGTTACAGGACGACGATCCAATCGAGACGAATGAAGTACAAGAAGGCCGAGAGGTAGGGCCGAGTGGTATGTAAACAACAACGTTTATCGAGTGAGCGTGGAATGTCAATTTTTGACAGATCGAAGACGAAGCCGCACTGATTCTCTTATATAAACTATATATTCGTTTGTGTTAGCTTGTTTTAAAATAAACTTGCTGTTAGTGAACGTTCTGCCTACTTGTATCCTTAGACCCCACATTAATAATTTTAATAATCGAGGAGCAACAACCAGCATTTTGCAAATCACATACTTTCTTAAGAATCGTCTCCAACATCGTATAGTTCTTTTTAAAAGTACCCGTTAAAAAAACAAATTCTCACCAGCTAAAGTATTTTCCAATATCGTTTTGTAACTGTTATGTATGTGATTCAGCTTCTGAGAACTGACTGGATTTGAAACGTCTAACTCCGGGAAGGTGCCCTTATACAATTGGGCCTTGGTAACTAAACTGGGATCATCCAATTCTAACGTGGCTAGTACTGCTCCGGCATCAAGGACGGCTCCAGGTCTTTTCACGTAGAATACAGAACCTGCTTCACCAGCAGTTAAGGTCATTACCATCTTCATTACCTATAAGAGAATGAAGAATTCGAATTAATCAGGAAAGATGTTCTTTGAACTTGTGGAGTACCGCAAGGTATACATTTCGGTCCGATATCGTTTATAATTTATTAAAAATACACTTACTTCGATCTCAGCGTAAGTTTGTCCTTTACAAACGTGACCGCCATCCTCCACTAGGAAACCAATCAACTTTCCAGCGGATGGGGATCTCAAGAGCGTCGGGTCGTTTTCCTTTTCGAAAACGCAAGTCTGATTACCTATCACTATCCTATACCTATCGACTTCTTCCTTCATATAAGTAGTAAAAGATGCGCCATCGATTGATAATAAAATACCTGCAATTCATCATTTTTTAAATGAATTCTTGCCATCTAGAGATGTTCCTTTTTAAAGACTTACCTCCATCACTTAACCTATGTAATTCTACTTCCTTAAACGATCCATTCATGACTAGAAAATAGGAATGTGGTCCGCTTTTAGTTGCCTGAACTTTATATTTGTACCCGTCATGTATTAATTCAAGATCGACGACGTTATTTAGGGTATTGGAACCTTGGATTTGGCCTCTCTCCAGCGAGTTTTGGAATTCTTGGAAAGCCGTGGTGATGGTCTTGTCGGCTATATGAAGTGAACCGCAGACCACGCCCAACATGACGTCAGGTTTCTCGGATTGTACCCGTTCTGAGATTAGGATATCTAACCAAGCCGTGTCTATAGTATTAGTCTTTAAACAAGAAAACAATTATTCAAATGATATCTGTTTTATTAAAATAAAAAAGAGATACGCCTACCTGAAAGCTCTTGGTCTCCAGCAATGTAATCAAATACTCCACAGTAGTTCTAAAATCACCCCTAATCGATAATTCCTTCAGAGCGATGACGAGATTCTCCCTAGCTTGTTCTCTATTCTCACCCCACGAGAAGCAATGCCCAAATTGCGAGTCGGCGAACTCGTGGAGACCACCAGAAGCTGCCACCGAGAAGTAACCCCAGACGTTCTTCGAAGATCTGAAGTTGAGTTCTTGTACTGTCCCCGAGCTGGGTTTGAAGCCTTCGTCGGGATTTTCGGAGGTGATCCTAGCGGCTATGACGTGACCCCATGGTTGTGGTTTGTTCCTAGGATTGTCAAAGTCTATCTCCGAGTTGCCCCATGGTGATTCGCCGTAAAGAAGACGGATGTCTTTGATGTAATGAAGAGGTAGACCCATAGCAATCTAGATGACGTTGGAAAAGGTTAAATTTATTGCATATTTGAAAGTAATGACATTTAGTTAATAGAGTTTAGAGCAAGTTTTTCCAAAAACGTCCTATTTCAATATCAAATGGTCTTCCGTTTGGATTTTTGTGCTATATATGTGAATAAGTTAACATTTATAGTTAACAAATTTCACCTACTCCAAGTTATGAAATTACTCACACAGAGTCACCTTGGATCGTTTTAATTATAATTAATATCGCAGAACTGAGAAATTGTATCAAAATTTCGGATCATGGCTAATAGTGGAGAATGACACATTGTATTGGTTGTAATTATTGGAATGTAAAATGTTGGGGCTGAACGGGCAGAAAGTCTCGGGATCAGTACATTCTACTGTGGTACCCCTGGTAAGCAGTTACAGTAGGAAAAGAATTTTGGATGAAATATAAAATTTTAGGGATTTTCCTGGAATATAGACTTCCCAGAATTTTTTTTTGTTGCGACAAATTTTCAGCTAAGTTTGAGTACCAAAAGCAAGAGGGCTAGTTGACTGTTTTTGTTAAAATTTGAAAGTTTGGGACACTGATAACTACTAAGCAAGCACAGCAATTTCCAGGCAAATATCTTTCTTACTTACAGAATGACAGCTTGACAAAAATGGCAAAAAGTGTTGGGAAGCATCCGCGACATTTTACCAGCCATCACTTAAGAGCCTCTTGCAGGTCATGTATTACATATCAGGAGCTAAGAATTTTGGGGAATTACCATTAGTCAGTTGTGGAACCTACTCACAAAATTTGGAAAAAATCTGAGATGGTCGAGCGTGGGGACTTGATCACTTGACATGGAATAACCCAAAAGAGATTAGAAAAAAGAGGTAGGAGAATAGAGAGAACTGACTCAGAAAAATATAACAGGAATATGGAGTAACAGAAGAAGCATAAGAAATAAAAGCAATCACAACAAGTGTAAGAGGAAAATAGCAGAAAACAAATTAACAAAGGAATCTCAAGCAAAAGATTATCTCTTTTAAGATTTAAGATTTCTTCAAAATTAACAACAGATGACAATAAGTTTTGATTCGATGTAGTGAAATACAAAATTTACTTCATGTTTTGAGGCTTGATATTATTGAAGAGAAATTGTTATCAGTTCAGAGACGGGCCTTGAAATTCTAATGTTGAACAAAAGAAATTTAGAGAAAAGAAAGAAGTTCAATGATTTAAATATCTGTGAGTAAAAATGTTTCGGCATTTAGTATAAGAACAATTTCCATCATTGTAAACTTCTTTCTCTTTTGATTCATATCACAAAATTGTCCAAAGATCAAGTCAATTTTGTAATTAATAATATCAAATCTATTTTACCTGCAACTGCGCAGCTGGAAGATTAACATCGGACACCATTTCAGTGCAAGGATGTTCAACTTGCAATCTGGGATTCAATTCCAAGAAGTAGTAATGCCCTGATGTGTCGTAGAGATATTCTACGGTACCGGCCGAGACATATCCCACCATTTTCGCCAATCTAACAGCTGCCTTCTCCATAGCTTCGAAAACCGATGGTTCTGCGATGACCGCCGGGGCTTCTTCGATGATCTTCTGATGTCGTCTTTGGATGGAACAATCGCGTCCAAAGATGGAAATTGCATTCCCGTATTGATCGGCCAGCAATTGCACCTCGAGATGTCTCGCGCATTTCGCCAGCTTCATCACGAAGATTGGAGAACCGGGAACTTCAGCTTGTACCTGTTAAAATTTGATTGACATTGAAATTAACAAAAATAAAAGATATAACAAGGCTTTACCTGTCTAAACGCAGCTGGAAAATCGTCAGGATTATCTACTTTCCTTATACCTTTACCGCCACCACCTTCTGAAGCTTTGATCATCACGGGGAAACCAATCTTCTGCGCAGCAGCTAAGCCCTGCTCAGCAGAATGGACGCAACCCCTCGCGAATAATTCCGAAGATATCTTAATCTTCTTACCCGAATATTGTGCTTTTAAATCTAAAAATACAAAGACAAGCAAAGCAAAGTAATACAAATATATCTAATGCCCTTCTAAAAAATTACCTGAACCTGACCATGGTAACGTTGGAATGTCTGCAGTTTGCGCTACTATCGAGGAAGCAATCTTATCACCTAATGCCCACATGGCCTTCTCCGGAGGTCCGATAAACGCTATATTGTTTTTGTGGAGCAATTCGGGGAGTTTTGGATTTTCGGAGGCGTGTCCCCAGCCTGCCCAAACAGCCTAGATAAAAAAGGAATACTTAAAAACCTCTTCTCTCCTACAAGGCACGTCCACAACTATTTACCTGAACTTGTGAGCGAACCGCAATGTCGATTATGAGCTCCACATTGGCGTAATTATTGTTATTGGTTCCTCCGGGTACAGGAACGTAGTGGTCGGCCATTTTGATGTATTCGGCGTTGGCCTTAAGGTCTTCCGGAGTAACCATAACTACGAATCGGACAGCTCTTTCGTTTTTGAACATTTCGTATGACCAGCGGCGGACTGAACGCATACATTTGACAGCAGCGATGCCATTGTTGGCAATTAGAACCTGGAATTTATCGAAAATCTCATTAGTTGTCTTTGATCAAATTTTTTTTGAAAAGATTATGAAAATGGGAGTAAAAATCAACAGTTATTCGTCATGAAATCTCCCTTGTTTTTTACAAACCCATCATATGGGATGCGTTTAAAATTCGAAACAAGAATACGAGGATGGTATGAGAAGTATCCGTGTTTGGAGACCAATAGCGCTCTGTGTCAAAATCTGCATTGCCGATTGCGAGTACTATTCTATAGTTGACCTCTGTCAAAATTTCATAGCGACTGATGGCGTAGTGTTGTTTTGAGAACTATTGAAAGTAAGCAAGTTGTGGAATCATGGAAAAAGAATACCGGTCAATGATTCGATTTCTTTTTTTTTTAATGGGAAAACGTGTACAGAAATCAAAGAGAAGTTGGATGCAGTTTATAAGGACCATGCACCCTCGATGACTATCACAAGATACTGGTTTAATGAATTTAAGTGTGGCCGAACAGCCGTCTTTGATGAAGAGCGGCCAGCTCATCTCATTGAGGTGCCTGCAACCGATATGACCAATAAAGTTCATGATATCGTGTTAGCAGTTAGCTGGGTGAAGATTGGTGAGATTGCTAATATGCTAAACATCTCAACTGAACATGTGCAAAACATCCTTCCCGAAAAATTGAGTATGTGAAAGCTATTGGCAAAATGGGGACCGCGTCTGCTGACGATTGATTAAAAACGGAATCGCGTGATAACTTCAAAGCAATAATTGAGCATATTTAAGCGCAATACGATTGTAGATGAGACATGGATACATCACTACACGCTAGAAACCAAAGGTCAGTCGGCAAAATCGGGTCTTCCCGGCGAACGTGCACCAAAGAAGGCGAAGACGATTCTATCAGCCGGAAAAGTTATGGCGACGATTTTTTTAGGATTCGCAAGGCATAACCTCAGTTGATTATTTGGAGAAGGGAAGAATGATGACAGGACAATACTATGCTGATGTACTGGACCGATTCGACGCTGATCGAAAGAGAAAAAAGGTCCCACCCAGAGAAGAAAAAAATTCTCTACCAACATGATAACGCCCCCGCCCACTCATCGTATTATACTCCCGTAATATTCTTTCCCCTCTTGATCTGCGTACGAAAACTCTCCGTCTATTTCCAAAAACCTCAAACTTGGATTCGTCAGTCCACAAAACGTTTTTAAAATCGTCCACTGTCCAATCTCTATGAGCTTGTGCCCATTTCAGTCGTTTCAGTCTATTTCCTCTTCGGAGTAACGGTTTTCGACAAGCCACTCGCTCATGCAACCCAGCCTCTTTCAGCCGACGTTTCATAGTACTCACAGAAACTTTGGAATCTCGCTCATTATTGAATTCTGCAGCAATTTCTGATGCTGTTAGTCTTCTATTGCGCTTACTAATTATTTTTATTCGTAAATCTTCCGTATGAGTCGTTTTTCTTGACAGTCCTGGCCGATTACGATCTTGCACGTCACCGGTTGTCTTAAATCGAACTATAGTATCATGTACTGTAGATTTTTTTATTTTTAATTTATCCGCAATCCGTTTTTCTGCGTACCATTCCTGATACAAGGTAATAATAGCAGATCGTTTTGAAACAGCTAGAGGCTTTCCACGGGGCATCTTAAGCAGTCAAACCGAAACTATTTTATTTTTCACTTGCACAACCACAGATACTTTCACAATAACAATCTCTTCAGAACTACTGCGTTTACAAATGTTATAATACTTTATAAAGGATATACGAATATTTCCAGGTAACACGAGTGAATCAGCTAACCCTCCTAGGGATTATTATAAAGCTTTATTGTCACTGTAATTATTGGGGATTTCCAACATAATTATATATTTTATGATAACGGTTGTATAATAGACAAATACTACCTGGAAATTGGTAAAAGGCTTCCAGAAAAGGTTAGTTTTAACAATTCCTCACAAAAATGTATATTATATAATTTTAAATTTTTTTTCCTAAACAGTTAATATAATTTGTCAGCTTGCCCGAACTTCCATGAACGGTACTGTATGTCAATAAAATGCAATAAATTCGGTATTTATCGACTTGAATGACCTTCCTTCTCATTTTTTTATTTGCTTAAAAATAACTTCTCTTGACTGTAAACCCTCCTTTCCTAATAGTAATTTATTCGAACCAAAAAATAATAAAATTAAACCAAATTGTGTATAATAAATATGAATAGATAAGTGTATCATTTGCAAATATACATATAAAATGCAATAATAATATACCGTCACGCGAATAACGTAAAAGGAAGTGCTTATGCATATAGGTGTAATTTAAAAGATTATGTTTGAGTGCAAAGCTTTCTTGGGAAGGTAAATACTGTAAGGTGAAGCCTTGAATATTGATGGTTAAACAATAATTTCGAAATTGAAGTGCTTATATACATATGTATATTCATAAAATCTACGCAGAAGGTTCTCTAAATAATTTCGCTTTTGAAGTATCGAAAATGTAAAAGCTATTGACGAAGCAATATTTGCTAAAGTATCGGTTACGTAAGACTGATGTATCCCTGTTGATAACTCTAGTAATTGAAGGTAGTCATAGTTATTGTATGCGTTTTTAAACGGTAACAAATATTATTGCGTAAAATTCTCACAAACTCAGTATAAATGATAATAAAGTAGGATGGGTTTTTACGTTGCTAATTTGAAACACAAATATTTTCAAATTCATTAAGTAATTTCCCAGGGCATTAATTTGATTATAGTTTTTTTAGAGAAATTGTCAGTAGAAACTAATTTATTTTGCATGATATACTTTGATAACAACGTAATTTTCTAGTTTTGGTAGCCCCCTCGTACTTCTAGATATCTTGTTCCTCTTAATTGCTACATTTGGATTAATAAGATATGATCCAGGTTTGTAAGATACAATTTCCTAAGGTAAATACATGGAACCTTTAAGCCTGGAGGAGCATCCCCCATTGGTAGAATCCCACAAAATCATAATTCCTCCTTTACATACCAAGCTCGGCCTTATTAAAAACTGGGTAATGAGAAGGCCGAAAACTGCAAGGAACTGATCGGCGACATGTTGGCCTTGTTTCATGAATTCGGCTGCAATATGTCCCGAAAGATCCACTTACATTATCGCTCATAAATATTTGGACACCTCAAATTTCAGGGTAAATCATTAAATATATGAATGGAAATATTAAAATATGTATTTGGTATTAAAGTATAAACAAATATATAACTTTAACAATTAAAATTATTTATTTGACCTAAATTTTAGATTCGTCTATGCGACCTCCTTTACTATTAATGATTACGTCGCATGATCGGAGCATTCTTGCAAATAATTTTAACAATGTTTCCGGAGTTATTCGAGCCCGTGCTGCCTGTAGTTTGTTACACATGTCATTTGCTGAAGTTGGAGCAGTTTTTCTTACTTCCCGATCGAGTTCTTCCCATAATAACTCAAGTACGGGCTTTGGGGTGGCCATTTCATGATTATTAGTGTCCCTTCCTCTTCCAACTGTTCTAAATATTGCTTGCGTAATTTTGAAGTGTGTTTTGGGGTCGTTGTCTTGTTCGAATACAAAATTCTGACACAAAATCCTTACACCAGAGGGTATTGCATTTTCCTCTAAGATGCGTTTGTATTGCTTTTCTCATTATGTCTTGAATTTGTACGAGATCACCTGCGGTTGTGCCAGCAAAACAACCCCAAATCATTATCGAACTACCGCCGTGTTTAACGGTAGAGACTGTGCATTGCTCTAGCGCGTATTCACCTACAGATATTCTTATAAACACGTCCAATTTCGATGTTCACGAGCCCATTGTACCCTCTTTTTCTTATTAACTTGGCGAAGCAAGGGCTTTCGCAATTCGTCCGTGAAGGCCGGCTTTTTGCGGAGGGCGTTTAATCGTGGACATGCTAATCGGTTTCGGAAGTACAGTATTGATTTTTGCGGCGATTTCTGGAGCTGTTTTTCTTCTATTTCGCTTGCTGAACTGTTTTTCTTCTATTTAGCTTGCTGAACTGTTTTTCTTCTATTTCGCTTGCTGAACACCACGATTACAATATCTTACCAGGGTAACTGGTCCACGTCAATGCTAGCTGATAAGCACATAAGAGATGGTTCCCTGATTAATTACAAACGACAGGCCAAAAGAAAACAACAGTCATTACAAAGAAATCGTAGCTAATTCAACTTCTTCTTAGTCATAATTGTGTTCAGAACATTGAATTCATTAAGAAATTACTATATTAAGCTCGGTAGCATAAACTTTCAAATTTTGTTGGGCAGTGAAATTCAATCAGGGGCTGAGCCAACTTGTTTTACTGAGTCGTTGATATTTCTTTAGTTATTTGTGTGGACTTGTTGCAAGATCTGTTGCTTTTGGGACTTATGAAGTATCTGGTTTTGTCTTGATTGAATCTTAAGCCCCTGACTTTAGTTTTTGTTTTGTTTTTTTTTCACATTTACTCGAATAAAATGCGATTTTTTTAAGATAAGTTTGATAAAATCTTTATTTTATAGCAACTAAAAAACTTACTGAAATGAAAACAAGTATTTCTCTAATTATTTTGAGTAGTAAATATTATTTTAAAAGCATTTATTTTAATAAAAATATAAATGAAAAATTAACATTGTCTTATCTTTGCTTATAACTCATGGTTTACGTTAATTTGATAATAATTACACCCAATAAAGTCTGCTAGTACATAGATTTCAAGTTAAATTAAAACAACAAACACATGAAACATCAAACTATTAAAAAATCCATCCAAACTTACGTCAGAGACAGCAATATTGCGAGTACAACGCAAATATTTGATCAATAGACAAATATTTATGCTAGACACTAAAACTATGCAGATAAAATGAAGTGATTGAAGTGTATAGGTGGGAATACACGCTCACTCGCTAACTTAATTATTTTTTTCTCGAAAAAATATTTCTGATCTTTAAAATTAAAAAAAAAAAAATACAAATAAAATATATTTACCTTATTAATAACTTTGGTACCGTTAAACTTCTTCACGAATTCTTCTGGTGTGGCTACTGTGAAATCTTTCTCTTGCTGTCTATTTTGTATCATAACAGTACCCTGTGACATGCTCGGCCTGAAACAAATACGGATTTTTTAGTTAGAAACAAAAATGTTTAGAACATTGTTTAAATACTCCATTTTATAGGAGCTTGAAAACCAATCATTATTTACCATTTACCTAATTGCGCAGATGCAGACGGTACCGTAACGACGTTTCTTCATATCTGTCATCATTTTGACAGTTATGGTTGGGAACATTTTGCAAAACGTCAAATGAAAATGACACATGAGGAAGATTTGAGAAAGAAAATGCTCAAGTCGAGTAGATTATGGAAATATGACGAGAGGATATGGTTGGTCTGACAAATATGTCAAATTATCTCAATTATTTCAAAAACAAAGACAGATAGGTACAGGGGCTATTGAAGAAAGTTGACATGAATTGAAAAGGTGCATTTAAAAAGGTAATAATATACAGAATGTTCCATTAAAAACAATAATAATAATAATAATAAATGACTTTATTGTGCATATTATGGTTGCCTCAGAATTACAAAAATAAAACACATATGGGGTTGTAGCAATATGCACAATCTCAGGACCAGGTCCAGTAACATAGAAGCTACGTTGCTGCTCTACCTAATCCTGTATTGTTAACGTGACAATTCTAACACATAAAAAATGCCTAAAATTAATTAATTCTGTGTGTGTCCAATAAACTTGTGCACTCCAATATAATTTAATGTTGTGCAACATTTGCCTCACAATATTTTTTATTTGGAGACTTTTTCTCTAAATTACTCAGGGAAGGAATTATCTTCCACTTACGCACTTGCTGAACACGTTGTATACAACGTGTTCAGCCAAGAATGAGACAATACGATATCTCAAGAAAGATTTTAAAATTCTGAAAACTTTGTTTTAGATGTACGGTAGGCGCACATATTTTGTGATAAAATGTTTTTAAATTAATTCGTCATCGCTAGATAATATAAAAAATAAACGGAGCTTCTTAATAAAGCGGATAGGCTTGTTGAAAAAGTTACACCATCAGGTATGTTTGCACGTTTGTCTCGTTGAAGGATGTTCGCCGCGATGAAAAAATTAAATTTCGAGAAAGACCGTTTCACATCTACCGAAGTAAGACAGGCATAATTAAAATAATCTTTAGAATTAGTTAAGGAATCTGCAGATGCCCCACCATACATTTGTCTTAATCTCGTGTAATCGGAATTCTTTTTTAAAACACTGTCCCCTTGACCTCAATACATTTATTCAATCGTGTTTTCCACAAATCAAAAGCTGCTCGCCATTCATTTTTCGGAATACTGCCAAAATACTCATGAATTGCGGCATCAATCTCATTTTCTGAAGAAAATTTGCGGCCCCGAAGGTGTTTTTTTAAATTAAAGAATAACCAGAAGTCACACATCGCCAAATCCGGTGAATAAGGCGGATGTTCAATCACGCGGATATTTTTTCCCCTCAAATAAACAACAGTAGCGCGCGCCGAATGCGAAGAGGCATTGTCGTAACGCAACAAAAGGCCCCTTACATTAAGTCCTTCAAAAACTTCAGGCAAACATTTATTAATGTACCAGTTTGCAGTGACTGTGCGCTGTTCTTCTAACTTAATGGGTTTGACCAAACCGGTGCTTCTGAAGAAAACAGCTTTTTTCATGGAGCGTTGCTTTTTTGGTGTTGTCGGTGTTGGATCGTCTTCATGGATCCACGCACGGGATTCCTGTTGAGTTAGAGTATCATAAAATGGTATATAGGTCTCATTACTTGGCACAATTTTGGAAATAATCTGATGACCGCCATGTTGAGAGTTTCCCTGCTGACTCTTACACGTTCTGACTTCTGGAATTCCGTTATGTGGTGTAGCACCCAACGACACACAACTTTCTTCATCCGCAGTTCCTCATGCAAAATTTTTGAAACTGCTGCGGATTCAATCCCTAATGTCATCTGGATCGTACTGTATGTGCAGTGTGGGTCTTCGGTAATCATGTTCTGGACATGAGCAACATTTTCTGCAGTGACAGCTGTTTTTGGTTTTGTGTCACGTTGTTCATTAGTCAAGAAACTCCTACCTCGTTTAAATTCGGCAAACCACCGATAAATGGTTGCCCTTGAATGCTTTTCTTCGCCAAATGCTAAAGTTAGGCGTTCCACGTACTGGTTTTCGTTTAAACCGCATTTAAAATCGTAGTAGATTAATGCACGAAAATTCTCTCAACTCATTTCCATCGCGTTTACGAACTAAACAATTTTCTTCTTTCTACACACTTGATTGTTATTTAATGACGTTGCACGGCTGAGTCACTAGACCTACAAGCTTACTTGTCCTAATATTGTTTTATCTAAATAGGCATCCATTTCAACGTATCTCATTAGAAACGGAGTCACCCTCGTACGATACATCATCAACTATATTCTTCGTTTATTTTGGCACGTATACTAGCACTATTGATTCTGTCGACCAGCGAAGAAAGTGAGTTCGTTAAATTTCCCGTATGAGTTTCCAAAATATTTTCTTTGTTTCAAATTGACTTTTAGGAATGAATTTAAATTAACCTATTTAATACTACAGTACCGTGCAATCGAATTAGGGTCACTTTGATTTTATACAAATATTTGCTATTAATATTATAATAACCAAAATTTCTAAATATTTTCCGCAATGAAATGTTTTTAATTGTATTTGAGATAATCCTCTTAAGTAGGTATAAAATTCTCGTTATTATAACCCCCACCAAACATTCCTTTCTATCCAAGGTACGTTTAGGGTCGGTAATCGGTGACTGGCTTTACCTGCTTCAAGTTAGTTTACGTGTAGTTTTGATGGTGTAAAGTGCAAGTATTATATTTTCGTGCTATAATATTCGTTTTACATGTTGTTTTAGTGTAATTAAATTGAAATTTCGTGACGTTTAGTTTTCTTTTTTTTATTGATAAATTTTGTGAAATGGGCAAACGTAAAGACATTTCAAATGAGAAAAAAAACAAGAATTCAAGTGTTATTAGAGACGGGGCTGTATTCGCATCGGGAAATAGCCAGAAGAGAACGAGTTTCTCGTCAAACAGTCGACAGGGTAGCGATGTTAAAGAAAAAAAATTTACCAGCGACTTCAAGTGGTCGTTCTCATTGTCGCGGTATTCGAAAAACTTCGCCACGAGAAGACAGAGTTATCATAAAAAGGGCATTAGAAAACAGGCAACTGTGCATTAAAGAATTGCGCTTATATGAAGCCAATATCAGAAGTAGACACCCTGCAAAAAAGCCGAAACTTACTTTAAGGATGAAAAAGGCAAAATTGCAGTGGGCGCAACAGCATCGGCATTTTACTGTTGAGGATTGGAAAAAAGTATGTATCAATATTTTATGTATATTTTCAAAATTTGGAACATTTTTAGTAAATTCAAAAATGTAATGAAAATTTCACATTTATGCAAGATGGTGCACCGTGCCACAGGGCAAAAACAATTCTAAAAATGTTTTCAGCAAGAAAACTGAAGATATTGCCATGGCCAGGCAATTCCCCCGACCTGAATCCAATCGAAAATGTTTGGAATTCTTTAAAACGTACAGTTTATGCATCTCCCAATACAACAGTTGACGTTTTGAAAGCAAACATAACAAATAGCTGGCAAAATAATGCTCACCTTAAAGAAGTTGCAGCAGCGTGTATAGCAAGCATGCCAAAAAGAATTGCTGCCGTCATAAAAGCAAGGGGTTGTTCGACAAAATATTAATGTACGTGTTAATATAAATATATATATATAAATAAATAAAAATTGTTTTTATCAAACGTTGATACTTTGTATTATTTATTAAGCTAAAACTCAAATTTATATAGTGGCCCTAATTCTTTTGCACGGTACTGTAGATAAAGTGACAATTTTTTCGGAACAAGAACAATCTCAGAAAGCTAACAAAATCGTAGTGCATCGGGCAGTTGTACACTCACAAACATACTTTCAAATAATTATATTTACAAGTCAAAGTATGCAGGATGTTTGTGATGACGAATTTAAAAGGATGCAAATTTGCTACATTAGATTCAGGATGTCATTTGAATTGGTAAATTAGTCATATTTTAGCGCTTAAAATTTTGTGTCACGTTAAAGCCTGAAGCTTATTTTAAAGCTATTGTATTGTAAAATTTGATATGCATTTAATCAATGTTAATAAACATAAAAAAATAAAATAAACTAAAAAAAGTTACTCTATAAATTGGAATTAGTCGCTAATATAACAGCTTTTTTACAACATGAGACTATTTTTACAAATTACCATATAATTCTAAATTATAATTTGTTTAAGTCTAACAATTTCTTATGTATTTTGACTATTCCATTTACAAGCAATATAATACAGCTATATGATATGCTTCTAGCTTAACCTGAGGATGGACCTTGACCCGAAACCGGTCGTTATTTAGTTATATTAAAAAAGAATTTTGCGAGTAAAAGGACCTTTTTATCAACCCTTCTTCCTAATATTAACAACTCGCAACGAGTCACCATTGAACATCTAATAAATATACTTACTAATTTTCCTTGGATCTCCAAACCATTAATTTATAAATATGCACTGACACGAAAAAAAGCAAAACACGAAAAAAAATCTACTTTAATTGCTTTTGGTGTCTAAAAATAGGTCAAAACCTAATCACCTTAGCATTCTGCTGCTCAATAGTGACTATGTGGGCGACTAACATGACCAATGTCGTCATAATAGGTTTGGTTTACTTAGAATTTCTTTGAAGTTGATTTAAGAATTATCTCGTATGATTAACACAATGATTTAGATGCCAAAAATTGAATCTTACGTCCTGATGAAGTTCTTGTTAATAATTTATTTGCCCAACATCCAATTACGATAAAATTTGTCAAATTTGATAAGTAATACATTAATACTTAAATTTGTTTTAACAAATTTGACAAAATTTTATTTGCCCTATATTAACTCTTGTCTGAAGATGAGCTAAATTTTTCTCGAAACCGGTAGCGAATTATTATTAAAGAGTTTTTGTGAAATTAAGATCATTATTACCGCTTTTGTCTTCAATATAAATCACTAACACAGAGTTGCCTTGGATCATTTAAAAGATATTTTTTGTGCATATTATGTAATTTTACATAACATATTTCGAAATTAATTTTAAAAGTTCATTGTCATCTTCGCATTTAGCAACTCTAAATTTACGGCAATTTATCACTTATATTTTACTTATTTAGAAGATGAAAACTTTAATTAAATTTGTTGACTAGTAGAATCAAATAGTATACTAAAAAAGAAACATGACAAAGACTTACGTCAGGCAGCTTCCGACTCTGAGGAATCTCCCGATCAAATTTACGGGAATATTGTTCTCCTCCACGGTTGGCGATTCTTGTCGTTCCTCTGGACTTTCGGCTCCGTCACCGATGACGAAACGCTTACTGTTTCTTCGGTTCAACTGTTTCCCGTGCATATTGGCTAGTTTAATTCAGTGCGGGTATTATTTTACACAGGCATTCACGTCACGACGAAATTACGATAATATTACAGATGAAGAACAAGGTACTTATATGTTATTGTTCGTAAGTGTTATTTAATTGCTTCGGCATTTTCGGGTAATTTGAAGCTGTTTTGGTGCGGGTTCGTTTATAGGTGAAAACCTGTTTCAAACTGAATTAGTAAAAGCGCCCGTACTTCGCAAGGTCGTTAAAATTTTAAGGTATATAACAATAAATTAATTTAAATTTTATTGATTTAGTCAATTAACGGATTGGTTATTAAGAAGTGCACATCAGAAAGTTAAGTGAACTAATGAGAGAACGTGTCAAAAAACAATTTCTGTTTTTGAAGATTCCATAGAAAAACAAAATTCTCGAAAACACATAACGAGATCTGTCAACATCGTTTATTATTTCATAAAGCAACAAGAAATCCAATCACTTTTTAAGTAATCTTCTTTTGGGAAACGCAAGAGATAAGACTTAGAAATCATATAACCACATGAAATTATCTTGTAAATAATGTAATCACAAATATATTGGACAAACATGACAACCATCATTAATACGTTATAAACAACATGCAGATTTACAAGTGGAAAGAATGCCTAATAACAATAACCAAAAAATAAATGCTAATATAGCTCATGGTATTGGTGGAATCATTCCCGGCAAAAACAATGTAGCAGAGAAAATAGCGCTAACACATGAACATGTTTCTGCCTACCCGGCGTCATCAGCATGGTTCTGAGCACTATCTTCTGCTGCTACAATTGCGTTTGCCGGGAATGATTCCACCAATACCATGAGCTATATTCGCATTAATTTGTGGTTATTGTTATTAGACATTCTTTCCACGTGTATTTCTATACATCATGGTAAGCCTGAGGAATCATTTGCACGTATAGATGTCCTGTGTGTCCTTATTAATGGTAGCATTAAACTACTTGGACAAATTGTAAGATATAGGTATTTGGATGGTTGAAAGAGTTGTCTGTTTGTGACACATCGTTTCCAAAGTCAGATTTTATTTCCTTATGAATAGAGACCGGCAATTGGAGAGCAATCGCAGCGGCGGTGTGACTATGTTTAGGTGGGCGGAGAGAGCTGGTCGATTATGATACGACACGACAAATCATCATCACTCAGTTCAGTTTAGCATTGGATAGCGGATAGGGCGTGTTGATTTTATTGATATAGACGTAGTTATTAATTGTAGTTATTATTTAGTGTAGTGCGTTCTGATTTTATTGATACAGACGTAGTTATTAATTGTAGTTTTTAGTGAACATGTCGAAGGCTAAAAAACGACCCTTTCAAGACATAGTAAATAAGTTTATTTCTGACTTTTCCGATTTGTTTTACAACGGGAGTAAGATAGTTTGTAAAGTGTGCAAAATACATTTGATGTCAAATAAGAAGTGGGACGGTACAAGACACGTAAATTCCGCACAGCATAGAGAACGAAAATTGGGTATGCCATCGAGAAGTGCTTTTTTTTATGTAATTCTTATGTTGATAAACTGTAATTTGCCACTAGGCTTACTCGATAAACAACCGTTTAAGGACTTTTGGGACAAATACAATCCCGAGTTGTGGTTGCCAACGGAGAAAACGGCACGTAAGCATGTTGCATTTGTACGCGATGACGTGGAAAAGAAAATGAAACGCATACTGAAAAACAGTTTCTTTGGTTATGTATTGACGAGACAACAGACTGTAAAACAAATCAATTGTAAATATTATGGTACGCATACTAGACCCTAGTAAACCTACATTACCACTGTTACTAGCTAGCCGAAGACTACAAGAATGTACTGCTGCATCAATTACGAAGGTTGTACTTAGTACGTTGGAAAAATTTCAAATTTGAAAAGATAAAGCGTTGATGTTTATGAGCGATGGCGCAGCGATAATGCGTTCGGTAGGCCGTTCTCTTCTTGAACGTGGTTGCAAGTGTTTACATGTTACGTGTAAAGTGCATGCTTTTCATCTTGTGGCAGAAACCATTCGACAATGCCCTCCCGAGGTAGATGCATTAATAGCAAGCACAAAAAAAGTATTTTTTAAATCTCCCAAACGCCTACGATGATTTCACACAGAGTGTCTTGGTATTCGTCAACCACCGGAGCCAATTCTTACACATTGGGGAACATGGTTGCAGGCAGCTTTTTATTATGCTGAACATTTCAAAATACTAAAAGCTGTTGTTGCACAATTCAATCCTGCCGAAGCTGCAGCTATTAAGGAGAGCCAGTCGCAATTTCAAGATATTTCCGTTGAAACAGATTTAAAAAATATTCGTAGCTACTATAAAGGATTAGCTGACGCAATAGACCAATTACAAAATAGATCGTTATCATTATTGGAGTCTCTGCAAATTATGGACGGAGTGCATACACAGCTACTGACTATACATGACGCAAAATATAATCGCGTTTTAGAAAAGTTCGAGAGTGTGCTACAGAAAGATCCCGATTTTAGCACACTAAAACAAATTTGTGATGGTGTATCGAATAATCCACTGACTAAGTACAAAGAGTATTTTAATCATGCACGTATTACATCGGTAGATGTTGAACGCTCTCTTTCAAAATATAAACTCATTTTCTCACTACGGCGAACATCGCTCACCGAGACAACTGTGAAAACACATCTAATGGTGTCAACTTTTTGCCACCGTTATCCATATGATGTTAATACTGATAATGGTGCTTCTAGTTTTACTGTTCCGTAGCCAAGGCTGCTTAAAAGGGTGAGTGTTTCACTACTTTTCACATATTATAATTATGTATTAGTTCTGTTATTTTTTTTCTATTTTCTTACTATCGTTTTTGTATACTAGGCAGGTACGGCTATGGCACGGCTCCCTGTTACCAGGCTCTGCTTATGAAACAGGTATTTTTAAAACTAGTATGGCAGAATCGTTAGGAAGTATCATGTGCTGCGTGTCCCAACCTTCTATTGTGTAAATAGTGCGAACCTAAAATTTTCTAATAACATAATAGGCGTCGTAAAGTGTCTTTCAAAAATATTCCCGCCTATACAGAGTGATCGATAAATAGCAAACCAAGGACCTACTTTGTTACTTAATGGAACGCCCTGAATATAATTACGTCACGTACAAAAATACTCCTGTAATATAATTGCACATGCGTTGAAGGATACTTTTGAACATTTCAGCCATGTTGGACGCTCAGTTATTGCTTAACAGTTCTTTGTGTCATTCGATGTTAATGTTTCTGTAAAAATGGGAAAAATCGATTATCGATACGTCATTGAATTCTTGCGTTTGAAAGGCAATACGCCCACGCAAATTAAAGTCGAGAAGGGCGCAGCTTACGAGAACTCTGCATCATCATTTGCCATACTGACATTTTGGGCAGCTGGGCAACCTTCGGGACGGCTAAAAACTGCAACCGCTATCGATAACATCGGAAAAGTTCACCAAATGGTGCTAGAGGACCGTCAAATTAAGGTTGGAGAGATAACAGAGGCTCTAGGCATCTCGAAAGAAACGGAAAACTGAAGGTGCAATCCCATGAAGAAAAATTCGCCGAACAATCACCAAACGAATCCGATGAGCATAGCGAGCGTTTTCATTAAATGACGGCGAGATTCGAACATTGGTACAGCAGCAAAAAGCTACATGCTCTTTTGGGTGACATTTGTTGGAATTTACAAGAAGAAGATGACGATATATAAGAAGAATCAGGGCAATCAGAGAATAAAAAATTAAGAAAAATGTTCTTTTTGCAAAAATTTTTTTTTCAAACAGTTTCTATTAGATGTGTATTTGTCGCTACGATGTTTATTCGATTGATTTCCATCGATTTAAATTTAATAAATGGGCAAAAAGTAAAAGAAAATACGTTATTTGGGATCTTTGGGCCTAAAATTTTTAAATTAAAATTGCTCGAAAACGCAAGCTAACTTTTAAAAACGGTTAGCACCATTGAATTCAGCATACTCGAACTAGGTTCACCCCCCAGGTGCCCAGCTTGTTGCAAAGAAAAAGTCTCCAATTCGAGCACAGTGTAATAGAGCTGTAGGCACCGAACGAATTAACAAAAAACAGTTTTTTTCTGACTCCATTGAGCGCGTAAAACTGTAATTTTTTTGCCCATTTGAGTTTTCGAAATGCCCCAAACATCGGAAAAAATCGCCTGTATATAATGCTTCAACATACCAATTAATACGATAAACACTATTTATGATAATTAACCTTCACAAATACTTATTTAACCAGGCTGAAGTGTGCTATGTCACGTAAGTGGTTGTAAAATATTTTTATTGCACTTTTTTGTAATTTAACTATTGTTTTTTATACTTTCCATGTATCTTTTGTCAATTAAGATGACGATCACTGTCTAGCAAAAATTGCCCACCTAATGTAAGTAATTAATTTCCCATGTAAGTATTACTCTGGAAATTAATGTCAATTACTATATTATATGTACCTATAATTTAATTTTGACCAAAGGTCGCTTTCAATTTCCTTCTTATACTAGAAAGGGACATCTGTATATATATAGCCTTGGTTGATAAAACCTCGCCGCCTGTAGACCTTCGTAAATGTAAAAGAACTCGTTTTAATATCAGCAAAAAGAATAATGGAATATCAGGGTGGGAATTACTTTAAAATGGCATAGAGGTGTTCTGAGAAATCAAATTAAATCCAAACGCAAACAATTCTAAGAATTAAAATTGGTTACATGGAAAAAAAATGTTATAAAGAATCAAACAATTTACTACAATTTTTTTGAGAATATACGATTGGCTTACAACTTGTGCAAATTCCTACTATTCGATTGTGGTTAACGGATTGTATTTCTATTAAATTATTCCTGTAAAAGTTTGGTCAAAGATCTGTTACAAAGGTTGCTACAATAATGTACAAGTTTTAGTTATAAAAAATGCAACAATTATGTATGCAGTGTCCTTACAATTATATATAATGGTTGAAAGAACAAATAACAATAACTATTCTTATGTTTTCGTATCTCCAACAGCTTTCGAATTTACAGGTAGCATTGGTCAGCCACGGGAATGTCACCAATACCTATGCTGTTTCGCAGGTATGTGATGATACCTCCAAACATTCGTAGTTAAAAGATAAATACCGAAAACTCCATTCCCAAACAATTGTGAACCCGATGAAAATGATTTGACTGTATAAAACGTAATGATTTATTAGAAAAAAAAGTATTCGTTGTGACATCTAATGCTGAATAGCCAATATTCTCTGGGTCTAATCGTAAGGCAGGAAGGATTTGGTTTATGCATTTAAGTAGGTTTCGATATAAGTAGTCTGGGCAAACAGCGGTAACAGTCAGTGTAGTACATATGTGGTGCGGAGTCGGCGATTATTTATTTCACGCGTTCACAGCGTCAGTACTAAATCGATGCTGTATGCGAGTAGTTCTGTGTATATGTAGGCTGTCGTAACTTATTTCGTAATTGTACGCTTATGTTTGTTTTAAAAATGTCGCAGTTAGGTATGTCGCGAAAACGACCAATGGCAGACATAGTTAGAAACTTTATAGTGGGCATGCCGGACTTAATTTTTGATGGCGCTAAAATTCAATGTCTAGTTTGTAAAATCCCTTTAATGCGTTGGTCCAGAAGCCATTGTCAACGTCACATCGAAAGCAAACAGCATTCTTCTGCAAAAAGTGGCATACGAGACCAAGAAAAATTTACATTTGATTTATGTGTTACTCTTATTTTATGTAATCTATCGTTTCGTTTACTAGACAAAAAAGCATTTGTCTCCTTCTGGAATAAATATGCGGACTGTAAATTACCTAGTCGGACATCGATACGAAATGTAGTACCATTTGCTCGTGAACATATAGGAAAAAGAATGAAAACGGAATTGAAAGATAAAAAACTGTGGTTGTGTGTGGACGAAACAACAGATCGTCAAAAACATTGTGGTTAATGTAATGGTACGTACAATGGAACCACATCGACCGTCATCCTCCTTCTTATTTGCTTCCAAAGGAGTTATAAATTATACTGCCGATGAGATTTTAAAGGTGGTGTTGAACTCATTGAACAAATTTGAAGTTTATGAGTGATGGTGCCGCAAACATCCGTTCTTTGGGCCGATCTCTTAAAGAACACAGTGGTAACTTCTTACATGTAACGTGCAAAATCCATACTCTAAATCTTGTGGCACAAACGATTCCTACATGTTTTCCACCAGCAAATGCATTGATTGCTAGTACAGAGGCAGTGTTTCTAAAGCCCCCGAAACGTACCCGACTATTTCACAAACTGTGTCCCGATTTACCTTAACCACCACAGCCGATTGTTACACGTTGTGAAACATGGTTGCAGGCTGCGTTTCACTACAACAAATATTTTAATCAAGTAAAGAAGGTAGTTTTAAAATTCAATCCGACAGAAGCTGCAGCAATCAAGAAAAGCCAGGAAGTATTTCTCAAGATAGTCAGGTTAAAAGAGATTTACAAACTATTCACAACAATTACTTCGGACTAGCGGAGAGAATAGAAAAATTACAAAATGTTTCGATGTCGCTAGTGGATTCTGTTCAAATTGTGAATGATGTTCACGCACAGTTATGCGCTGTAGAAGGCGAAACAAATTGGTGTGTAATACGAAAATTTGAAAGTGTTTTAGAGAAAGACTCCGATTTTCTTATATTAAGACAAATTTGTGAAGGTGCGTGTGAAGATGCATTAAGTTGTTTCAAAGATTATTTTAAATATGCAAGTATAACATCGCTAGATGTCGAACGGTCGTTTTCGGCATTAAAAAACATTTATTCCGCACGTCGTGCTCGCTTGACTGAAACAGCCGTAGAAACATATCTAATGATTCAAATATTTAACAGATGTTACCCAGTTTGTGATTTCACGGAAGACTTTTAAAACGATAAGTGTTTCAGCACGTTTTATAATTTATTTCTTACCTTCTATTTTGTGTAAACTTTTATGCGCTCGCCACGCCTCTGGCTGTTACCCGCATATTTGCCCAGATTACTAATATTTATTTACTATCCAGTAATCTGAAAATATTCGGATTAAAGAGTTTGTACTGTACTTCAATTTCAACGTGAAACAGGCTATAAATCTAACACAGATCAATGACTTTTGTTTTAGAAATTTTTGGTCAGTTGTATGTATTTTACGTACGTTTAATTTCAATACAAACAAGATCCAAGATTAGTGGGTACTTGCAAATCTATTTGAGTTCATACACATTAAATACAGGGCTATTTTTATCATGTGCTAATTTTTAAACATACGATATGACTATTCATTACGTATCTATCTATAGTTTCCAAGATTAAGATAATATAGAAATTCGGGAATTAGATATATAAGTTGGAGATATTCATAAAATTTGAATAACATGTTGAGGTATTTGTAATTGACTCTAAAATATTTTTTTGAGATAAAAATATTTTTAAAACCATGTTTATCTATTTTTAAAAATTCATGCATATCAAATTTCTTATTTTCTTAGGAATTTAGATAATCATTACAAGATATTTACTTGCAAATAAATAATACTTTTATCGCTAAAATTAGAATATCTATCTAAGCCACCCAAGATATGCAACATAAGTAAATATTTTGCTATTGACACGCCGAGTACGGGCATTTTATACTAATTCAATACCATCAGCCAAATTGATTTAATCCACTTAACATAAACGCTCATAATAAGTGCAACTTAAAGAAAACAAGCGAACCGTGACAATCACATAACCTCAAATCATAATACACCTAACTAGTTCACCTTAAATCACAGCAAAAATTTTCGAAAGTCAAGTAAATATTTCGCCGATGTCTCACGTGTTAACTTTCACTACCTTCTAACCCGTATTCGACAGCAGGAAAATCGATAAGAATATAACCTCAAATATATCCGATAATTCCAAATCGTCGCCTGTCAAAAATGTGAAACAATTGAAATACACGCGAGAGGAACATCGATTACAGCCTACCGCGACCCCGGCAACGCACTGACAGGAAAAGTTCTCGAGGCCGGATTTTTCGACGGGCTGCGCGAAATATTTCGATATTCGCTACGTTCGAATAGAGTAAACACAGTTTTACGATCTGCGGCAGTGTGCCCGTGTACGAACGTCCCATAATACGCAAGTTCCGTGCAAGGAGGAACTAGTTGCGATTGGTAGAGGTTCGCAAAGTCAACAGGTAGCGGTGAATCGTATGTTTTTAGTACGTAACTGTATTTACGGCGAGCGGAATAGTAAAAAAAAATACGTACAGATGATTCGTAGGTTACTCTTTCTAAATGAGAAGGTTCCTGGTAGACTTTCATTTTGAAATGATGAATGGGGTGAATATGTATGAAGAGAAATGGATGTTTTAGGAATTTGAAAGGGTGTAAATGTTAATTTAGAATTTAATTATGAATCGGAACAAATTAAATATTACATGAACTTGATTTTAGAACAAGTTTAGCATCAGAAATTTATATAATTTTAAATTAAAGTTGAATATAAAATGTATGTAAACCTTTTTATTTATTTTGTTTCCCAACCTGATGATTAATAATGATAACAAGGACCGTGGGATAGCATAGCAAACACTAACGTATCGATACCACACAAGTTACTTGATTAAATTCGGAAAAATTGTTTTGAGAATTGGTCGATTCTCTTTGTCTTTTATATATTTACAAAATGTTTCTTAAATTATTTAGTTTTAAGTTTAGAAAATATTCATATTAATGGTAGGAAATCCCTTTAATGTGTTGGTCCAGAAGCCATTGTCAACGTCACATCGAAAGCAAACAGCATTCTTCTGTAAAAAGTTGCATACGAGACCAAGAAAAAATTACATTTGATTTATGTGTTACTCTTATTTTATGTAATCTATCGTTTCGTTTACTAGACAACGAAGCATTTGCCTCCTTCTGGAATAAATATGCGGACTGTAAATTACCTAGTCGGACATCGATACGAAATGTAGTGCCATTTGCTCGTGAACATATAGAAAAAAAAAATAAAACGGAATGGAAAGATAAAAAACTGTGGTTGTGTGTGGACGAAACAACAGATCGTCAAAAACATTCTGTGGTTAATGTAATGGTACGTACAATGGAACCACATCGACCGTCATCCTCCTTCTTACTTGCTTCCAAAAGAGTTATAAATTGTACTGCCGATGAGATTTTAAAGGTGGTGATTTTAAAGAACACAGTGGTAACTTCTTACATGTAACGTGTAAAATCCATACTTTAAATCTTGCGGCACAAACGACTCCTGCATGTTTTCCAGTAAATGCATTGATTGCTAGTACAAAGGCAATGTTTCTAAAGTCCCCGAAACGTACCCAACTATTTCACAAACTGTGTCCTGATTTACCTGAACCACCACAGCCGATTATTACACGTTGTGGAACATGGTTGCAGGCTGCGTTTCACTACAACAAATATTTTAATCAAGTAAAGAAGGTAGTTTTAAAATTCAATCCGACAGAAGCGGCAGCAATCAAGAAAAGCCAGGAAATATTTCAAGATAGTCAGGTTAAAAGAGATTTACAAACTATTCACAACAATTACTTTGGACTAGCGGAGGGAATAGAAAAATTACAAAATGTTTCGATGTCGCTAGTGGATCCTGTTCAAATTGTGAATGATGCTCACGCACAGTTATGCGCTGTAAAAGGCGAAACAAATTGGTGTGTAATACGAAAATTTGAAAGTGTTTTAGAGAAAGACTCCGATTTTCTTATATTAAGACAAATTTGTGAAGGTGCGTATGAAGATGCATTAAGTTGTTTCAAAGATTATTTTAAATATGCAAATATAACATCGCTAGATGTCGAATGGTCGTTTTCGGCATTAAAAAACATTTATTCCGCACGTCGTACTCACTTGACTGAAGCAGCTGTGGAAACATATCTAATGATTCAAATATTTATCAGATGTTACCCAGTTTGTGATTTCACGGAAGACTTTTAAAACGGTAAGTGTTTCAGCACGTTTTATAATTTACTTCTTACCTTCTATTTTATGTGTAAACGTTTATGCGCCCGCCACGCCTCTGACTGTTACCGCATATTTGCCCAGGTTAGTTATATCACAACACAGTTTCCTAAGGATAGTAAATAGTTCTCTTAATTCAAGAAAGCGTTTAGGTATTGTTCATAAATCAATAGTTTTTTGGAAGAAAATTGTGGTACAATACATATTTTCCTAAATATTTCGCAAAGTATCTATTTTAGAATATTAGTAGACGTATGGTCAAATTATCCTTACTTGCATGTTATATGTAATTAAATAATAATATTGCTAACATTACCAACTGTATTTTAAATTTTACCCCAAAATCATGTGGTCCTAATTCGACGGCCATGTTCTGTAGAACCCCCAAATCCTTGACCGATGTCAAACATTATACCTAGATACTGTTAATACTGCAGAAATACTTGATTGGTTGTGTTCCTCGAGTGTACAGCATAGAAGTACATTTAGATACGTTTATTCTTACAGTCTTGCAATAATCTAATATCAGAAAATAATTTTTAATCATCAGCTCCTGAGAAATTTTGCTAAGAACTTGTCAGAGTATGATTTCGATAAGTTAGCCAAAAATTGCATTTTAAGAAAGGAATAATGTTTAGAAATTTTATAGTAATACACAATTCCATCTGGGTTCAAGTTAATTGAAGGTGTTCATTTACAGTAGGAAAATGAACCCAAACATAACTCCGAGCTGTTTAGAAATTAGCAAAAAGTATCAAAAACCTTGGGAACCTTGTACTAGTGCTTGGGGTAATTCGCCGGCAGATACTCTCTAAAAGCTTGTGTTGAAGCTACTCAGAATTTGTAAGGAAATCATTCAACGAAAACCTACATAGATGTTTCAACGAAAATTATGAAATTATTTTTTCTAATAATTGTATTTTTATTTAAAAAAGATAATAAGCAGAGTTTAATTTTTGTTGTATAATTCTAGTTGTTCCAATTTCTAGTTCATTTTCTTTAATTCATTACCTTTTCCATAAATTGGTTTAAAATTTTTAGAATTGTGATGCATTTAGACACAAATAAAAGATCATCAATACCCAAAAAGAAATATTTGAACTTACTTGAGTCGGCGTCTTTTCTCCAGCAAAGCTCGAGTTTCTTCCGGGGAAAGACCATATCCACCTTGGCCATTAGACGGTGCGAGTGGTGGGTGATTTTCGAGGTCTGTGTAGAAGAGATCGCTTTCTTCTTTGCTTTCATCACCCAACGTCCACTGCAGGCCATTTTGGACGCCGTTTTCGGCGTCTCCGTTTACTTCCACTACCGATTCTGATTCCATGTCCTCTTCTTTAGCTGTAGTTTCTCCCTCTTTTGACCACCAGACCCAGTCAAAGAGATTCCAAAACCCTGGAACAATAAAGATTGAATAATTAGTGATTAAAAATGCAATTATTTTCTTTGTATTTAAATAGATAAGAAATATTAACTGATCCGTTAATAATAATCAATCAATAACCTTCCCAAGGTTATTGATAAATTACATTTATAGATATGATTTTTAATTTCATTTGGAAATGTTAGATTAGATTTTACAAATCAAGTAAAAATTTTACACTTACACTTATGTACTTCTTTTGAAGCAACGTAATGTGGGAAACGAAGGAATAATAACTTTTGCCAATTAAGTACATTTATCGCTAAGTTATGAAAGAATTATCCGTATCAGCTGCATATTGCTAAAAATAAGTTTAATAATATAGCGTGTTTCGATTTTTATCGAAGTGGAAAAGAATAGGGGTCAACTAGGTTGAAGATTTCAACTATCTAAATGTTGCTTTATGAAAATAAACATTATACAATATGAAGATAGATGTACTATACTTTTCGAAGTGACTTGTAGATAGATTTTGGTCGAAGTGGTGATTGCGAAGGACTACATTTTATTTAAAACATTTAGAGGGTAGTGCAGGACTTTGGCCATCATTTAAAAGCACCAATATGAAGGATTGTTCTTAAAAAGTATTTTTACCCATGGGTTTTATACAATTACACTATATGTTTTGCTTTTCCATTCTATGTTATTTTTTTTTTGTATTATCAGTAGCATGTATTTTATTGGTTTTTATAACTTTTGAATGGTGCTTAAAAAACACCATTTTCATAAGTTTAATAACTCATTATTCCGAAAATGTTTTGTGGTCAATGAAAATCGCAAATTGCATCTTGCATTACACGCTGGCAATGCTAATGGATTTACGTTGATGCTGAACTTGTGTTTTCATCGGCAACCATCTCTCGTAACTATCATGGAAATGAATAGAGCAAAGTATTTGCAATGGTTTGAACATCAATTGCTTCGCCATTTAAAAGCTTTATCTATAATAATTTTAGATAATGCTTCCTACCACAGCACAATTCTAAACAAATCATCTACAACATCATATATTAAAGCTGAAATACAGAAGTGGCTTGCAAAGAATAATATAACGTACGGTTATAGTTTTGTTAAAATCCAATTACTTGATTTAGTTAAAAGATAAGTGCATCAACAGTTTTATTAGATTGTTCTCATCGTTGCTTGTAATTTTGTAGAAATACATCTGCAGCGGTGTATGAAATAGACCAACTTGCAAAGAAGTATTGTCATAAAGTCCTGCGTCTTCCACAATTGTATTTTCAATCCGATTAAACATATTTGGAGTATGCTGAAAAGTTATTATACTCGACATGTTGGAGAAAGTGGTGGTGCAAATGAAAACACAAAATCAGTTTGGGTAGATGCCCTCAAAACAATAACTGCCGACACCTAGAAAAATACTACAAGAGTATAGGGAGCAGGAAAGGAACAATTGGAAATTGCTCCGATGAGCTACATAATAAAAAAAATATCAAGCAAACAAAAATGTTACATTCAATACTAGTCTGTCAGTACTAAATCGATGCTGTATGCGAGTAGTTCTGTGTATATGTAGGCTGTCGTAACTTATTTCGTAATTGTACGCTTATGTTTGCTTTAAAAATGTCGCAGTTAGGTACGTCACGAAAACGACCAATGGCAGACACAGTTAAAAACTTTATAGTTGACATGCCGGACTTAATTTTTGTTGGCGTTAAAATTCAATGTCTAGTTTGTAAAATCCCTTAAATGTGTTGGTCCAGAAACCATTGTCAACGTCACATCGAAAGCAAACAGCATTCTTCTGCAAAAAGTGGCATACGAGACCAAGAAAAATTTACATTTGATTTATGTGTTACTCTTATTTTATGTAATCTATCGTTTCGTTCACTAGACAACGAAGCATTTGTCTCCTTCTGGAATAAATATGCGGACTGTAAATTACCTAGTCGGACATCGATACGAAATGTAGTGCTATTTGCTCGTGAACATATAGAAAAAAGAATGAAAACGGAATTGAAAGATAAAAAACTGTGGTTGTGTGTGGACGAAACAACAGATTGTCAAAAACATTCTGTGATGGTGCCGCAAACATGCGTTCTTTGGGCCGATCTCTTAAAGAACACAGTGGTAACTTCTTACATGTAACGTGTAAAATCCATACTCTAAATCTTGCGGCACAAACGATTCCTACATGTTCTCCACTAGTAAATGCATTGATTGCTAGTACAAAGGCAGTGTTTCTAAAGTCCCCGAAACGTACCCGACTATTTCACAAACTGTGTCCTGATTTACCTGAACCACCACAGCCGATTGTTACACGTTGGGGAACATGGTTGCAGGCTGCGTTTTACTACAACAAATATTTTGATCAAGTAAAGAAGGTAGTTTTAAAATTCAATCCGACAGAAGCTGCAGCAATCAAGAAAAGCCAGGAAATATTTCAAGATAGTCAGGTTAAAAGAGATTTACAAACTATTCACAACAATTACTTCGGACTAGCGGAGGGAATAGAAAAATTACAAAATGTTTCGATGTCGCTAGTGGATTCCGTTCAAATGATGTTCACGCAGTTATGCGCTGTAGAAGGCGAAACAAATTGGTGTGTAATACGAAAATTTGAAAGTGTTTTAGAGAAAGACTCCGATTTTCTTATATTAAGACAAGTTTGTGAAGGTGCGTGTGAAGATGCATTAAGTTGTTTCAAAGATTATTTTAAATATGCAAATATAACATCGCTAGATGCCGAACGGTTGTTTTCGGCATTAAAAAACATTTATTCCGCACGTCGTACTCACTTGACTGAAACAGCTGTGGAAACATATCTAATGATTTAAATATTTAATAGATGTTACCCAGTTTGTGATTTCACGGAAGACTTTTAAAACGGTAGGTGTCTCAGCACGTTTTATAATTTATTTCTTACCTTCTATTTTATGTGTAAACTTTTATGCGCTCGTCACACCTCTGGCTGCTACCGCATATTTGCCCAGGTTACTTATTACATGGTGATAAACTTTGTTAAGTCACTTTTATTATCTAGGTTTTATTACCTACTTTTTTTTCGTGTAGATTGTTAATCATTGAATTGGAAATTTTGGAAAAAAGTAGCAGACATTGAAAAATATAATTAGGTATTTTTGAACAATTTTAATTAATTTATTTTTCTTATGATTTGAAATTATAGACGACAATAAAATCCGAATAAAATGTGTGGTCATTTTTGAAGGTGTAAAATCTCAAGCAAATCGCTCACCAGGTTTTATGTGAATGTGATCATGTTTTTAAAAATTAGGGAAATATGAAAGATTCTAATTTCGGGCAAATTTTGTGGAAGTCATTGCATAAAATTTATATTTTTCAATGAACTTGTGCATATTTTTTATAATACAGATAGACTATTTGCATGATTTGTCAACCTATTTACCTGTTAATTATTAATCAAAATGTTCAACGCCAATAGAATCACTGCACACAACAGTATTCTTTTGCGAAATGCATACAATTTACGTTATGACTAATTTATACATATTACTGTTAGTGTTAGAAATAACTATTTCTTCTTGTCGATATGTCGATAAAGTATCAAAATTTGGTGCACTTATTTAACGAGAACTTCAAACCACAAACTTACGAATATAAACACATTATTTCTAAGTTCTAACTTCGTCTATTGTTTTTTTCTTTCATAGTGTAATGTGTATGTACCACAATTTAGCTAAGATATGTATTACACTATAATTAAAAAAATTATAGTATAAAACCATAAGCCTATCAAACATTCTTCCGTAACCAAAAGATCAGAAACAAAGATTTTGATCCATTCAACAACAATATTGACATAATACAAAGTTGAAAATAACCACAAAACGTCTTATTTCCAGTAAAGATCCGATCACATTACTTAATTAGATTCTTTCTTAACTTACGTGATATACCTCCGAATGCAATCTTCCTAAAATTATAGATCACTAACAGTATACTTAACAGGACGGCAAACGTAACGCTAAATATCCATAACACTAACATAAACACTATTCTCTGTTGCGACTCACCGCGTTCTAAGGACTTTCCGAAAACGGTTTGCGATTATAACAGATCAGAGTGCATCAGATTATGTATCTCATGAAAAAAAATGTACGAACAAGATCAGCGGTGGTCATCGTAACATTCGAAAGCTGTGTATGCTAAAGAATGCTGAGAAATTTTGCTAAATAGATGCTAATCTAAGAAAGATTGAACTATGGGTGCTCAATCGCCCATTTTCAGAGTATAGGGCACCCTAATAGACACAAGATTAAAGTGTCATTCATGGATGATGTCCACTGAAGAGTACAGAGATATTTTTCAATTTCTTTTGGAAAAATAGAGTACTTTATTTTTACAAAATATGGTTTTAATAGTCGATAAAGTTATCAACATAATTTTTAATCAATTCAGGAAATTTGAGTTCTTTCCTATCGACTTTATTGAGAATAAATTAGTAAAATTAACGTTTCGACAACAAAGTTATCTTCATCAGAAGCATTTGTTGATGGAAACCACTACTCTATGGTTATCAAGTGCAAAAACGAAAACATCGTTTTAGATATATTTTGTAAAATTCTAAAATATATTTGTGAAAAATTTTAATTATATTTTCATAATTTATCATTTTTGTAATTTCATGATTGAAAGGACTGTGAAGTTATGGGACGTATTAAAAAATACTTCGGACTATTTTTTAACTGTTTTAGTAGTTTTAAATGATAGCGTCAGCCGTTTTCCCCCCGCTACTATTACCAGTTTGCGGGAACAACCTCCCCCCCTCCCCACTATTTTTTCTCAAAAGTAAACATTTTTATTTGCTGAGAAAATATACAAATTATACGACGGACACCTTTGTGTGTTTTTGACGCAACACTTTTCAAACTTTAACAATTAATAAAGATGAGTAGAAGTAAAAGGAGATCTTTATCAATTAACTTTGCAACCAACGCTCCAGAAGGTACTTATGAACGATGTTCCCGTTTTGGGCTTGTAACGTTCTCATTTTTTAAAATAAAATTGACATTTTTGTTGATTTCGACAAACAACAGTACATTTTTGAACAACACTTGTCAAAATTTGACCTCGAACAGAGACGTTTCCCGTGAACGGCCATTTCTTGTCGATGTACGTTGCTTTTTGAACCCTAGCGAGCATTTCACAGGCTTTGTCCTGGTATTCGCGAACCACCACAGCCGATTCTTACGCGTTGGGCAACGGCTGCAAGCGGCTTTTTATTATTCTGAACATTTCCATGAAATAAAATCTGTGATTTTATAATTCGACCTTGACGAAGCTGCAGCTATTAAGGAGAGCCAGAAAGGATTTCTAGATGCTTCTGGGTTGTCGTTAGTAGAATCAATGCAAATTGTAGACGAAGCTAATACATTGCTACACGGTATAAACGAAGCAAAAAACGGTTATACCAAAGTTCGACAGTGTTTTAAAAAAAAATTCCTATTATACGAGATCAAGACAAATGTGTGGTGGTGCATCTGCAGATTCATTAACTAACTCTAAGGATTATTTTAATTATGCCTGTGTTACTTCTGTAGATGTTTCTCGAAATATAAGAACATTTTTTTCATCACAGCCCACAACCTTCACCGAGACAAATGTGGAAACATATCTGATGGCGCAAGTTTTTCAACAATCCCATCTACACTGTTTAGAAGTTACGTTTATTTACTATATTATTATTTATTGTTACAGTATTAAGTACAACGGATTTTTGAAGAAAGTTGCACACTTTTTACGATTATTACATTACATATACAACACATGCCGTTTTCAAACAATAATAATAATAATGGCAATAAAAACAGTTCAACGAGTGCATATACAGCTCGACCTCCATAATCCGGACTGATTAAAACCGCGGTGATCTGGATTAGTAAATAATTCGGAATACCGAAACAGAACAGTGTTTTATTGAAAAGTGAAACATTTAATACAAAACTAGAAAATAGTACATAAACAAAAAAATATGTGAAACAGAAGCATGCTTATTAAATTTCATATTATTTTGTGAAGTAATTTGTAATTTTTGTTTGATTAATCTTTTTCTGGTTCATTATAAAAGCCATTTCTTTTAATCTTTGAAGTACAAGAACATCATGTAGTGGGATATTACTTTCTTCAGCCCACTTTATGCACATATTGAAACTTTTAACTGCCTCGACATTCTTAACAGTCTGGTTTGTATTATTTAACTCTGAACCTTCACTGTCACTACTACCATGGTGTTCATCTGTAGCGTCTATGTTTACCAGTGGTAACAAATCTTCATCATTTTCAAGCCAGTTACGTATTTCCGCGTTCGTGAAATTTTGCTCAGTGAGAACATTGAGCATATCCGAAACATCTGTTAACTCTTCAGCCAAGGAAAGCCGCAATCCACTCAGAGAAATTAGATCTTCACCATCATATTCAGTGTCTGGGTTGTTATTTGCTACATGAGCCATAATTTTGTGCCAGCACTTCTGCAAGACTTTGAGGGATACTTTTTCCCAAGCATTGTATAGTAGGCATACAGCGTCCCTCAAATTCATGGTTTTGAATAATTTAACAACGTTCTGTTCGTTATTAGATAAAATCTAGGTTAAAAGAGTTTTCTGATAAAATAATTTGGTCAGTCTGATAGCATTTTGATCTAGAGGTTGCAAAAGTGCTGTACAATTAGGTGGAAGAAATAATGTTGTAAAGTCAGCTCTTCTATAGTTCCATGGCTCGAGGAGTTATCGACGATTAACAGGGCTCTTTCAGTTTAGTTGAGACTTCTTAAATGACTTCTAACTTGACGAATAAATGAACAATGAAGCCAATCTAAAAAAATTGCTGTAGTCATCCATGCATTGGCATATGATTTATATTCAACAGGTATGTTCACATTTTTAAATGCTCTTGGATTTTTTGCCTTTCCTATCACCAATAGCTTTAATTTTTGTGAACCATCAGCATTGCAACATGCTAGAAATGTAAGGCGTTCTTTATTTATTTTTCGATCTGGTGCGGTCTTTTCTTGAGCACGAACCAGCGTTTTTTCAGGCAACATTTTCCAATACAGATCAGATTCATCTGCATTGTATATTTGAGTAGGTGCGAGGTTTAATTGTTTAATGTTCTTTGCAAATGCACTTAGGAAGGGATCGACAGCACTTTGATCATTGGATAGTATTTCGCTACACACTTTTAAATAATGCAGGCCATGCCTTTTTCTGAAATTAGAGATCTAACCCCTGCTAGCTCTAAAATTATCACTTCCATAGATTTTAGAATAAAACTGTTGCGCTTTGGTAGATAAAATGTCATAGGAAATTGGAACGTGACTTGATCGTTGTGTACAAAACCATGCATACAAACGATTTTTGGATATTCGGCTTTACGTAATGTTTTTCTAAAGTCGGGAACGGAATCACATTTGCCAATAAATCTAAAAGAAATTACACTACATAGTAAAAGTTCATAATGGTCTTTAAAATATATCATTCCTTTTGATTTTGTTTTTGTTCTTTTTTATATCCGAAATTGTTGATGTTCTTGCTCCGTATTCATTCGCCAACACTCTTCCACTTTCACCACGGACTAGTCTTTCTATTATATCGGATTTTTGTTTTATTGACAACGTAGTATATTTTCTTTTAGGCGGCATTTTAATATATATATCTACAAAAAAAATGTTTATATGTATGTATGTACATATACTTATATAGCACAAGATAACACATATGTACATACTATGTAACAAAAAACAGCTAAACAATTACATAATCCTCAGACACGATATGTAGTAGTCAAAGCAAAGACACACGCTGCTTATGCGAACCCGTTGAATTTAGGAAGGGGAATCCCTCACGATCGATTTCGTCTAAAAATGCAGGTCTGGATTACCCAGTACTGTCAAATGCGGATTATAAAGTGTACAATGTAACTGAAACGCTTGGCCGGATTATCGAGGAATTCGATTTAGTGAAGATTCGGATTATCGAGGTCGCACTGTATTCGCTTTATTTACCAAACGTTTTTATTGCGTCAGCTTTCATTTTTTACCTTGGGCTATTGATTTCAAAATATCACTTCTGTCGGCTGTGAGTCACACATACAATATTTATAATCCGCGGCTCACGCGACTGATCCGATTCTGTTGGGAAGACCGATTGTGGCCCACTTATGTATAAGTATTCATTCATTAACTTCTTTTTATAGTAATTCTTTCTAAACCAAATTTCAAGTTGTAATTTTATTCTTAATAACAATGGACAATGTAACTAGAGACCACTGACTAATTTCAAAATTGAAATTATGAAAATACAGTCGAACTCGAACACCTCTAACTCGAAATTTTCTCTAACTCGGATTAATTTTATTTCCCGGTACTTTTGTTAAGTTCCATAACTCCTCCAAAACTCGAAATTTCGGAGAAATTTCGCCAGTTGTTTGTTTACAGTTTATTACGCGAGGGAATTACCAATTTCTCGGGGAATTACCAATTTCTATTATTGAGACTAGAAGTTCGCTTTTCGCTTCTATGGTCATTTGTGTGGTGTGTTTTATGAGCGATTTATTGTTGCGTCAATATGGCTCCGAAACGTAAATTGAAAAGTTTAAATATCGAAAAGAAATTGGAGATATTAAAAAAGGTGGAAACTGGAATTGAAAAGAAGATTATCGCTGCTGAATATGACATACCGCCCAGTACTTTGTCAACCATAATTAAAAATAAAATAAGTATTCGAAATTTCGTGACTAGCCGAGGCAAAACAGATATGAAAAGAAACAGAGACGTTACAAATAGAAGTTTGAATATAGCCGTATTTAAATGGTTTACATCAACAAGAGATGCAAATATTCCCGTGTCAGGAACACTTTTACAAGAAAAGGCCATAGAATATGGTCAACATTTAGGAGTAACAAGTTTTTAGGCCAGTGCCGGTTGGCTTTATAAATTTAAAAAAAGGTAAAAACTTAGTGTGATATCTGTAATATCGGATTTTTTATTATAAAATTTTTAGATACGGTATATCGCAGAAGAACGTACGCGGGGAAAGTTCTGCAGTTGATGAAAACCAGGTTGTTGACTGGATCAGAAATGTGCTGCCGAGGATATTGGACTCCTATAGTGAAGACGATATTTTCAATGCTGATGAGACCAGGTTGTTTTTGAAATGCATGCCTAACAAAACTTTAGCATTTAAGCACGACAAATGTTTTGGTGGAAAATTTAGCAAAAAAGCGTGTTACATGTCTCCTTGCTTCAAATATGAGTGGTACAGAAAAACTAAAACCTGTGATTATTGCAAAAAGCGCTAAGCCAAGATGTTTTCGAGGAATTAAACGGTTACCAGTGAACTATAAAAATAACAGGAAGGCATGGATGACTAGCGAAATTTTTGTGGAATGGTTAATTAAACTAGATAAACAGTTTTTAATGGAAAAGCGGAATGTAATAATGTTTGTAGATAATTGCCCTGCACATTCTCCAATACAGCATAAACTGAAAGCCATTAAATTGCAATTTCTATTTAATGCTATCATTGCAACCTTTAGACCAGGGTATTATAAGAAGCTTTTATCACTACGAAAAGAGAATTTTGAAACTTATTTTGGATGGCTTAGAAAAAAACATGTCTGTTCCTAAAATAACGCTTTTGGATTGTGTTAAACAGGTTACAATAACTTGGAATGTTGATTTAAAACAAGTTGTAATTCAAAATTATTTCAAAAAAGCAGGCTTTAATATCACTCAATATGAAGAGGATGAAATTCCTCTATCTCAGTTAAGAGAAAGCTTGCTAATTGAGAAACAGGATGTATTGTTCTTGAAGAGATACAGAACGATTTGAAAAGATGTAACGAATTATTAAATATAGAGGACGTGACATTAGAATCTTTTCTTAAAATGGATTCTAATGTGTTAACGACTGCCCAGCTTACAGAGCACGATATTTTGGAAAGTGTGGCAACAATTACATCAACCCTACAAGAGGAAGAAGAAAGTGATGAAGAAGTTCCTGTTCAAAAACCATCACATAGCGAAATCATATGCGCTCTTGATACCTTAAAAAACTACTTTATGACAGAGGAGACAACACCGGATTCAATTTACATGTCATTGAATAAAGTAGAAAAATTTTATGAAGCAAATCGCTCTAGAGTGTCGCGTCAAAATTTAATAACAGACTACTTTCCCAAACCATTAGAAGAAAGTGTTTTAAAACTTTGAAATAAACATGTCCACACTGTTATGTATTATTATCTACGTTGCTTTGTTATTTGTTCGGGTTCTTTATACATTAATCTCCAAATACATATCTGTTGTTTAAATAATATCGAATTAATACATATGTACTTTTTGAGTTAAATTAGTGTATAATAATGTAATTTCTCAATAAAAATTAAATTTTGAAGTTTTTTTCGGTTTTTCTGTATCTCGAATTTTTCGTAACTCGAACTTTTATTTTTGTATATGAAAAACAATTTAAGCGCTATTTTTTGCAAGACAGTATTAACCCAGACTTTGTATAAGAACTAGACAATTTATTATTCTAGATTCTATTATAAAAAAATTGCCTAATTGTTTTTTGTATTGATACTATTGATCAATTCAGAATTATTTGCCAAGCAAAAACAAATCAAGTTAAAATTAGATTCCTCAGCAAAATCATTCGTAAACAACAGTAAAAATCAATAATTTGAACGTCTTTTCCTGTAACACAATGTATATAACAATTCTCGTCCCAGAATATCCATTTAGATTATATCCACATATATAATATGTTACGTATGTATGTACATATTTAACCTAACCTTAAGATATCCAAAGGCACACCAAAGACGCCAGGGCAATGTGACCTTAAGTAGTGATCACGTCGAAGAGGATGGCGTATCATTGACACGCTTGAATTGAGCCAGCAATAACAGAAAACTTTCTGCGATGCTCGTAATAAAACAATCAATTGCACACGATCTGACACGCGATAAACTAGCTCTATAAATTGTATAATACGTATTATGTATTTGTATATCATCGTGTACCACTATGAACTGTCTTTGCGATTGGGTTATGGAAAGAGAATCCCTGATAAGAGGTGCAAAGTGCATGTAAATCTTTTAATCGGTTGATATTTTACCAAGCAAAGACTTCGATTATGTTTACTTAACGCGATAGCTTCTTTAAAGGTGAAAAAAATGTTTTGACTTTAATCTTTTTTATTATGCTACGTATTTGTGTTTGCGTTTTGGGGAATATGATTTATAAAACGATTTGTCTTCTGAATGGAAATGAAGTGCGAGAAATGAATGGAATTTTTTTTTTGATTTCCAAATTTTTATCTACAGTACCGTTCATGGAAGTTCGGGCAAGCTGACAAATTATATTAACTGTTTAGGAAAACATTTTAAAATTATATAATATACACTTCTGTGAGGAATTATTAAAATTAACCTTTTCTGGAAGCCTTTTACCAATTTCCAGGTAGTATTTGTCTAATATAAGACCGTTATCATAAAATATATAATTATGTTGGAAATCCCCAATAATTACAGTGACAATAAAGCTTTATAATAATCCCTAGGAGGGTTAGCTGATTCACTCGTGTTACCTGGAAATATTCGTATACCTTTTATAAAGTATTATAACATTTGTAAACGCAGTAGTTCTGAAGAGATTGTTATTGTGAAAGTATCTGTGGTTGTGCAAGTGAAAAATAAAAGAATTTCGGTTTGACTGCTTAAAATGCCCCGTGGAAAGCCTCTAGCTGTTTTAAAACGATCTGCTTTTATTACCTTGCATCAGGAAGGGTACGCAGAAAGACGGATTGCGGATAGATTAAAAATAAAAAAATCTACAGTACATGATACTATAGTTCGATTTAAGACAACCGGTGACGTGCAAGATCGTAATCGGCCAGGACCGTCAAGAAAAACGACTCCTGCGGACGATTTACGAATAAAGATAATTAGTAAGCGCAATAGAAGACTAACAGCATCAGAAATTGCTGCAGAATTCAATAATGAGCGAGATTCCAAAGTTTCTGTGAGTACTGTGATACGTCGGCTGAAAGAGGCTGGGTTGCATGGGCGAGTGGCTTGTCGAAAACCGTTACTCCGAAGAGGAAATAGGCTGAAACGACTGAAATGGGCACAAGCTCATAGAGATTGGACAGTGGACGATTTTAAAAACGTTTTGTGGACTGACGAATCCAAGTTTGAGGTTTTTGGAAATAGACGGAGAGTTTTCGTACGCAGATCAAAAGGGGAAAGAATGTTACGGAAGTGTATAGTTCCTACGGTGAAGCATGGAGGCGGATCTGTAATGGTTTGGGGTTGTTTTTCCTTAATCGGAACAGGGGACTTGCTCAAAATTGAGGCCATAATGAAAAAAGAGGAATATCGAAAAATCCTGGAGGAAAATGCCATACCGTCAGGAGTCCGATTAATTGGTCGTGGATTTGAATTTATGCAGGGCAATGACCCCAAACATAAATCTCAATTGTGCACAGATTACCTGCAGCAAGAAGAAAATGGAAGAACCCTAAAAATTATGGAATGGCCGCCACAGTCCCCCGATCTAAATATCCGTACTAAAATATACGGATAAACTTTAAAGTTACATACACTGTGGAATGCCATTTGCTTGACAAAATTGCGCAAACGCAAATTCATTTGTGCACCTTACTCATGTTATAAACGACATATTCGTTCACGTACACGACTTTGCTATCGCATTTCCGAAAAATGCCGATTATGCTCTTACGGTATATTTAGCGTTATTTGGCTAAGAAATTTAGACTTTGTTCCTAGTAAACCTTTAATCATAGATTTTACATTTGAATGTTACATTATTGGGGTTCCCGCTTCTTATATACAAGTGATAAAAAATAGGTTTTTTTTTTAGATGTGGACCTCATCTGCAATGACTTTATGCAATGCGTAATCGGGAATGATCAATTCCTCAATAATGAAGTTAGAATCAACGAAATTAGGTTTCTCTTCACCTACAAAATATTCTTTTATTTCCTGAAATTCATCAGATTGATATATTTTCTCTAAAAGGTCTTTAATATGTTCAATCCCAGATGCATGCAATTTTGCCGGTAAGCGTTGGTAAATCTCACTTCCAAACGAGGTCCATTCATTTAAAGTACGTCTAAAAGCTTTGTTTTCTATGAAATACTTGCAACTGGGCTTAACGCTAGCGTGTTCCTTAGCCAGGTGCTGCAGTAACTTTATAGGACTCTCCCTATAGATCAAGCTGTAAATGGTGTTGTATTTCATCATTAATTTATGAAATTGTTGATACTCCGGCAAGGCGAATAGAGTCTTCTTCATTTTCTTAACCTCAGGTCTGGTGAGTATCGCAAGGAACGTTTGAAAGTTCTCATCTTTTGAAGCAATTTCACGCAGAGCTGATAAGAGCTTCAAGAAAAGCTTGTGCTCCTTCAGTGGCACTTCCTTAAGGAATTCTTTTTCCTTCATTGTAAGCTCATCTTTATTCCCTAGTAAAGATCCAATTGGCATGAATAATAGGAAAACATAAAATCTCATCTAAAAAAATGTAATAAATTGAGAAGCAAAAATGGTTAGAAATTAACGATTTACATACCGTAGATTGCTTAGGATCACTCAAAATCTAAAAGCGAATTGAGTTGGAATCTTTCACAAGTGCAGATTAATCGATTTCAATTCGATACAGTCTACTACACTAGCATTGTTTAAAAATAAGGTGTAGTTTATGGATATTGCAAAATTAGATTGTGCAAAATCGATTCAAATGTAATTATACAAGAAATTATAAGATTGCGATGTGAATGTGATTAAATTTTGTAAGAAATATATTCTTAGGTACAATTTTTTGCAGAAAAGAAATTGATTTTGGCGTAGTAACAATCATTTAATAGCTTTTAGTGATATTTTCGTATTAATTGATTTGGCTAGGTACTGATGTGATTGGCGTGGCGGTACAGTTTTCTTGTAATACGTATTAGGAAATTTAACCCTAAATGATAAGATTGTTGCATCGCCCATATCGGATCTTGTTTACTTGTAAACGAATATTTTAAAACCATTTTAACGAGTAATGACGTCAATTACAACATAAAAATGAGTAAATCTCAAAATCAAAAGCATTCGGAAATAATGAAGACGATAAAAAAATCTATATGATTTTCCATGTTATTAGAAAGCTTTTTTATTCAGCACTTATCTTTTCTACACACTCGCGCACATGTGGTAGTTATCAAAATCGGGGTCAAAATGAGGTCAGAGTGAAAGGCAAATTATGCAAAGGGAACAAAGGTTTTAAGGGTAAAAGCTAAAAGAGCAAGGATAATTCTGCTTCCTCTCAAAAACCATCTTACAAGGAAAGGTTCCCAACCCGCACTTTCAGAATTTAATGAAACTTGGGTGGTTTGTTGTGAAGTATTTTATACACTACCGCTCATAATAATTAGGACACCCGTGGATTTTAAATTTTTGTATACAAAGAATGTATTTAGGAAATATATTCCAGCATTATTGAATAGTATGCTAATAATCAGTAAAATTCACTTAAATAATATCGGTCTATTTACGTCTTTTATCTATATGAGAGGTAATACCGTCATAAAAGCGCAGGAAATAGCGACAACGAGCGTATTTCTTGAAATTCCAGTAAAAATGTAACAGTTGGTAATTTTTCTATGAATCATGAATAGAACTGCGAGTCTCAACCAGATCTGTTGCGTATACATGTACGCTGCCGTAAATACTATTTCGTAGTTCTACGCTTGTTTTAAAAATGTTGCCTATGTCGCGAAAACGACCAGTGTTTGACAAAGTTACAGAATATATAGCAGAAATGCCTGACCTAAATTATGATGGCGATTATATTTTTCAACTCCGACTTAATTCTATTTTCAACATATTCACGAGCAGATGGCACAATTCTTTGTAACGATGCCCGACTTGGTAATTTGCAGTCCGAATATTTATTCCAAAAGAAGACACACTTCCTTGTCTAGTAAATTAAACGGTAGATTACATGCAATAAAGGTAACACATAAATTAAATTAAAATTTGTCATAGTGTCGTGTGCAATTTTTTTTTGAAGAATGCTGTTTACTATTTACGTGACGTAGACAATCCCTTTTGGACCAACTCATTAAAGGGATATTACAAACTACACATTGAATTTTAACATCATAATTTAGGTCAGGCATTTCTGCTAAAAATTCTGTAACTTTTTGCGACGTAGGCAACATTTTTTAAAACAAACGTAGAACTACGAAATAGTATTCACGGCAGCGTACATGTATACACAACAGATCCGGTTGAGACTCGCAGTTATCCTGAGGGTTGTATCGATCAGTAATGCTATAGCAGTTAAATGGTAATAGATACTTCTTTACTGATTTTTAAAAAATACATTATTTATATTTTTTATGCTTGCTGAAAGCTTATTAAACAACTTTCAGCCCATGAAAAACAACTGTCTTTGAAACAAGCTAGCTTAGTGGTATGGAGGTAACGAATAGTTTTTATTTCGCCTTTTGTATAAAGGAGAAACCATCCGTGTTGAAATCATTACTGTGGTACTTGAAAACAAAACAAACAACTTATATAATGTACGCATCATAAAATGTCAAAAGGTTATTTGATCTGAAAGATTCTTTTCACGATGTACGCCATCCTAAGCTAAATTATAATACGTACAATCCTTTTTTGTAGCAAGGAAAGAAATTACTATAATTAAATTTTTAAAACATGATGTCTACAACTGTTGCCTAAAACTTTGCAGGAATTCATAAAGGTTACAAAATCGTTGTTTAATATAAAGCCATTCAGTTAATATCTACATTTATTATTATATAAAATAGTTTAAGATTTACTTTTAAATACGGCACTTCCTCGCACGAATTCCAAATAATAAATATAACAATACGTCATACACTCAGCGTAATTTAGACAAAAATTACGGGATCACCTGATCTCATCAAAACAATAACAAAATACGTTAACCGTCGCGCCATCTAGTTACATTTCCGAGAATCAATTCCCACCAACACACGTGCGCCGCAAAGGGGAAAGGGAAGTTAGTCACGCGATGGTCCACCGTTAGACAAGAACGGCAAATAATAGGCCGGCAGACAGCAATATTATACGATGTTTGCGAAAGGAATGCGCTCCCGTCGTAGTAATCAATGAATGCGTAAAACGTGCATCGCATGTTTCGTCGGGACCAATCCGAGACGGCCGCGAGATCTGCTGACTTCCGCGAACCAATCGCCGGCCGCCCGGACGAGACGCTCGTCTATTCGGACAATGCCAAGTTCAAAGCGCTCCGCATCTGACCTAGATGGTTGTTAGAAATCGCGATAGATGGCGCGATGGGACGGGTAAATAATGGAAATGTAGATGGATTCGAAGCAGGTGTGTTGGATGGAAGTAGATGTCAATAAACGATAAATTTCGTAAAGTACATGTTTGAATTTATTATAATGTGGACCATCTAAATAATAGAGAATACATAAATCTCATTTTGAAATGGCCTGAAGGGCAGAGGACTTAAAAAGGGATTTACCTGCATATACAGTACGATCCTAAAGTCCCTCTCCCCCCCAACCCCCATGCTCACCTTTGAACGAAGCGTTTCACTAGAAGTTACGTCAACTTTATTTTAAATAGAACACCTGTATATTTTTACGTTTCTGGAAAGGTAATCGAAAGACGAATCCAACGATACCACATATGTTATACTTTAACTTAAAAATACCTAGAAATATGACGATATGCAGTAATAAATATTTTGGTAATTTGTTGTTGTTACGAAAAGTTGGCTAGGAAACAGCACCAAATTATTTCTTGTGACGCCAGGTTAATCTAAAGAGGTCGTTGTTCAGCAATGTAATCACAAAAATTGCCAAACTGTCAAATACCAATTCCAAAAACGTCAATTATTCTTGTTATTTATTGTTATTATGATCTGAATTTGTTATACGTTCCTTTTTTGTTCTCGTTATTATTTTCTCTCATTTTATCTTGTTCTGTTAATTGTTATTTCTTTACTTTATCGAATTTAATTAATAAATAACAAGAATAATTTACGCTTTTGGAATTGAGATTTGACAGTTTGGCAATTGTTATGATTACTTTGCTTAGCAACGGGCTCTTTAGATCAGTCTGGCGTTACGAGAAACAATTTGGCCCTCTCTCCTCGCCAACTTTGCGAAGCAACAAAAACAGATTACCAAAACCTATATTGCTGCATATCGTCACATTTCTTAAGTTAAAGTGCAACGTATGTGGTATCGTTGGATTCGTCCTTCGATTGCCTTTCCAAAAACGTAAAAATATACAGGGTGTTCTATTTAAAAAAAGAACGTTGACGTCATTTCCGGTGAAACCGGAAATATAGTTAAAATGTTGATAACGGCAAAAGTTAGTTCATAGAAAATAGAAATCTATCTGTTTCTGAACGGAAAGTAGAAGAAGGAGAAGAAAGGTTTCTTGTATTTATTCTGAAGGCAGCATTTGACACGACAGACAGAAGAGAAATATGGAAAGGTTTAAAGAAAGTGTCATCAGAAGTACATATCAATCAAAAATCAACTCAAATCTAAAACTTTCAACTTTAACGCGTGATATCTCGGAAACTATATACTGTTATGTTATGTTCAACGTCGTGTTTACGACGACAACAATTTCTCTCGGTTGTCATTTCGGTACTGAAGTAAATATGAGGTTGGCCACTCGTTGGCAACCAAATACCCCTCTTGCGGGGATAATTGGTAATTTTTGCGTTACCATTTCCCCCCTCAGGCAACCGTCCTTGGGGCGAGGAAGGTAGAATTTAATTATAAGTCCAGATAACGACGAGTGTGGGGTATCATGGACAATTCTACTCATTTATTAATCTTCCTATTCAATTATTTCTTCCAAATTAATGTAAAAATCGTCTGGAATAAGCAACAACGTAAATTTCAAAGCACAACAGATAATATTTCGTCAATTAAATCTTTATCTGAACGGTTTCCATATATTAGTAGTGGATTTTCTCTTTTAAAGCTTGTTGGTGACAATTCGTATCACAGAATCATCAACAAACAAACTCCTGGTTAAGTCACTGCATTCGTTCTCGTGTACTAATATCATTTTGATTGAAAGTCATCGAAAAGTTAGTTTCTATTTAGGCAAATTATCAAAATTGGTTGTGAAAGAAAACAATCGCCGGTCTTTCGCGATTTAAAATAAAAGAAAGAGAAAGGACGCCCTCAATTTTCATCAATCTTTATTCGGCCTTGGTTGAATCAAAGTTTGTCGTGAATCCAATCCAAAGATAAGTGTTCGTGGTGTATTCAAAGTCATTATTAGAAAAGCAAATTGGGTTAAATATCCAGAACAGGCAGTTCCTGTGGTGTTTATTTACATTGGCGTCGTTCGAAAGTTTAAAGGTTAGTTGATTTTAAAATCTTAAAAATTCGTTAATTTGATTTCACTAAGTAACAAATTCAGTCAAAATTGCCACAAGGGTATCTAGGGATACCCCCGAACCTACGAAAATCATTAGAGTTAAATTTGAAAATTTAACAAAATTTAGAGTAGAAACCCTGAGAAAGATATTTCAATATAAAAGGTAGCGGCTTGGAACAAATGGCAGGTGATACAAATTTTGAATAAACTCCAGACTGTTTCTTAAAGGTATTAATTTTGAAGATCACAAACTTATATATTTCGACCTCTCTAAAACTACATACAAAATATTTGTAAAGAAAACATTTCAATTCTAATTTGATTAGCTATCACGTACTGAGATGCAAATACATTCCAGGTGCAATTATTCCATAGAAATACGTCATACCTCTTCAATATAAATTATAGTTCATCAGAGCTATGTTGTAACATCCTAGATGGATATTTTTATGCAACAATAAGCATCTATATTACACTTACTATTGACTTATTAGTTACTATCGATTTTAGATACGTCTAATGCAGTTATTAGCACCAATTTGTGGAATTAGTTAATCCTTACGAAGATTACATACTTCGTAAGGATTAGGTAATTACCATTTGACGACTGACATGATGGGCATTTCCAGGATAATATAATTATATACTTTGAAAGTTTACAATTTGAAGCACACACGATATTGTTTCTCAATGACAACTACGAGTAGAATGCGTAATGTAATGTAGGTCAATGGTGATGCATTGAAATGTGCACATAAGTGATAAATTGTTATTTTATGCATTGAATTTTAATATTCCCCATATTTTACTTTAAATTTCTTCATATTGTTAGATACTTTCGGAAGTACAGTACCGTGCAATCGAATTAGGGCCACTTTGATTATATACAAATATTTGCTATTAATATTATAATAACCAAAATTTCTAAATATTTTCGGCAATAAAATGTTTTTAATTGTATTTGAGATAATCCTCTTAAGTAGGTATAAAATTCTCGTTATTATAACCCCCACCAAACATTCCTTTCTATTCAAGGTACGTTTAGGGTCGGTAATCGGTGACTGGCTTTACCTGCTTCAAGTTAGTTTACGTGTAGTTTTGATGGTGTAAAGTGCAAGTATTATATTTTCGTGCTATAATATTCGTTTTACATGTTGTTTTAGTGTAATTAAATTGAAATTTCGTGACGTTTAGTTTTCTTTTTTTATTGATAAATTTTGTGAAATGGGCAAACGTAAGGACATTTCAAATGAGAAAAAAACAAGAATTCAAGTATTAGAGACGGGGCTGTATTCGCATCGGGAAATAGCCAGAAGAGAACGAGTTTCTTGTGAAACAGTCGACAGGGTAGCGATGTTAAAGAAAGAAAATTTACCAGCGACTTCAAGTGGTCGTTCTCATTGTCGCGGTATTCGCAAAACTGCGCCACGAGAAGACAGAATTATCATAAAAGGGGCATTAGAAAACAGGCAACTGTGCATTAAAGAACTTCAGCGTATATTACAGGCTAATATAAAAATATCAGATCGAACATTAAAATCGCGCTTATATGAAGCCAATATCAGAAGTAGGTATGTATCAATATTTTATGTATATTTTCAAAATTTGGAACATTTTTAGTAAATTCGAAAATGTAATGAAAATTTCTGTTTCTAAAGTCGTTGCACGACTACCAGTACCCTCGGTCAAGGGGTCAGTTAAGAGATAAATAAAATTCGGTACGGCTTTATATACTAAATATTTGGGTGACGTACCGTTTCTTGTACATGACATATGGAGATAAATTAAATTAAAAATAGAATGTTTCACCTGTTCTAAGCGGTTGGTCGATGAATTATACATTATCGCTCCAAAAGATATATACAGCGATGTTGAAAAATACGTGACAAAATAAAAATTGAACAAAAGTGAAAAATAATTTAAATAATTGATACAAATTTACTCAAATAATAATTTTAATATTTTCCTTAATCATAAGATTCTTTAAATTCGTCACAACTGTCAAGGAATAACAAAAGTTGATCTGGCAACTGTGTATCGGTCTTAAATAGTTGGCCGTCGCTGTAGGTAGGTATTATTATATTTTTAATACATTCGGAATGTTTCGTGGTTTATTTTGAAATAACCAAATTAACTTTATCTTGCGGTGCCAGTAATTTAAATAATTACAACCGACATAATAAAGGAAAATTCTTTAGAAAATCAGTACTTACTTGAATGGCGAAATTTGATTCCGACACCTGCACTAGATACACTCGGCAAGTACAGCATCGATAACTGTACCCCTTTTTTTTATCACAAAATACGATATATCGATATCTAGAAACCACGCTGGAATGGAAATATTCAAAAAATGGAATGGAATACAATCGTTGTTCGTGTATCAAGGCATTTGCATGAAATTTACGTCAAAGGTCATCACATCCTTTGAAATTCTGTTTACGTGCTACAAAAAGAATACGTATAACTTATGTCCATGAAAAAATTTCGCTTATTTTGCCTCTATCTCCTTTTTTTCCTGTTTTTAATTGACTGTGCTAGATTACGTTCAAGAGGAAATTTGAGCGTCCTGCTACGGAATATATTAAGGCAATTATTGGATATTTGTTAATAAGCAGATAATTACGAAAAGGAATCGTATCAGATTAACAGATTTATGATCCGATAATGGAACAACACTTGGTGATTATCGATAAACAATACTTATGTATTACGTATGTGTATTATGATTTAGTAATTTTTTAACAACAGCGTTAATAATATAAAATAACAGATTTCCTGAATAGATATGCTTATATAAAAGGAACAGTGAAAGGGAGGTTGTTTCAGGTTAATTCAACTTTAGCAACATGAAGAACAATATACTTTCTGCCATAAGAATGGTATTTCGATCCTCGCCAGCCTTCTCTCGCCTACCTTTAAAGAGATTACTAGAGTTGTTCACTAGCGCCAACGGGCAGTAGCGGAGGTTCGATACAACCCTCAGTATAACTGCGAGTCTCAACTAGATCTGTTGTGTATACATGTACGCTGCTGTAAATACTATTTCGTAAAGTTGGACAAAGTTGCAGAATTTATAGCAGAAATGCCTGACCTAAATTATGATGGCGTTAAAATTCAATGTGTAGTTTGTAATATACCTTTAATGTGTTGGCCCAAAAGGGACTGTCTACGTCACGTAAATAGTAAACAGTATTCTTAAAAAAAATTGCATACGACACTATGACAAATTTAAATTTAATTTATGTGTTACCTTTAATGCATGTAATCTACCGTTTAATTTACTAGACAAGGAAGCATATGTCTCCTTCTGGAATAAATATGTGGACTGTAAATTACCTAGTCGGACATCGATACGAAATGTAGTGCCATTTGCTCGTGAACATATAGAAAAAAGAATGAAAACGGAATTGAAAGATAAATAACTGTGGTTGTATGTGGACGAAACGACAGATCGTCAAAAACATTCTGTGGCTAATGTAATGATACGTACAATGGAACCACATTGACCGTCATCCTCCTTCTTACTTGCTTCCAAAACAGTTATAAATTGTACTGCCTATGAGATTTTAAAGGTGGTGTTGAACTCATTGAACAAATTTCAACTATGCAACTTTTAATGAGTGATGGTGCCGCAAACATGCGTTCTTTGGGCCGATCTTTTAAAGAACACAGCGGTAACTTCTTACATGTAACGTGTAAAATCCATAATCTAAATCTTGCGGCACAAACGATTCCTACATGTTTTCTACTAGTAAATGCATTGATTCCTGGTACAAAGGCATTGTTTATAAAGTCCCCGAAACGTACCCGACTATTTCACAAACTGTGTCCTGATTTATCTGTACCACCAGAGCCGATCGTTACACGTTGGGGAACATGGTTGCAGGCTGCGTTTTACTACAACAAATATTTTGATCAAGTAAAGAAGGTAGTTTTAAAATTCAATCCGACAGAAGCTGTAGCAATCAAAAAAAGCCAGGAAATATTTCAAGATAGTCAGGTTAAAAGAGATTTACAAACTATTCACAACAATTACTTCGGACTAGCGGAAGGAATAGAAAAATTACAAAATGTTTCGATGTCGCTAGCGGATTCTGTTCAAATTGTGAACGATGTTCACGCACAGTTATGCACTGTAGAAGGCGAAACAAATTGGTGTGTAATACGAAAATTTGAAAGTGTTTTAGAGAAAGATTCCGATTTTCTTATATTAAGACAAATTTGTGAAGGTGCGTGTGGAGATGCATTAAGTTGTTTCAAAGATTATTTTAAATATGCAAATAGAACATCGCTAGATGACGAACGGTCGTTTTCGGTATTAAAAAACATTTATTCCATACGTCGTACTCACTTGACTGAAAAATGTCTGTCAAAAATTTAACAGATGTTACCCAGTTTGTGATTTCACGGAAGACTTTTAAAACGGTAAGTGTTTCAGCACGTTTTATAATTTATTTCTGATCTTCTATTTTATGTGTAAACTTTTATGCGCTCGCCACGCCTCTGGCTGTTACCGCATATTTGCCCAGGTTACTAATAACTGAGCTGTGGGCATCAAGGGAAATAAAAGAAAACAGTTTTTTGGAGATATCCAGTTAGCCGTGCATTTTTTTTTAAACAAAGGGCTCATTCCATTAAGCTCGTAAAACTGCAATTTATCTCTGCTAGTACCAGAGACTCCCATACTACACATCGGATAAAACTCCCCCTAAGTTTAATTAATGATATAATTCATTTTTCTGTTAAGAGGCAATAACATTAAATATATGACAGTATTTTATAGGAATATTACCTAAAACCAAATTAAAATAGCATTTTTTTGACCAGTACTTACTTTAACTAGCCAATTTATAGATGATTTTGTTTTCTTCATTTGAAGCAATATAAATCTTAAACATTCTTTTTTTTCAACAATATAATATTATATTCGATAAATTTTCTGGATTCTGACTGTATTATCTACGACGTACAATGCATCGTGAATACAATAGTCATTGTGATTTTTTCAATTTTTGTTGAAATGTAGGTGTTCTGCCTCCGTCATTGATTAAAGAAATAAATATGTTTGCTAAATGAAGAATGAATGCAGTATGTTAAACATAGTCGGTCTACTTAAGTATTTTTAGCATTTGGAATAACACAAAAATATATACTCCCATATATAAGAATATATAGGATGATTTATAATAGGCGGCAAAAATTTTGACATCTTGTTTGGGAAGAATTAAAACAAAGGATGTTAAATAAACATTTTTTGTTTAAATCTATTTTTTTTTGATTTAGAGAACTAAAACAGGTTTAAATTTTAATAAACCAGAGATGATTATTGAAATACAACTTTGAAAATAAATAACTAACAAAAAAGAAACAAATGACATCTACGAGCCATTGAGTCGAAAGCACGGACTATAGTTGCACCATCTTGACGAATTTCATTGAATCTAATTGTTATTTGGTGAAGTCATTGTTCGCGTGTGTTTATTTTGACACTGCTGCTTCAAATGGCCCCAAAGAAAAAAAATCCAAGGGGTTTAGGTCGGAAGATCTTGGGGGCCAAACAGTAAAACCTCTACGACCAAGCCATCGTTCAGGAAGATGTGCATTCAGCCATTGAATTACGTGAGCAGGAGCGCCATCGTGTTGAAACCACATTTGTTGACTATCAGGAAGCGATCTTTTCAAAACGCGTTTCATCTAGAAAAGTTAGATAAGCGTTCTGTCTGCGTGGTAAAACTTCTAATTCAAGCAGTTCTCCGTTAAAGATACTAGCCTAAGTATTCACACTAAAACGGTGTTGAAATCGCGATTGTCTAACAGCATGTGGATTTTGATTCCATAAATGGTAATTGTGAGTAATACCATTTCTAGTAAATTGGGCCTCGTTTGTCCATAATATTCTAGTTAAAAGTATCGGATCTCCAATAAATATACAACAAATATAACTGTGAACATTAAAAGTTCTTGAACCTTCCGCTCACGCATTAGGTGGACACGTTATAAGCTACAGTCATCGCCATAAAGTCGGCATCAAACGGGAAAAATGTTTATTTGTAATTAAAAAAAGTTTTTACGGCAGTAATTTGTGCTTGCTTGGAAACTTATTTAGCCCCTATCAGATAAACCAAGGGATGTTCTTCGAAATTGTCAAAATCTAAAAAAATGCTATTTTTCGAAAATTAAGCAAGATTTCAGTGAGATTTTTTATGTTAGTTTTAACTGCTTAAACTTTTTTTTTGCCTACTACCGTAAAATTTGAATTCTTTATTTTTTGAAATGTTTTCAAAATTTCACGTACCTACCAAGATGTAATTTCAAAATTCAATTGTGAATTTCCATTTTTCTCTATTTTGGCTAGGAAATGCAGTTTTTGCAAATATTTTCAAAAAAATAAATATTTCATAGGTAACGGAAGTCACATGACAGCTTATTTGACTAATCTTTTTTTAAGCACCTTTTATCATCAGAAATTAATTTTCCAAAAACGATAAGAAGCGCACTTGGGGTAGTTTGCATCACATCTCCGGAGAAGAGTTCAACGAGTGATTCCGATTTTGAGTGGACACTCGATTGCTGCAACATCGGGAGTCCCACAGAGATCTATCTTAGGTCCAGTTTTCTATTTTCATTAGCGATATAACTGTGATCATTAGAGTTGTTCAATTTGATAAAAGTTTATACAAAATAAATGGTCAGAATTAAAATATAATACGTGCTCAAACACTTACCGTCTTAAGAGTTTTACGTGAAATCACAAAGTGAATAATGTCTGTTAAATATCTACAACATTAGATATGTTTCCACAGTTGTTTCGGCAAACCGAGTGCGGCGTGAGGAAAAAGTGTGTTTATATGTAGAAAGCGAACGTTCTACATCTAGTGACGTTATATTTGCGTAATTAAAATAATCTTTGGAACAACTTAACGGTTTTGTTAACGCACCTTCACAAATTTGTCTTAATGTGCCAAAATCAGAATCTTTCTCTAAAACACTTTCAAACTTTTCTAGAACACAAACATTTTTTGCGTCTTCTACCGCGCATAGCTGTGCGTGAACATGTTGCACTATTTGCAGAGATTCCACTAACCACACCGAAGGATTTTGTAGCTTTTCTATTGTCTCCACTAGTCCGAAAGTAATTGTTCTGAATAGTTTTTAAATCCGTTTTAACCTAACTATCTTGAAATTTCGACCGGCTTTCTTTGATAGCCGCAGCTTCCTTTGGATCGAATTGTAAAACCACGTTCTTAATATTCTCAAAATACTTATGATAATAAAACGCGGCCTGTAACCACGTTCCCCAACGTGTAAGAATAGGTTCTGGTGGCTCAGGCATACAGGTGAAATTTGCGAATACGTTTTGGGGATTTGACAAACACTGCTTTTGTATGCGGTATTAAAGCGTCTACCTCCGGATAACATTTTCTAATACTATCTGCTACGAGACTGAGAGTATGAATTTTACATGTAATATGCAACAAGTTAGCACAATGTTTTTTAAGAGACCGGCCTACAGAAAGCATGTTTGCGGCACCATCACACATAAACATCAACAGTTGGTTTGTTGAAAGTTCAAACTTTTCCAATGTATTTAACACTAACTTTGAAATTATTTCGGCAGTACATTGTTGTACTCGTCTGGTAGCTAATAGAATTGATGGTAACGATTGATGTAGTTCCATTGTACGTACCATTACATTAACCACAGAATGTTTTTTACGATCTGTTGTTTCGTCCACACATAACCACAGTTTTTTATCTTTCAACTCCGATTTAATTCTTTTTTCAACATGTTCACGAGGAGGTACCTTCCGATTCTCTGATTTTGAACTTATAGTACTGAAAACTTGGGTTCCGCAAAAAAAGAAAGTCCTTCAAAGGGTCCCGTGACTAAAAAAGTTTGGGAACTGCTGTCCTAGAGTTCTCATAAGAAACTCATAGTAGCTCATCATAATTACGACAAAATGACGTTTTAGACAGATATGGCTTCACATTACTAGATCAGAGAAATGATGATATACGAGGATGGTATGCAAAGTATCCATGTTTGGAGGCAGATGGCTTTGTATCAAAATCTGTATTACCGATTGTGAGTGCTATTCTTTAGTCGATGTCTGTCAAAATTTAGGAGAGATTCATGGAGTAGTGGTTGTTTTGAACGATGTAAAGTTTAAGAGTTTATGGAATCATGAAAAAAGAACAATACCGGCCAGTGAATCGATTTCTTTTATATTTATGGGAAAACGTGTGCAAAAATCAAAGAGAAGATGGACGCAGTTTATAAGGACTTTGATGACTTCCCATTGAAGTGATTATGGACGATACGATCAATAAAGTTCATGATATCGTGTTAGCAGACCGACAGGTAAAGATTAGAGAAATTGCCAATATGATAAACATCTCAATTAAACGTGTGCAAAACATCCTTCACGAAAAATTGAGTACGAGAAAGCTCGGCAAGATGGGTGCCCTGTCTGCTGTCGATTGATCAAAAACGAAATTGCGTGATAACTTTAAAGCAATGTCTTGACCGGATGTGATTGTAGGTAAGGCATGGAGAATTACACGTCAGAAACCAGAGCTCAGTTGGTAAAATTGATTTCCCGGCGAAGACGATTCCATCAGCCGAAAATGTTATGGCGACGATTTTTTTGGGATTTGCAAGGCAAAATCTTAATTGATATTTGGATAGGAGGATTTATCGGACCGATTCGACGCTGAATCAAAGAGAAAAAGTGAGCCACCTAGCGAAGAAAAAGTTTTCTATACCATCATGATAACGCCTCGGTCCACTCATTACGACAGCAAACTAGTCTACGAATTAGTGGCCCCAAACTTGAAGAAATGGTTCACGTGCATTGCGGAAACAGAGGCCTATTTTGCAGAGTTCAACAAATCATATTATTTGGATGCCTTAAAAAAGGAACATCGCAAGTCTAACACATGGGCTGAAAAGTCCCGGGTCTAACACATAGATGGCGTTAGTTTTATTGCATTCACCTGTTTTGCAGTTAGTACTAACCTTAAAAAGACAGCTGTTAAAATTTCATGATATTCTATTCATTAGTTTGTGAGTTATTGTGCTAAGAGTGACGCTACTTTTGTTATTTCCAAAACAATGGATCAAAAACAATTTCGTGTTTTAATTTTACACTGCTTCTTGATGGGAAAAAATACCGTTCAAGCGAAGCAATGGCTTGAAAAGTGTTATGGGGACTCCGCTCCATCAGAAACAACAATAAAACGTTGGTTTGCTGACTTCAAACGTGGTCGTAGAGACACCGATGATGCAGAACGCAGTGGACGTCCAAATGAGGCGGTAACACCAGAAAACATCAAAAAAATCCACAAAATCGTTTTGAATGATCGAAAAGTGAAGTTGCGTGAGTTAGCTGACATCGTAAAGATATCAAAAGAACGTGTTGGCTTTATATTGCATGAGCATTTGACTATGAGAAAGCTCTGTTCAAAATGGGTGCCGCGTTTGCTCACTGTTGACCAAAAACAAGAACGTGTTGATGCTTCTGAGCAGTGTTTGGCCATGTTTAAACGTAACAAACCGGAATTTTTGCGTCGATATGTGACAACGGATGAAACATGGATCCATCACTTCACTCCGGAATAAAAACGATCGTCATGTGAGTGGACAGCAACTGGTGAACCTCGTCCAAAGCGCCCGAAGGCACAACAATCGGCTGGAAAGGTTATGGCCTCGGTATTTTGGGATGTGCGTGGTGTAATATTCATCGACTATCTTGAGAAGGGAAATACCATCAACAGTGAATATTATATAGCGTTACTGGAGCGTCTGAAGGCCGAAATTGCAAAGCAACGTCCGCATATGGCGAAGGAAAAAATTTTGTTTCATCAAGACAACGCACCGTGTCACAAGTCAATCAAAACAATGGCAAAACTACATGAATTGAACGTCGAATTGCTCCCACATCCACCGTATTCGCCAGATTTGGCTCCCAGCGACTACTGGCTGTTCGCAGACCTAAAAAAAATGCTCGCCGGTAAGAAATTTCGCTCGAATGAAGAGGTTATCCCTGAAACTGAGGCATATTTTGAGGCAAAAGATAAATCGTTTTACAAAAGTGGTATTGAAATGTTAGAGCGGCGCTGGAATGATTGCGTTGTTCTTGATGGAAATTACGTTGATGAATAAAGCTAATTTTGAACAAAAAAAAACGTGTTTTCTTTGTCAGGCCCGGGACTTTTCAGCCCATGTGTTAAGTGTGTATAGAGCTACAAATCTAAAATAATTGCCTTGTCTTCCTTAGAACGTATTTATTATACCATCCTCGTACAATAGGAATACATTAATGCCGTGCATGTAAGATTATTCATTATCGTTTAATACATGAGTGGAAGCAGGTGTTACATCGAGAATGCCCTATTTTTATTAGAAGCGCAAATTATATTACAGGATAGACTGCCAAATACTGATTACTTCAATAACATCATAACAAAAATGTATCATATCTCTTGAGAAATAGCGTTAATTTTGGTCTTTCAACAGGATCTGTTAAATCAGTTAAATTTAGCGAATATAAAGCAATCACAACATTAGACGACAACTAGACGTTAACTTATGTTGCGTTCTCTAACATTCAATGATTTAGATAAAATAACTTTTCAATTGTTATTGTATTGTTGGAAGTCGATTGTATACAAAAAGAAATAATTATAATTAAAAGAATTCATAAATTTGATTCGAATTTGATTTGAATAACACCATATGAGATTTTTTTTAATTAAGAGAATTATAGACGAAAACAACTTTTTCTAAATATTTGTTCCGAGCAAGTTTACAGACATTGTATCATAAAACACCTTGCACGTTACGCACGAGTTTATATAGTGGTATCTATTAATAAATCATTCTGCTTTTGGCCGGACGCATATACAACTATACATATATTTATTTATAAACAAAAAATATTATATAAATAGATTACCTTTATTTGTCGGCATTCAATAAAATATTCAATAACGCAAGACATTCACAATTTTTTTTTTTCTCATATAATCTAGCTAGGATATTTAAAATTTTTAAATTGAATAATGCAGCGTATAGAATATAGAACGGTAGATGTATAACATCCGTTCTATTGTGTTTTATAACGTTTTAAGGAGTGAAACGTAATAGATTTCAGACTCGAAAATGGAGAGACAACAATTTGAATTACAATTGCAGATATTCTCATTACAAAAGGATTTTTTTTCCGAATGATATAAGATGTCTATGTAGGGTATTAAAGTTTATTGAGTTAAATACGAACATTATTTGCAAATTACGTTAAAAAGCTCACCGAATACGTTCCCAATGTTTACTTCTTGTAATCGCCGGAATGTACATAACCTTAAAACCTTGACTTGAATTCCTTTTTGCGGTACATACACGCGTTATAACGGCCTCGCGCGATCGACTGATTGGCATGCGAATTTAAAACGTTATCGTTTCGCGGTCCTCACAGGTTTGCATTTCTTGTTATCTATTGTTTCGCGATACGGTACTGATGGCGCGAAGCATGAGAGAATTGCCACTTTGCTTCGGTTTAGCGACGTTAACGTAACGAATCGCATACTGACACCGACTATAAGCTCGATATACAAACAGAAGGATGAAAGGGAATAACTGAGGCATGTGTGCTATGGTAGTGGCCTCTGGTGGAGATAGCTCGAATTACGTAAGCAATGACAGTTAAAGGATGCGACGCACAGGTGTCACGATTTGAAGGGGCCATTAAGCGCCAGCACGTAACTGGAGATCGGATATTTACATATTCGTAATACAGGATGTTTGGCACAACAATGTAAAGTTTTGAACAGCCGATAGGTGAGGTCTTTAAGAACCATATTAACCACATTTACCTTAGTCCAAAGTCTAATGGATTTTGAGTAGGGCCGTGCCGTGCGGGGGGAACAACACGTGCAATTACACGGGGCGGCAGGCGGCACGGGTAAGAAAAAAATACATGAACCCAAAAAGAAATAATGCAAAAATTAAAATATGACACAAAAGGAGTAAATAACATTCATATCTTTTCAATTTTTTTACAGTAAAAGAAATCAATCCTTATTTCCTATTTAAACGAAATCGGGGAATTACAAAAAAATACCATCAAAGGCAGCTGCAAAATAGCATTCTTTTAGGAAGCCCCGAAAGAAATAGGTCACGCCGTCAACGGTCTTGGAGCTTCTCTTTCAATCTCTGTCTTTTCTTTTCATTTTGCTTTAAACGATTCTCGTTCTCTGTTTTTAAAGGGAAAAACCTTTATCTCCGTGAAATACCTATATTGGTGGATAATATAAAAGCCTACGACAATTTTTAAAATGTTTATGTGTTGTTGTCCGTTGAGTGTAATATTTGGTCTGTTCGTGTTCGAAATCAATTCGTTAAAAAAGTCGATTTGGCGGTTGAATTTTGTGCTGTTCTAAGTACTGATTGCAAAGTAAGTAGGAACATTATGTTTTGCGTATATTTTAGAAAGTTACTGCTAATAACACAGGCACACAAAAAAAAAGTCTAAACCCCCCGTTCCCCAAGTATTTTGGGGTGCTGCAACCGAATATGACAATAAAAAAAGGTTTTAATTATCCAATTTTCCCCCAGCACCTCCTTACAACCCCCCTTGGGGTTTGAAATTCCACATTTGAAAAGTATGTATATTATTAGGTTTCTTGGTGCGTTGAAACCGAATATGACGATAAAAACTGATTTCAACCACCCAATCACCTCCTTACAATGCCTAGTGTGGTTAAAATTTCACTTCTTATTTCCGCACAGCATAGAAAACGAAAATTGAGCAGGCCACCGAGAAGTGCATTTTTTTTTTTGATGTAATTCTTATGTTGATAAACTGTAATTTGCCACTAGGCTTACTCGATAAACAACCGTTTAAGGGCTTTTGGGACAAATACAATCCCGAGTTGCGGTTATCAACGGAGAATGACGTGGAAAAGAAAATGAAACGCATATTGAAAAACAGTTTCTTTAGTTATGTGTTGACGAGACAACAGACTGTACAACAAATGCAATTGTAAATATTATGGTAAGCATACTAGACCCTAGTAAACCTACATTACCACTGTTACTAGCTAGCCGAAGACTACAAGAGTGTACGGCTGCAGCAATTACGAAGGTTATACTTAGTACGTTGGAAAAATTTCAAATTTCAAAAGATAAAGTGTTGATGTTTATGTGCGATGGCGTAGCGATAATCCGTTCGGTAGGCCGTTCTCTTCTTGAACATGGTTGCAAGTGTTTACATGTTACGTGTAATGTGCATGCTTTACATCTTGTGGCAGAAACCATTCGACAATGCTCTCCCGAGGTAGATGCATTAATAGCAAGCACAAAAAAAGTATTTTTGAAATCTCCCAAACGCCTACGATCATTTCGCACAGAGTGTCCTGGTATTCGTCAACCACCGGAGCCAATTCTTACACGTTGGGGAACATGGTTGCAGGCAGCTTTTTATTATGCTGAACATTTCAAAATAGTAAAAGCTGTTGTTGCACAATTCAATCCTGCCGAAGCTGCCGCTATTAAAGAGAGCCAGTCAAAATTTCAAGATATTTCCGTTGAAACAGATTTAAAAAATATTCGTAGCTACTGTAAAGGATTAGCTGACGCAATAGACCAATTACAAACTAGATCGTTATCATTATTGGAGTCTCTGCAAATTATGGACGGAGTGCATACACAGCTACTGACTATACATGACGCAAAATATAATCGCGTTTTAGAACAGTTCGAGAGTGTGATCCCGATTTTAGCACACTAAAACAAATTTGTGATGGTGTATCGAATAATCCACTAAGTACAAAGAGTATTTTAATCATACATGTATAACATCGGTAGATGTTGAACGCTCTCTTTCAAAATGTAAACTCATTTTCTCACCACGGCGAACATCGCTCACCGAGACAACTGTGGAAACACATCTAATGGTGTCAACTTTTTGCCACCGTTATCCATATGATGTTAATACTGATAATGGTGCTTCTAGTTTTACTGTTCCGTAGCCAAGGCTGCTTAAAAGGGTGAGTGTTTCACTACTTTTCACATATTATAATTATGTATTAGTTCTGTTATTTTTTTTTCCTATTTTCTTACTATTGTTTTTGTATACTAGGCAGGTACGGCTATGGCACGGCTCCCTGTTACCGGGTGCTATTCATGACTCATTATAGACCATCATTTAGTACCAAGTACAAGTCTAAATTCAAAGGCAAGAAAAGAGTCTGTCTTGTCTTGTTTTTGCGGCACTCTTTCAGACAGGTAAAGAAGGAGAATAATTTTTAGCTGAGTATATGTAAACTTTCTGGGTTTGGTGTATCGTACAGGGTTTCACGGCACGATTGTTTTTTTTTTTGTTTCTCAAAATTAGGTAATGATTCCAATTTAATGCACGTTAACGCTTTAGAACATTTACACACGAACATACATATCTTTACCGTTTTATTTTCAAGCGGAAGTGAACGTTAAATGTGTGACAAGGCCTACATAGAATTTGTTGTAATGTTCGAAATATTTAAATTTATTATTTCTTTAAAACGATGTTTCAGTTTCATAGAAAAAGTTCCGCAAAAATATTAATGAGTAGGTTGTATTTACATATAATAAATTTCAGTTACGCGCTATTAGAATACATATCATGGATATAATATTTTCAGTACATTTCTAGATGTAGCAGACTAATACTTTTAGAATTTATTCATATTTAGAATTTTTTTACCTTTGATCAATATTTTGCAATTATGTAGAGTTATGGGTAGTTAAATTGATATATCTATTGTTATCAAAATGGATATTGCTTTTTAACAAGCCATTGTATCGTCTGAATTTTGCCTAATGAGCTGAATATGTTAAATCTAGCTGATTTCTGCTTATGCAAGTGTTTTAACTTTTGTTTTCGTTGTTGCTGTGGAGAATATTCAATCAGAACTAGAAGGAATAAATATACCTTAAAAGATAAGCTTTTTCACCAAATTTTATTCAATTTCACATATGTGTCTGAGTTATCTGACTTCTATTTTATCCATGTTGTATAAAATTGGGGACCAGAAAGTGTCTATGATGCCATTTTCATGCTGAATTTATTTTAAATTAAAATTCATCATGAGACAATTAGGGGAAAAACGATAAGAGAGGATAAGGAGGTACATCTCGGCTTTATAGACCTAGAGAAAGCCATCGACAGAATTAGATGAGAGGACATACGGACATACATTAAGGAACAAAAGAACATCTGAAAAAGTAATAGCAGGAGTACAAAGTCTATAAAAAAACACAAAAAATTATGTAAGAACAAGGTAAGAAAAATCACATATCACAACCCTAGGTCTTAGGCAGGAATGTATTCTGGATCCGCTATTGTTCTCTTTGGTCCTGAATAAAGCAATAAAAAAGAGGAAAAAGGAGGTGAAAACATATGAAACTGGATACTGGAAGATGACAAGAATAGAGAAAAATGAACTGTGCTATGAGGAGCTCTCGGCGAGCGCTTTAAGACTAAAAAAAGCTCAACTCTTTAGCTCTAGCCGTTCCGATGCTTGGACGTCCCAAAGTTTAGAAAATAAGATTCCTTTTTTTAACTTTGAAGCTCTATAGCTCCCAAACCAAAAGAGCTAGGAGGTTCTGCTTGGTCGCAATCGATTCAACGGACAATTTTCTCTATCGGAGTCCGTCAACCGGAAACACATAGCTAACGATAAATCAGCCGAAAACTAGAGCGATGTCGATTTCGGGTCTCATTTTGACGCCGTTTTTGGTAGTTCAAAAAAACAAAAAACGCCCATAACTTGCGAACGGTTGGAGCAATCAAAAAAAGTAATCATATCGTTTTGATCTACGTCGAAAGTCGCGTCTTTTGGTATATAACACAACGCGATTTGGAGCAATTTCTTATTTTGCAGCTGTTTTCAGAACTTCAGAAAATTCCATCATTTTGGATAGAAATTTTTACGTCTGTCTTATATTTCGGCAACCGGATGAACTAGAAGGTTAGGTTTGGGTCCGCTGGAAAGCTCTCGGCGAGCGCTTTAAGACTAAAAAAGCTCAACCCTCTAGTTCTAACCGTTCCGATGCTAGGATGTTTTAAAGTTGAGAAAAGAAGATTTCTTTTTTTAACTTTGAAGCTCTGTAGCTCCCAAACCGAAAAAGCTAGGAGGTTCTGCTTGGTCGCAATCGATTCCGCGGACAATTTTCTATCGGAGCCCGTCAACCGGAAATGTATAGCTAACGATAAATCAGACGAAAACTAGAGCGATGTCGATTTCGGGCCTCGTTCTGACGCCGTTTTTGGTGGTTCAAAAAGCAACAAACAAAATCACGATATGGTCATTATAGCGAAAGTTCAAAGAACCCTCAATAATAACATATAGATCTACAAAAGAATTTTGGAAAAAATCAACATGAAAATCAGCAAAAGGAAAGACAAGAACCATGGATAATAGGAAAGACACAACAACAAAATGTAGTACAAATAGATGGAAGGGAACTAGAACAAGTACGGAAATTTAAATACCTGGGATCCAGTCAGTGGATGGAAGATTGAATGAGGAAATAACAGAAAGAGTGATAGGAGGGGGAAAAATCTTAGTAGCATAAAAGATATGTTTCTGGGAAAGGAGAAAATTCCGAAAGACATCAAGGACTATTCAAAAAAGTAATAACTTCTGCATTAACATTCGGACCAGAAATGGGGACAATGACGGAAAGAAACGGAGCAAGACTAACGAGATTCTTAAGAAGAATAAAACGAGAATGGATATAATTAGAACTACAACTATCGGGAGTAATCTGGAAGTGAAACGCATAGTGGAAGTCATTAAGGAAGCGCAAATGAAATGGTATGGTCACGTGTTGTTGTTCTAAAATACGATCTAAATCTAAAATAAGATCAAATTTTGATATATCGGAATCGATGAATTTTACTTATTTAATCATTTTTGTCTATCTACCCTTATCGGGTGTAAGGCATCGTGGAGTTGAGATGTTAGCTTATACTCTTCTTACATATCTCCCACTACCCCTTCCTGTACTGCAGTCTGCTGTGAATTCTCCCAGACATTTTTCCTCTTTAATACTGATAATTTTACATCCTCAAACCATGCTACCCTGATACTTAGTGTTGCTTGCCATACTACCTCACAGTCCTTGCTACCATTACTAAACATAGTTAGTCATTGCACATTTTTGATTTCCAAAATTTATTTACCATTTTTTAATTTAAAATCTGATTGCTTCCCTTCTGAATACTTATTACGCCAATTACGAACTGTTATTCTTATTTGAAACAGACTTATTTTACGGAATTCCAAGTTTTGACTGTTAAAAATATTTTGAGCGGCGGTGTAAGTCTCTGACATACACCTTTACATAAAAAGGACACCATTTTGATAGCACACGGTCTACTTCTTTCATAATTGCAGTCATCTTCTCACTTTTTCACGTTTACGTGTACCGAGTTAATCTTCTTCGACGGTCAAATTTAACGTAGTTACGAACGAAATGCTTTGCGACAAAGATATACCAGTTGAAACGTCTCTTTCTTTAAAATCAGATCGATGAAACAGTTGGAAAATATTTAAAACCCGCAAAAAATGACTAAAATCGAAATGTTTGCAATCATTCTATTTTGTTTCAAGTTTATCCAAACAATTTACATGCATAATGCTGGACATCCATATGAATATATCGATCCGAATTCGATAGCAGATGAAGAAGATGTAATTGATGCTTATACTCAAGGATCGGAACATGTTCAGAAGTACCAATACCCTTTATATACTGAGAACTATATTTATCCCTATGGGAACGTTGATAAGGACTATGGGGTGCATAATATGAGTTTCTTGGCTTCTCAATTGCAGAATAGTTTCAAAGATGTGGCCGATAAACAGAAGAATATGAAGAAAACGAAGAACCGTGTCGGATTTTATAACGTGCAAACGGGTGATGAATTCTTTTTGAATGATTTTGAAGTACGACCGAAATTCAAGACGAAACAGAGTAATAAACAGGTATTAGGCTATGAGTATATTGCAAATGGAAGTAATGACAGGAATGATCAAGTTTCAACGCAGGTAAGTGATATTTTTGTGAAAGAAATATCATAAGTTTTATTAAAATTCCTTAAACGAATTTTGGGATACAACTTCTGCAAGAGCTAGCACTCGAATCCTTGTTTGGCTTAGCATCCCTTTTCCTCATTTACCTTCGATAGCATTTGTTATTTTTGGATCAATAAAAAGTTACGAAACAATTTCCATTTAAAGATAATTATTACACATACAAAATTTACATAACTTAATTTATATAAATGCATTTATTTACAAACCTAGCTGTAGGCTGTGATATATGTTAAGGTGGGCCGTTTATCGGCAGGGCCAAGTGTCATTGCTGCTTATGTGTATCCTTAAAATGTGTTCCCTGGCGAACTTCACGATTCAATTTAAATCAACTTATTAACGTGTTTGGATGTCAGATTACATAAAATTTGAAAATTAGGGATCAAAAGAATATATAATAGAGACGAATTATGGCATTGCTTCTCCGTCACTATCGTTGGCGTTGTCGTTTCCTGAACGTCATTGAAATTACCTTAATGCATGTGGCTGAACAGCGTTAACCTCGCGCTTATCATTGTGATTATATTAGATTTATTTTTATCATTACAGTACATGTTGATGAGTTAGAATGTAATGGTCAATATAAATTCTGCTTGTTACAACACCAACAAAGCAAGCAACATTTTTAATGAGTATCAAATTGCCCTCTTGCTTTAAGTCAAAAGTATTCTAACATTCAGTTTTGTGCCAGGTACCGTTAAATGTAATAGATCTAACATAAAATTATTTATACAAAAGTAAAATTACATTAATTATTATTGCGATATTTTGCATCCAAAACAAAGTGTAAAGTCAGCTGTTATTAATTTCGATGTTAAGCATTTATAAGAAGGGCAACGCTTATCAAAATTGCTTTAACATAATTGGAAAACGAGACTTGATCTATAGACCAAATTCTAACAATGAAAATGTATTTTTTAATTCGGTTTTCGAGCCTTTGGCCAAAATTATTTCCTCCACTAGATAATTGGGGAAGATACAAACATTTCAAGAAATTGAATTACTACTATTATAAAGTTTGAAATAAATATGTCAACGAAAAACGAACAGCTCCCAAAGATGCATTACAAATTAATTAATCTAGAATTATTTGAACAAACTATCTGTACGGTTCAAATGAAATTATGTGGACAATATACTAATAGAGTAAACAAATTTTGCAACTTTTTTATATGTGATCAAGTTAATAAGAGCACTAGTTAGAAAATTTATAGCTCATGGTTTTTTAGCATTTCATACAGTAGAAATCAATTTGACTTATTTCTGAACATTAAGGGAAACCCCAGCCTTTAATCACTTAAATTTTTCACAGTAAACAAACAAAATTAACTTAAAAATAAACCCAAGCTGTTAGTATTATTCACATACTAGTATACGAGGGTAAGTCAAATATTATCTACATTTTCGCCATAACAAGCTTTCAAGGTTATCGTAGTGGCGGCTACTTGCGCATGCGTTGAGTTGGCGTCTCCGTGGTCATGTGTGCGGGGGAGGGGGACTACCATAAATAGTGCGAGGTACAGTGATTTGTTAGCGAATAAGCTGAAACCAGCAATTCGAAACAAAACGCCGTGGTCTACTCTCAACGAAAGTTTTGTTGTTGCAAGACAATGCCCGTCCGCACACGGCCCATAACACCATAGAAACTAGCAACAGGTTGGGTTTTGAGACCCTGGAACACCCTCCCTATAGTCCTGATCTCGCTCCCTCAGACTTTCATCTCTTTGGACCGTTCAAGGAAGCTTTGAGAGGTCGTCGATTTGCCTCAGACACAGACGTTCGGGATGCGGTGCAAAAACGGCTTCACGACCAACCGAAAACCTTCTACCAGGAAGGCATACGGAAGGATGTGGCTCGCTGGACCAAGTGCATTGCTAAAGATGGAGACTATATCGAAAAATAATGTATCTGTTGTACACCTATCTTTGTTTAATACAGTTGTAGAACTAAAAGTGTAAGTAATTTTTGACTTACCCTCGTAGATACCTATATGTATATGTTACTTTCTTTTAACACTTGTCACCTCTAATTAAAAGAGAAAATGAAAGCATAACGACAACGCATTTCATATTGCTTAGACACAGATAATTTTATGCGAGATGTGGCTCAAAATTAATCCTGAAATCATCTATGCATAAAATGAAAACAGAAAAACTGTGTAAATTGTTTTCTAGGATTCTATGCGATAGAGAAGAAAGTGAAGAACTTTCTGACCGTTCTTTCTTATATTTTTAGGCTTGACTGGCTTTGATCTTAATTCTGAGTTAATTTCTTTAGAAGAATTTTGGTAAACCTATATATTTTTAAAGAGAAGATTATTGAAATGAAGAAAATGCATTAAGTTTAATATTTGCTAAGACATTTGAGGTTATTAAAACCTGTTTTACCATTCATTATTTCAGAAAACAACCACTACAAGAAAACCAAAAGCAACAGATAATCCAAGATATGGTATGAACACTCAACAGAGACCGCAACAATCAAATAATAGAAGAAAAAACAATAATAAGACAACAAACAAACGCAGAAGACCAACATTACAAAATACGAAGAAACCACCAAACAGAAATACTGTTAGGAAACCAGCAGTAAATAGTAATAAAAACACCGCCCAAAAGAACACCAACAACAACAGAAAAAATACGCTACAAAATAATAGAAAGAAGCCACAAGGTCAAAACGTTCACACTACTAATGGTTGCAGATATCCTAACAATCCATTAAAAAATCCCAATAGTAACAGAAGACCTGCAATGAATAACAATAGAAATACGAATAATAACAGGAATAAATTAAATAACCAAAACAGGAAACCTGTAAGGAAGGTCAATAATAATAAACAAAGCAATAATGTCAAAAACAATAATCGAAGAAAGCTTCAGAATGGCATTAGAAGGAAAGGGACTACTAATCAAAACGTTAACAATTTAAAATCTAGAGATTCAAATTCCATATCAGAGGTTATAAAGAAATATATTTCAAAGTTAAAGTCAAACGCTTTTGAGAATTCCATAGGGAAAAATGTGAAAGCCTTAAATGGCAGACAGAGGTCCTTATTTTCCGTGGCTTTGAACCAGATTGGTAGTCAATCTATGAATTTCGCCAATAGATTTCTTAATTTTTTCAATGTGGTTCAATATCCGAATTACCAATGCATTGCAGATAGCGATTTTAACTACTATGAAGGTATCTGTTATCAGGAGAAACAGTGCTTGAAACTTGGCGGGACACCTTTGGGAAATTGTAGCAGCTATGATACTTGTTGTGTTTGTAAGTAGAAATGATCCTATTTATGATACACACAAAAAATTGAATTAAAAGTTTTAAAGAAACGATTTTCTTAGATCAAATATTACATCTCATAATGAGACTGTGGTAGTTTTGAAACAATCTTTATTTTGAAGTTTTATCTGAGTTAAATAGTTTCTTATTCCAACTTGTCCAATAAAAAAAATCATCATGAAAAACAACACTTCCAAAATGAACTTATTCAATCTTATCACTTAGCCTGATTTTGACAAACCATAATATTAAAAAGGAAATCTTCAACTTTGTAGTCAGATACCCAATACATTCAATAAGTCGACCTATCACTAATTTGTCTCGATTTTCATAATTTAATTTCACGTTCGATACAATTTGAACAACATTGAGATCCTTCTGATCAATTCCTTTTAACTTTATAGTCAAAGCAACTATTTAATTTCGTGTTTGATACATTTTGAACAACATTGAGTAATCCTTTTGATCATTTCCTTTTAATTTTATAGTCAAAGCAACTTGCGGAGACACAACCAATCAAAACTGTACCTATTTCGAAAGTCCAAGTTACCCACATTATTTTCCAAACAACGATACTCAATCTCCAGATTTATTTTTGGACGATTCCGAGTATGAACTTGAAGAAACTACCGAAGGAACACCTTTAGAATATGATTATGGAACTGGCAATTCAATAATTGATGAAGAAATTTCTACGATTTCAACTTCCTTTGAAGATTCTACTGAAGATGCAATGGTACCTACTGAACAAAATGCGGGAGATGAATTTTTCATGGAAACTGAATCTTTAACTGATATGCCTTTGATGGGGGATGAAGAAAACAATCAAGATACGACTGAGGAACCTTTCATGGAAGATTTCGAAATTACAGAAACAATGGGTTGGCTTCAACAAAATAGGTATAAGGAATACGCTTTAGCAAGACAAGATTATCTCGCTGAGAATTTCGCTTGTACTTTTAAAGTGTTCAAAACATCGGAAAAGATTCAACAGATGAAAATTGACTTTATTGATTTAGAGGTTAGAATTCTAATATTCTATTTCCGTTAACAAAATCTTTAAAGTGTTTTTTTTTCCAGCTTTTAGGCCCAAATGAAAACGGCGACTGTGTGAATGAACGGCTGATGATTACGGGTCAAAATTTGAACACCCATATTCCGACGATTTGTGGATATAATTCTGGGCAGCATGGTAAAAATTATTTATTCCGTACATAAATCTGGTTGTTAAATTAGATATTTTGTTGTAAACCTGTTGGGTTTCAACTGGATTACTGATCAAAACTTTTGCCATCAAGAAAGTACTGTAGAATAATCTTCTCTATGTTGAGGTTATGCTGGTCATAGTGCCAACTTCTTCAGAAGGTTTTTGAGTCTGTCTCTATGACTCGGCAAAGCCAGGAAGATTATTTTACACTAGATAACGGTCGTGAAAATTTACATCTTCTTCGTCTTCTTATCCGTATTCCTTATGCCCTTTAGGGCGTCGGATTGAATTGCATATTACTCGTCTTCCTTATCTGTGTTTTCCATCCCTTCCGGTCGCTTGCACATAGTTTTATCTCACCCAGGGTTTTTCCGCGTCCTACATCTATTTCTTTTATTTCTTCAATCCATGTCTTTCTTGGCCTGCCCCGCTTTCTCCTTCCCATCCTTCCTGTCTCAATCACCCTTCGTACCAGTCTATCTTGATCCATTTTTGTTATGTGACCAAACGAATTTAATTGTTTATTTTCTAGTTTAATTCTAATTGGTTTTTGCTTATTGTCTTCTGCCGTATTTGTACGTTCCTTATTCTGTCGTATTTTGTTTTCCCGGCTATCCTTCTGAGATATTTCATTTCCATAGTATTTATTTGTTGGTGGGATGCAAAAATTAATTATTTGTTCTACTTGTAGGTTTTGCAATTTTTTTAGTAAGCACAATTGTTTTTGGATCGTTCTTCAAAGTAGAGCCTAAACATCCTCAGATGATAGAGAGATAGAAATTATATTGATTGTTATCCTATTATCTGATTGTTATGGGGTAATGGTTTATTGCTAACTTAGTCGAAAACATTGTATAGTCCAGATTGGATTATTGGATTTTAATCCAGGCAATTTAGATTAGAATTTTTTATGGTAAATATTGAAATCACTGCCTCAATTGTCATAGACACATGACAGAGGACCTTAAAGTTCTGGTTTTCATTGTAGTAAATCTTAAATTAACTTTGTCATCGACAAAATTTGTTGTTTCTTTTTTAATGCTATATGAAACCTCTTCTGTGTTCTGTGTTCAGCAAATAGGCGAGTGTCCATAGGTGAGGTTGTATCTTCTTTAAACATCAGTCACGGTTCTGCCTATCAAATTATCCACGACGAACTCAAATTTCGTAAAGTGTGTGCGCGATGGGTACCACGAATGCTTACCGCAGAAAACAAAACCAAACGTTTGGACATCTGCCAACGCTTACTGGATCGCTTCAACGCGGAAGGCGACGCAGTTTTAAGCAGAATAGTGACTGATGTTGAAAGAAGATGTAACCTCACCTATGGTAACTCGCCTATTTGCTGTAACCATCTCTCGAGCTTGCTGAATGTTGTCGTCGGTGGTCGAGGTTGAGGAAACATCGGATCACTACTCGTTGTTCCTCTTTGGTGCAAATTAATAGCGGAGCTGACATGCTTATGCTGTTGTAGCTAGCAGACAAATGACGCGACCGTGATTAAATTCCGCACTCATGACCACAGAGGCGCCAAGTCAACGCATGCGCAAGTGTAGATAATATTTGACTTACCCTCGTATTTACAAAGTGTCGAGGCCAACGATTTCTAAAACATCTGCACTGGTTTTCTTTTTACTTTTCAGCAATTTCTGTACAGATTGATTCACAGAACTTGTCCATTAAAAGTCTATAAATATGGAATAGTGATTTAATCCTGAAACTTTGCGTATAGTTACGGCAAAATGTTTAAGAAAATCTTTGCTTCTAAAGAAGCGGATAGAGGTACTAAGTTTTCAATGTAGATTTTGATTGTACATCACATGATGTAAAACTCCACATGTGTTTTATTTGAAACGAAAGACTTTTACTACTTAAAGCATACGCCAAACCAGTTTGGAAATGGTTCTCTCATAACTTTTTTTATTAATAAATATATTTGAATGAAATTTTGTTTAATATAATTTTTTTAGGACTTTCTGAATTCAGTGGTGTAGTTATATTTTTAATGAAAAAAATCGCTAATGAAATGTTGCTATTTTTTAAATAATCATAGAGTGCCTTGAAAATTTAGGTGAACTTCTTAAATTTTGTGTGGAAGTAGACTTTTTGGGTAAAACATAGGCTCTACAGGGGTGTTTCCATTTCAAATTGGGTCACACTGCAGATTAATTAAATTACTTTTTTTTCTCACGTGATCTTTCAGTAAGATAAAAGAATCAATTTCCAAATTTCTAATTTACCAACCACTTAATAATACAAATAAACAATTGATTTCTAAAATAAATTAATTTTTCCCACAGTATACGTTGATGTCAGCTCATTATCAGGGCCGCTACAGATTTCTATCCTCTCCAACGATGTCTACGCCAAACGTTACAAGCTCCGAGTTTGTCAGCTGGAGACGCCTTGCGTCAATTCCATGAACTGTCTCCAATACTACATTGGATCGGAGGGGGTCATTTCGAGTTTGAATTACGATCAAGCTGCTAGGTTTCCCAGGAGCGAACCGCAATATCTGGTAATTAGAAATTTATGTCGGAGACATGCATATGTGTAAAAAGGGGAACGATTTCGAGGAAATACGTTATGAAATTAGAACAAGTTGTAGGAGTTGTGTTTAATTATTAATGCATTGGTACGCCAAGTTACATTTTAAACAGAAATATAAACATAAAATAATGTTGTAGAAGTTACCTTATAATATTAGAATTTGCATAAATAGATTTTATTTACAAGCAAAATAATATAACGGTTTTTTATGTTCAATTAGGAATATATAGTAACACATTTTTTTTATCGAATATGTTGTATCATCAATTTTTTATATTTCTGGGTGTTATGTTGTCAATACTGGTTTTAAAACTATTGATTTAAAATTTTAAACCCAAGTCAAAGGCCTTGCATTTGGAAATTACTATACAGGGCTTGACAAAAGTAACGCATTAGTCTAATATCTCTGCAAATATAAACTTTAGATGGAAAAAAAGTTACCAACAAAATTTGTTTGACAAGTTATTTTCTATTATTTTCTACCGATTCTGATTTTTTTTTAATGACTTCTTATAGTAACAAAAAAAATACTTTTTTTAATGGTAACTGTGACATTTTTTGGCAGATTTGTAATCTATACTTTAAGGAAGTTCTAAAGACCCAGTAGATAACAATGATAAATCAGGAATTTACAAAATTTAATCTAAAGATTGTGATCAAGTGTATACTGGGCAGACAAAAAGATCAATCAAAATTAGGTACAAAGAACATTAGGTTCATCTCAAATTCAGAAGGCTTGATAAATCTCGCTTCGCCCTACATATGTTGGAAAATAATCATATAAAGTTGGTTAAGAACGTAAACAGCATTGTTCAATTAAATTGTTGTGAAGGCATGGAAATTTGCAAAAACAAATTTAATGAATTCATATTTAGGACCACTAAATTCCAACCTTTATCCTTTGTTATATCCTGCATAGCTAATTAAACGTAACTTTAAAATTTTTGCATAATTTGGGGTTTACATATGTCCATGTTGTATATTTTAAAATTCTATCTAAATAAATCTAGATTTTCAGTTATAGACCGAGCCTTTTGTAAATCGAGATTTTTCGTTAAAATTGCACCAAATTTTTGAGCAACATCGACTCCTATAGTATTCGTCAAGTTTTCTAGCGCGGCTTGTAAATTGTTTATGCAATTTCATGCGTCTCGTGCAGATAAGTGACTGTCTTCTAATTGCACAATAGCTTGTGCAACTTCAGAATAGTTCACGGAAATTTCATCTATTTGTTGTTGAACGTACGAATTGGAAAAAAGTTGCTGACTATCTCGAACTGCTGCAGAATCATTTGAATCAAGTTTCAAGATGACATTTTTCACTTGTGAAAAATATTTCTGATAGTAAAATACTGCCTGGAGCCATGTTCCCCATCGCGTTATTACAGGCTGAGGTGGTGGTGGTAATTTCGGACACAACTGTTTGAATACACGGATGTGTTTGGGAGATTTGATTAACACTTTTTTGGTAGATGCTATTAACTTATCCACCATCGGATACTTCTTTCGAATGGTTTCTGCTACGAGGTGACATGCGTGTATGAGACATGTTATGTGAAGAAGAGTCGGAAAGCATATTTTCAACATCCTACCAACTATCAGCATTGTTGCGGCTCCGTCAGTAACGAACATTGTGACTTGGGTTCCTGTGATACAAAATTCTCTCAACGAATCTTTTATCTTGACAACGATTTCTGCATTAGTTTTCTGAATCTTTTTACTGGATAACAACAATGGAGCTGGTGGACCATCACGTTTTAAAGGACGCGCTACAACATGAATGACGCCGTGTTTCTGAGCATCAGTTGTTTCATCCACACATAGGCAGATTTTCTTATTTCTCAACTCGTCTTTTATACATTCCTTTACTGTACCTTGCACACGTGGTAAATTGTATCGTAATTGCATAGATGTTGGCAGCTTCCATGAGGGAATGTACTTAGCCCAAAAAAGACGAAAGTGTTCATTAGATACTAGATCTTGTGGGATGTTGCAGACACTTAACATAAAAATAAAATCATATAAAAATAGCCAGTATGGAATACTGTTTCTTAAATTCAATACCTGACGTTTACTTTTACAATGTTTTCTACATTCAAACCTATCGCGACTTAGGAATCCGCTATTGCATATTGTGCAATAAATATGCGAACTTCTATATTCTAATCCAGGGAAATGCATGAGATATTTAATCACATTCGAAGGGAACGTTACACCCTTTGGGCGTCCCATCTTCGCGTACTTATTTGGCGTGCAGCGTGCAACGTACTGTCGCTTTGAACTCTCTCGCGGTACTGTCGAGATCGACTACGAGTTGAAAATTACTCCTACCCACGCCGCTACCGCTACGCTACTGCCATCTGGTAGGATCTTTTACAATATATGGTGTGTGTTCTGTTACTTTCATTGTTTACAAAACGCATCTATATACAAAAAGAGACAAAACGACCTTTGCAGGTCTGATGGAAATTACATCTTAATTTATTTAAGGTTGGTTAATATTGATTACAAGTTCTACTTACATGTTTAAACTGTACTCAAAAATGATTCTTCTTTAATAATTTCAGGTAACATATATAAATAAAAAAGATAAATCGTTAGGTGTAAAAAAAATCATTCAGTACTGACCTGTGCTACATAAAAAACTATAGAAATCAGTAAAGAAATATTTTTAAGTGTTATTGTGGAACCATTAACGGGGTGCCGTCATCAATATTAGGAAGATAATTTATTGTAATTCGCTATGATTTTCAGTACCATTTGAATTGAAAAATTTCATCATAGCTGTCGTTGCAAACAGTCCAGGTCCGGATTCAGACTACAACACTTATTGTTTTCTGTTTTCTTTGTTTTCGATGCTTAATATGCATAGTGGCGGTTAAAATCATTAATATTTGTTACCATTTTGAATGGTAATTATTTAAATGTTTAGGAAGGTTTCTTAAAAAATATTTTATTATTTACTATTGCCAATAATCTTTTTTTAATTCGATTAATTCGTAACTTCTTTATCTTTAAATTTTTTTCTTCTAGGCCTTTATGCCTCAACTGGATCTTCCTGTTGCTATTTCTAATTGGCGTTTGATCTGTATAATTTATAAGAGAATCTATTTTAGATATTAGAATTCTACCGCGTATTTACATTTCTCGGGCCTCGTAGGTCCGGTTTATTTTTGATTGATAATTGTTTATATTTACATCCAAAACTGTCTTTGTTTAAATAATTTGTTGCTTTTGGCGTCAATGTACTGCATATTGCAATATTATTTGGAATACAATGTGTTAACAATCGGCTGCAACATGTAGGAATAGGCCTGCTTCTGCGCTCAACGGAGTTTGCAAGTTTCAACGGCGTATGCAGGTTTCAACACGCAGAAATGCATATCATATAAATACGCGAACGCATAAAAAAGACTTCCGTTGCTAAAATTTGCTTTGAGGTGTTTGTTTGTGAATGTTCGTTATGGCAGTTTCAAGTTTAAGAAAATCGACCGGGCAACGTGCAACAGTGAGGTATGGAGATCTCAATTACGAGGAAACTGTAATGCGGTGGGCAGAGGAATGTGATGAAGTTTTATCGGAAGAGAGTGAAACGTCGGAAATTGAAGAACTTGGTCAAGATTCATTAGAAGCTAATTCAGACACTTGAAATTCTGAGTCTGAAGAAGATGTAGCTACAGCGGAGGCCGATAGTGATAATCCCAACTGTTTCGCTTCTCCATCCGGCATCCAGTGGAATAAAGTTCCGCCAAGCTCTACCAAACTGCAAAACGTAACGTACTACGTTTAGTACCAGGTGTAAAAACTAAAGCAGTGTCCTGTGATACACCTGAAAATGCTTTAAAATGATTTATTACAAGAACGATCTTAGAAGAAGTCGTCAAGGGCACAAACCTTGAAGCTCGAAGAGTAACTACAGTAAAAGACAAAGGATGGGTAGATATTGATGTAATGGAGCTGAATGCTTTCTTAGGTTTGCTCATACAAGCTCGTGTGGAAAGAAACTGGGACGTACCGATAAGAGAACTGTTTTCTTTTGATAAATGTAATCCTATTTATCAAGCTACTATGGGAATTAATCGGTTTAAAGATATTAGACCTGATGACAAAAGAACTCGTGATTTTCGCCTACAGACCGATAGATTAGCTCCGATATCGTATATATGGAATTTATTTTGACAACAATGCAGGTCATCTTTGGTGCCAAACGAAAATGTTACCATTGACGAGCAGTTACTCTCGTATAGAGGGAGATGTTTATTTATTCAGTATATGCCAAATAAACCGTCAAAATAAGGTGCCAACATTTTCTGCATGTGTGGGTCAGAATCAGGATTTGCAATTGATGAAATGGTATACACCGGACGACGACCTAATCAACCTATCCATACAATTCTTGCTTCTGAAGTAGTGGAAGTTTTAGTACGCTGCTTCCACTTCTCTGGACTAAATGTTACAATGGATAACTTCTTTACAAGCATTACATTGGCTAAATTTTTATTAGAAAAGAACCTAACAGTGGTTGGAACACTAGGAAAAAATAAGAGAGAAATACCAAATGAAATAAGAGATGCAAAGAACAAACCGGTCTACTCTTCTACATTTGGCTTTCATGACAAAATGACTATGGTTGGCTACATTCCTAAGAAAAACAAGTCAGTCATGCAGCTCTGCACCATGCACAATGACATGTCTTTAAGTGAAAATGTTAAGCAGAAACCGGAATTAATACTTTATTATAACAAGACCAAAGGAGGAGTAGTAATGGATTAAAAACAGTCCAACTATACATGTAAAAGGCAAACGAAGCGCTGGATTATGGCGCTTTTTTCTAATATGATCGATATTGCAGCACTAAATGCATTTATTATATTTTCCACGTTGAAACCTGATTATCATAGGAATGTAACACACGCTGGACGACTATTTTTGAAGGAATTCGTTGAACAATTGGTAATACCGCATATGATAAGGAGGTCAAAAGATCCGAAACTACCAAGAAATTCAATAAATTGTATAAATAAATTTATTAACATTGAGAAAATTGCGACTGATGCCGTTACAAATAAAAGGAAGAGATGCATGATGTGTCCCTCTAGTTTAGACAGAAAAAACAAACTAGTTTGTGAAAAGTGTCGCAATAATGTGTGCAACGAACATCATGTAAGAATTTGTAAAAATTGCCACTTTTGTACATTTATAAGAGCTGTAACCTTCAGTTAAAGGTTTCGTTTAATTATTTAAGATTTTTACACGCATAAATAAATGATTTAAATATATTTTATGTTCTTATATATTTTTGACAGAGTAAAAAAACAACCGGGCCTGAGTGACCCGAGAAATGTTAATCTGTATATTCGAACACCCATGCATCCTAGGGTTAAAACCGTTCCAGAATCATATTCATCATAGTTGAAATACATTAATTCTATGTATACGTGAATAATTAATTTTTTCCAGAACAATTTGAACTACGCTATATGTATTAGGCGGGAAGCCGGATATTGTTCAACTACTTTTACGAATGTTGATGAAGAAAATGTTGAATATCCTTTCGATATTAGAAGTGAAAGTAACGGTAAGTTTCTGTTAAGAAATCGAAGTTGCATACTAAGATAACACATGGGCTGAAAAGTCCCAGGCCTGACAAAGAAAACACGTTTTTTTTTGTTCAAAATTAGCTTTATTCATCAACGTAATTTCAATCAAGAACAACGCAATCATTCCAGCGCCGCTCTAACATTTCAATACCACTTTTGTAAAACGATTTATCTTTTGCCTCAAAATATGCCTCAGTTTCAGCGATAACCTCTTCATTCGAGCGAAATTTCTTACCGGCGAGCATTTTTTTTAGGTCTGCGAACAGCCAGTAGTCGCTGGGAGCCAAATCTGGCGAATACGGTGGATGTGGGAGCAATTCGACGTTCAATTCATGTAGTTTTGCCATTGTTTTGATTGACTTGTGACACGGTGCGTTGTCTTGATGAAACAAAATTTTTTTCTTCGCCATATGCGGACGTTGCTTTGCAATTTCGGCCTTCAGACGCTCCAGTAACGCTATATAATATTCACTGTTGATGGTATTTCCCTTCTCAAGATAGTCGATGAATATTACACCACGCACATCCCAAAATACCGAGGCCATAACCTTTCCAGCCGATTGTTGTGCTTTCGGGCGCTTTGGACGAGGTTCACCAGTTGCTGTCCAGTCACATGACGATCGTTTTAATTCTGGAGTGAAGTGATGGATCCATGTTTCATCCGTTGTCACATATCGACGCAAAAATTCCGGTTTGTTACGTTTAGACATGGCCAAACACTGCTCAGAAGCATCAGCACGTTTTTGTTTTTGGTCAACAGTGAGCAAACGCGGCACCCATTTTGAACAGAGCTTTCTCATAGTCAAATGCTCATGCAATATAAAGCCAACACGTTCTTTTGATATCTTTACGATGTCAGCTAACTCACGCAACTTCACTTTTCGATCATTCAAAACGATTTTGTGGATTTTTTTGATGTTTTCTGGTGTTACGCCTCATTTGGACGTCCACTGCGTTCTGCATCATCGGTGTCTCTACGACCACGTTTGAAGTCAGCAAACCAACGTTTTATTGTTGTTTCTGATGGAGCGGAGTCCCCATAACACTTTTCAAGCCATTGCTTCTCTTGAACGGTATTTTTTCCCATCAAGAAGCAGTGTAAAATTAAAACACGAAATTGTTTTTGATCCATTGTTTTGGAAATAACAAAAGTAGCGTCACTCTTAGCACAATAACTCACAAACTAATGAATAGAATATCATGAAATTTTAACAGCTGTCTTTTTAAGGTTAGTACTAACTGCAAAACAGGTGAATGCAATAAAACTAGCGCCATCTATGTGTTAGGCCCGGGACTTTTCAGCCCATGTGTTACATAGAGAACTATCCTAACCATAAATAAATACAATATGTCCACCCAATGTGTGGATGGAAGATAATTCTTCCCCTGAACAATTTAGAGAAAAAGTTTTCAAATACAAAACATTTAAAAACAAGTGATAATCTGTAAAATTCAATTCATGCATACAATTTTAACATTTAGTTTCAATGAATATCTTTAGCGAAATAAATGTTTATAGTATTTTGTCGCAGCATTCTACATTTCTAAATGAAAAGCTTATCTGCGTAGCTTCATATTTAATTTAATAAAGACCGATACATTGTGGGTATAGGCCAAGGTTCATATAAAATGTCTATAAAACAGTGTCTCGCTTCAGGTATCAGATTCTACAAAAATATACAAAGTGTTCCATTTCAGAAAATTGAAATAGCATCCATCAAGTAAAGCAGCTTTTCTGTAGAAGCTAGTTGATATCAAATTTTTCTGATGTATTGCCGAAAACTCCAAGAAATACTCAATCGAATAAAATTTGAATCATTGTTCAAAGCGCCTAAAAAATTCCAAATTATCTCAATTATCTCAAAAGCTAAGCTAGATAGATATACGTAATGTTGAGGAAAGTCGACAGAACTTGCGGCTGAATATTTTTTATTTGAAAACATTTTCTCTAAATTGCTTAGGAACTGAATTATCTTCCGCTCACGCTGTATGGCAAAGTTTTTATTTTAACTAATATTGTGTAATGTTATACACCAGTAGAAAAATTGAAAAAGCACACGGGCGCTGCTCTACGATAGCAATAATCCTGATATTTACTATAATCTCGGCGTCCGTCGTTTTTCTGGAACAAGGGAAAGCCTCGCAAGTTCTAGCCTACCTCGATAAAGCGCTAGAGTTCGACCCCGAGCACGAGGAAGTGGTGAATTCGGCGATCCTCCTGCAGAAGCTAGTCAGCGCCGAACTTACGAAGATAGCCCGGGACAGATTGCTGAAGTTACTGGAGAAGGATACTAATAAGTAATAACGAAAGAGTACATTTTAATATAGGTATGCTCGTAATGGATGATAAAAACATTGAAGAAGCCGAACATTAGTTCAGGAGAGCTGTTCATTTGAAGGCGGATTTCAGAAGCGCTCTATTCAATTTAGCATTGTTACTGGCTGATGATCGTAGACCTTTGGAAGCTGCACCTTTCTTGGATCAACTCGTGAAATACCGACTATATTAAAAGGTTGATATTGTTGGGACATATCTATATTAATAATATCAACGATTTGGATGCTTACAAGGTTTACATAACGTCTGTCTGGTCCACGTGGAATGCGGCAAACTCCACGAAGACCAAGCCTGCTTAGAAAAAGCGCATGAATTAGTTCCGGCGGAAGATCACGTCTTAAGGCACTTGCAGATCGTCCAGAACAGGACCACAGAGCTGAAACCGAATTCATATCCTAAATCATACGAAATAGACGATTACAGTAGCAAAAGTAAGGTGGTCTCGAATAAAAGCATCGATGAAACAGAGAAGACCGGTTATAATTGGAGTTTCCGAAGAACAAAGATACAGTACTCGGGATTAATTTGTATTTAAACTGCCAAAAGAGTATCTAGAGGACACACCCGGACCTACAGACCGTACAATTATTTCACTAACTTCGACAATCAATTTTTCTCGTCGTGTATAACATTACAATTGAATATAACTTAAAGAAGACCATATAATATTAATAGGTTAATTTAAAATAATTTGGAAGCAAAAATTTCTTGAATCAAATTTTTCAGTTTCAGTTTCTGGCAGTACAAACACTGAGTTTAGCATGGGACACGTAGATTGCCCTGACGATTATATTGTGATCAACAATATGCGCATTTGCGGACAGGTTTTCCAATCAATTACAGGTTAATATAAAAAGAATATAAGTAATAACTTTCTTTTTCTTCTTTTCTGTTTCTCCTTGTGCCCTAACAGGGCGTTGGAGGGTAAATAATTACCTAAAAACTTCTTTCTTTCATTTGCAGAAACAGGAACCGGTTCAATAATTATAATTCCAGTTCATACCAATCACCAGTCTACAGGAATGGGTTTCAAATTATTATATACACAAAATGAATGTCTAATATGATACTAGAAATTATTTAATAATTTAGTAACTTAATTTATTATTGCATATTTATAATATTAATATAATTTTTGATATTATGCCATGAGTTATAAGAAATATTTCCAAAATAAATATAAATAAAATTTAAAACTGTGTTTGTTTTTGAAGTATTATAATGAGTTATTCATCAACATAAGAAAAAAAGTAACACAGCAAAATGAAATCTAGAATTCTGTCATGTTTATTAATTCTAACTTGTAACTAAAGAGACAATAGAATTAAACAGAATAATTGTTTATAAAAATCGTTCAACGTGCCCACCATTTTGTGGAAGCCATAGTTGAAGACACCTTATTATAGCGGCGGACATATCAACTGTTTGTAAATCGTTTCTTAATGTTTCCCAAGCTTTACGAATTCTCTCAATGACTTGTTGATTCTTGTAGCATAAGCATGATTTTACATAAGTCCCCACACATGGATATCAAGTTCGGTGATCTTGCTAGTCATGGAGTGGGCTGCAATTATTGACAATACATTCATCGGTCTTGTGTTTAACATATCTAACGCTAATATTTATTTAAAAGCACTAGATAAACAAATGATGCTGCTCAGACTTGATGAAGTACCATTATGTTTGCGTAAACGAATTGTTTATCAACATGATGGTGTATCTGCTGATAATATATTTATATGTATGCTATTAAAAATCATCGTTCCTTTTTAAAAAACGGCATCTATGGCAATGCCATGCAATCTCACTCGATCTGGAATACTCTGAATTAAGAATGGATTAAGTTTGTATATGGTGTTATGTAATGTTTATAGAATAGTTTAAACACTTTACATCTTAGGGTTTACTATAAAAAAAAAATAACACTGACAAACACTCTTTTTTGCACATGAATCATTTATGTTTTATATGAGGTGTGGCAATTAAATAACCGGACTGGTGCTACAAAACATTTAACTGATCACCAATTACATTACAAAGCTTATCCCCTTCAATGTACTCTCCTTGCTGATCCCTACAACGCTCCAAACGAATTTTCCATTATCGAAAGCAATGCTGAAAGTCCGTTTCTATCAGCTTGTTGAGAACCTCCGTCACTTTCGCTTTCACCGCTTCCACACTGTCAAATCTTGTCCCCTTAAGCTCCGATTTTACCTTAGGAAATAAAAGAAAGTCACAGGGGCCAGGTTGGGCGAGTACGGTAGGTGGTCCAACACGGTGATGCCGGATTTCGCAAAAAACGCCTTCGCAGACAAGGCGGAATGGGTTGGCGCATTTTCTTGGTGGAGCATCCAGGATTTGCTCTTTCACAAATCGGGTTTTCGCCTTCTCACTCGTTCATGTAGGGTAGTTAGAACCTTGGGTTTCACAAGAAACTTCAGGTTAACTCGTTGCTCGATCTGAACACTCTCGCTAGCGTAAGGATTTGAACGGACGATTACTACAGCGAGACTGAGCGACTTACAACCGTGCCCATTGAGCTCAGGATGTGGGAAGCGTCTACAAGCACGGACATGTTCAAACCTGCCGTGGCGTGCTCGCTGTTTGCGGATAGTAGCACCAGTCCGGTTATTTAATTGCCACACCTCATATGTAACTTTCTATGCTGATTTTAAATATCCAAGCAGATTTTCTCTGTCACACATAGTTTTTGAACAATCTCATTTGTAGTTGATTTCATAAATTTATCTCGATTATTTTTAAAGCCGTTTACTAATGTAGATACAACAATATTTTAAATATTTTAAACCAAGGGGCAGTGAATGCATGTGTTAAGGATGACTCATGGAACAAACATGTTTAAAGGCTGAGCTTTTGCACAATGGTAACAATTTTCCTTTCTGTGCCATTAGCGTATGCAACTGATATGAAGGAGACATATGAAAACATGACAATTTTATTGGAAGAAATTAATAAAAAGCATTGTTGTAGTATATGTTGTAATTTAGAAGTAGTTGCATTGTTAACGGGTTTGCAGCAAGTTTTGTTATATTTTGTGCGAGTGGGACAGTAGAGACAAGAAAAATCACTATATTAAGAAGGAATTGCCAACACGTCAATCACAGAAAAATGTTGTGCATGCTGTCAACCCCGATGACATTCTTTTATCTCCTCTTCAGATAAAGCCGGGGCTTTTCAAAAACTTTGTCAAAGCAATGGATAAAGCTGGATCTGGTTTTTCTTATTTGAAGGAAAAATTCCCTCGTGTAAGTGATGCTAAAATCAAGGAAGGAATTTTTGCAGGTCCCCAAATAAGAGCTGATTGCTGTTGGATTTTTTGAAAAGCAACTAAGCCAAGCTGAAAAAACCGCATGGAAGTCATTCAAAAATGTGGTGAGAAGTTTTTTAGGAAACCACAAATCCTCGAATTACCATGAAATTGTGCGTGAACTATTACAGGCCTACAAAAATTCGGAGTGTAACATGTCCTTCAAAGTGCATTTTTTGGACTCCCACCTGGATTTCTTTCTTGACAATCTCGGTGCAGTAAGTAATGAACATGGGGAGCGGTTTCATCAGAATATCTCCGCCATGGAAAAGAGATACCAGGGAAAATGGAACGGACGGATGCTTGTTGATTATTGCTAGATACTGAAAAGAAACGTTCCTGATGCCAAGTTCAGAAGAAAGTCATAAATAGTTACATTTTAGCTAAGTAGAGTATCGCGAAGTATATTGTAAAAGTAAGAGTTTTATTCTCTCATGTGCCAAAAAAAGATTGGGTTTGTTCCCCAGTGTAATTAAACTCTACAATTCCAACATTAACTAATTTTAAGTACATGTTACACACATTTTCTATTCGCCATTTCCTTTCTCATTTATCGAATTCATTGTATTACTTTGCTTTATGCATTAATACCTAATTGCTAAAAAGAGTACTGGAAACATGAACATCCCATCTCTGCTCTTTTATTTAGGCCAATAAGAGATAATCACCATCGGGGGTGGCTATAAATGTACCGTTTCGTGGGCGTTTAATGGTTTCGCCGCCCTTTCCGTTAGGGCGGAACGGTTGTCCGAAAGCGATACCATATCTACCGTTACGTAGGAAAGGTATGACGTGCCAGAATTGCCGCTTTTCAATATTTCATGGACAACTGCTCTGTTTCACACGGAGCGTCCTATGCAGAAGTGCCGGAAAGATGGGGATATGTTATTTATGTATGTATGTGCACACGCGATGTATGTATATCCACGTTTACTTTGTGCTGGGATGATTAAATAAAGAAGTGATGTATGTTGTAGTGAAATTTATGCAATGACCAATGAGTCACTTTTTGATGTTGGATATACTAAGTATTTAATATGTACCTACACTTAAAGATCTATATGTTCGTCAACTACAACTACTACTTAATGGAAATTTTCTTGCAACTAGTTAGTTTATTGTTTCAATTATATACATATATTGTTCTAATTACTGTTCCAACTTACACAACAATTACACATTTAAGCATTACACAAAGCACAACATCAAGAAAAGCTGTTGGTTGTGTAGTAGTTGAATAACATTTTTTTTTGCAATTCACTTATTTGCTTTTTGCAGACTACACAAGAACGCCACTAGACTTTTTAGTTAGTTTTCCGGATTTGGTGGCCACGATGTACACATTTGGCGGACGGAACATTCTTTGTTGCACAAGTGGTTCCAGACGACCGGTTACCTCTTTTAAACAGACGAAAAGGGGAGAATGGTATAACTATGTGTGGTCGCTGTAATTGACTGAACTACGGCTTCTACGGATGTGGATCCATTTCAATATTAAATCCATTTTGGTCGCTATTGTAAACGTTCTCTAATCCATATTCAGGTAATAAGTTATATATGCTCCTAACAAAGGTCACCGCTTCTGCAGCTACATTTGCAGCTCCACTAACTTGCATTCTTGCACCAAATTTGGTTATTTTGCGGGACACAATTTTATGTTTGGTTTTACATCTTTGTATCCACCTCTCCGACGCAACAAAGTTAGGGATGCAACTCTTTTTGTCCTTCCGATGCCCATCTTCTCAAATCATAACTATGAATTATCATTTGACGATTAATACCAGCTTTAAACTGATTAAATACATATTGGGAGAACTGAAACCGCTTTTGGCGTCTCGTCCTGCCAGGATACTTGCTGTTCCCACCGCTATAATTGTTGTAACGATGTAACTTTCTTGTAGCGATGCACTACCGTTTTTAACGAATATCGACCTTTTTTTCCACTTTTCCAATACTCCACGGCAGCACGTCTATAGTCGATATCGACGTCTGTTGCAACTGGGAGCTTTTGTTCTTGGTCAAAAACATCCATTTTCTCTTCGATGTTATAATTTACGTTATCATCTTCTTCCACGTCCACAAGCTGCGCTCCAGGATACTCTGAAGTTGAGCTCAAATCGTAGATTACTTCTTGTTGTACTTCAAAAGCAGGATCATTAACGCTGCTCACAATTATATCAAAAAGTTCATCTACTAACGACAGTTCGGCACCATTAACTGGACTTGCCACAATACTTTGCGGTGGGTAATGATTATTTATTAGAGTTGTTAATATTGTTAAGATGTTAAGTGGATTCAAAGCGAACCCAGCCATGGCTGATGTATCACTGTTTCTTTTTCGACCATTTCACCTTTATATACAGATATACACGTAAATTTTTTGGCATTAATATCAACTCCTAGAAAAATCTCAAAGTTATTTTAGAGATATGAATACGTGTATCTGAAAATATTCTGAAATCGAAGCCAAAATATACGCAGCTTACTAACATTATGACGCACTTTAATATATTTTCGTACTGTATTGTATAACCTCAAGTTCTCTATTTTTTTCGCGGTTTATAGTCAGTAGAAATAAATCGAAATGCAGAATTTTTTACTGTCTAATAGATCGTTCATGGTAGATGCCAAATGCACATAAATAGTAAACGGAAGATCAATGAGATAGGTATAATAAGGGAATATATGTATGTATGCGCGCGGTCGCACTTTGTAAAAAATATTTCCTCTATTATTTGTAACCGAGGAAAAAAATGCAGAAAAAGGTAACTTTTATTTTTAAATGTAATTTGTGGAAAAAAATTATGACCTGTTTAGCAAGAAAATTGTAGCCAAGGTGGTGAAAAAGAGGTGAAATTTTTCTTCCCTTACCCCACTAAGGGGGGAAGGGAGCATTCATTTGATAGTCCGTTTGAAAGCCTGTTTGAAGTAGAACATTTTGGTTTTTAATTCATCCCGATAGCTTGCGCGGCTCTGAAGTTATGATGAAAAATACGTTTTTTGGGGGTGATTTCAGACGGACCCTACACCCCCTTAAAGTGAATATGGGCCGCTAAAAGAAATACGTGTCCTTTATTGTTTGATGGTGTACCAATATGCCAAGTTTGATGCTTCGCTATTGATTCAAATCATACGAAAATCACCTGTAATATGAAGAAAAAATTACTACAGAACTTTACAATCACATTATATTTCTTTTATATTTCTTTTCCCATTAACGTTACAAACTCCCGATGGACTTTAATCATCGGCTTTTACCCCAAAGCCAACTTCGTAAACGCTTTCAATGAGCCATATCTAACACGGACGGATAATTACTCTTATAGATGGGAAGATATTGAATATACCAGCTTCGCATTATATGCATATTAGTTCATGGATGCGTCCTATCCAACGTAGTCTTTATTGTAAGCGTTTCCGGTTCACGCGGGATTATGTTGAATTGATTTTATTGGAGCACGTGTATGTATGTTTGTAACTATGGTTTCGTCTTATATATTATTAAAAAAGACAATATTTGATTCCGATCGTCGACCGCATGTCACTCGTCGGATCGTAGTGACCCAGTCCGCGTTACGCCGGCAACGTTTCGTACGCCGATGACCATCTTCAGTTACGATGAACGAATCGAAGTGGTAGCGTGAGTTCAGTTCGAAACGAGTTTTGGGAAAACGGATATATATTTTTTAAATGTTAATGCTAGCTAGAAATGGAGTTAATTATTTATGTGAAGAAATGTGTTGATGATTTATTTTGTAGTGACGGGAAAGATTGAATGTTTTTGATAGTATTTATTTTTGGAAATAATTTAGAAAGAACAGTATTTAAATGATATTATAAGGTAAGTGTTACTATATAATAAATCGAAAGATATTGGAGGGGGACTCCCTGTGGGATTTCCGCTTATTATAAACGATAGGATATGCAGCGTGTCCATCTAGTGGATGATCGTGTTGCTTCGTTACTTTCTATTTAGAATATGTATTATTAATACGAGGGTGTATCAAATATAAACGGGACTAGATTTTTTTTAAATTCTAACTTTATTTAACTAAGCTTACAAATATATATTATTTTCTACATACTCCCCAGCCCTAAAAAATATATGTTTCCCATCGGATTGGGAGCTTTTTTATTCCATCATCGTACAAAGTCTTCGGACGTTCGTGGAGCCATTGGATCACAAACGCTTCCATCGCTTCGTTGTCGTTGAAACGCTGGCCTCCAAGCGCTTCTTCGAGGGGTCCAAAAAGATGGAAATCACAAGGTGACAAGTCTGGACTATAGGGCGGATGTTCCAGCGTTTCCCATCCTGATGCATCCACTTTTTACATCGTGGCGTTGTCATGCAGAAGAATGACACTTCCGGCCGATTGCTTCTTCGTTTTCCTTCGAAATGACAATTTCGCGGCATCCAGTGCTTCACGCATTAATTGTGCGTCGATTGCGAAGAAAATCAACGTGAAAAGCATCTTGCCGATCAAAAAAAACTGTTGCCATTACCTTTCCCGCTGACAACCGCATCTTTGCTTTCACCGGTGCTTCTAGAAAATTTTTTGTGCCATGCAAACACACGGGTTCTTGACAGGGTGTTGTCCCCGAATTGAGTTTGTAATCGCCGCAAAATTTCGGTTGAATTCACCCCTCCTTTGCCAAAAACTTAATAATAATCCACTGCTCCACGGAGACATGCACTTCTTTCTCGCTTACGATTTCTTTTGATACTAAAGGGAGCCGAGAGAGTTGCGGTTGGTTCTCCCCTCTCCCTAACGGTACAACCCCTTCCGGGTCTAGAAGCCCTCCGGAATTTTTAAGAAAGTCAGTCCCGTTTATATCAAAATAAAGATCGTGATAATGTGTATAGTTGTATAATTCTCGATAAGTTGTAAGGAGATTAATAAAACATGCGTTAATAATTAATATACAAAGAAATATTCTTTGTTTCAAGATGTTTTAATGTATTCTGCAGCTCCGCAGCCACAGTGCACCAGCCGCCCCCGAATTTGGAAATTAAAAGAAAATTGCCGTAATTTATTTATTTGTAAAAGTAACTATATTAAGTGTTAAATCGTTGGAATTATTTAAAAAAAATGCCTTTTTTATGAAGATTCCATTAAAAAAACACAACTTTTGTCATACCACAAAAATTATTACCTAAATAAAAAGTTCAGTTGGACTGTCTTATTAATAGAGTAACCTAAACTTGGGGACCAGCATAGGCGTCGGTATTACGGGTTAATATAAGAATACGAAAGATTCATAAATAAACTAAACCGGTAGAGAAGCAGGCATGTAGTGTCGACCTTGAATATAAATCATGTTAAACCGCGCTGAGAGAGATTTCGTTTTAGTACCGGTTGAGCTGTTGCAGAGATTAGTCGAACGGTCAAGGTTATGTACTTACGTGTCGTTCTTGAAAATATAGCTGGTGTTTTTTGTGTGTTGTAGTATTACACCAAGTACATAATTAGTGTATCGTTTCATATAGAACTAATATTTACATACCTAAGAAAACAATGCCTCGTAATAGATTTGCTACTAATGTACATAAGTATGTGTCACTTTTTCCCCATTTAAAATATGACGGTAGTGCAGTTTTTTGCTTAATATGCAATGTTCGTTGGCTGCATTGGACAGAACTGATTGCCAGAGGTATGTCAATGGTATTAAGCATATGAGAAATGCAAGAACTGAAATACCTTATACACTATTCCTCATACATTTATTAATTATGTTTACCTCTTGTAATCTTCCGTTGTCGTTGGTGAGAAAAGCAGCTTTTAAAACGTTTTGGCGACAATACGTTCCAAAGTACCCATTACCCTCACAAACACAATTACAGAATCATTTGCCGCGAATGAAAGAGATGCTAGAAAATGTGTGTAAACGTAATTTGTGTTCCAAAAAAATATGGATTACCGTGGATGAGACGACCGATATAAAGAAAAACAGTATTGTGAATGTCATAGCTCGCGTTTTATCTAGCGAGAACACAGGATCTCGATATTTGTTAGCTTGCAAACGTGTTCAACAATGTACCGCGGAAAATATTTAAAAAGTGGTGATGAACGTTTTGAAAAAATTTAAAATTGCCCAAGATCAAGTTGTGATGATTGTGACAGATAGTGCAGCAACGATGTTAAGTGTTGGGCGATCCTTAAAACATATATTTCCTAACTTAATACATATAACCTGCGTGCTGCATGCTTTGCATTTAGTTGGTGAAGTTGTTCGACAACATTACGGAAACGTTGATCGGATGATTGGAAGTACTAAAGCAGTGTTTCGTAAATCTCCTAAACGTTTAAAAGAATTTCGTAAATTTTGTCCAGGTATTCCAGAACCTCCTGAACCAATTTTAACGCGATGGGGTACTTGGCTAACAGCAGCTTCTTACTATTTGATCCATTTTCAACAAATTCAATCAGTTATAATGCGATTTAATCGGAATGAATCCAAAGCAATTAGAGAAAGTCAGAGAGAATTTCAAATTCCTCAACTTTTAGAAGATTTAACAACAATATGTACCAATTATACAGTATTACTAGATGCCATCAGAAAACTACAATGTACTGAATTGTCATTGCAGGAATCATTAGACATAGTGGAGAGTGTAAAAAATAAATTACACACATTAAATGATACGCCAGGATTATGCGCTAGTCAAAAGTTGGCAGATGTTTTAAGGAAAAACCCCGATTTTAATACTTTAGAGGTCGTTTATAATAAGTGTAAGAATAGTGAACTTTATAATAAGTGATTTTGAAAAACAGTTTCTACATGCAAATGTAACTTCCTTAGATGTGGAGAGATCGTTTTCTATGTATAAGAATATTTTTTCTTGTCGACGCACAAGGTTTAAAGAAGTAACTGTGGAAACATATGCAATGATGCAAGTTTACAGTAGTTCACATCCTGATGCCTCTAATTTGTTGAATAATTAGCAAGTAAGTTTATTTATGCATTTTTCGTATTCTTATATTAACCCGTAATACCGACGCCTATGCGAGTCCGCAAGTTTTGGTTACTCTACTTATTAAGCATATAATTACCTACAACTTTCTCCTTTACACTTTTTTTCGAAAGTCAATAATAACGGAGCTATGGGCACCGAATGAAATAATAAAAAAAAAAAACAGTTTTTTCGAGATATCTAGTTAACCGTGCATTAAAAAAAAGAACATATGGCTCATTCAATTGAGCTCTTAAAATTGCAATTCTTTCGTTATTTGATCATCTCTCTACCTCCGCTAGTCTTCGAGATCTCCATACTAAACAAAAAAATTGGGCACTAGAGGGTGAAGTTTTAATGAATTTATAGAAAGTTAACTTGTGTGTATTTCTTTTTCATTCCAGGACGTCTCATATTATATATAAATAAATCATTTAATTTCGTAACAACCTCCAATGCGTTTAAAAAATTTAATAAAGCAATCTTATAATAATAATGATCAAACGAACATTTTCTCATTCACAAATTACGTCGAAAATATCCGAAGATATAAGAAATCATCCATAAGAAGGCACGTCAACATCGTGTCATGAAAATAATCATCGTAAAGAATAAGTTTGAAATGGATACAAAAGAAACCAGTTCTTTGTTTATAGAAACTGAAAAACGAAAAGGTTCTGCAGGTAAATCATGACTTTGTTTGGCAACTTAGTCCTTAATACATATTCAACTGAACTAGGTTCTTCGCGACGTCATAGCAATGAAAGCGTTTGCAGTCTAAACGTACCGTTCGAAAGGGAAGATACTCCACAAGTGGCTACCATATCCGGTAGATATTTGGTGAAAACTAGGTCCAGATCGCTGGTGAACATTGATAATTCAGCTACGCACAGATACGACGTGGAAAGTATTTTAAATGGTATCGAAGAGAGTCCTAAAGTGAAGTTACAAATGAGAAGATCTTCTTTGCAAAACGAAAAGGTAGGTTGATTATTCCGCCCATTTATGGATATTTTAGTGGTTTGGAGAAGTTAATATGGATGTGCTTTACAAATCTTGTTGATTTGTATGATATTTGCGAAGGTGCCCCCACGTATTTCTTTCCAAATTGAACTTTCAACCCTTTACAATTGTCAGTTTTCTATTAAAAAAAAAAACTATCTTCGTATGGCACCAACACAATTTGCACTAAATTATTTCGCCGTCGGTTTTGTGCAAAATTATCCTAGTTAAAATTTTGCGATAAATGAGTTAGTCGTGAGAGGTTGTAAGACCGAACTTTGAAGAATGTTGTCCTAAGTCCATCTTGTCTATGAAACGAGATCTGATTTCATCCCAAAATGGATCAAGTAACTATCCTAGGTGTATTTTCTCTATGGAATCAGGCCAGATGAATGAAATAGACTAACAAGTAGCTATTCTAAATCCTAAGGTTATGCAATCTGATTTAATATAATAAATAAAATTGTGTGTACAACATTTCACAACAAACTCATTTATTGAAAAATGTTAACTTGAGATGGTTTCGCACTAAACCGACGATAGTACAGGAGTTTGCCGCTTGTTTTACAAGACCGTGTCTTTGGGAATTTCCTTTGTATTGTTACTTCACTTAATTGTAACTGTATTCTTTAAAAATATGGGTTTCGCAGTTTTTTCAAAATTTAGAAAAAAGAAAACAAGTTCATGCAATTGTTGTTCAGAAAACTGTCTTTCGAAAAGTTATAAGTTACAAGTTAGTAAGGTAAGTTGGTAAATGGTTATCTTGAAGTTTTTAAGAATATATGGTCTGAATATTTCTATATCAGAAGCTTAGTTGATATGGTTTGGTTATACTTACTTAATCCTAAGAACCTTCCTGCCTTTCAGCATAAGGTTGCATGGAGTTGAGTTCATGTCTTCTTGCCCATTCTCTGTCTTCTTTCATTTGACACCTGTTTGTTCTGCTGCCTTTCGCGCTTCTTCGTTTCATGTCTCTCTTGGTCTTCCACTATTTGTTTTTCCGCTTGCTCTTGCTTCGTAACCAATCTGTTTTCATTCATTCTTAGAATCCGTACCAACCATCTGAGTTGTTCTTGTTGCATTGTGTTTGGTCCCTCGATTACTTTTAGTTGTTCTCGATATGCCCCATTTCTTATTTTATCTTTCCTTGTTGCATTTTCTATTTTTCTCAGGAATCTCATTTCCGCAGCATTTATTTCTTCTTTTTGTCTTCTAGTGGTGGTCTTGCATCCGTACGTTAAAATTGGTTTTATCTATATTCTTTACAACTTTTATCTTAACTATTTTTGGGACTATTTTTAGGGCATTGTAGAGTTCTACAGTTTTTGAAAATTCGTTGGTTTATTTTGTCTTCCATATTTCCTTTGTTATTTATTGTTGTGCATATGTGCATTTTTCTTTGTTATTTTTTTTTGTCCTCAGATTCTTATATAAGTCTTTTCCATCCACCATGACCTGTGGTTTTTCTATATTTATTTTCATGTGTATTTTCTCTAGCTGCTCGTTAATTATGTTGACAAAAATGGCCATATCATCGGCGTGGCATAATCCTGCGATATTGGTCCAGTTATAATTAATTTTAATCATAAATTCTTTTCTAATAACATATTCCTCACTTTTAAAAGCCGGAACTTTTTGCCTCTCACTAAACCAATTCTATAAATACCAATTTGGCAACCCATACCTAGAAATAATTTACGTCATTCTTTTCAAACCTCGCTATTTTTAGTACCGTTGCAGTCGTGTTCATTCATTTCTATTTTAGATCTATTTTAAGTCACGAAAAAAAAGCAATTCCAATTGAAGAAAAAGCGGAAAACATTAATGAAAACGTATGCTTCCGGTTTGCTTCACCCTTTTCCATGTAACACGTTCATCAATTTTTATTAGCTAACATGCTGTGAAACTGGGATTCGTTCACGGATAAATATGACGTCAAAACTAATACCTCTAATGACGTTTGACCCGTAAATAAAGTGCTTCGCAGTAATAATTTATGTCGACGACAACGTTTAGTGAATTATTTAGAGGGTTTCTGGTGTCATTTTTGTCAGTGAAATGTAATTTTTATATAAAAGGTTATCATGCAGGGTTTGCTGAATATTTCTGTATCGCTTTTGAATTTTTTTATTATTAGATAGTGAAAAAAAAATAATTTGAATTGTGTTCAAGTTTGTACTGGGAACTATGTAGCTTGCCAAATCGTATCAATTATATATTCGATTAACAAAGTAATAATGTATCTTTCTAAAATTTCTAATGCAATAATTGTGTGGTATCAATCTATCTAATAACAAGAGAACAGATGTAACCGAGTCCCTCATCGACTTAAATGAAATTTTGGAGGTTTATAGACCGATGTAGTATAAAAACCCTATTTGACTCAATAACTCAGAAACTGTAGGAGATAGCAGAAAAAATTAAGAGAAGATTTGAATTGTTTTACATGCTCTAAACGATGGCGTAAATAGGAGTAAGTCCAGTCAACGATGGGATTGGGGAAACGGCTAAATAACTTGTCATCTATTCATTTTCTTCATATCCTAAATCTTCAATGTTAGTGTAATATTTTCCTACAACAGTATAAATTCAGCTGTATCTCCAGCATAATTTCGTCAAGTAATTATCTTGTATGTAAGTAAATTTAATCTTTTAAAGGCTGCTTGTAATGTCAAATGTCTAAAAGTACGTTCACATAGGGTAGCGAGAAATTATCGTTAGGATTAACGCGAAATTATTTGTAATATTCTGCCGTAATTCTTAAAATAATTTCGTGACATAATAACTGACATGTCAGTTTACTTTGTACCTTAATCTATCTGTTAATATTTTTTTTTGTAATGGATGGAACGACACAGAAATGTTATATATTGTGTTTATTAGCAGTTTTTGCAATAATCATGACTAACAAATTTAAAAATAAATGTAAAAAGAGAGAAGACGTTAGCGGGTACGTCCCATCAACACTCAAAAGAAACAACAAAGAGACTATTTAAATTTAATCCTGGAAATCTTAAATTATGATCCGATTCCTTTTTTTATATACAGGAACGAATGTTAATTTATTTGAGAACTTACTGAAAATAGTAGAAGCAAATCAACGGTTTGTCAATAGTGTACAGTGTATAGTTTTGCCCTACACTAATTATTAATTCTGCCTTACACCGCTGTGTAAACGGTCGTATTTAATTGCATTGTGTGAACATTCTTAATTCCTACCTTACCCTCGCGCTATTCTATGCGAATGCTACTTAAAATCATAGAGTAATTTCAGTATAATAAAGTTTGTCCAGAAAACGTTCTTTTTAGCTATATCTTTTTAGTGGTCTTACTCACACTACAAATTGAATAACACAACAACAAGATTTTCCGTAATTGACAATTCATCTTTGAGATTAAAGTATTTTTTCACATCGTCTGGCACTTGGGCTAGATATTTTGGCCATTCATTGTTTACATAAAACTTTAATTTTGTAGAAGTCGTGTCTTCGATAGTCTCTTCCCGTATTGAGCCTGGTATTTCATTGTATATCCTTACCGCTTTTCGAATAGTAATTTGTTCAAAATTCTTAAAAGTACTTTTGTAGACCTCTTTGTTGTTACTCATCGCCGTATCTATTGGAGCTCTTGATAAACTATCCGCTAATTTATTTTCTTTTCCTGAAATGAATCCTGAATATAGGATTAAATCTTTGAAGTTGTAGCATCATTTTCTACAATCTCTTTGGAGCTTTGATTAAGGGTTTTGTGAAAGTATTGAGTAATGACTTATGGTCTGTTTTTACTGTCATTTTAGGATTTGCTGTTATCAACTGTTCAAATCTTATGCACGCGAAAAGTACAGCGTACAATTACTTCTTAATTTGCGTGTAATTATTAACAGGCTAAAGTCTTAACGATTAATATTTTCGATCAGACACTGTTAGTATTCGAAAATCTTGCTGTTAGGTATAGTTTACAAAATGTGTTTGTTAATGGGAATTTACCTTATCTGAACAATTATTGTTTTAGAATTGATTCAAATTTCCACAGAAATAATCAAATCTTTTAGCAAATTTTAGGATCTTTTCATTTATCTTTGTATTAACAGACATTCTCCAATAATGTTGTTTATTTTCTATATTTCAGTATGACAGAAAAGTAAGCAAAGTAGCCGTTCAACCTTTGGGCATATCGATACGCGACTGTTTTGGACCTCAACTCAGTTCGGATAATTTGTCGACAGTACCAGGAACACCGATACCCTCTTTAGCACCAGACACCCCAGATTCTGATTTCAACGAAACTCCTCCCAAAACACCATGCGAAAGAGAAGAAGTAAGCTATGAGTTTATTAATTTTTCTTCGGTAACCGCACAGGAAAATGGATTATACAATATAAGCACAAGTACAATTGACAGTAGTAATTCAAGAAATATTATGTTAGGTTAATTTGTTAATTTGAGGAACCAGTATACCTTATATGCGAAAGACCAATATCTTGTTCAAAGCCAGAAATAAAAAAATCAATGTTTGAAAAAAATAGATATAAGTTAATATATTGGTTTTCATAGGTGAATATTGAAAAATCGATTTTTTCCTTGATTTAATCGACGTAAATCAATTATTTGATGAAAAAAACATCTTCTAGACACCGGTAAGATTCAAACCTATGACTCCCGTTTGCTGGATTGACCCGCTACCAATTACACCACAGAGTCTCTGTTATTAAAAGGATTCTCTCTGAGGTCATCACCACTTCACTGCAGGTAGGCGACAGGCCTTTAGGCTCCATAACCTCAAATTTCCGGTTGCCCCACTCTGGTAGGGTTTTAGTTATCCTATTTGTCTTCCTATTTAATTGGATGCAGAGGCGTCCCGAGGGAGTCAAATGTATCCTCAAATGTCAATTATGTCCCGAAAGCTGGCCACTCTCCTACTAGGTAGCGGACGGTCCAATGGATACTCCACAACCCGAGCCAGGGCAGGGTTCCTGGAGCAGCTAGCTCTGTTCCACGTTCCAGTAGTTACATCATGGAGATGCTCAACCAACAACTGAATTTCTGAGTTCAGTCGGAGCTCCTGGTTACGTGCGAACCACGTTGCTCCAGTAAACAGTCTAAGCATTCTGTTTTGCAGTCTTTCCAGTGTCTGCAAGTGGGCGTTGGCAGCTGTTGACCATGCCAAAGCCCTGTAGGTCAAGATAGAGGGTGAGAGGCTGTTCAGCGGGCTGTTTCTGCATAACAGCGACATAAGTTGGCATTTGATTGCAATGAATTTGTTTCTAACTCTGTTGCTATGGGAGTGTCCAACTGCAAGCCCAGATATCTCACTTTCCATTCCCAGGTTAACCCTTATAGTCGTTAATGACGATGTTATTATCCGGAATATTCTGTCTGTTGGTAAATCTAACGGGAATAAAGTTGCTCTCATTGGTTTGAAACCTCCATCTGGCTGCCCATTCCAGTATGTCGTCAGTGGCTTCTTGCAGGTTTCTGACCATTTAAGTCTCATCTCTCGATGAAAGATACACGGTCGTATCGTCGGCGTACGTGGCCAGATTGGCCACACTATGGTGCGGAATATTAGAAGAGTATAGTAGACAGTAACAGTTCGAACGGCGAGTGGAAAGTTGTGGCCCAACTCTCACGGAAAATAACCGTCCTCCCAGATAAGATCTAATAAGCTTAATCAAAGCTAGGTCAATGCCCATTCCAACAATCTTGTGAGCCAAAACCATCTTGCCAAATCGTGTCAATCGTACGAGGAAAATTCAAGAAGACGGCTCCTGCAACTTCTCTCCTACTACCTCGGTAATCTTGTAGAAATCCTGAGAATCGCGAACGAGTGACAGGGATAACTGTATGGTTAGGTGCTAGATGAGTGCTACGTATAATATTATGACAAAAAGGGTAGGAGATAGAGCAGCAGATACCTCAACGGGCTTATGCATGCAAGCATGTCTTATCACTTGCCTTTGCTGAAATACCTGTTATATCAAAAAAGGAAGAAATATACTAACAATTAGTTACAAAATATGAAAACGGAAAGATCAAAGCATTATGTATAGTAAATTGAATTGTAATTTATTTAAATTGCTTACATTGGTGTTACTGGCCTTGAAAACGATATCGGCGAGATTTTTGTAATTATCTATTATATATTAACTATTTTATTATTTTTTTTTATACAGAAATTTTAACGTTAGCTATCCAATGGTAAAAATATATAAATCCATTATCCTATTTACCTATTATTTTCTTCATTTACATTTCACCGCTCACGAATCACCATCTCACATAACCTAAACTAGGACTACGATTGCTATTGTCTTGCGTTCGCGCAACGGAAATTGCCGACGACGTGCGAAGTACACGATTCTAACATATATTTGCTTGACCTAACAAAATTATGTAAAATAAAAATGTTTGTACATTCAAACGAATTCAATCTGTTGTTCTTCAAAAATGCGGTTTCACTCAAACAAACCTTTGTTGAATTAAATAAATAATTTCAAAGGTATATATTTGTTTGATTCAATAACTTTTTTTCTCAGTGCAATCATTAATTGTTGTCTTTTTGTTTGTCAATCTCAATAGTTCCAATATACAACCTAATTTTCAATGCTGTTTCTGATTGCTACTATTATTATGGGACAAACGCGAAGTGCAATATGCTGTATTATTATTATGGGACAGAGGGAGTATTATTTAATTTACAATATGTATTTTCTCCTAATTAACACGCAAATTAACGTAAGTTCAAGCTGGTAATTTGAAGCGAACAAGAAACATTAAACACAACATTTAATTAATTAACATTATCTAAGCGTCGTGGGTGTAATAATAGCTTAAGACTAAATAGAGGAAAAAAAACAGAAAAACTTAAGCATAAAAAATGTACACGTTTGACCTAAAAATACAACCTATGTACGATTACCATTTGCAAAGTGAATTAAACAAGTATATTCTTCTGAAAGGTAATCACAGGTAACAAAAGCCAACAAAATTTAATAAATAATCGAATTGATTAAGAGCGTATAATTTCAATAATTCATACTGATCAAACTGAAGGGAATAACCATCTAAATATACTAATAACCAGAATGAAGAAGATATTCTATGTTCGACCCAGTTTTGTCTTAGGTTAAGGTTATTTTTAGTAACCGTTTATTTCTAACCTTGACTGTATGTTGAGCATAAACGGATAATAATGACTCTGTAATGTTTTATTCACTACACCGACCGCCCCAAGTACCATCTGCATTAATTTAGAATACTTAACATAAAGGATGCATAATTCTAACTTTTATTACTTTTACGTTGAGTTGGTCATTGTTTATTACAATGTCAATGTTGAATATAAAAGTCTATATCAACGATTATCTTATGCTTATTTAAAGGAAGCTTTTCAATAAACTCCCCATATATCGATTTATTACGTATAGCTCTTGAGCTATTATAACAAAAACATAAATTAAATAAAACAGATGAACACAAACAATAATTTGAGCAAGTTGGAAAATAAACTGAAATACTCGGAAGCCACAAAATTATTGCTTCTTGGACATTTTCTAACAGACTGGAGAGATTGAATGAATCTCCTCACATATCCGTTCTCTTAAATCATATATTCGGCGTACGAGGTGGTACCCAAAGTTTCCCAAATTTGAATCAGGCGCGTGGACGTACGCATGTTTAGTTAGAGTTCTCCATGTTACATTGAATTTTTCAATTCAGGCAGCAGATCCAGAAAGTCTATACTTCCGTGACGGCCGCAGAAAGATCGACATGGTACTGGTCTACGAAGAAGAAGAACTGGGAGTGATGACAGAAGCGGAAGCCAGAAAAAGGGATCAAAGGAGGACCTTCCAGCAAAGTCTAATCAAAGAAGGTCTAGAGTTGGAATTGGAGCATAAAAACCTATCTTTCGACGGAAGAACGTGGTTCCTGAAGATACATCTGCCATGGAAGACCAAGACCAGATACGCAGCCGTTATGGGGATGAAACTTCCTACGAAGAGGTTCATTACAATCTCCGTGAAAGCTTGGGTAAGTCTTCTCCCAGAGAAGATGAGATTGAAAATTATTGAGATGAAATTGTTTTAATAACTAAACGATGTTTTTTGTTACTAGGATGATGAGAAGAACGACAATAAACAAAAGAATTTGTATGCGAGATGGAAAGAGAGATGGGAGAGAATGTTCGAATTCAATCATGATTTGATAGATCCAGTTCCATCGTTTTATGATAGCACGCAAGGCGCTGATAGGGAAGAACAGTACGTTCAATTATTATATTTTTTATGGGTTTCTTTGATTGTCTTTATATTCGTTAATATGTAAAACAAAGTAGGCAATAGTTGCTAGTATTTTGCAAACTGTTGTATAATTTTCAACTCTTTTGCTTAGGTTTATTGTAAAGGATCGAGTGACGTCATATTCCAGTTCTCAACGAAGCTTAATAGTTATGCAAATATTGTTACGAATGAAGTTCGATGATACTGACAAGGTTGGTAATAGATGTAAAAATATATGTGCCTATTTTCATTCAGTAACTCCCATGTTCTAGTCGTTTTAACATTTTGAGCAGTTGTTTCACCATAGACTTCAAGATTTTAGGTATTATTCCATCTTGTTCAGGTGCTTTTCTTAATTTTATTTTTATTGTTGGTTTTTTCATTTCCTCTTTAGTAATTGACTAGTTGTTTATCTTGCTTAGAGATTTCTGTTTGCTGGTGTTTGCCCGGATCTTCAATTTGCTTTTTTTTCAATAATATTGTAAACTTCCGTAACTTTATTGAAATATATTACCTATCGTTCTATAATTTCCTCTTCTTCTGTTACTAAATTTCTTTCGCTATCTTTTACACTTTTCATTGTATACCTTCCCTTCTGTTTGAACTATTTCATAGTGTAAAATAATTCATGTTTTGCTCTCCTTGTCAAGTTTTTTTTCTGTGTTTTTTTTCTTTAATTTCTACACTCCATCACTAGGTTCCTTTGAGCCATCAAATTCTAACAATTTTCTTTCTACTTGTCATTTCTTTGGTTGCTAGTTACGATTTTCTACTATCTGGTCAACTTTAATTATTTTCAAGAAGAAATACACGTATTCCAAAACTAATGAAAGGTCCCATCACCCATAAAACTTTGAAAAATATTATCTACATCACAATCTTTTTATTTATGGTTTTAGGTAGGAATTAGGAGACTACTAAACGATTTCACGTATCTAGCTTGTTTTCCTCTACACGAAGGCCATTTCGACAAAGAAGATTGCAGTGGTAAAATGCTAGACCGAAGAGTAAGTATTGATCACCTATAACTTTTTGAAAAGCATCTTATTTTGCTTGATTTCAATTTTATAGTTGCTATACCTTGAATGGGCCAGACCAGTAAAATGGTACAAACGCCAACCATTAAATCTGGTACGAAAATACTTCGGGGATAAGATTGGCTTATATTTCTGCTGGTTGGGCTTCTATACCAAAATGTTATACGCCCCAGCAATAGTTGGAACTCTTTGTTTCCTGTATGGGTTGATGTCGATGGATAGCGATGACAATATACCAAGGTAAATTTGATATTCGAGATATTCAAGTTATCTGTAAGCAATTCTTGCACATTCTAGTAAAGAAATATGCGACGACAGTGGTCCTGGAAACATAACCCTTTGCCCCTTATGTGATAAAGCGTGTCGCTACCAAAGACTGGTAGACAGCTGTAAATTCGCAAGACTGACGTATTTATTTGATAATCCTGCCACAGTATTTTTTGCTATCTTCATGAGTCTATGGGCTACGCTGTTCTTGGAGTGTTGGAAGCGGAAACAGAGCGTTATTCAATGGGAGTGGGACCTGCAAGGAGTGGAACAGGATGAAGAACCTAGACCAGGTAATTTTGACAAAATAATCACTGATTTGGTGCCCCTTTCATTAATTCTATTAACATTTCTAGAGTTCGAAACAAGTGTCAAAACGTATAGAATGAATCCAGTAACTAGAGAAAAAGAACCTTATCTGCCTACATGGTCGAAAACATTGAGATTCTTCGCCACTAGTTCAGCTGTGTTCTTTATGGTAAATTTAAAAACCATTGGAATCTTTTAGTAATGGCAGAGGATTCTGCCAATGTGTTTTTTAAAGTGGTTTTTTATTGGGCAGCATTAAATTGTTTTATAATTCTCTGCCATATCGTAGTAATTTTTAAATATACTTTGTACATCTCTAAAATAAAACATAGTTATATGAATGTCTAATATCGTTTCGATAGTTAATTGTAGTGCTCTGTGCCGTGCTTGGTACTATTATCTACCGGTTATCGCTTGTCTCCGTTATTTATGGAGGGGGTGGTGACCTGTTGAAGCGCCATGCGAAGATTTTTACATCCATTTCGGCTGCCCTTATCAATCTTGTGATAATTATGTGCCTAACCAGAGTAAGTAATTTTTCTATTACAATGTTGCTTTGTGGTGATCATTTTAAAAATAATCATAGTTGTACTGAAAAGTATTTATCGTGCACCATTTTACAGTGATTTTTATAGGGTGTCTTATTATTTTTAAATTGACCGTGCAATATTTTCTTTATTATCGATTTTAAAATAAAATATTTTAAACAAAAATTTTATCCACTGAAAGCGTGCATCTTTTCGAATTATTTTTTATTATACATAGTGTTCCGTTAAGGCTGTACCGAACCAAACTTCGTTATTTTAAATGGAACAGCCTGTATATTATGTATTTTTTTTATTTCTGCTTCAATTTTAGGGTGACTTTATATAACATAATATATGTTTAAAATGCACTGTTCTCGCGCTATTCAGCTGTTTTTTTTTTTTTTTTTTTGTTAAAACAAAACTGAATTTGGCAAAATTATTAAAAATAGTGCGAGTTTGCTCAAAAGGTGGTACCGGCAGTGGCGCACCGCATAAAAGTAGGTACGTAATATACAATATTAGTGAAAAATAATATTGTTACCTTTCCCTGTCGTCTTGATGTCCACTGTGGCAATTGGCAACCGCCCTGGTAAGCTGCGTAGAATTGCATCAGCAACGCTTTCATTGTTGATTCATTCAGCCGTCGACGGTGTTGCGAATACGTTGTCGTATACTTCGAAAATGATCTTTCGAAGATTTGCAAATGTCAGATGACCGAACCATTTGTAAATCGGAATTTTTCGTTAAAATTGCACCAAATTTTTTGGGCAACATGGACTCCTATAGTGTTCGTCAAGTTTTCTAGAGCGGCTTGTAAATTATTTATGCAATTTAATGCGTCTCATGCATATAAGTGACTGTTTTCTAATTACACAATAGCTTGTACAACTTCAGAATAGTTCATGGAAATTTAATCTATTTGTTGTTGAACGTCCCAATTGGAAAAACGGTGCTGACTATCTCGAACTGCTGCAGAATCATTTGAATCAAGTTTCAAGTTGACATTTTTCACTTGTGAAAAATATTTCTGATAGTAAGATACAGCATGGAGCCATGTTCCCCATCGCGTTATTACAGGCTGAGGTGGTGGTGGTAATTTCGGACACAACTGTTCGAATACACGGATGTGTTTGGGAGATTTGATGAACACTTTTTCGGTAGATACTATTAACTTATCCACCATCGGATACTTCTTTCGAATGATTTCTGCTACGAGGAGACATGCGTGTATGAGGCATGTTATGTGAAGAAGAGTCGGAAAGCATATTTTCAACATCTTGCCAACTCTCAGCATTGTTGCGGCTCCGTCAGTAACGAACATTGTGACTTGGGTTCCTGTGATACAAAATTCTCTCAACGAATCTTTTATTATCTTGACAACGGTTTCTGAATCCTTTTACTGGATAACAACAATGAAGCTGATGGACCATCACGTTTTAAAGGACGCGCTAGAAGATGAATGACGCTGTGTTTCCGAGCATCAGTTGTTTCATCCACACATAGCCAGATTTTCTTATTTCTCAACTCGTCTTTTATACATTCCCTTACTGTACCTTGCACACGTGGCAAATTGTATCGTAATTGCATAGATGTTGGCAGATTCCATGAGGGAATGTACTTAGCCCAAAAAAGAAGAAAGTGTTCATTAGATACTAGATGTTGTGGGATGTTGCACACACTTAACATAAAAATAAAATCATATAAACATTGCCAGTATGGAATACCGTTTCTTAAATTCAATACATGACGTTTACTTTTACAATGTTTTCTACATTCAAACCTATCGCGACTTAACAATTAGCTATTGCACATTGTGCAATAAATATGCGGACTTCTATAGTCTAATCCAGGGAAATACCTGAGATATTTATTCACATTCGAAGGGAACGTTACACCTTTTGAGCGTCCCATCTTCGCGTGCTTATTTAGCGTGCAGCGTGCAACGTACTGTCGCTTTGAACTCTCTCGCGGTACTGTCGAGATCGACTGCGAGTTGAAAATTACCCCTACCCACGCCGCTACCACTACGCTCCTGCCATCCGGTACCACCTTTTTAACAAACTCTAGTGATAGCACTATTTCTAACTTTTATTTTTAATTATCCATAATAAACCGATTATTTCCAAAATTATTTATATACTTTATGTCCTCCATCTCTATTTTTCTGTAAATGTTAGTGCTAATCTTAAACGGTACTACATTCGTAGTACTGTATGAGTCCTTTGCTTTTTGTATTGATTGATTGAATACTATCTGTTCTTCTTTTTTCCAGTTCTATCACAGAATCGCGATATCACTTACGAATTTAGAGAATCCTCGCACACAAACCGAATATGAAGACTCGTATACGTTCAAAATATTTCTTTTCGAGTTCATGAACTTTTATTCATCGTTAATATACATTGCATTCTTTAAGGTATGTCTGTTATGTTACAAACCATTAGTGAGCTGTTATCTTGTCTCTCGAATACGAATATTTCTGAAATTTATTCGCCACAAGGAGAATGAATCAACAAAATTGCAGAATAATAAAATTTAAATTATAGAAATAAAGTTATTTCTAAAAAAAAACTTGATTTTACATAATTTGGAAACTCACATCTTATAGGGCGTGACTTTTTGAAAACGATCCTTTTGAAATGTTTCAGAAATTAAAAAGAATATAACAATTTCTGAGAAGACATCTAGTTTTCTTGTAAATGTCCCCCTTACATTAAAACTAGATGACTTTATCAATTTTGTTGTATACGCAGTTAGTCCAGGAAGCCCTCTTATGATATGCTTTAGCGCTGTCACAGTTCTGGGTGGTCTGAAATATTTCAGCTGGATCGTTTTCAAAAAAATCACGCTGTAGTATTATTTTAGGGACGATTCTTCGATTACCCCGGGGATACCATAAGCAGGCAATCAGAATTTTTGCGAGTCAAAGGTGACGTCTGCGATCCAGCAGGATGCCTAAGCGAGTTGTGTATCCAACTGGCTATCATAATGATAGGAAAGCAAGTCTTCAATAACTTCCTAGAACTGTTTAATCCGTAATTTTCACTATCTTATCGCTGGGATTACCCCATTACTTAAAAAAGCGTATTTCTAGAAAATTTTACAATTGGTGGAGGCGCCGGTCACATCGATCACACACCAAAGATCTCACGAGAAAGCATACAAGATGGGAGGAGGATTACCATCTTCAGGATCCTGGTAGATTAGCTCTGTTCGACGAATATTTAGAAATGAGTAAGAATCCTCTTCAAAACTTTAAAATTAATGTTGATTTTTCCTTGATCTTTTGTGCAGTACTACAATATGGTTTCGTAACTCTGTTCGTGGCTGCCTTTCCTTTAGCCCCACTTTGTGCGTTGTTGAATAATATCGCCGAAATTCGGCTGGATGCTTACAAGGTAGTGACGCAAGCTAGGAGGCCATTGGCGGAAAGGGTTGAAGACATCGGTGCCTGGTATGGGATTTTAAGAGTTATTACCTATGCGGCTATAGTTTCTAATGTAAGTTAATTGGTTTATTATACGTTGAAGGTTATAATTTTAACAATTTCTCTGAGAAGTCGCTTTTTAAATTTACATCAATTTAAAATTATACATATAACCTTAAAATACAGATGTCATTATAAATTTAATTAAATGCTTATTGGAACGGGAAAAAAGGCTTCATCGGCTGATCAAAATGCTTCCTCTTTACATATTGAATCTCCTTGGTAAATGCTATATCATTCATTGAATGGCACACTTTGTAAAACATTAATCCACTGCATGCAATTTAAAGAAAGAATCGTTAACATCTTGAAAACTATTAAAAATAGGTATATCAAACCCTAATATGAATCGAGGTGGAATTTCCTTTCAAATCCAACAGTGTAGTTAAAGGTACCATGATCCATTTGAAAAAAGGAGTTTCTTCAGTTTGAAAACATCTATATTTGGAAATAGTTTATCTCCAAGGATCAGTGGTGTCTCCCACCTTATATTTACTTTTTATCAACAATATTCCAAATTTTATAGATTCCTCTGTAACAATTTCTTTTTACGCTGATGATATTAACATTATAATTAGTTCTAACTGGCTACGTAATCTCTCAGACACTTCTAGCAGTACGTTAGTCAATGTTATGGGTTGGTTAGATACCAATAGGTTGATAATCAATATCGATAAAACAAAATGTATTTTATTCCACAATAATCTAAAATGTGGCTTGGCTGGGTGTTTACTAAATGACATTTTATTGAAATTTACCAGTTCTCACAGAACTCTACCCTAATATTAGATGAGCAGTTTGACGAAACACAACACGTCATAAAAAACTACACATTAATATAATGAATTCTATAATTGCTTTTTTAGGCCTTCGTCATTGCTTATACGAGCGATTTCATCCCTCGCATGGTTTACAAATATAAGTATTCCCCAAACGATAGCCTTGTTGGTTATATCGACGCCTCCTTATCAGTATTCAACACATCACACTACCACGAAGACATGGGGGCCGACATAAACTTGCAGAAACCGCCTCCAACTTGTCAATATCGTGGTTACAGGAACGGGCCTGACGATCTCCTTGATCCATACGGATTGAGTCCGCAGTATTGGCATGTTTTTGCCGCAAGATTAGCATTTGTTGTTATATTTGAGGTAAGTACACTTATACATACAGTGTGAATCATCTCCGCCGGTTCGAAAGATTGTGCCTTTGTGAATGGAGATTTTTCAGAGCAGTTCCTTTCTCGTTATGAGGTGTGATTGTGGAGATGGTTTAGAATTATATTGAAACTTACAGGATGTCATAAATTATTGTGGAACCCTGTAGAGATATACGCCTGTAGTAACACAAGTCACAAATGAAACGGAATCTACAACATATTGTGAATCAAGCTTAACATTTTCGGTTTACTACTTTTTTGCGTAAAGAAAACAAATCCTATTTTGCTAATTCACCATTTATTGAAACGAGTGAATTTACATGTGGGAAGTAAAGTATGTTTTATCGTTATTTTTTGGACTAGAATATGTAGAAATAGCCAAAAGTTGGCATTGGTATTAATAAAATAGACTTTTCCCTAGTTGAACATGCCCATGGATTTTCAATACATCCTATGTGACATTTTTAATATTTATTTATAACTGTAAACTATTCACATGTATAATTCACAGGAATTGATTTTGCACAATTAATACCAAATAAGGAATATTGATGTTTCAATTGAAGTTTGTAGTTGTCAAAATTTAAAAAAATATATAATCTGAAATCGCCCCCGAACATTTCAAAAAGGTATTTCAGTTACTTTCAGAGATACGTACAAGATGCTTAATAAAATAAAATTGTTTTGGATATCCAACTATTTGAAGGGATTGTAATAAAGATGTAATAAAGAAGACAACGTTTCGATGATATATATCATCTTCTTCGGAAAAAAAAAACATTTTGATACATACGTTTAAAATAAATACCTAAAACAATCTATTTTAAAAATATAACAGTTTTTTAATTCCAGTTAATATTTTTCTGAAGAAGATATGTTAAAAATTCTCCTTTAATATACACATGAAAAAATGCCTAGTAACAAAACCAAAAATAATGCTAATATAGCTCATGGTATTGGTGGAATCATTCCCGGCAAACGCAATGCGAGCAGAGAAAAGAAAGCACACGGACATGTTTTTGCCTACCCGGTGTCATCAGCATGGCTACGAGAACTCTCTTGCTGCTGCCTGCATTGTATGTACTTCTCGGTTTATGCCTCCAATGTCCATAACAGCACTGAAAATATCTCTTGGCGCCCCCTAGCGTCAGGAAACACAATCATGCTGTCCTAGACCGTGGCGACACACAATGCAAGCAGCAGAAAGGGTGTGCTCGTAGCCACGTTGATGACGCCAGGTAAGCAGAAACATGTCTATGTGTTAGTGCTTTCTTTTCTCTGCTCGCATTGTGTTTGCCGGGAATGATTCCACCAATACCATGAGCTATATTAGCATTATTTTTGGTACCCTTTAGTATGGTTGCCTCAATCAAGATGTAATCCCTTTGAATGCATATGTACTTATATGGAATTGTTAGAAATAATAGAATTAATCTTTTTCAATTTTTTTTGTCTTTTCTTTGGATTTAGCACATCGTTTTCGCGCTGACTGGACTTATGCAATATATTATACCAGATGTTCCATCGGAAGTAAGTACCATAGTGTAATGTCTTTTGCTTGCATGTATGATTTTTAGTTTATTTAAAACGTTTAATATTCAAATTATATTTGAATATTAAATAAATTTAATAAATTGAATATTTCGTGCCCGTTTAGCCTATATTTGTTTCAGAAAGAATCTGAAATCCAATTCAAAAGCTTGATTATTGAATTGGATCACTGGATTGTCAAGTGATAGTAGTATGAATGGTAAGTAGGTGCCATAAATTCTCGGCCTGACAGAAAAAATAAACTTAAAATATAACAATATTTATTTTTCAATATAATCTCCCCTAACCTCAATACATTTATTACAATGATCAATAAATAATTCTATACCCTTTTGAAAATAATCTAAAGTTTTTTCCTCAAAATATTGCATTACGGCTGCTTGCAACTCACTATTGCCCTTAAAACGACATCCCCTAAGGTCTTTCTTAAAATGCGAAAATAAATAACAATCATTTGCAGTCGGACTATACGGTAGATGTTCCAATTCTTGAAAGTCACATTCGCGGATGGTAGCTTGTGAAATGGCGGCAGTATGGACGGGTGCATTGTCGTGCAATAATCGAACGCCTTTTGTCAATTTTCCTCAACGTTTTGCACGAATACTGTCCCTCAATTTACACAACAAAGACGCATAATATGTGCTGTTGACAGTTGTATTGCGCTCTTTAAGGTCAATAAGGAGAATACCCTCATAATCCCAGAATATTGTGGCCATCACCTATTTCGTTAGATTGAACGACTTTCTCCGTTCTGGATCGATTCCTTTTTGTTGCATTTCCTGCGGCAATGGTCTCTAAAATCGGTTTCGCGTTGTCTCCACGCATGTTTAAAAACGAGCGCGCACATTCGACCCGATGTTCACGTTGGAAAGCAGAAAGAAGATGCGGTGCCCAAGTGGTTATAGAGAATTTGGCGAATACTAATTCTCACGTTGTCTGACGGGCTACTAAAAATTACTGCTCTTGGAGCCGTAGTATGTGTAGTGTAGGTCTCGTACATGTGTAACTATGACACAACGGAATTTGAACATGCTTGAACCTGGATAAGCCTCTCAAGTCGAGGATTTATGGCGCCTACCTCGTATATTGGAGTCTAAGCGATTTGGGTTTTTATTTAGATAAAAGTCAAAATCGGCACAGTAAACAAGTGTCACTGGCCAACAAATTTCAACTTTTGGCATGAAATTACGTACAGTAATGTTAATAGAAAACAGAAATATTTATGTTAATAAAAGATAGTTGATTAAGTTAGCTTTAGATTGTAATAGAAAGATTTTTCTACTCATAACATGCTTTAATGATTATTCCAAATCCTCACAATTAGAAATGTGACGAAATATTATATTGTCTTTTACAAACAACATCCACAGCATCCCTTCCCATATTCAACAGCAATCTGCTAACATAACAGGATTTTATTTGTTTCGGTACTGCTTTTTCATTATTTTCAGGACAAAAGTAGAAGTGAGATTGGAGAATGTGTACTTTAAGGTATATGGGTAAGAACTTTGTTGGCCAGTGTTATTGGGCTCCATACCAAAGTAAAGTTTAGTATATAGAAGATTTCTGCTAGACGTTGAAACATACGTAGATTTAGTAAGAATGTCTATGAAATACTAAACAAACTATTCCATAAATTCAAAAGTTAATTTAGTACTAAAATTTTAAACAATTTATTGGTTAAACGTCTTATATTGGATAATATCTTTTGGATTCAAAATCACACATTCATTATTAATCTGTTCTTGTATTTCTATTACAGTTAAAAACGCAGATTCAGCGTGAGACGTTACTAGCCAAGGAAGCCAAATATGAACATGGTTTAAAGAAGAGTGATTTCGATTATGATGATATCATCGGTTCAATGAGGGATAATAATAACACCACAAGAAACGAAAGAACCCCAGGTTGGTTTTTAAAAGACGTACTTCTTAAAATTGACGCCAATAATACCAGAGAGGGCTGTTTGTGAACTGGTCCATAAAAAATTAACAAATAATAGCTAATTCAATGTTTACTTTTTGTAAATTTTTCGGACCAGTACCATATTTTTTCAGACAAATAATACAAAACTTTAGATTTAGATGTACTCAATAAAAATGTTATCTCGTGTTGTCTCGTAGATTTATTCATATATTTCTGTTGTGAAGTTAATATTTTCTACTTTATGCTTTTAGCTACTCGAGCTTCATGGGCAAGAAGGCTGAGTCGACTCTCGGACGGTTTAGATGCGCATGTTGAAGTCAGCACCAAGAAAAGGACATCGGTTAATTCCACAGTATATGAATATTCATAGTTCTTGTTATTCCTAATGTTCTTAACTTTTATCTGACGTACTGTATATATGTATCTCAAATGGTTATGATGATATTGTGTATAATAATAATTACTATTACGAAAAATCCTATTTCTTTTAATAAATATTTAAGCCATTATATAAAGGCCAAATCACGTACTTCAACATTGCGGCGCTAGAACACAGAAACACTATCACTCTTAGCACAATGGGGCGTACATTTGGATTGCTAGGAACTAATAAACTGACATGTGATTTAAATTAAACCTTGTGGGTTTATAGACCAATTTAGCGCAAGAAAGGTGGGAAGTGTTGGGCACCCTCAATGCAATACAGATATAGTTTTCAAAAGCTAGTATTATTATCACTGGTAGTTTGAAACTTCTGGCTTTCTTTGTCAATTGGCAGATAAGGAACTGGACGGTGTTCGTCATGTGGGAAAATTGTTGTGAGCTGGTACTGTCTCCATATAATCATGTTCTCTTTTCTTACCGTTGTTGGATCCTGCATCAGCATAACCATTTTGTTTTCTCCACAATATAAGAATGGCGAAGGTAAAAAACATTTCTGTCCAGGTAACCAATTCTTCAGATATCTGGCGCATGTAGTACATACATATTACATGTGGAACCACGACTTGTCTTGATTTTTGATGGCCATATTCTTAGAGTTTCTTTTCACTGTCGTCTAATGGAGCCAATTTGCCACATACATAGCAAAAATTATTTAGATTACTTTTTCACAAACGCGGCATGGTTGCGTCTTTACAGAACTAAATGAAAATCAAAATAAATTTTGCATTGCTTTATGCTGTGACATTTCAATCAGAGTTGCATCTCTTGCATAGCATGTGCTTGCTCATCCCCTCCCTAAGCGTATCAACCAATCAGTTTAGAGCAACAATGCAAACCTTGTCGTTCCTTTTAGTGAATCAATTTCACCACGTCTGCAAACAAGACTGAACCTGCATTTTGTCCTTAACCAGAGCTAGGCCAATACTGCAATTTTTCAAATAATATGTATGGGAGTTAGTTGTTGATTTAATGGTCTCATTGAGACTATTAAATTTACTATAGAGGAAGAAGTGAACAACCAACTCCCGTTCTTAGATACTTTAGCAATTAGAAACAACAAAAAAAACGGAAATAGACATCCATAGAAAGGAAAGTAACACTAACAGATACATTATGATAGATTCCAAACACAGTAAACCGCTCAAAATGGTCGCAATTAGTTTCTTAATTAACAGAGTGATAAAATTCAATAAAGCACTTAACTTTATAAAAAATGTAGCTATTTATAATGATTACTTTTCTGTAGATGTCGATCGCATCCTTAAGAAAGTCCAAGATAGGCATTGCGCAGGCAGAAACCCGTGATAATAATAGTGATAAATGGCTTAGATACCCCTCCTGGGGATTTCGCCGCTTCAGATGAAGCTTTCTAGATCCCTTATTTAGGGGCAAGATCAGTCCTCGTTGCCTTCTATTCCACTCTTTCACATATCCTTCTCCACTCCGTTCTATCTTTAGCTTTTTCTTTTGCCTTAATCGATCCCTATCTTCTTCAAGTACTCCCTCACTTCATTTATGCAGCTAGATCTAGGTTTTCCCCTCCTTCTTTTTCCCGATGACTCCCAATTTGTTATTATATTTACGATCTTCCCCTCCCCTGCTCTCCACATATGCCCCAACCACTTTGTTCTTTACTGTTTTATCATCTTAACTATATCCTCTTCACATTCTTTCGCTACCTCCTCATTTGTTCTTATTCTATATTCCAAATTTGTCATTCTAACTGGTCCTAGTATTGATCTCAGTATTCTTCTCTTCGCGACTGTCGTTTTCTTCATCCCTTTTTGTCATCGTCAGTGTTTCCGCTGCGTACATTATTACTGGTCTTATGGTTGTTCTATAAATTTTTATCTTTGTATTCTTTGAAAGATTTTTGCTTCTTAGTAGGTGTTGATTTATATGTAGAGTTTTGTTGGCTACCATTGTTTCCTCCATTATTTCCATTTCTCTATTACTATCATTTGTAATAGTGGCTCTCAAATGTTTGAACTTGTCTACTTCCTCAAAAGTATAATTCCTCACTCTAATTTTTCTATTGTTCAGCTCTTTTTCTATTGCTATTACTTTTGTCTTGTTCTCATTGATTTTTAAACCCGATATAAGAAATTTCTTAAATTCCCCTTCCCCCTCACAGAATATCCAAAGGTAGTAGTAAAGTTTTTACGGGACAAGATATGAACTTGTGTTTCAGTTCGCAAAATACACTTAGAAAGCTTTTAGACAATCCAAAAGGCAAACTGGATACGAAGAAAAGGTCGGTAATTTATAAAATCGCATGCGGTGACCGTGATAAAGTCTATATTGTACAAACGAAATAGGCGATAGACACCAGATTCAAAGAACATATAGCTTATTACCATTATGGAAGGATTGAATCGTCAAGGGTAACACAACACATAAACAGAACTGGGCATGATATTAAATTAGAAAAACCTAAATTAATCAAGAACGTAACTTTGTCGCGAGAATTTAGACACTTACGAAACCATCTACATGAAAAATAAAGGAAATTTGTTAAACAGAGAAAGAGGACCATAAAACGAATATATGTTTACATTTTATACTACAGGCAAGGACTTTTCCCTTTAGTTTCGGATATTTTGCATGTTTTAGAGTATAGAGGCGCCAAAAGTAGGTGCTTGTAAATGTCTTTGGAGTAGGGATAGAACAGGGCATGTTAGAATTAAATTCTTTTTCTCGCATCATTCGGTCGTACGATTGACAATGGGAGCTTAATCAAATAACTTGTGTGGTGCGAGGTGTGCTTACACTTTACTGTTTTAATCTACAGTGCTCTTTATTTATGACTTACAACGTTAACAATCAATCCAAATACGATTCTATTTTTTGGAAATGTTGAAGATGAAAGAATAAGTTTTAGTTAAAAATATCTTCATCAATAACTAAGATGAAGATTAGAATCTAGCGCAATAACATTCCATATCAAAAAGGAAGACAAATGAAACTGAAAGTGAGCCTTACAAAATGGTAATATTTATAAAGGAAAAGTTCGATATTGTTTGGGACCACGCTTACAGGTAACTTTGCAAAAATCAAAGTGATCTCTTTACCGTCAATAAATGAACGGCAAGCATGACAACGCCGTATTTACTATTTATTTGACATTTGTTTAGTTGTTTACTTCCAACACTTTCCAACATCATGGCTTTACGAATAGCACACAAAATTAACCGTCACATTGTCCAGAACGTAAGTACAAAATTTCTTATATATCTTAGTAAATTCCTATCCCCTCATATTATAAAATCTAACTGCTATTAAGTCAAAAAGTCAATCTATGTCGAATGAGACGATTTCCCTAATTCAATCATCGTAGGGTTAGCATTAATAATGATGGAATGGGGAGAGTTTGAAATTATGCAGTGAAAGATAACTCCTTAAGAGCAACTCGTAGATATGACAATCTTTATTGCTTTTATTATTCCAATAGTACGAGTAATTGCGTAGAGGACTAGCACTCAAAGTATGACATCAGTAAAACCTTATTAGAATACGTAGGAAGTGGTTATAATTCAAATAGATGTTGTGAAAGTATTGAATTAGTTTCTTTTACTTTGAGTCGCGAAATTTTAATTTGACAGCTGTCACTATAACATTACCAAGTTCAGTGATTTAATATGTGAAGAGATGTTTAATAATTATGTGATTATTATTTTATTACGCTGAAAAATGAATGGTTAGCCTTCTGGAGAATTAATTGCTTATCAAAAAGAAAATAAGATTTTATTTTAAACGAGCTCCATTGCAAGCCTTGCACAGTAAATTCGTTTTGACTGCAATGTTTATGCTATTAACTAAAGTTGGAAGTGCTAATACTCTAATTTTAATTGAGATATGATATTTTTCTTGAAACATGAAAGCATTTATTATTACATGTTCAATTTATTAAGCTAATAGGTCATACGAAAGAAGTGACCAATTAATTTGACAAGGAAAGATTATCCATTCCGGAAATTCAGAATATAATTAAACTTATGTGGTTTGTATGTAGACCTTAAAGGACTATGTAAATCTACGTTTCTTCTGAAAAGACGATTCTGGACACATGACCATGGTGCTGCGCGAAGGTGGAATTATACTCTCCAAATTAAAAACGTTTGCTCTAGCATAAAATGTTGAAATAGGCGCGAATTTGAATGTTGACATTTCTATTTTAATAGCAATTAGATGTACACAGAATGTGGGATTTAATAATAAGATCTCTTCGTGTTGTTACGTAATTATACTTACTTACTTAATTAATCCTAAAGCCTGTTTACTCTCACAAGTGTCCGGCTGGGAAGGGGGGGTGCTGAGTTGAGTTATTTTTCCGGTTTTTTCCTTCCATCCTTTTCTATCTTGTGCTTGTCGTCACTTCGCTCCACTTGATATTTCTGCTTTTTGCTGCTTCCTTGACTTCCTCTATCCATGTCTTCCTTTTTCCCCTTCGTTTTTTCTTGATTGTTCTCGCTTCGTACACTCTTCTTACCGATCTGTTTTTGCCCATTCTCATCACATGTCCCAACCAACGTAATTGTTCCTCTTCTATTACATTTTGTACTGCTGTCGTCTGCAGTTTTTCCCTAAACACTGTGTTTTTTATTTTGTCTGATCTGGTTTTTCCTTTAATCTTTCTCAGAAATCGCATTTCGACGTTTTGAATTTGTCCTTTTTGGTTCTTTGCCATTGTCCATATTTCCGACCCGAACGTAGGTATCGGTGTAATTACTTTTTTAAATACTTGTACTTTTGTTTGGCCGTGAATCTCCTTCTTGTTTAGGAACGAGTGCTTTATGCTGTTGAAGAATTTGCCTGTCTTTGTCCTCCTTGCTTTGATTTCTTCGTCTAATTTTCCATTTTCCTCTATCATCGAGGCCAGGTATTTAAAGCTGTGGAGTTGTTCTATTTTTGTTCTGCTCAAAAATATTTGATGTTCCTTTTTCGATGCGCTTATTACCATTGTCTTAGTCTTTTCGTGACTTATCTTCATATGTATCATTCATATGTATATTCTCTAAGCTTTCATTCAATATTTTTAGGTTCTCATTCACCTTCTCTTCATTTTTTGCAAAAAGAACTATGTCGTCGGCGTATTCTATTGTTGAAATCTTCACCTCTTTCAAATTCCAATATCCAGCTATATACGGTGCCATTTGTTTCTTGGCCTCTTTTATGGCTTCATCTAGGACTACCGCAAGCAAAAGTGGACTTAAGATGCAACCCTGTCTTACTCCCTTTGTGGTTTCAAAATAATCCGACTTCTCATGCTTCATCCTTACAAAGTTTCTCGTTTGATCATATAGGCTCTTTATTCCTTTTATTATTTTTGCGTTTACTCTCCCTTTCTGCAGCGTTCTCCATATAAGTTCTCTGTCCACTCTATCGAAGGCTTCTTCTAAGTCAATGAAACACATGTGAACCTCCTCCGCCTCATTCAAAACCTTTTCGCTGATCTGCCTTATCGTAAAAATCGTCTATTTGATCTAAAATCGTATTGAGAGTCCTCGAGAGTTTATTCTATACTTTCTCTCAATCGTTTTTCCATTATTCGAGCATATATTTTTGCTGTCGTACTGAGCAGGGTAATTCCTCTGTAATTTTTGCATTCTCTTGAGTATCCCTTCTTGAGAATTGGTATAATATAATGCCTGTTCGCCAATCAATTGGGGTTGATCCTGTGGCTTGCACCCGGTTCATCAGTATTGTCAGGGGCTTTACTATTTGTTTTCTTCCTGCTTTTATCATTTTTATGGTGATGCCATCTATTCCCGGTCCCTTGCCGTTTTTCGTCTTCTTTATAGCTTCTATGACTTCTTCCTCCGATATGCTGTTTTCCTGTCTTTGTTGATCATTTTTTGACTTATCTTCTTTATGTTCTTTTGTGTCTTGTCCTATCCCTCCTTCCCTTCCCGCCAATAAATTCACGAAATGCTGCCTCTATCTCTCCATGATACGTAATTATAATAGTAATAAAATACTGATAACTGTTTAGTCATTTATTAGAATTAGGTTGTACGTGTTTGCCGTGTGTCCGTATATGTGTGTGTCAATGACAGCATAGGTATTAGCTACAATGTGTATGTGCGGTAGCATACATAATACCTGCATTTTGACATGCTTGTTTCTTTTCTTACAAGTGAAGGATGAATTGGATCTAGAATCCTCATCTTCTACTACAACAGCTGAGGTTGATGAATCGCTTATTGAACCTGGTGCTATTGTATGCATAACGAGTTTGACTTCAACACTCTTATTCTTTGTTCCTACATAAGCATTTGCAATAACTTCTAATTTAAAATGTTTGTTTCGCTGCTAAAATTGACTTTAAGTAGGAGTTCTGTGAATAGTGAGGGGCACAGCTTCGTGAGTAACACAGGCATTAGTTTCTCAAACTCATATTCTTCTGTTATTCATTCAGCTTTCCTCATCAGTGTGCTTGTCAGGTCCATCGATATTTTTTCTATTGTTGTTGTTGTATTATGGAGCGACCGCGGGGTTACGGAATACACCTAGTACCACTTACTAAGATCACTGGCCGACCCCACTAGAATTTTGCCAAATCCAGAGGTGTTTCAAGCTTTGGTAGAAATTTTTAACAAACATCGCCAAACATCGTATTGACACGGGGCCTACGGTTTTACTTCCTCATCCGAGAAGAAGGCATAATACTTCGATTTTTATCCGTAATTAAAAACCAACCATCCTAGCCGGGATATGAACCTGCGTGGTTCAGATCGAAAGGCAAGTATGCTAACCGTTTGACCATCGAGACGCTTTTTTCTATTGTTATTATTGTTTTATTAGCGTAAGGATTTCTTTTACGAATGTAGAACACTTTTGTGATAAATCTTCACTATTGGAGAGAGAGAGTGATGACGTTGACATATGTCATCCTGTTTACCAAAATAGTGGTAATTATTTTTACATTCATCATTGAAAATAGGTAATTGTATTTAATGTTCATTGGTCTAAAATAAACGCTAAAAATAAGATTTCCAAATTAAGATGTTCATACAAAATCAATGGTAAAAAATGTGACAATGAACATCATGAGAATCGCAGAAACCCCCGATTTTCAAAAACGGTTTTTTAGCAAAAACGAAAACCTGTATTTTACGTAGTCTTAGAGGGTCTACAAATTACCCGAGCTTCATTAAATTCCTTCTGAATTTGTAAGTTGGACACCTTTCCTTGTCAGTTCTCCAACAATAACGTTATAAACCAGATGTTTTTCTGTAGGTATCCAGATCGCTGTCAGCCAAACGTGACACTGACTTAGAACCGACCGCCCAAAAAGCAGAAGATGTTAGCAAACCAGTGGAGGCGTCGGTTCAGTACTCGACGCCCTCGATGCCCATCGTCTACGAGGTGTGCAGACCTCGCACGACGCCTATAGCGCCCTTTCCGAATTCGGTGCAGAACGAGAGCGACGCGGTACGCAAAACAGTAGCGATGCAACATCTGCAGCCTGCCATGCTGCCCGAATACTACAAGCCGCCGATCGAGATCAACTCAGCTTGCTTTGGCTTCGATAACGTATGCGAGAACGTTACGAAGTATCGCAAGTTCGAAGAATCCAATACGTTCAAGAACATCACGTTACCGTTGAAGACGCCGAAGTTGGCCAGTCCATTTCCGGAACCCGTGAAGGTGAGTGGGTTTGTTTTAATGAAGATTTTTCTCTTAAAGTTCTGGGAGTACTCCAGTAAAATTGCCTCGTATTACTCCTGCTAAATCATGAGCATAATCTAAGCAGTAGAGGAGCATAGGAAAGATCATTTTTATTTTGTGTTTTAGCAATTGCTATTTTTTCTACTCTTTTCATTTTGAATTTTTTACTATTCCGTAACAAAAGTCCCAAACTCCACTCATCACGTTTTCGTAAAATCAGAATAAAATAAAAAAAAAAATAGTCCATGGTGACTCTGTGTGAGCTGTTCATAATGAAGATGGAAGTGAAATTGACAAAAAAAGAGAATTTTGTGAGGAAAAGACCATTTTTATTTCCACTTTCAAAATAAAATAAATTATTGAAAACGGAAGTATTTCAGTATTGAACAGTTAGAATGTCTCTTTCGTGATACCATGCAAGTGAAAAAAAAAAAATTATTTTTAACAAATATTTCGGTGCAATTAGTGAAATTTGGGAAATGTAAAGATATTTCCAATCACTCTGGCTCATCGATTATTGGTTGAAGAAAGAAAACAGGAGGAAACACAACCATACAATATTCACTATTATTTTATTTTAACTTTTTCAGATGATGCCTTCACACCAGGTCTCCGACCAAGAGAAGGCCGAACAAATGTTGGCCGAATCGAAAGCGATAAAGAACACCATCACGAAGAACACCAGATCGCTGCAAACGCCAGCCAGGCCAATGCCGATCAGGCGCAGCTACACCACCGGCGGCCCGAGAGATAAGAAATGCAAGCTGGAACAGGCCAAGGAGACGAAGAAAAAGTGTCATAAGATCAAGGTGCCGTTCTGCGCGCCGGTGAAGAGCATTAAATGCGGCAAGCGGAAGAAGAAGGCGGTGCAGTGCGTCAAGAAGCCACCGCCGTATCCGAGCTACAGCGAAACCTGCCACGAGGATCCGTACAATAGACCTTCCGAATGCAAGATCTGTCCGTATAAGGCAGATGAACATCCCACCTTCAAACCGCCGAAGAACAGTTTTCATACGTTCTCGTCCTTTCCCAGTAAAGGTCCAGCGAGTCGGATCAGCATTAAAGCGAACGTAATCAAAAAGAAAGTAAGTTGAACCAAGTTGTAGTAGAAGCATTCAACCCTGGATTCCATTTCTTTAGCGTTTCAATAAGTAGGCATAAGAGGGAATGATGATTATATGTCTATGGTTATTTTCTATCATTTCTGGCAGAAACATTTAGGTTGTTCATAAATGCAATATGGCGTTCACTTCGAATGTTTTCTGTACCAGGCTTCCAATAGGAAATAACCAGATACTATACCAACGTTGTTAAACAATATCAGTAGTAGATCAGTCCCCTTTCCAAATATTATATCCTTCTGCTTATGGTTCTCCACAGCTGCCTGTCCGCTGTCTTTTCTCGCCAGTTGTTAATTCCAGCTCTATTGAGGTCTTCTTTCACTTCCTGCAACCATTTCGATCTTGGTCTTCCTTGTCTTCTCCTTCCTCCTGGCTCCCCCTCTAATATAGAATATACTACTGTACCTGGTCCTGATCTCCACATGTGCCTCAGCCATTTTACTCTTTGCTGTTTTATTTTCCTTATCACATCTTCGCCTATCTCCTGCAGTATTTCATGGTTCATTCTTTGTCGGTATTCATTCTCGACCACTCTTATCGGTCCCAATATTGTCCTTAGAATTTTCCTTTCTAATATTCTTAGGTTTTCTTCCTGTTTTTTTGTTATAGTAAGTGTTTCAGCAGCATACATTAGCCATGGTCGAATTATTGTTTTATATATATTCATATACGCTTTTTCCCAAGGAACTCTTTAATAACTTCGTATTCACATGTAAAACAATAAGATTAACAAAATTTTAGGCATACATGTACATCCAATTGTATTGCACCCTTAGATGAAAATGTTGGCTATTCCTACTTTTATTTTACATAGTTAAACTGCAGGGTCATTCACGACGATGGCCTATTAGATAATAATTTCACAACATTTACTGACAGATTATTTGAACTTCTTGATGATCTAGTGGAAGTGAATCAATCAGTTGTTGTATGTGGCGATTTTGACGTAAATTTCTTGAACCAAGGAAGTATGTCTGATGACGTTCGTAATTTTTTTGAGTGTTGTAATATTGTATCCTATGTCACTGATCCAGCGAGAATCACTGCCAATTCATCTGCATGAAGAGATAATATTTTCGCAAATCAGTCAATAGGCAAATATACGTGCTCAACAGGAGATCTATTTTTTCCAATCACAAATACCAATTGCTAACAATTCGATGCATGCAAACACGTTCTACTGTAATTGAACACAAACTTTCTCAAGAGACAATACCTTGATTTTTGCTGCTAAAAACTGGCATTAGGTGATTACATCTGATAAGTTTGATACATTTTCGAGCAAGTTCAAACATGATAAGCAATTGCTATGTTAGACAACGCGATCAATCCATTCCTGAACAAGAGAACACTAGGTTCTTAGGCTTAGAGGTTGGCTCTTAGCCGAAATTCGAGCAACACTGCTGGATAATTGAGCTCTGCTTATTATGGCGTGAGGAATTTGTTGGCATCAATGCATTGTGTCAGTTTTATTTTTCTTTTGTAGGGTCTATGTTGCGATACGCAATTATTTTCTGGGGTTCGCCGATCTGTTCGGCGAGTCTTTGTTTATAAAAGAAAATTGTTAGATGCATGGTTGGAGTACCGTATACGGCCTCATGTCCTCCTATATTTGAATAGTTAAAGATCATGCCCCCGAGGTCGCTATATCTGTTCGAGGTCCTAAAATGTACATAGGTCTTAAGTAATTGCTTTTATAGTGCCGATGAATTTCTAGCTGCAGATTGTTAGTGCATCGGGGATGCATTTGGTGTCGCTGGTTTTATTTTACTTTGTTATAGTAGGTATAAGTATGTATAATGAAAATGGGATGACAAGTGATTCAAAATTTATCACTGAGGAATTTTCCATATATTTTGCGGAAGTTGGACAGAATTTAGCAACTAAGATTAAAATAGGTCAAAATAGAAACTTCGTTAAGACATTAACACCACAATCGTTTGTTCTGACGAATATTGATAAAATATACAGTGCGATTGTGTCTCCTAAAAACAGAAAAGCTGCTAGTGTAGATGGCATAACAGCAGAAATACTGAAGCTTACCGCTCATAAACTGGTCAACCCATTTCTGTGTATTTTTAATTGGTCATTTAGAATAAGACAATTTCCTGTGGTTTTCAAAAAAAACGGTAATAACGCCAATACCAAAAAGTAAAAAAAAAAAGTCCAAAATCATTAATTATAGACACCCGCATTATCAAAAGTCCTTGTAAAGATAATGAAGAAATGGATTGATATCTTCCTTCAGAAAAATTGCACTTTTTCAGATTATCAGTATGGTTTTAGAGAGAAAAAGTGCACTCAGGATACTATAAATGAGATAGTTAATTACATTGGAGATTCTATCAATAAAAATTCTCCATGTTTGGCCATATTTGTAGATCTAGCAAAAGCATTTGACACAGTACACCACGGAAAATTACTTGACATCTTGGAGAGGACTGGTCTTCGCGGCCCAGTACATATCTGATTAAAATTCTACATCACAAATCGGACGCAAATAGTCAGAATAAATGGAATCCATAGTGAACTCGCCAAACACAATACGGCATTCCACAAGGAATAGTTTTGGGTCCACTTCTCTTCAACGTATATATAAGTGAATTACACAAATAACGTACAGCAGGCCACATTGTTACTTCTGCAGATGGCACAGTTGTATTGTACCAGGCTGATAAATGGGAAACACTGAAACAAAAAGCAGAAAAAGATTTTTGTAATAATTCATTGGCTAAATGATTATTAACAGTAAATTACAGTAAAACACAATGGGTAGCTTTCACATCAACTTCTGTTTTAAACAAACCATTTCTTATATCCCTTATAACAGGAAGATAAGTTTCAGAATCCTCACCGTTTAATCAACCATCTAGATTACTGTACCGATAGAGTCGGGTTGGAAGATTATACGATGACCTTGCAACAGACACCTCCACGAAATACCGATTCGAAAACGTTCGCCCTCCGAACTAGCCGGAAGCTTGCTCATTTCTTGCATTCGTTTTGTTGCAGGACGCGCATACCGCAGCGAAGAGAAGACCGGCGCCAACGCAAGATAAAAAGAAAGCGAAAAAAACCGAAGAGATCGCCACCGTGGCGGTCTCCAAAGCCTTGCACCCCTCAACGGTCAGCCTAGGTAAGGAGATGGGCGCATGGTTAGAACGTCTGCAGCCTGAAGACATTTTACTTCCGACGGTGAACCGGATGTACGAGATGAACGCCGCGGAGGAAGAGGGGACTAGTGGTAAATGTAAAAAGGTAGGAACTAGTTTTACAAGATAACAATTTTAAATGATTTATTTGCTTATTTATTTTTTGTCCTTTTACCGTTTGGTGTCGGACTACATATATTTACAATACAGTAAATAGTACTACAATATAGTTTCTGTGTTAGTATACCAAAGGTTGCAATTGATGACGCTAAACGACTACCGGGTTTATTTTCGCATATGCTTATAATGAATTTTATCCAGCAAGGATTTAAGAGATTGACCTTGATGTATCGCTATTACTGAGGAACGCTCGCCAATAACTTCGAATTTAGGCCTCGGCCAAGCTTTGACTTAAATCTGCATAATATCCGACGAAATAGAAAGAATTGAATCTATTGAATAACCCTATTTATGTTTTTCAGTTTCCTTTCAAGGAATGTACATTTACCGTCGTCAAAGAGCGTAAAGCATCTGTCCCGTTGAATCGAAAGTGTCCCCCAAAAGAAAAGCCTAAACTGGTCAAAGACTGTCCCGCCGAGGATGTGGAGAATTGTAAGAAGAAAACCGCCGACATCAATCAAACGATAGCCTACTTTACGGCCGATAAGGACGGGAAGGAAGAGAAGAAGAAGTGCCCTAGAGTCAATCTAGGAGTCTGCCGAGATCCTCGCGAAGTCAACGATGATCCTTGTCGCCGCAAGAGACGCGGTAAGACGTTGATTTGTCCCAACGATTTGTTAAAGAAGGGTCAAAGGCACAAAGATAAGAAGAAGAAGACCAGTAGCATTATTCCGCCTTTGGGAAGGATTCCATCAATGCCGAAGTCAGAGACAACGATCAGTACGTAAAATAAGAAAAAAAAAAATGTGGTAAATTGGCTTTTGAGGAAAATTACCCGTACCTAAATACCCTGGGAAGAGGAAACTCTTTCTCTACACAAAATTTACTAGTTAATAGAGTAGAGCCATGTTGATTTCGACCCTTCCCCCTCTAAGTCATAATTTCGGCAAAAACAAAAAAAACAGCAAACAGATTTACGTTTCGTTTAGAAAATATGATATTCCATCATCTTTGTACACCGATACAGATTTAAAAGATCCGAAAACTGAAAAATCGTACAAATAAATAATGTAAATGTCGTATATGTCGTGTTTCATTTATGATTTTAGATTCAAGTAATGCTGCAGCATTTCAAAAGATTTCCGTCGTATCAAACGTTCGTTTAAGTTTGGCGACGAAGTTATTTAGGCAAACATAACAACATGCCCAATTCAGTGGGTTGTAGCACTAGATTTAGTGATTTTTAGTTATGTAACTGCGACGAAAAAAGTCAATCTTTTAAAGTAATTTAAAGTTTGGTGCTTTCGATTGTAATTTGTTAGTTAAGTAATCTAGGAACACAATGTGTAGCAGAAAAATTCGTTCTTTCCAAAGGACTTGGGGTAATACAAATATTTCTTTACATTCGAAAATGAAGTCGACATAAACCAAAACATTCGCATCCAGATCTACATGAGTGGAGGTAAAGTAGGATTCAACTTTGTTGAGAAAACTCCATTTCTTTACGAACAATTTGTTTATGTTTTTGCAGAACAGTTTTGCCAGAAATCATCAAAATTGGTCTGTTAATGATTAGAAAAAGATTTTATTCTCTGATGAAACGAGGGTTAGCTTAATATCTCCCGATGGATGTTAGTGTGTCTGGCGAAGGGAAGGAGAGAGATTTGCAAGGGTCCCGTTTGGTGGCGGCTTTGTAATGCTTTGGAGTTGGTCCCTATACGCGTGAGGTCTACGAATGTGGATTATTACCTGGAAAACGTACTTAAACACATAATACCATTTGCTCCTCTTGTCAGCCCTATTTCTTATTCATGTAAGACAATGCGCGTCCTCACGTGGCTAGACAGGTTATTGACTACCTTCATATTGATATTCCGTTATTGATATTCCGTTATTGATATTCCATTAATGGAGCGGCCAGCTACTAGTCCCAACCCCAACCCCATTGAGCATTTATGGGACTACCTTAAAAGAAAGGTTCGAGGTCGTAGACTCCTACCCGCCAACCACAATTAATTGGTAGATGCAGTAATTGAAGAATGGGAGAATATTCCCTAGAATACCATTGAAAATTTAATCACTGGCATGCCAAGGCATATAAACGAACTAAGTAGGAGTAGAGGAGGACCTACAAGGTAACTAACGTCACATTGGATCCATTAATTCTATTGCTTTCGATCCTTTAAATCTTTTTCATTTGGTTTTCGTTTTCATAAATCATTCAATTTCAACAAAAATAGTGTTGAAGTGATGATTTAAAATAAAGTCATGTTTCACTGATTTCTTTCTCAGATGATTGTATAAACCCAATTTGTAGGTTTTCATTAATGTAATTATTTAAGTTTAATAAAGTGGGGCGTTAATTTTATCCAGGAGCTCATTAATTTGTCGTACAGTGTGTTCTTTTGTTTCTACAGATATTCAAAATAGTGGTCACGTGTTAATTAACCAAATAAAAACGGTCTGTATCAAATGGTTTTGGTCAGCTTTCTAGTCTTATGGAACAGAATAAGTTTTCATAAAAAAAATTCGGAGTATTGATGTTTGTATATCATTGTTCAACCAACCAACACCAAACTCTATTTATCTCTTACCTTTCTGACTGTGACTACTTTAGAACCTACCAGTAATTTCAATTTTTATATATCTAAATACTAATAATTTTGTGTCACACAGAATGGAACAGTGGTATTTGGAGCAAGGTTGTGCCATTAAGTTTTGTGTCAAACTTGGAGAATGCGCGAGTGTAACTTTTGAAAAGTTGAAGCAGGCATATGGGGAACATTGCTTATCAAGAGTACAAGTTTTTCGCTGGCACAAATCATTTTTGGGTGGGCGAGAACTGGTGGAAGATGAACCTCGCTCAGGGAGGCTTTCAACTTCAAAAACCAATGAAAACATCGAACGTGTGAGGGCTCTTGTGAGGTCAAACCGTCGTTTAACAATAAGGATGATGAGTGACCAGTTACAATTAAACAGTTTCACCGTTCACCAAATTTTAACTTAAGAATTGCATATGCGAAAGGTCTGTGCCGAAATGGTGCCTAAAAACCTCACAATTAAGCAGAAGGACATTGGAAAAAACGTGTGCCTTGATCTTCTTGAAAGACCCCGATTTCTTCATTCGTGTGATCACAGGTGATGAAACCTGGATTTTTGAATACGATCGAAGAAAGCTCGAATGAGCAAATCAAAGATCAAATCAATGCTGATTTGCTTCTTTGACAGTAGGGGTACCATTCACGAAGAATTTGTACCTCCAGGGCAAACTGTCAATCAAGTTCTTTACAAGGGTGTCCTTGAAAGACTCAGAAGAAGGGTGATTCGTGTGAGACCAGGTATTGCAGACAAGTGGATTCTCCATCGTGACAACGCCCCATGTCATACGGCCATCTCCATCATGAAGTTTTTGACATCAGAAGACATACCTGTGGTTCCTCAGCCCCCCTATTCACCTGATCTTAGTCCTTGCGACTTTTTTTTTTTCGCCAAACTAAAAAGTGTTTTAAAAGGATGTCATTTTGGGACTTTGGAGAACATCCAAAAGAATGTGATCAATATGCTAAAGGCCATACCGGCTGAAGCCTTCCAGCGCTGCTACCAAGACTAGGAACAACGAGTCCGCCGGTGTATAGCTGCCCAAGGGACCTACTTTGAAGGGGATAATATCGTTATTAAAAAAAAAATAAAAATTTTGGTAAATAAAAAAACTGTTTCATTAATTTTCTAACACACCTCGTATAATGGATTTCCGGGGAATCATTTCTTTTAATTTTCCATTTCGAGATTTTGCAGTGGGTAACTTAATACTAAATAATAAAAGTCTTAAATATTAGCTACTTAAAATTATTTATTAGAACATAAACAATTTAACATTATAGTAATTAATACAAACTCTATCTAGAATTATATTTTTAAAATACTTATACATAGATAAATTCGACAATATTATTTACAAAAATTTGTACATCGTTCAAAATTTGTTTTTATTTAAATGAGCCGCGTTAGTATTCCAGAGTAACACACTTAGTTTTGAGATATTCATTAAGTGCTTCTTGTCCTGAAAAAGAAGTAAAAAGAAAATTAGAAATTGATAATATAAGACAGTTTCATTTGTATTCAAAGAAAGTTTAGCTAATTATGAAAGGTAAAATCTAATGCTTTTACCTAAATCTTTTCCAAATCCTGATTGTTTAAACCCGCCAAAAGGTGCTGCCACGTCTGTTTTATTGTAAGTGTTTATGAAAACCGTACCAGCTTCAATGGATTCGGCGAACTTCATAGCTTTGGATATATCTTTGGTAAATACACCTGATGCCAAACCATATTCTGTCGCGTTAGCACGTTTGATGACGCCTTCTATATCGCTGGAAATTAATTTAGATTAACTTTAAGAATTCCTTTTTGACAATTTCGACTTTTTTTAACGTATGCGATGATATGTAGAGTGTAAGATGTTTTAGCGATACAACCAATAAATATGGTACATTTAATATGATCTAGGTGTAATAAATTCTTTTTTATTCTTTTGCAATCGATACTCCTTCATTGATGACTAGAGTAACCAAAACTTGCGGACTCGCATAGGCGTCGGTATTACGGGTTAATATAAGAATACGAAAAATTCATAAATAAACTTACTTGCTAATTATTCAACAAATTAGAGGCATCAGCATGCGAACTACTGTAAACTTGCATCATTGCATATGTTTCCACAGTTACTTCTTTAAACCTTGTGCGTCGACAAGAAAAAATATTCTTATACATAGAAAACGATCTCTCCACATCTAAGGAAGTTACATTTGCATGTAGAAACTGTTTTTCAAAATCACTTAAAAGTTCACTATTCTTACACTTATTATAAACGGCCTCTAAAGTATTCAAATCGGGATTTTTCCTTAAAATATCTGCCAACTTTTGACTAGCGCATAATCCTGGCGTACAATTTAATGTGTGTAATTTATTTTTTACACTCTCCACTATGTCTAATGATTCCTGCAATCACAATTCAGTACATTGTAGTTTTCTGATGGCATCTAGTAATACTGTATAATTGGTACATATTGTTGTTAAATCTTCTAAAAGTTGAGGAATTTGAAATTCTCTTTGACTTTCTCTAATTGCTTTGGATTAATTCCGATTAAATCGCATTATAATTGATTGAATTTGTTAAAAATGGATCAAATAGTAAGAAGCTGCTGTTAGCCAAGTACCCCATCGCGTTAAAATTGGTTCAGGAGGTTCTGGAATACCTGGACAAAATTTACGAAATTCTTTTAAACGTTTAGGAGATTTACGAAACACTGCTTTAGTACTTCCAATCATCCGATCAACGTTTCCGTAATGTTGTCGAACAACTTCACCAACTAAATGCAAAGCATACAGCACGCAGGTTATATGTATTAAGTTAGGAAATATATGTTTTAAGGATCGCCCAACACTTAACATCGTTGCTGCACTATCTGTCACAATCATCACAACTTGATCTTGGGCAATTTGAAATTTTTTCAAAGCGTTCATTATCACTTTGTGAATATTTTCCGCGGTACATTGTTGAACACGTTTGCAAGCTAACAAATAACGAGATGCTGTGTTCTCGCTAGATAAAACGCGAGCTATTACATTCACAATACTGTTTTTCTTTATATCGGTCGTCTCATCCACGGTAATCCATATTTTTTTGGAACACAAATCACGTTTACACACATTTTCTAACATCTCTTTCATTCGCGGCAAATGATTCTGTAATTGTGTTTGTGAGGGTAATGGGTACTTTGGAACGTATTGTCGCCAAAACGTTTTAAAAGCTGCTTTTCTCACCAACAACAACGGAATATTACAAGAGGTAAACATAATTAATAAATGTATGAGGAATAGTGTATAAGGTATTTCAGTTCTTGCATTTCTCATATGCTTAATACCATTGACATGCCTCTGGCAATCAGTTCTGTCCAATGCAGCCAAACGAACATTGCATATTAAGCAAAAAACTGCACTACCGTCATATTTTAAATGGGGACACATACTTATGTACATTAGTAGCAAATCTATTACGAGGCATTGTTTTCTTAAGTATGTAAATATTAGTTCTATATGAAACGATACACTAATTATGTACTTGGTATAATACTACAACACACAAAAAACACCAGCTATATTTTCAAAAGCGACACGTAAGTACATAACCTTGACCGTTCGACTAATCTCTGCAACAGCTCAACCGGTACTAAAACGAAATCTCTCTCAGCGCGGTTTAACATAATTTATATTCAAGGTCGACGCTACATGCCTGCTTCTCTACCGGTTTAGTTTATTTATGAATTTTTCGTATTCTTATATTAACTCGTAATACCGACGCCTATGCGAGTCCGCAAGTTTTGGTTACTCTAGTTATGAATTTATGAGACACCCTATCTGTTTCAATATAATTTAAAAAATTCCCCCAATCGGGTCTCGTAACAAAAAAAGAACTGTTTTGAAAAATTTCTCTTAACAAAAGTACAGTATTTCCAGCCTGCAGGGCTGACTCGCCGTATATAACATTTAAAAAAGTCACACAAAGCTTTGCTTTGCCAATTCTTCCTTTTTTCCATTTAGAAAAGAAGATATCTCTGCAATAAATGAACAAGAAAATACTTACTTGTCATTAAACTTGCTAATACACATGATCGGACCAAAAGATTCTTCTTTCGCAACATACATGTGATCCTCTACGTCGCTCAGAATCGTCGGTTCCAAGAAATAACCAGGCCTGTTCACCCTTTTGCCACCATACCTAAGTTTAGCACCTTGTTTCACTCCAATTTCAACGTATTCCAGCAATTTCTTCAGATGTGCGTAGTGGTTTTGAGGACCGTGTGATGTAGATCTGTTTAGAGGATCACCGATCGTTATTTTCTTTGTTTCATGAACGACCCTCCTCACAAATTCATCGTATATCGAAGCTTCCACGAATAATCTTCCTGCTGCTATACAATTTTCACCTTTGTTGAAGAAGACACTTTGCATTCCCTGAAGAAAAGGATACCAATTTTTTAATAATTATAGGTGTAAGATCTTTTGGGGGGGAAGAACAATGTTATAGATGATTTTCGCATATTTGGAGATCAATACTTACCACTCTGACCGCTTTGTCTAGATCACAATCAGAAAATATAACCAAAGGAGATTTTCCACCCAGTTCCAATGAGACTTTCTTCAAATTGGATTCGGCGCAGGTCTTCATGATCACTTTACCAATTTCAGTGCTTCCCGTGAAGCCCAATTTTCTAACATCAGGATGGGATGCAATGCCATTACCAGCTAAGGTGCCTAAATAAATTAGAAAAGAAAATGTTATGTTTAAAACAAGAAGAACAGTTAGAGTTGTTGTAATTACCTGATCCAGTAACTACATTGATAACACCAGGAGGTATTCCAGCCTTAACAGATAATTCAGCAAATTTCAAAGCCGTTAGAGGACATACAGCTGCAGGCTTTATCACTACAGTATTTCCAGCTGCTAAACAAGCGGCCATTTTCCAAGATAACATCATCAGAGGATAGTTCCATGGAGTTACTAGACCGCAGACTCTAAAATTTGGTAAAAATATCGCAAAATCATGGAAAGTTCTTTGGAAATTTGTCAAAATACTAACCCGATAGGCTCCTTTTTGGTAAACGAAAGATTTTTGTTTGGTCTAGCGTTTGAAATCGGTATCGTACTTCCCATGATCTTGTCTGTCCATCCAGCGAAGTATCTCCACGTTTCAATACTCATACCAACATGCGTCTTCAGAGCTAAGGTGTAGACCGCCCCTGAATCTATAGACTCGATGGTGGCCAATTCCTCTTTGTGTTGCTGCATGAGATCTGCTAGCCTGAATAATATGACAATTAAGATTATAGGATGAGAGATTTTACAAGTAAATGTGATGGTAAATTTTATTTCAAAATGATAGGGAACACATAAAAAAATAATCTCAAACCGAGACATTTAAGGAAAGCTTAAAAAGAATGAAGAATAGATTTCCGAAGCAAATGCATAATATAAAACAAGTTGGTAGTAGAAAGAGACGAAAGTATTGAGCATTTCCTCGTGATATTGACATTCCAACTTAAAACAGAGAAAACACTAAAGGACTCAAGCACAAATTTCGATTTTAAATTACAAATAAAAATGAGAGTTTATTTAAAAGATAAAAAACAAAAAAAGTGGGAATATTGGTAAATTGCCTAAGCAGTTAAACATTTAAGACATTTGTATTTTGAAACTTTTTTCTAACAACAAATACTGAGTTCCAATTCGTTCGATATTTTCAGGGCTTCTTTAAGCCCTGAAAATATCTAGTTACATTGTTGGAGGACCTTTTTAAAAGTTTCTGGTTAGAATTTTGAAAACCAAGTAATTTAAGAAGTACATAATGTTTACCAATGGATTTTTTAATAGATATTTTCTTTTATTTTGAATTACAATGTAACTATAACTTACTTATATAGCAATTGACCTCTGTCCCTGGCACTGATCTTACTCCATTCACCGTTTTCGAACGCCTTTTTAGCTGCCGCAACTGCTTTGTCAACATCTCTTACACCGGCTGCTTGTGCCTTTAAAATAAAAAGTAAATTGTAACGAGAATATTTCGTAGAAATTGTATTTCATGTTTTCTGACTATAGTTTCATGTGGTCAATATTTTACTGCTCATTCTGACTGGTACCCAGCAAGAGGTTCACCATAACAAACAATTTACGGATATATCTTACCTTGCATATAACTGTCTCATCTGTTGGATTCACGATATCGGTGGTCTTTCCATCTTCAGCATCCACGAATTTACCATCAATGAAGAGCTGTATAGGTACTTTGATGTTCATTCCATTGGCATTGAGTTCCACAGCTCTATATTCAATTTCGACATCACCAGCGTTGGCTCCTCTGCTTCTTAACACCACTGCTTGACAGAATTCATCGAAGACGGGTGCCATGAAGACGTCTTCGTTCTCCAGTTCAATCTTTAATAAATCTTTTACTTCCTCTACTAACCTGATGAAATAAATGTAATAAGTTAGAACTTTGTAATAAACTAGGTATTCTGTATTTAAATATGATCTCAGCTTTTTATTCATTTAGAAAAATTGTAGACCCTGCTAAACTTATCGTAATTTTCATAGAACGTAAAAATTGGTAGTACAAGTTGCTGTTAAATTGTTTCTATTTATATTCTTGTTGCTAAAGTGTTTAGATTTACAATCGATTCCACAAGTCCATTACCCTAGCTTTTGAAAAAATAAACTTTTGTGATCATTCTTGCTTAGTTCTTATAATGTCTAAACTAAATTGAAAATATTTTTGGAAAGCTCTCTATCGTCCACCAACATTTCAAGAAGATATTTTAATAACTTTCAAAGATACGCCTTATGGGCCATCATCATAAATGTCCTTAAATATTTACCTTACAACATCCATTGAGCCAGCACCAGAAGCGAACAAATCGGTATCATCTTCAACGTCAGAGTTCAAAATGGATTCCCAAATAGCCTTTACGCTTTCTACCATGTTCTTCTCATCTGTAGTGAATTCTATTTGAACTTGCTGAGAGAGTTGATCCAAACTTGATGCCAACTTCATCCTACCATTTACTTTTATCCTTTTAACGTTCACTAGCACACCATCTGAACCAGTAAGTACCATGCCACCTTCGTGAATAACACCAGATGTAGCATCTTCAATTTCCACCTCAGTTCCAATCGGTTTAGTCGATTTCCATAAAGTTGATCCAAAGATAAAAACATCTTGAAGTTCTTCCGTTCCAGGAACTTTCAATCTGCAACTTGCTCCTGGAACAGAATCTAAGCCTCTGATGAAGTTATGCAGTTCTCTTCCCGTTTTGGTCCAATCGATCTAGAAGTATTTCGTATAGAATAAGTTTAAATTTGCGCAAAGAATTCAGCTTACCTTTTGCAATTCAGGCTTATTTAACATTGGATCATACGTAGCGCCTTTTTCACTTTGTGGTTCCATTGGTGCTGTACCACTAGCTACCATATCTACAGCTCTAGCCATCGCCGTAACTCCCACTGGATACAAGAACCTTTTATAGAGTGTATCAACAGTATCATCTTCATCAACCGTACACTTTTCTTGTAATAAAATCGGACCAGTGTCCAATCCATCGTCAGCCCAGAAAATTGAGAATCCAGCTTCTTTATCACCACACATTAAGGTCCTAAAAATTACACGGATTCTCATCATCTCACTTAAATATAATTAAGATGTAAGTGCGAACCAATTTATTGAACTAGCCCCTCTGTGTCTTGGTAAAATCGAAGGATGATAGCATATACTTCTCAGTCTTGGATAATTGATCACTTCCATTGGAATAAATTGCGAACAATAGGGAAGTACGTTTAAGTCTGCGTTTACACTTTTGTATGCTTCCAGAACATCCGGTAGGGGTTTCCCGGCTTTCCTCCATGCTTTAAATTTGAAGACTGGGATGTCGTTTTCGGTTGCTACCTTGGCTGCAAGATGAATTAAAGGAATAGAGCTATTAGATGGTTTCTGAAGCAGATTCTGATGATTTAATGTATAAATCTAGTAATGGTTACTGTTTGTAGATGTCTTTTAAAATACCCAGCTGCAGATCTTCATTCTGTTGGTTTATAAAATTTGATTGCAGAGGTTAAATGATTTTCTACGTAACAATTGCATTCTTTTAGGTTTTCCAGCCGGATCTTGCTCTAAAACTATTATTTGTATATCTACACTAGTTGAAAAGGTATGTAATATTTGTCTAATGTTCTCTCATAGCTTCAAACCATCAGGACGATGGAAAATTATATTAAGTGTTGTAAAACAAGGTATCTCAGTGATATTTTGTAAATTAACGCTTGAGAAACTGGGCAATAATTTTTTAGCAAAAATCACCGAAAAACTGTTCCCATACAGATTAACTGCATCACCAACTTCATAAAGCTGTTAGCTGTCCCTTCTAGATCTTTGTTACTTGTTGCTCTTGGATTATATATGTTATTACATACCAATGCATGTAGTGAAAGCTAGAATATTCAACTACTAATCTTTGTATCAAAAGAATTGCACCACCTATGAAGAACTAAGCTACAAATGTTGATGGCGGATTGTCAATTATTATGGAAGCTGAAGAATCCAGTTTATGAAAGCAATTTATTTCATTCTAGTTCACAATGAAAAAGCCAACAAGGATATTTTCAAATCCAAACCTCCTATCTTTTTCTTTTTTGTTATAAGGAAATTTTCTTTTGACGTTTGGACTTGATTTTGACTAGCTTCATTCCTTAATACTAATGGTATTGTTCTCATTTATACAAACAATTAAGTTGGTTTTAATTTTAGCCGGATATTTATTTTCATAACCATTTCAGTAAGTGAGCTCAGGTTTGAAAATATTTACAACTATACTGCTTATCTTTGAAACTGTATCATGTATTAAAGGTAACAAGATTCTCAACGAAATGATTGAAGTTATTAACAACGAGAGAGTGAGATGAATTTCACAGCCTCTAACCCATTGCATTGTCGTAGATTAAAACGTTTCCCACAGGAATCGCCTTGATGGCGTAGCCGCTTCTCGCCTAACATGGTTCTTCTTCGGATCTGCAAAGTTTGCTGGGGCTAAGTTGGTAGCCTTCAAGCACCTTTATCTCTGGTACGAAGCATTGTTCCTCTGCCATCGAATTAGACGTTTCTCCCGGATGGTATCCAGGGCTTCGTTAGGGTCAACGGGGCTCCATGTAATAGATGTTATCCTCAATATGTCTGCTATTCGTACAACATAACGTTGAGATGGTGGACGGTTTTCAGGGATTTTGACGACTCTAGCCAACAACGGGTTATCGGATAGACTGGCACGTCGTCACGTTTTCTCAGCCATATCTCGCAGGTGTTTCCGATAGGCTCGGTATCTTCAGGTCATCTCGTAACTGTTGATTCCGGACAAACCATAGGGCACCAGTAATCATACGAAGTATTTGGTTTCACAGGGTCTCCGACTTCTTCAAACGGCTGCGAGCCACCGTTGACAATGTCAGTGCATTATAGATTATGATTGGGCGTAGACACGTGATGTAGAGTAGTAGCTTGGTTGCGACATCCAGTTGATTTCTTCGGCACATTAGTGGTAGCAACGCATTCTTGGCTCTCACGAACTTCGTTCTAACTCGATTAATGTGTGAAGCCCAGGTAAATCTTTTGTCCAATATGACTCTCAAGTAGACAACGGAGACCTTCCATTCAAACCTTTAGTCATTAATGGTCACTTCTTCAGATGGAGGTCTTATTCGGCAGATGAATCGAATCGCCATACTGTTTGACTCGTTTATCTTCAGACCCCAATTCTCAATGCTGTCTAAGGCAGTCTGCAGTCTCTTAACAATAAGGCCATCGCTTTGACTAGAGCAATAAATCGCCATATCATCGGCATTGATTGAACTTCGCGATGTCTAAGGACGTCATAGGTATATGTGAGAAACAGTACAGGACCAAGTAGGGATCCCTGTGGCACACCAGAAAATGAAACGAATAATTGCCTTGCTGAAGCCGATCTTATGCATCTTATAAGCGATGCCATCATGCCACATAGTGTTGAAAGCCCTCGACACGTCGAGAAAGATAACATCAGCAGTCTCCCCCCGTTCAAAAGTGTCTCTAATTGCTTCCGACACTCTAAACAACTGAAAGTCGGTTCAGAGACCTGATCGAAACTCCAATTGATCTTCTGGCAGTGGATTGAGAATCGACATTTCATCTCCAAATCTAGTTCTTCTAATTAACATCAGTGTAAAATAATTGCAGAGGACGTGTTCTACTGTCTCGTCTTCAGCTTGGCAGTCCCTGCAATTTTAACCGGCATTATCCAATCTGAATCCCAATAACTGTGCGAAGGTTCGTTCTGGACAGTCTCACGTATCTTAAAATTAATTGCTTTTTCGAATAAGTCAAGGAGACTTTAGCAGTGCGGCAGGTTTTAAGTAAGTTACATTCCGTCTTGAAATTCCATTTCATGAAGTGCAGACGCAGGCGGCAGAATGTTGGGAGGGTTCTAACTCGTGAACAATCATGTCCAAACCCCTTTTAATCAGTTTGTCCTCTTACTACTCGAGTAATTGTACAGGAATAAAATAAATTATAAACATTACTCGGATCTGTAAGAGAGCAAGCTCGTGTTGAATCGTTGGCACAAAAGGTATCAGATTAAAAATTTAGCCGATGCATCTTTAATGGTATACAGTACATTTCACAACGAAAGCATTACATTGCAGTTCATGGATTGAAGACTATAACATATTTGTCAAAACTTCAATTACAACCAGTTATCGGTAATTAAAAAAATGACATCTCGATTTAATCAAAAGAAAAATATACGATGCCCATTACTATTAACCAATCAATACATCCAGTTATTTCTAGTCCAGCGTTAAACTCAACAGTAAACAATGACTTTTAAAAGAGATAAAGTTAAATAACTACAAGTCCGTATATCAAACGTGATCTGAAGGTCATGGGAATTTCTTAAAAAATGTTCTGCCATTATAGATCAGTTAGTTATATGTACTTACACTTACATAAGTGGATGGATATTCTAGTGTAAGAATTTTAGAAAGGAGGTCATTTTATAAAGGGAAAAAAGATGTGTACATTGTAATTATGAAGAAGGAAACGATAAGCTGCATTCTCTTGGCCTACTAGAGCGTTTGATGTTGCATAATGTAATTGTTTAATTTGTATACAGGGTCTAGTGAAATAATTAATGGACATTGTTAAGCTGCATCTAACTTTCTTAAAGAGGTAACAAATATTAAAGCTTAGAACTTAACTGGTATACCATGTATATACAGAGGAAACGTTCGAAAAGGAAAGTTAATAAACAAGGTGAAGAAGTCGAACAAAAACTTACCTGTTTATATTTCAGTTTTGTATTATCCGAATTCAATTTGGTGAAATTTAATTGTAGCATGAAGTATTCCTAGTATATTTGCATTTGTCGAAAACTCAATATTCAATTCTTGATACATTAGCTTGTTTACAGTTAAAATATGGCACTAAAATTTTTAAGTCAGATTTGGCCGAATATACAGAAGATGTGGTGGTAATTAATTACTAGGCCGGGCATAGAGAGCTTCGTGCCAGGTTAGAAGTGAGGTTGCCGCGCCTACGAGATGAATCGGCACGGGCTACCTCAGCGAATAAAATGATTGATTTATTGCAACAGTACGCAAGGAAAATAAACGACCGTTGGCTAATAAAGTTATTAAATATATCACTTGATGATTTGTTGTGTCGTATCATAATCGACCAGCCCTCCCCGCCCACCTAAACACAGTCACACCGCCGCTGCGATTGCTCCCCAGTTACCCGGCTCTAACATAACAGATGCCATTTTCATACAAACAAAAAACAAATAATGGCAATAAAACACTTCAATGTTTCTTTTATGATCAAATTGTAGTATTTCAACATGCTGATAAGTAGGGTTGGCCACGCGCGCCAACAGGCAGCTGCGTCGTATCTATACGGTTACATACAAGCCTCAGTGTAGTTTCGACCTTCCATTAGCGCGGTACGTGTTGTTTAGAAATGTTGCGTACGTCGCGTAAACGACCCAAGGTGGACCAAGTTAGAGGATTTTTAGCCGAAATTCCTGACTTAACGTATGATGGCGCTAAAATTGAATGTGTAGCATGTAATGTCCCGTTGATGAGTTGGTCCAAAAGGGACTGTCTACGGCACGTAAACAGTGAACGGCATGCTTCAAAAAAAACTTGCACACGAGACTATGACAAATTTATATTTAATTTTATGTGTTACTTTTATTGTATGTAATATACCGTTTAATTTACTAGACAAGGAAGCGTTTGTCTTGTTTTGGAATAACTACTCGGAGTACAAATTACCATGTCGGACATCGTTACGAAGGATAGTGCCATCTGCTCGTGAATATGTTGAAAAGAGAATTAAATCGGAGTTGAAAGAAAAAGAAATGTGGTTATATGCGGACGAAACGACAGATCGTAAAAAACATTCGGTCGTTAATATAATGGCACGTAAAATGGAACCGCATCAATCGTCACCTTCAATTCTATTAGCTTCCAGACGAATACAACAATGTACTGCCGAAGTAATTGTAAAGTTAGTGTTAAATACATTGGAAAAGTTTGAACTTTAAACAAACCAACTGTTGATGTTTATGAGTGATGGTGCCGCAAACATGGTTTCTGTACGCCGATCTCTTAAAATCATCCTGTTAACTTGTTACACATTACGTGTAAAATTCATGCTCTCAATCTTGTGGCAGATGGTATCAGAAAATGTTATCCTGAGGTAGACGCTTTAATAGCGCATACAAAAGCAGTGTTTGTCAAATCCCCGAAACGAGCCAACCTGAGCCACCAGAACCTATTCTTACACGTTGGGGAACTTGGTTAAATGCTGCGTTTTATTATCATAAATATTATGAGAATATTAAGAACGTGGTTTTACAATTCGATCCAAAGGAAGCTGCCGCTATCAAGAAAAGCCAGTCGAAATTTTAAGATAGTCGGGTTAAAACGGATTTAAAAATTATTCACAACAATTACTTCGGACTAGCGGAGGCAATAGAAAAGTTACAAGATCCTTCGGTGTCGTTAGTAGAATCTGTGCAAATAGTGCAACATGTTCACGCACAGCTATGCGCGATAGAAGACGCAAAAAATGTTTGTGTTCTAAAAAAATATGAAAGTGTTTCAGAGAAAGATTCTGATTTTGGCACATTAAGATACATTTGTGAAGGTGCGTCAACAGAACCGCTAAGTTGTTTTAAAGAATATTTTAATTACGCAAATATAACGTCACTAGATGTAGAACGTTCGTTCTCTGCATATAAACACATTTTTTCCTCGCGCCGCACTCGGTCTGTCGAAACAACTGTTGAAACATATCTAATGTTGCAGATATTTAACAGACATTATTCACTTTGCGATTTCACGGAGGACTCTTAAAATGGTAAGTGTTTGAGAACGCATTATTTTATTTTTATTTAACAACTACGCGAAAGTATTTACGACAGCAAACATCTACACACAATAGCTCTAGTGGAAACCGGGGCCTAATCGAAACAACGCCGCTGCCCGTTTGCGCGCGTAGCCAACTCTACTGATAAGACTGAAATTTAGGTGTACCCTTGCTCTGTACACATTTTTTTTGGAAAATTGCTTATTTGTTACAAAATTAATTACGTACTGACATAAAATTTCATACGTAGTGCACCTGTACTTTTGTAATATACGTTGTATGTTATCTACGTTCAAACAAACAAAGTTCTTGATCGTTTAAACGACACAATATTATTGCATAGATAATTTCTCATTGGATAGATAAGTAATAATATGTGCAAATGAAATACGGAAATATAACGTTTCCTTACGCTAATCGATATTAGATTGTAGACTGACATTGAAGGGTATTAAATGTTGTTACCTGATATATGTCTCCGTGTATTACAAATCATTAACTTGTATGCAATATATGGAGTAACACTGATTGTATTGCAAAAAAGCAATATACATTAACATTAGCAATTTATGAAGTATCTATTGACTGATATCGGCTGTAAATCTTAGGTAAATTTGGTTATAAAATATGTGTATATATGTACAGTTATTTCGAAGGTAATTTTAATAGAGTTTTTCATTAGATTCGATTCGATGGATCGACAAGAGACAGGATTATGGCATTGACGTGTTATAATGCAAAAATTTCTAATAATTAGAGACGGGATTTTAGGCAAAATGCCTCTTTGTTTAAATTCAAGGCAAATTAAAAATAATACAAAATCTATATGTTTCTCGACAAATCAAAGCGATCTAGCTATGTTTTATTTTGCCTAGTTGCCTATTTGGACTTTTAACAGCCTAAATCGTGGTTTTTCGCCTATTTTGTCCTAAAATCATATTTATTTGGTCTAAACGTTTTTTTTTTAATCTTAAATAAATATGGTTTTTACACAGCTGCATCTTTCTTAAATGTACATTTTAGTTTTACAGCTAAAATGCTATAAACTAATACAACGATGGGTTTTCCCGTCTATTGTGTGAGGGGCAAAGTTTGGATTTGCCTGCCGTAAAATTGATATTACTACCCTATTGAAGATATATCCTCAATTATCAGCTTATCGTTCTCGGGTTCATTTACCTGCACCCACGTTTTTATTTTACGGGAATCCCTATCGGCTTGTTTACGCCCTGTAATTTAAACCATATAAGCAAATTTCTTCTCCCTGTTAACGTGATTAATGAATACACGATGCCCATTCATAGTTTATACAATGGACATCTTGATATTGCAGTTTAGATTTTATATTTATTCTCTTAATGTTTCTCTGGAGCGTATATGTGTGTGTTCCTATAGCGAGGTGGACTATTGACGAGTCAGTATATAGTGAAAGACGTACTTTGAATTTTCATTTATATCGTAGCTTGCAGCGAATATTTTTCGGTAGTTTTTTGTCGGTTTGTGCTTGTTTATCTACTCAGTGTATTGTGTATTTCCATCTACAACAATGCCAAAATCCAAGGAATCACATAGCGATAACGTTCAAAAATGGTTGAAGCCAATTGGAGGCGCTACTGTCTTTCAGCTGAATCCAAGCAACAGTGAAGAGTTGTTTTGTAAAGCGTGCGGAAAAATGGTAAAGGACGTTTTTGTTTTACTTTCCTAACTTGCTTCAAAAATATTATTGTAGTTAACTTGCAAAAAGAAAGATCATTTAGAGCAACATGCTACTGCTCCTGGACATCAGGCAAATCTTAGGAAACCGTTGAGGAACCAAATGTTAATAGACACCAAAAATTCAAGAGAAATCGACGTTTTTAATCGAGATTTATGCGACGCTTTTATGTCTGCAAATATTCCTCTGGACAGATTAAACTATTCAAAACTGCGAAATTTTCTCACTAAATACTGCAACAAGAATGTGGCAAGCGTGAAAACCTTAAGAACAACATATGTAACAAAATGTTACAATGAGGTAATTAATATAATAAATAATAATTTTAAAATGTATTTTCATACTTGAGTGTCATTAAGATTTTGTTTACACCTATAATATTTTTATTAATTTTTTAAGACTATTAATACTATTCGCGAAGAAGTTGGTAACGACGATATTTGGATATCTATAGATGAGACGACTGACTCTAAAGGTCGTATTATGGCAAATATGATTGTGGGTAAGCTTTGTTCTGAAACACCAGGAAAACCGTATTTACTGGCTACAAAGCAACTTGAAAGAACAAATTGCAATACAATGGCAAGATTCGTGAACCAAGCTTTAGGTAAGATATATTATGCAAAAAACTTACTTTAATAATATTGTAAATTTAATGCTAGATATTTAAGTTAAAGACAACTCTCGTATTTTAGGTATTTTGTGGCCAACAGATGGAATTAAGTACGAAAAAGTCGAGCTTTTAGTCACGGATGGTGCTTTTTATATGCTCAAATGTGGTACAAATTTGAAGATTTTTTATAAAAATCTTAATCATTTAACATGTTTTGCACATGGACTCAATTTGGTGTGTGAATGTCTAAGAAATCAATATGCTAATGTTAATGGTTTAATTTCAAATACTAAGAGAGTCTTTTTAAAAGCTCCACTGCGTGTGGCAGTGTATAAAGAAAATCTGCCAGATCTCCCTTTGCCTCCCGAACCTGTCTTAACACGTTGGGGAACTTGGTTAGAGGCGGTAGTTTTTTATGCTAATAATTTCGAAGCAATAAAATCAGTAAGTACTTTTTTAGCAAAATTTTTAAATAAGATTGTTTTTATTTAACGCTTTATATTTTAAGTTGTAATATCGTTTGACAAAGATTCAGCTAACTGTATTGAGCAAGCGCAAGAATACATTTCCAATCAAAATGTCAAAAACGATCTTTTATACATCAAGTCGCGTTATAAATTTCTCATTGATAACATCAAAAGATTAGAAACATTCGGCCTTCCTCTTACAGATTCTGTTGCAGTAATTAATAATGCCGAAGCAGCTCTCAAGAATGCCCCAGGAAAAGTTGGCAAAATAATTTTGTCAAAGTTTAACCAAGTGATTTCGAAAAATCCAGGTTTCAAAACGGTTAAAGAGTTTGCTGAATGGCGAAGCAGTTGAAGCTACCGCTCATACCACAGCTGACTGGTCCATATTTAAGTTTTGTCCTACAACCTCGTGTGACGTAGAACGTTCATTTTCTTCGTACAAACTGCTGTTTTCCGACCGAAGAACAAATTTTACTAACGACAATTTGGAAAAACATCTTGTGTGCTACGCAAACGCGAAATTTGAGGACATGTTACACGGCGATTAATTAATTTATTTATTATTTTAAACCAAATGAATCTACATATTTTAGTTATTAGTTAAAATTTTGTATGTTTCATTTCTTTTTATGGCTGAAATGTACCTAAAATTACATTAAATATCGTCTTCTTATTCATGTTTTTTAAAAATAAAATGATTTTTATGTTTACCATTTTTTTTAAGTATTTGCCTAACATGCCTAAATCACAGTTTTTCGTCCTAAATACTTATTTTAAGGCCTAAAAAAGGGCCTTTTTAGCTGTTTTTTACGTCCTAAAATCCCGTCTCTACTAATAATATACATATATTGCTAAAATTCTATCAGTTAAATTAATAAAAAAAATATGGATAAGATTGTTTTGACAAATTGTTGACCTTGTAACTGATGCATTTAACATTGTGATTTCAATTAGAACGAATATATGCAATATACATTAAAAATTATCTCGACATTATAAGGATATTGCAAATTGATAAAGTAGTGGTTGTTGTTCTTTTTTAATCTGTAAATCTTTTATAGCGTTAATTTACATGATATAAATCTTAATTTAAAAAACGCATCTGTAAAAGCTCGGATTTATTTCTTTTTTGGATGGATAAAATTTGTTTTATTTAAAAAAATGACGCCAGGGCATCTGAAGTATTGTTTCAAGTTTTATTATCAATTACAAATTAGTATTTTGGTAATAAAATAAAGAAATAAATAAGTTAAAGTTTAATATACACTGGACGACAAAATTATGGAGTAAATTCATTAATCTTTAAGTAATTTGTTTTGCAACCAATTTTAAGTTTTCCTCACTTCTGGTTTTCAACTAGGTAATGACGACATCGACACGCATTTTTGTTTATTTTAATAATTCATTGAATTGTCTAAATGATACCATTAACATTTTAATTCCTCACATAACAAGATTTTAGAACAAAACGGCGTTCGGTTACGTGTTAAAATCGAATGGGGTGCGAAGAAGTTGACGACTGGCATCCTCTTTAAACCAGAAGCCCTTCAAAACTTAAAAAAGAAATGGAAAAAAAAACGATTCCTTTATCGCTTAGGCTAATATCGTGCATGGTGATACATCACCAACCCAGCGTGACGTCATCGAAGAGCGCTGAGGCATTGTTATAGCGTAAACGAATGGGCTCGTTCTGTCATTATTATCCTGAATCATTAGGTGATAGTTTCATTAGCTGATGCTCCCGATTTCAGGGTTCATACCCGCACAATACCCCATAAGTTTGTTATCAGTTGAATTTTGGCAACCGAAAATCGGGCTTGTTCTGACACCGTGTTCTTAATTTGCTGGTGTCAGTTTATTGGTTGGGAAGTTACCGATATATGAAATCATTACCGTGAATACCGATTGCTGTATTTTACCGAGTCAAATTATCTCACTGAATAGAGATGTTATCAATTGAATTTTGTTAACCGGAAGTCGGACTTGTTCTGACGACGTTTTCATATTTCTCTCACGAAAACGGCGTTCGGTTACGTGTTAAAATCGAATGGGGTGCGAAGGAGTTGACGACTGGCCCTTCAAAAATTAAAAAAGAAATGCAAGAAAACGATTCCTTTACCGCTTAGGCTAATATCGTGCATGGCAATACATCACCAACCCAGCGTGACGTCATCGAAGAGCGTTGAGGCATTGTTATATGGGAGGTAAGGGCAAAGTATGGAGATGCATCATCTTGCTAAAACCAAATATTCCCGTTTGGCAAATCAGGATCATCTTTATTGAGTTCTTGCAATAGTTGTATCCTGTAGGGATGGTATTTTTGCTGACCGTTGGGAAACTTCATTGTCTGCTGTATTTGATCGAGATACACCACAAAGATTCTGACCCACACTTAACAAAATATCAAGTTTGATATCTTCATTCGTTTTCTTAGGATGCCCTGCATTTGAAATATGTTTCACCTGCCTAGTTTCTCTAAATTTTCTATCAATTTTAATCACTGTGGATTAGCTGATATGTCTATTTTTCCTTTTTGCTAGGCTTTTTGTGAGTAGTAAAATTTATGAACAGGTGGATAGCATTTCCAACATTTCATTTAAATGAAACATTATTTCATTTCTTGAATAATAGCATTTATTTTTGCGTTTTGTTATGAATAAAATTAAATTTCAACGTTCGAATCCTATAAATGGCGAAAGCTGTTGGAGATGGGAAAAGATGGATTAATTTTATTATTTCGTTTATTCGCTGTTTCAGCCATTATTACATATAAAACCATAAGACCACCGGATATAGGGGCAGTTGCTAATATATAATGTTTTAGTTATTCAAATAATTGTTGCAATTTTCTTAACAATTATCTTACGATTTACTTGAGCGAATAATACGTTGTAAATATCACTACATTAATTGCTATAACTAAGCCGAAGAATTTGTTAGATTAATGCAGTAACTATTACACAGAGAAAATAAAGTTTTTAAATCAAACAAATATACATCTTTTAAATTTGAAATTATTTATTTAATTCAACAAAGATTTATTTGAGTGAAAGCACATCTCTAAGAACAACAGATTGAATTTGCTAGAATCGCGCGCTTCGTGCGTCGTCGGCAATTTCCGTTGCATGAACACAGTGGAATTGCAATCGTATTCATAGTTTAGGTTATGTGAGATGGTGGTTTGTAAGAGATGAGATGTAAATGAAAATTTTAGGTAAGTAGGATAATGGATTTATATATTTTTTTCTGTATAAATAAATAATAAAATTGTTTCCACAGACTGATGAATGTCAGAATTCCTGTTTGTAGCGAAAATTACAAAAATCTCGCCGATATCGTCTTCAAGGTCAGTAACACCGATGTTAGCAGTTTAAATAAGTTGCGATTCAATTCATCACACATTTAACAATGCTTTGAACTTTCCGTTTTCATATTTTGCAACTAGTTGCTAGTATATTTCCTCATTTTTCTATATAACAGGTATTTCAGCAAAGGCAAGTGATAGGACATGTTTGTATGCATAAGTCCGTTGAGGTATCTGCTGTTCTATCTCCTACCCTTTTTGTCATAATACCTAGCTCCCTTTTAGCACCTAACTATACAGTTAGCCCTGTCACTCGTTCGCGATTCTCAGGATTCCTACGAGATAACCGAGGTAGTAAGCTTTGTAATGTTCTTTGCAAACAAAAATAGAACATGTATCACTTTAATCTTTATGTATATGTACACACAATACACATGTTATGTTGTGGTTATATCATCTTTATGGAAATAACTTTGTATGTATACAATTACAAGATTACGTATACATGGATAATAATTGTTTTATAGATACCTACATAAAAGTGCATATATTTTAACAATTTTTTTATACCTACATAAAAGTGCATATATTTTAACAATTTTTTTGTCGACGTATTTTTGTAGCTATATGTTATAACAATTTGGACATACTACAGTCTGTTTAAAGTTATCGGCGCGCTATACCTAACCTTGATGTTATTAATATTGTTAAAATTAAATTACAACTTCGACATCGAGACCTTTCTTTTTCTGTGTGTAACACTCGTTGCATTAGGGTTTCAATAAGTACAACACTTACACAATTGTTGAAAAATATGCAAGTTGATTACAGCAAACGTTGCAAGTAAAACAATATATGTTAATGTAATTTCTACAAAAATGTTTAGGCCACTTTTGCCTCTTACAACATTCTTTCATTCTATCCTACAAATTGTCCATGTCACAGATCTTATAACTGTTTGTAGTGGAATTTGCTACAATTGTGAAAGTAATTCTAGCAATTTTTTTCTGTGTAACATTGAAATAACTCACATACGAAAGTCTTTGATATTAAATCAAAATTATATCGACAATATTTGATATGGTGTTAGGTTGTGTTTGCCATTTGAGTGTATTTTCCTTGCGCAAATTGGGTAATTGTTTTTAAAGTTTTTTAAATTAAAGCGTACATTTCATTTTCTATGTTAATCTCTGAGCAAAATAATAAAACATGTATTTATTCTAAAACAAAGTGAAAAGGAATCAGATCATTAACAAGTAAAAAGAGAAACAACAACCGTAAAGAAAGAAACAAGAAGTAAAAAGAAGGAGAAATCGACAGAAAAAAAAATAATAAAATAGATCATGCAAATTGTATAGCGAATATAAGATTATATCGGCAAATAAGATTATGGAGAACCAAAATCGAATAATAATGAACAAGGAAAGATAGTTTAGGTAGAAGATGAAGCTGAAATTATATGAAATAAATAATCTTTATCAGCAAAAAGAAAAGTTACATCTCCTAAATTGCTAAAACTTTCAAAGCGCGCGTAACATATTTTGCGATATCTACTTCCGTAGTAAATAATATTACTTATTCGAAGTAGAGGCGCAAAATGTTCCATATTGGGAATATATCAAACTAAGGTTAAACTACTAAAATAATTCTTTTTAACTCACCTAAAGGATCTTCCCTTTTTCCTTTATCAGGGACAGTAAAAACACCAACAACAACGTGACCATGTTGTATCAACCTATCGAAAACATCAACAGCAAAAGCACTTTGGCCAATAATTGCAATTCGTAAAGATTTTTCTTCGCTAACAGATCCTTGCTACAATAATCAAAGACAAAACTTTAGAATTTCATTAAAAAAAAATACGTTTTAAAGGAAAATAACTCAACCATTTAAAGGATCGTCTAACTGAATAACGAAAACTAGAAATCTCGCCGGTAATTTACTTACGTTTGGTGGCATTCTCGATAATTAGAGATCGCTATAATAGAAGTTATTAGTTGGTTCACTTTCGCTTAACGCGGCGTCGTCGATTAACTGAAGGCTGTCCGTTAGATTGCCGCATTTATATATAAAGCTCGAATCGCTATTATCATTTTTTTTCGTTCGTATAATCGCCTTCTTCGATCTTATTGCGAATGAGTACTAAAATTTGATTAAATTCTGCAGTAATATCAATTAATAAACAGTCAATGGTGACACAAACGACAAAAATATCATGAAAAATAACAACGGTATAGATTCTTTAACAATAATGTGGCATTAAAACGTATTGATGAAAGAATTTATTATATTTAATTTGTTAAAGAAACACTCTCAGAAAATGTACATTTTGTAAAGAGATCATATTCAAGATCAATAAATTGGATTTTACTTTATACAGCGTGTTCTAATTGGTTGTAATAACTAGAGTTTGTTAAAAAGGTGAAGACAACAGATTGTAAAAGAAATTCTATTCTAAATGTTATAGTACGTGTAATGGACCCTCATAAATCGACATTTCCACCGTTACTAGCTAGCAAAAGACTGGAAAAGTGTATTGGTACAGCAATTATGAGGGTGGTAGTACGTTCGAAAACAAGTCTCACCACGTCGAGTGTTGATGTTTATGAGCGATGGTGTCGCGACAATACGTTCGGTAGACCGTTCTCTTCTTGAACACGGTTGCAAGTGTTTACATGTTACGTGTAAAATGCATGCTTTACATTTTGTGGCAGAAACTATTCGACAATGTTCACGTAGATGCATTAATAGCAAGTGTTTCTCAAATTTCAAAAACGTCTTCCACCATTTCTCGCACAGTGTCCTGATATTCGTGGACCACCACAGTCGATTCTTACACGTTAGGGAACATGGTTGCAGGGAGTTATTTATTATGCTGAATATTTCAAACAAGTTAAAGCTGTTATTCTGCAATTCAATCCTGTCGAAGCTGCAGCTATTAAGGAGAGCCAGACAAAATTTCAAAATATTTCACTTGAAATGGAGTTACAAATTCGTAACAACTGTAAAGGATTACATGACGCAATAGAACAATTACAGAATAAAGCGTTGTCGTTAGTGGAGTCACTGCAAATAGTTGACGAAGTACATATACTCTTACACACTGTACGTGACGTAAAATATAATCGCGTTTTAGAAAAGTTCGAGAGTGTCGAACGATCTTTTTGAAAATATAAACCCTTTTTTTCACCACGGCGAACATCGTTCAACGAGACAACTGTGGAAACATATCTATAGCTGTCAACTTTTTATGATTCTTATCCAATGGGTGACAATACTGATAATGGTTTTTTACTGGTACTTTTAATGTCCGGTAATTCCGATGCAGTCCGCTAACTTACTTGATAACCCTGCTTAAGAGAGTGAATGTTTTACAATTTTTCAGATATTATAATTCTTGATTGGTTCTGTTATTATTATTCGATTTATGACTTATTTTGTAGGTATTGTACTTACTGACGGAAGCGCACGCCTATGTCGCGCAGAGACAATTACCCGGCTTTAATTATCACTAAATTTAAATTCCAAAAAAACGTAGGATTCCATCCGAAACCTTGATGACCTCCATATCGCCCTTTTTCCTACTTGTAGAATTGAATTATTCTTTTTATACCCACGTTTGCCGATTATGCATTGTTTAAATGCGCATTAATAGTTGGTTTAATTACCACACAGAACATCTATTACGTTTCACGTGATAACGTGATGGGAGACTTATAACAAGTGTAAAAAACCTTGAGATCTTATTCGGGAAATCATTTATAACAAAAAATATTAAATAATTATAGGTCCTATTTTTTTACAAAACTAAAACAGATTTAACTAGAAAAATATATAATTAAAAAAAGAAACAAATGACTACTATATGTAAGAAAATATCGCCTATGTTAGTTGTTCAAAATATTCTCCTAGACCTCGAATAGAAGCATGACACCTACGAACCATTGAATTGTAAACACGAGCTATAGTTGCACCATCTTGACGAATTTCATTAAATCTAATTGTTATTTGGTCAAGTAATTGTTCACGTGTGTTTATTTCGACACTGCAAACCAGTTGATTCAAATGGCCCCAAAGAAAAAAGTCCAAGGGGTTTAGCTCAGATGCTTTTGTGGGCCAAGCAATAAAACCTCTACGACCAAACCATCGTTTAGGAAAGTCTGCATTCGACCATTGAATTACGTGTCTACCGCAGTGCGCTGGAGCGCCATCGTGTTGAAACCACATTTGTTGACGATCAAGAAGCGGAGTATGTTCGATTTCCTCAAAAAGCGTTTCATCTAGGAAAGTTAGAAAATGTTCTGCATTTAACCGGTGTGGTAAAACTTCTAATTCAAACAGCTTTCCGTTAAAGGTACCGGCCTAGGTATTCACATTAAAACGGCGTTGAAATCGCGGTTGTCTAACAGCATGTGGATTTTGAAGATTCCATAAATGGTAATTATGAATGCTATTAATACCATCTCCAGCAAGTTGGACCTCATCTATCTACAGGGCGGGGCAGTGAAATCCCCTTCTTTCATATAGCTCGAAAAAAAGTTAAACAGAAAGGAAATTAAATTTATTTTAAGAAATCTTAAGTACACGAGTGGAAATTTTTAATTTTTGAAAATCGTGGCTGGTAAATAACGACCCTTGCTTTCCAAGCATGTTCTAAGTCTTGTACAGAAATTTTCACTAACTCGTTGCAGTATCTGTGGGTAGACGGCACGAACTTCTTCTTCAATCCGCACTTTCAACTGTTCTAGGGATGGTGGAGGAGTAGCGGAAACCTTCGATTTTAAATAGCCCCACAGAAAGTAGTCACAGGAACTGAGGTCCGGCGACCGCGGAGGCCAAGCAACATCCCCATTTCAGCTAATAAGCCGATTCGGGAAACGGGCTCTCAGAACATTCATACAGATTGCTGCCGTATGGCTAATCGCACCATCTTGTTGGAAGAACGTGTTGCGATTAACCCGAAATCGTGGAAGTTGTGGAATTAAAAAAGTTTCCAGCATGTTAAGATACCGCGATGATGCTACCGTTACAGCGTTGTCAAGATCGTCTTCAAAAAGATATGGGCCCATAATTTCCATTAAAGAGACTGCACACCACGCGGTTACTTTAGCGGAGTGGAGTGGCCGTTCATGAAATTGTTTAGGGTTTTCTGGAGCCCAATAGCGAAAATTCTGCTTGTTGACGTACCCACTAAGATAAAAATTAAACCGCGTTGTTCTCTGGTCCAACACTGCATGATTACTAAACTTCCCACTGCCTAAAACGCGAAAGTCAAACCCCCACCTCTCCCCACTTTCCCTATTTCTTTTTCGTTTGACTGCCCCACCCTGTATAATATTTTAGTTAAAAATATCGGATCTTCAGCAATTTTTTGTAGCAATCAAGTATAGAACTCGCTACACGCTGACTGTAATCTTCCTGTTGTAATGCTTGAACGCATTGAATGTGATAGGGGTTCAGCTGTTTACGATGTAATGTTCGCCATGCAAAGTTTGGAAAAGGACGAAATTGCGCTGCAATGCGTCTAGTGCTCAGGGCGGGATTGTCCAACACTGCATCGCCTACATTTTCTTCGTTGTTTACATTATTTTCTTTAGTGTAATTACCTCGATTATTACGTGGAACAACGAGTGAACCAGTTTCTCTCAGCGGTTGAAAAATCCGGTCGAAAACTCTGTGAGAAGGTTGACGTCTATCAGGAAATCATGGGCGATACTCTCTAGATGCCTGAACATCGTGACCATCACAGTTTCCGTACATATTAAAGGATATCTGACTAAAATCATTCATTTTGAAAACAGTCAAATTAATTTGTTCAGTCTTTAAACATAGACTACATTACCTAATCTAAACTAAAAACTATAGTTTTTAGTTTAGATAGTATACCAAACTCATTAATTTTAAGAACTGTCAATTTCATTTTTCAAAATTATGTTGTTCGGCTTTTAAATATAGGCTACTAGATGACCTAATCTATATACATCCAATAATAATATTAATCATTCGTAAATCAATAAAATTTAAATCTGTCATAGATCTGTAAATAGAAAAATACGCGCCTATATTTCTATAACATGTTTTGGTTTAAATGACTTCCTGAACAAAATGTCAAAGTCTTTTACATCTATTATAAATGACCCTGTATAGATGCCTAATGTATATTTAAATTATTTCAAATATCAGATGCATACAATTACACATTCCTTAATTCCTCACTTCTACTTCGAAAGGTATCTTTATGTGCTATGGTGGGGTCGAAATGGACGACTTGGCTAAGTCAAAAGTCAATGAATGGCATTGTCAATCCAATTTCTATTCATTTACGTACTTTTCTAAAATTTTTATTTCAGTATATCCTGTTTACTGCTATTAATATGTATGTACAGCGCGTCTAAACCTTCTGAAATTGTAAAGGAGTGTCTATTGTGTAAATAATAAGAAGATAAAATCTTTTAACATCCCCAAAGTTATCGGAAAATGTTTAGATACTGATAACTTGTTCACAACTGTTTTTCTTTTTAAACTAATTATTACAACAATTAACAATAAATATAACGAAAAATCCTTAATTTTCAAATTACTGATCGTGGGCCATCATCAAGAAAACTGAGGACCATTTCCTCAGTTTTCTACTGACTTATCCCATCATGCTCTGGACAACAGCAGGGCCGATTTCTCGAATTTAGTTGGTCTCCATTTGCAGCTTCTCATTCATTGTCGTACGCCTTTCTGCCTAATATTGACCAAAAGTTTTCTATTTGCCGAGCCTGAGGTATATTGAGAGAATTGGCCAATTTAGGAACAAAGTTTATGTAAGCAGTTTGCTAACGTTATCTATAAAGGAGAACTTTGTTGTGTTGTAGTTGCATGCATGTTTTATTCCATTTACTTGTATATTCTCAAAAATAGTTTCAAAAGGACTGGTTCTTTGGATAAAGTAATTATTTAAATATTCAGAACAGAAATTCAACAACTTCATAAAGTGGAATAACATGATCTGCAGTTGGAACTGACTCGGTGGGCATATTTGAAAGTATTTAACTGTTTTAAATAAAAAAATTCTTACTGGTCAGATGGTATTCATACCTTCAAATGCATTGACAGATTTATGAGAAAAGACAAAGCAGCATTTTATTATTTTTCGCTGTGTGCACATGTAACAAAACAAGGTTTATTGAAATATTTTTGGCTTTTTTTCCCTTTGGAAGACTAAAGAGACAATAAAAACACAGAAGTAGTGATTGTGAAATTGTGTTGCGCCCCCCCCCCCATTGCAATAGCCTTTTGACATTATAAATTTTATTTTTAAAGAATCGAAGACGAGAACATATTTTCAATAGATATAATGTTAAATAACTCTGGGTTGCAATCAATGGCAGGGTTAGTTTTCTATAGAATATACTTATACAGCCCTTAGTATGTATATGAAAAAAAAATGTTTGTAAAAAAAGTTTTTTGGGTTTTTGAAAGAAAAAGTTTTTTTTCAGTTTAACGTATAATGTCATGCCCTCATTTATCAAAATAGAAGGTTATATTTTTTTTTATTTTTGTAAACTTTTTTTTATAAAAACTGTAAAAACTAATTTTTATTAAAAAGTGTTACAAAAAACAAAAGGAATATAGAATAAAAAATGTAAATTCAATCGACACAGGGAAAAATCTTTTGATAAAAATGTTAGATTAGATTAGTTTTGGGGAGTGGTTTACCACCCCACGCGCCCTCTTCAGATCTATGTATTTCTTCTATCATTGTTAAATTACGTTAGCACCCTTTTTTTCACCAGACCAACACCCTTTGTGAGTGACCCCTTACGTAGGTTTCTTCTCAGTGGTGTAAAAATCGAACAGATATGGAGGGCCCTTTTTCCCCTTCCGTCTTGGCAGAATCTACATGCTGTTTCCTCGTCGGCCCTAGGTTGACATGTTTCTTGAGCATACTACACCCTGTCAGAAACCCAAAATTTTCCCAAAGGGATTTTCTGTCCTTGCTTAGTGGGTTTGCTGTAAATTTGGGCCCGTGTCAATCAGAAATTTTTTGGGCCTGTCTCTGACCCGGAATACTTTTCCCACCATTTTGAGTTTTTCTTATTTTTCCTTTGTTAGCAAATACTGAACCCAGTTTAAAAAAGGGCATTTTTAATAAAAAACTTCTGCAGTTATGGTTTCTCCTCAACAATCAGTTTATTGACAAAATGAATGCGCTTAGAGCATGACAAATCTAAAAAAAATTTCTTTCTAATGGGCCGCGAGATATTTTGAAAAACAGTGGTTTTTGAGACACAAATTTTCGAGCTAATTTTCTTTGTAAAATTCCAACTCTTTTAGCGGTTCAATCAGTCTTTGTTCTCACTGGTTCAAAATTTTTGGTCGATCACTTTTGAGTAAATAACGCACGGTGTGCCCTTTTACATTCCTTTAGGTTGATAAATTGTTGATACAGATATTTTGTTCTCGATAAATAGCAATATCACGCTTGGGCATTCGTCCAACGGAATTAAATTTCTTAGAATATTAGTTTGTAAGATATTTTGCAGGACCAAATCCAAAAATTAACCTATCATAATTAAAACATGTAATTGTGAATTTACTTCAGCGACAACTTGGGTTTAAATGCCCTTTGGTCAACTACAAAACAACTTGAAAAATTTCCCAAAACTTTAGGACCGTATGTTATAGACCCAAAAATACTTTTGTAAATTCAGGGTGACAGAATTTTTGAGCCCGGATCGCCTAATAATATTAGGTTTTTAGTTTAATATAAACCAAGAAACTAATTTTTTAAAAATCTGTTTAGCAGATCGGAATATTTATAATTTTAAAGCAAGGCTTTAAAAAAAACCTAAATGGAAAAAACAAATTTTTCGAGGGTTTAAAATTTCAAAAATTTATTCTATTTAGAATGGGGGTCAGAAAAAACCCTAAATATACAGAATATTCAGCTTAACTCCAAATTTTCCCAAAATTTAAAAACCCGAAAACATTATTTGTAAATAGCACCCCGTACTTTTTCCGGTCCACTTTTTTGTGTAAAAATTTAGATTTTGGCAACCCTTTGGGGGCGGAAAGGATTGGTTAATTTTTTTTTGAAAATGAATACCTACATGATATGGAAATTGAATTTTTTGGCCCAAAATTGACAAAAAACTTTTGAAAAAAAAAACGTTAAAATTTTCCCCCAAAAAGAAAAAAAGATTAACACCAATTTAATTAATTTTTTTTAATAGTCGCGGCATTGATTCCAATGGGGTGGTTGATGTCTTTTTGGGGTGGGTTCCAAGTAACCTGAAATTTCATCCCGGGAAAGGAGTTTTCCAGGCTAGCAGAGGATTCGCAAATTCTTCAGTTTTTTTCCCCATAATTACCACTCGTGTTCGATTGGCGAGAGGCGGGAAATCTGGGTGGCAAAAAGTAAGGGCCTCCGAACCGGTTTGGGAAAAGGGTTCGCTACGTGGGGAGGGCTTATCCTGGGAAAAGTGGGTCTTGAGCTCCCGAAAATAAAAGGGAAATATAGGGTTCCACCACCTCAAAAAGTAAGCTGGGCTCGGATGAACCCCATCCCGTAACGGCCACGGCCGATGCACGGCCTTTCTACAAAAAATTAAAAATATCGCAACTTTCCCACGTTTTCATCTGACCCAAGCGGCCACCATGCACCCCTATACAAAACGAGATTCATAAACAACCCCACCACTCCACGTTCCAGTTTTTTCGCAACCCTACCCCCACTAAAAACGTTGCTGTCGGTGTTGATCTGTAAGTGGTAACACAAGATGTATTTGTAGGTTTGCAACCCGAAACCCCTGATACGGCGATGAAGGGTTCAAAGGGTACAGGACACCTTCTTCCATACCCTTGACACCAATTGACTTGGTATGGAGAATCCGTCTTTTAGTTCTTTAGGCGAAGGGGGCGGTCCGTCCCCCCTTTAGTTCTTCATCCGCCCCGGTTCTTCTTCGGCGATTTTCCGGGCCCCCCCCTAGTAATGACATAAAACTGCAGATAAGGATCGGTTCCAGTTAAGCGATTGAATTTTTCCTAAACAAAAACCAACTTCGCAAAAAAAACAATTCGGCCTTTCGAACGTCAACTGGCGGAATTTCCCATTGTTGCATCATGAAATCAAACCCCCAAAACATGTTAAACAAAAATTGGCCAAGGGGAAAAACGGGAAAATTGAATCAAAATCGAAAGAAAACACTTAATATTAATATCAGGAAAGACTACTTGAAGTGTCAGATATGCCCATGACCCAAATTTATCCACGCATAAAAAGAAATCCTCTCCCGAAAACAGAAACATTGTCGTCGCAAGTGGATGTGACTAAAAACACAGCACTTGCTCAACGGGCCCCCCTGAAAGGTTTTTTAAAGGGTTTAAAGATGCCCAGTTTATTTAAGCTAGCTAACAAGACCACGCCCCTACCTATTTTTCCGACGAGAAAATCTTCAGTTGAAGAACAATTTAACGGCAAAATGACGAGTGTAGCCTCCCCAAAAGTGAAGAAAGGGGGGTGTGACGCTCCCGTGTTCAAAGGAGTATATCCAACCTAGAATGGTTTGGTTAGGGTATCTTTGTTTTGCACCAACGAAGTTTTCTTTGGGGAAAGGAGTGCCAAAGTCTATCAGGAGACGGTCCCGGAAAAAATAGTAAAGCTTTTAAAACCAGGTTATTCAAAAACCAGGATTGGGTTTCCCCGCGAGTCGCGCCTGCTCACAAAGGCCAAAAATATCAGTGTTGGTTTCAGGGGAATAATATCGACTTTATCAAGCATGAAGATTAGAATCTTCTAGTCCGAATCTTAATCCTTAGATTAAAAATTTGGGAAGCTTTGGGGGGAGAAAGCCCGCGCTAAACGCCCCTAGAAATTTGGACTTGCTAAAAGCATCCCGTTAAGAAGGCAGTGCGGAGATAGACAGGAAATGGTGCGTAATGCGATGATGACGGCCCAAGATAAGCGCCTGTATACGAAAGAGGGGAAACTTTTTGAATCATTTTTTTAATATGGAAAGAGAAACATATTGGTCATTTTATCAAAAAAAGGTTCTTATTTTTTTTCTGTTTTATTTAATATAAGATAAAAGTTGTGACAGAATTAGTGATACTAAGTAGTTCACGATTACAGTACCAAAGCTCCCTTTTCAGAAGAAATTAAGAAATTTAAATCTAAAATTTTACATAACATAAAAGTTAGAAAAGAGCTTTAGGATTTCTCCCTAAGTTTTTAGGGCGAACTCGACGGCAGGGAAAAAAAAATTAAAAATTCCAAGGAATGTAACTAAAGAAGTCTGGCTTAAAAAAGAAATTTCATTTCGACGAAATTGATAGAAGAATGCCGCAAGTGGTGCCCCCAATTATTAAAAATCGAGATGGGCATTTCGACGAAACGATGTTTAATTTTTTGTGTCCAACAATCTTAAAACCCCAAAAAAACTATCATTTTTTTGTTTTAAGATATTTTACTAAATGAAAAACTACAGTATCTTTTTCATTTAAAGCACTTCCTTTAATTTATGATTTTTTTAATATTTGAACGTATATGTAAGATATTTTATTTTTTTGATCTAGTAAGTTATTGAAAATAGTTCTGTCAATGTTAACGTACTCAATATATATTTTTTTTTTTGATCACAATCGAAGGCCATGTTCTATTTCTATTACATACTTTGGAGAGAAAGCAAACTATATGTTCATTTTATATTTGATATGCACGTATAGGTAAAAAAACTAATAGATAATACCAACAATAATAAAAAAATAACATTTTTTTCTAACCCATTTGTCAATGTGGCTCGTGATCGTGAACATCATTTCCCATAAAGCGCCAAACAACAATTATGAAAGAATTATTTATACATTTCTTTCATGCGGCATATGCGTTTATTAATAAAACATTAATACTTCGTTGTTATTTATAGAATCAGTATCGTGATTATAAAAATATTACATATTTTTAAAGCTTTACAATCAGTAAATGATACCTTAAAAAGATTTTTGAAAGTCAGATTTATTACAAAAAACATTCTAAAAATTAAAACGAAATTTTAAGCTGTCTTCGGGTTGTAAAAATTGTACCTTTTTTTAACAAATTAAAAACATAAAAGTTAGGATATGCGCCTTAACTTTAAACGTTGCAGTATGTCTAAATTGTTATAAAATTCGTGCAGCCCCTAAAGTATCCCCTCTCCTTAGCTAACTTTTAAAAGACAAAAGCTAGCGTTTCTAGAAAAAACAGGTCGATTTTTTTTTTTTTTTGAAGTAATTTTGGTCGCTATTGGCAGTTAAATTAATTCAAATAAAAGGGAATATTTTGGACCGCACGTATACTACAAAAATGTCGACAAAAAAATTGTTAAACTTTTAAGGGGACGGGGGTGTATAAAATAAAACGGGACTCTTTTTTTTAAAAAAGCATAGGCCCTGGAAATAATTTTTCTATCGGTTTGGGAGGTTTTTTTTTTCCCATCATTGTAAAAACTGTTCGGATGTTGGGAAACCCTTTAGAGGAAAAAATGCTTCCACAGCTTCGTTGTCCTCGAAACGCTGGCTCCAAGCGCTTCTTTGAGGGGCCCAAAAAGGGGAAGTACAAGGGAAAAGTCGGGCTATAGGGTGGATGTTCCAGCTTTCCACCCCTAATGATCCATTTTGATCGTGGGTTAGAACACGAGGCCTGGCGTTGCATGCAAAAAAATGCTTTTTGGGTTTGTTTTTTCCTTTTCCTTCGAAATGAAAATTTTGGAATCCAGTATTTCCAATAATATTACGCTTTAATTCTGCGCGAGTGGAGATTTGGGACGCTTCGATGTGGCCCTCGGGTCATTGTTTTTGGGCGGTGATCATGCTCTCGCTCTCGATTTTCAGCCCCCCGAAAATTTTTTTGTGCCATGCAAAATACGGGTTCTTGACAGCGTTTTGCCCGCGAACGTGCCCCCCTGTAATCGCCGCAAAATTTTTGGGTTTGGTTTCACCCCTCCTTCCCCCCCCCAAAAATTGATGAAATTCACTCTCCACTAGACATGCATTCTTTCTCGCTCATGGTTTCTTTGATACAAAAGGGACCCAGAGAGTTGCGGTCGGTTCCCCCTCCCCTAAGGGTACAGGTACCTACACTTTAACCCTTCCCAATCTAGAAACCCTTCCTTTTTAAAAAAATCAACCCCGTTTATATTCAACCCCCTCGTATTTATAAAAACTTTATCCATGTATACTAATTTTTAATCGTATACGTTAGTTTTAATTCAAAAAGGATTAAATTTTAAATTTGTTACAAAATATAAAAACGGGAAAGATCAAAGCTTTTAGAATGTGTGGTGATTTGAAACGAAATTATTTAAACTCTAACGTGGGTGTGGCGACCTTGAAACGATACGAAAGATTTTTGAAAATTTTCCGATCCTAATAAAAACAGGGAAATTCTGTATTTCCCCAACGCCGTAACAATTTTTTTACTTTTTTATACAGAAATTTTCGTTTTTAAATATCCAATGGTAAAAATTTACAAATCCTGATCCTACTTCCTATTATTTTTTTCATTTAACATCTCACCCCTTTCGAAAACCCCCACTCACATAAACCTAAACTCGACTAGGATTGCGTTTGCCCGGATTTACGCAACAGAAATGCCGATGACGATTTTAACATATACAGGTGTCTCCAAAAAGTTTGGGGCATAGTTTAAAATATAGACTCCCGGGATTAAAAAAAAAGATTTAACCCAACTTCCTATATCCAAAGGGCGCCTCGTTAAGTTGGTACAATCGAGAACCCGCAACATATCAGTTTGCTCATCATAGGAAAACGCTGCAGCCCTTATCGTCAATAACTCAACAAGAAATTCAAAAAAAACCTCGAAAATTTTTAAAAAAGTCAATAAAACGAAAAAAAAGAAATCACAAAAATTCAAAATAATTACTTAAATTTTTACCACACTAAATTTTGTGCTTTTTACACGTAGCAACAAAGATCTCATTTGCGTTGAAAGATAGTATTCCCGGTTTTAACAGATTATTGCAATTTTCCCCACAAAAGAGAATCATCAGACAAATTTTTTTTTTTTTCGGAGAAAAAGAAATGTTTTCAAAAAAATTTCAAAAATAAAAAAAAAATGTTCCTAAAAAAAGATCTTTTTTTAACAAACAATTTAAAGTTCCAGCCCAAACACTAGAAAGTTATCACCAAATTTTTTGCGACATTTAAATTTAAAATACTTACAACCTACCAAAGAAGACCCAAAACCATCTCGAACGTGACTTAATCACAAAACACTCCATACCAAAAAAAATAACAAAAGATCAAAGCCTCCTATTTTTATACGCCAAAATTTAAAATTTTTTTTAAAAACTTTCACGTCTTTTCCAACTTAACGAAGGCTTTGGGTATGGTAAGTTGGGTTAAATTTCTTTTTTAATCCAGGAGTCGTAGTTAAGCTAGTCCCCAAAATTTTGGAGACACCCCGTATTTTTTTGACTTAATAAAATTATGTCAGATAAAAAAAGTTTACATTCGAACAAAATTTTAACTGTTTTTTTTAAAAAAATCGTTTTTGAATTAAATAAATAATTTCAAAGATATATATTTGTTTGATTCAAGAACTTCTTTTTCTCTGTTTTTTAACACCATAGAGCATATATAGGATAAATTGGGGCGCCCATACCTCGTGGGGAAAATGATACAGGCGTTTTTTTTCTAAGATTCCCCAAGAAACATTTAAAATTTAAATCATAGCTATAAAATTTAACTTTTTTACGATCACATTCACACATTAAATTTTTTTTAAAGTTTTTTCGTTGATACCGTGTTCATTCTTTTCATTATTGTCGCTTTCTGTTATTTATTCATGTTTTTTTTTGGAAATCCCCCTCCTAATTTGTAAAAACTTTTACTAAAATATGAAATTATAATATAGGTTTTTAGTTTTGATAAAAACTTCAAAAAAATAAAAAATAATAAAAACTTCTACTGAGCGTTGTTTTCTCCAGGAATTTATTTAAAACTTTTTGCCTTAATACCCAACGCAATATAAATAACATTACAATCAGAAATAACTAAAAAAATATTGTTGATAAAATTTTTAAGTAATACACCTTGTCAATATATCATTATGAAAAAAACGTTATCGGTAAAGGGCCCGGATAAGCTACTTTCGGGGGAACGGTTTTAAGCGGTTATAATTGGTGCTCGCCCCTGAACTGCCGACCTGGCCTATCTGAAGGATTGGAACGGCTGTAAACAGTTGCCCCTGTCGAAGCAATTTTTACAGCTGATGCACAATTTTCATGTGTAGCTATGATTTTCCCCTTTTCTTAGAGTTAATAGATGTGTCGGATGTCTTTTAAATTTACGTAATCGCGCTAAAGGATTTTTTGAAATGGGGAAAAAATATTTTAAAAACAAAAGGTTGGGCCTAATGGATATTACCCTTTTTTGAAATCTGCAAAATATGGGAGAGATAGAAACTTCGTAATTTTGCCCTTGATTTCGATCGAGTATTGTTTGAATGTTTTGCCAACGTTCTTTTATATATACATATGAATGTTAATCGAAACGGGTTTCCCGTTTTTTGTTTGCTACTTCTACAATCCAGAAATTTGCGACTTAGAAAAATTTTTTGATTTTTGGGAAATCATCCCTGTATATAGTTCTAGCTAAAAAAGGGTGGATATTTTAAGTCTCCCCATACAGTTATCGGAAGTTAAATTGTATTTCCGGTGTCATCGAAAGTGAGAACTTTCTTATTTTAAATGAACACCCTGTATATTTTTACTTTTTTGAAAGAAAATCAAAAGGGCAAAAAACCAACGCCCACATACAGGTGTGGAAATTTAAAATAACCGGATTGGGTACTACGGCAAAAGCGAGCACGCCACGGCGGGTTTGAACAGTCTTGTTTAAGAGTTTCCCCCCCTTGGTCGATAGGCAGGTTGACGTCCCCTCAGTCTCCCCGAAACGTCCTTTTAAGCCCTTACGCTAGCGTCGCGTCGGAAAAATGCGAGTGTTTAGATCGAGCACGAGTTAACCCCTCAATTTTCCCTTGTGAAATACGAGATTCTAACTGCCCTTCGTGAACGGTGAGAAGACGAAGAGCAAACCCGGATTTTCCCGCCAAGAACATGGTCAGCCCTTTTCCCTTGTCTGTGAGGCTTTCTTTTGCGAAATCCGGCACCCCTGTTGAACCACCTACCGTACTCGCCCGGCCTAGGCCCCTGTGATTTTTCTTTTTTTTTCCTAAGGAAAAATCGGAGTTTAAGGGAAAAATTTTGCAGTGTGGAAGCGGTGAAGGAAAGCGACGGGGTTTTCCCCAAAAAGCTGACAGAAAAGGGGCTTCCAGCACTCTTTTGGAATGGAAAATTGTATGGTGCGTTGCAGGGATCGGAAAGGAGGTACATTGAAGGGGGTAAAATTTTTAATGAATTGGGGATTAATAAAATTTTTTTGTAGCACCATTTTCCCGGGTTTTTTAAATTTCCCAACCCCCTATTTATAGCGAACTTTAACTGTAAAAAAATAATCTTTAATTTTTCATCGACAAGGATAAAACAACTCAATTTTTTTTGAAAACGAGGGGTTTTTATGTTTTCTATCTAGCATAAAATATTATGCTATCCCGACAACTTTTTAGAAAGTTCTGTGACATTTATAGTGATATCCCCAAATTGGGTTCCAATTGCTTGATATTTGAGAGATTAAATCTTGAACAAAAAAGGGTCATAAAATTTCTAGCGAAAGAAGACAGTACCCAAAAAATACAATGGAGAATGGTAGCAGTGTGTGGAAAAAAATAGTTTGGGAACATTTTTTCCAAGTTGACCCGGGCGATATTGAGTTTCTCTTCAACTCTCGATTATAATCAGCGCAATTCCCACATTTCTGGAGGTAGAGCCTGGCCCCCCCATTTCTTTTGGATCAAAACCACCTGCCATGCAATTTGTTTAATTGATACTCATACGTTTTGCATTGACAAATTTTCGTTTTGATAGCCTCGTGCTTTACCCCTACGATTTTTTTTTGGAATTTCAAGGGTGAAACCCCAAATTGGATTCAAACTATTACTATATACTTTTTTAAAAAAGCTTAGTTAAATCAAAACGAAAAGTATTTGTGCCCTTACATAATTGGGAACAACACTGGGACATACAATGCAGTCTAAAAACTTTCAACCCTCAACATGAAGAATGTTATCAAAAATATTCTGGTAATTGAGCAGGGTTTTGAAAGATATTTAAAAATTTCACCCATTTTGGAGCTCTTTTTTTTAACAGACGTGTGTCACCGATTTTAGTGTTTCTTGCATTTGAAAGGCATTTTTTCTATGAAAATTAAAGCCAGTATGGGCGTTGTTACAAAGGCTTCACCAGGTATGGGAAACCCTTTGTTTAGCTGAGGGCGAAATTTTCAGGATTTAATCAGGTCGGGGCCCCGTAGGTAAAAAATAAAAGGTAGTATGAATAAAAAGGCGATAAAAATTCAAACACTTTTTGTTACTAGAATTAAAATCAAACATATAAAAAGCAATTAAAAAAAAAAAGATAGAAAAATCAAATGAAAATAAAATGGAGTTTGATTTGAAGCTGAGAAACAAGATGATAAATATTGGGTCAATATCGCTGTAATGGCGCAAATTTGGTTTCAAAATTAACATCTGTAAGCCGAGTAAAATGCTTATTTTTTTTTAATTTTCTGTTTAAAAAAAAACTGTCATATTTATAGGGGCCTCCGAATGGAAAATTATTTTTCTTGCACAACCTTCGCTGTGGATACTTTTTTTTTGGGAAAGGGTATGTTCTGAAAAATACCTTAGTTCCACGTCAAAAATTTGGGTTTCAAATAAGTTTCTTGAAGCTCGATCAACTCCATTGTAGGTAAAGCGGGCATCTTCCACATTACATTTCACGGATTTGAAAAATATTGAAAGTGCACCCATATTCCAAAATCGACCGTAATAAAAGTTTTCGTGATTGGATAAGTTACAAAATGAAAACATTTTTTACTTCTATTTGGTTTCCCCAAAAGCGAATTTTTTTTTGAAAAGTTTTAAAGGATGACTGTACACTGATTTCCCAAATTCCCCCTTGGTTTTGAAGCTTCAATTTCAGGTCTTTTAAAGTGCCCTGTGATGTTCCCCCAGAAATCCCAAAGTCACAAAGCCATGTTGGATCACAAATTTTCGGCAATGTTTTCTCTTTATTTCCATAAAAACAGTATTTCTTTTTAAGGTCTCAAATCTTTTTTGCTTTTTCTTTGCTTTGCCCCTTTTCTTCGCATAGTATGTACATCTGTTTCTGAAGAGAGTTCATCAAAAAGCTTTTCTTTTGAGCTGAATTTTTTTTTTTCGTGAATATTTCCCGCGTTTTTTTTTATCAGTTTTAAAAGTAATGAGTTGACACGCCCCGCTAGCGGTTTATACAACCGCAATAAACAACTAGAATACTCTCGATCGTACGCGAATATGCGATGCAGCCGCGTTTTTGAAAAACAGTGGCTCTGGAGCGCTTCGAGGTATCGGGGGGCTTCCCGAATGTTTTTTGTTTGTTCTTTCTAACGATATTTCTGACTCATCTGTGGGGTTCGATTGCGTACCTTAAAAATATTATTTATCGATTTTAGTCTTTATGATTAATAATACAGTTTTAGGTTGGTTTACGGAAAATTTCAAATAAACTATTGGGTGCTAAATCTTTAATTTTTTTTTTGGGGCGTTATTTGAATTTCTTGCGGGCCGGATTTAAGCTGGTGGGACGCCCCGGGGGCCGGGGGTTGCCCTATATGCTCACACCCTCATTTGCCAAAAGGGAAATTTTAGGCACATGAATTTAAACGTGGGCCAAAAACTGCAACTAACAATTTTTGTGTATTTATGCAGATTTCGTAAAACCCTAATTTTGTTAGTAAAAAATATATCTTTTTTACCTTACGCTTATTATTTAAAATAACAAAAAATTAACGTTTTTTAATATAGAATCTTGCAAACGCTTAAATCTTTTTATATTAAAACTTTTATTTACCAATGAAAAGTTACTTTTATTTTAAAAAAATTTAAAATTTCTGTACATGTTTTTTCCAAATTCACTGCCAATTTCTATTAAAAAGAAAATTCAGAGAGTTTTATCACTTCATCCCAGTTCATTCTTTATTCCAGTCTACGTATTCCTATTGTATGAACGGCTGTCTTTCAGATTTCATTCGGAGGGCAGAGGTTTTCATCGAACGAGAAAGCCGTAATATTCCTAAACGCCTCTTTCAGAAAACAAAAGGCCCAAAAACTTACCATTTAGACGGATTAAAGAGATGAGAGCATCCCCGGGGAAAAGTGTATAGCCTTACGAGGGGGAGTGTTTAGAAATAAAATTGAACTTGACAAAACAAATACTTCTTTCAGTGTTAGTCTGGAAACTTTTCATACTACCCTCGTATGTATACCCGAACAATCTGTATTCAACGTGGTTCTCTTGTATTTAAGAAATGATCATTAATAAAAAAAAGGAAACATATTCGGGACAAGTATTTTTTCTCTAATACAACGCAATTCTTGCAACCATTAGCTTTGCGGATTATTGTTTACAAGTCATTCCCTACGGCGATACTAGATCATTTCCAACAGTCGTGTTATCGACCTCCTTTTTTTCGAGCATAAAATCGAATTAACACAGATTATATTGTCCCAGGTCAATGATCCTACAAGAAAAATTATAAGACATAACAAAATGGCATGTAGAATATAACTTTTAGATACTATTTAAACATTTGATTTTGATATCTGGCTTTAAATTAAACGTTTCCGTGTGACATATTCATTTTTTTTTTGAAACGATGTAAAGGTGTTAGAATAAAACGCAAACCAGGAGATTATTAGTCAATACACGTAGTTGGTGTAAAGTTAAGTCCAAAAATATGTTGTTCTAAATTAAGGTCACTTAAAAATTTTGCCCCCTGTACTCTGAACTAAAGAACACTGGGTGTGCCCCACGTAAAGAAATACGCATATTCATGTATCCAGATTCAATGTTACAAAATAGTATCTTTCCCCATTTATAGAGATATAAGATCGAGCAGGTGTTGTCGAAAATGGGTTTCAGAATCCTAAAAAGGTATTCTTTTTATAACTACTAACAACAATTCCAACATAAGCCCGTACATTTATTTACATTTGTTCTGTTGTAACTGGTGTTACATGATGAGAATGTTTTAAATTTGATGGAAAAAAACCCCGTTCCCTATTTTAGCTTCAACACGAGAAAATGCCATATGTGATGGGACCATTGTTAAGAAATCGCTCTCCGTAATGTGTTGCTGCTTCACGAGAATTTTTATGACACTCTCCATAAATAAAAAAGCCACCAGCCACCAGCAAAGAAAAGCCACTTTTAACACCCTGCCCCCAAAGAAAAATAGATTACGATGGGCGAAAAAACATAAAATTGGACACCTCCCGCAATGGCATGCAATACAGTGGAGCGATGAAGCCAGATTTGAAGTGTGTGTTGGAGACGAAGAAGGTAGAAGTTGAGTTATCCGCAGAAAACAAGGCGTTCCATCCTGATTGTCTTCAAAGAAAGGTAAAATTTCCGGCATCGATTATGGTCTGGGGCAGCATGTCATCAAAAGGGTGGGTAAAATTAATTTTATTGAAGGAACTGGGCGATACTAACATTTTGGAAGAATCACTTTTACCGGTCACGGAAGAATTCTTGACATCGGATTCCAACAGGATGGGTGCAGGATGCCCACACTTCAAAAAAAGCTTTAATATGGATGGAAGACAAAACTTACCCCTTTTTGGGAAAGGGTTTTAGTAGTCCCGATTTGTCTCCTATGAAAACTTTGTGGCACAGATGAAGAAAGTGCTCCGGAAAAATCCTGTCAGAACAATTATTGAAATGAAGCAAAGGCTTCAGGAAATATGGGATTCTTTTGCAGCAGAATTTTGTCAAGGCCTGGTTAACACTATGCCCCGAAGAATTTTTGATGTCATCAAAAATAAGGGCGAAGTTACCCAGTGGTAAACTGTAAAATAGTTTTCTTGTTAATTTAAGGTGTGTTGAAATTTTTCCTATTTATGCACATTTTGTATTATATATCGGTTTAAGTCAGTAAATACATATTTTTAATTGTTTAAAGATGTTAAAAAGGTTAAATAAATAAAAAAAAATTATGTTCTTGTGGCATATTACTTACAAAATAAAAATTCTGAAAAATTCTAGGTTGGACCAACTAATATGGGAAGGGGCTCGCACGTACAACCAAATTTAAGCTAACCATTGGTAGCTATTTGTTAAATGATATTTTTATTTATACCGTTGTATTCCTGTCTTCTAGTACTTCAATCATAAAGTCAAAAAAATAAGGGGTGCAATTAAAAGGGAGGTTTTTTGGAAGGTGGTTTAGTAGGGGTAGATTTAAAAAGTATATCTTTTAGGATTTTGCAAAACATTTTCGACGATACCTTGCTCGATCTTATATTTCTGCAAATAAGGAAGATATCGCTTGTAACATTGAATCTGGTACACCCGATATAGGATGTAAATCCAATAAAAAGTTCCTGCAATTTCGTTAAAGAACGACGGTGTCCTAATATACCTTTTTTAAACTAATTGACCATTACTACTTTCTGATTTCTATCAAACTAAAAATGCAAAATATTTAATTATTGCATCAGTGTATTGTTAAAAGAATTTTAGGACGAAAAATTAAATGATATATAGCGTGTTCCATTTAAAAAAAGGGGATACCGTCATAATTATAAAAATTCATGTAAAACCCATCAAAAATCGTCATACAAATATAAAATATAAAAGTTATTATAAAAGACAGTTTTCATTTCAATTGTTAGTTCATTCAAAAATACGCGTTTCAACACATTTACCCATCCCTGTATATATTAGAGTTTAGAATAATTCGATTCCGTTATTTTTATCCATCAAAAAGGCCACAAAACTCGATTAACATTGTTAAATCAAAATTTATATACATCACACATTGATAATTTGAACTGCTTTTAGCCGGTTTAGCCGTACAAAACAAATGCAATTTCACTTGAAATAGCAATATCATTGTCTTATATATAGTGACGATTAATTAATAAAAGGAAGTATGTTCATTAGAAGATCTACAAATTACTTTTAGTAACATGCAATGACAGTGTGATGATGTCAATACATTGAAATTTTCGAATATTGTCACCCTAATGAAAAGTGAAAAAAAATAATCGAAAAATTTTGGTATTTCAAATAAAGGAAATAACATAATTTGGACTTTTACGCCAGGGATTTGATATAACCTCGCAGAAAATGATCACAGAGGGCTAAATCAGGCTAGTGTGCAGGTCAGTTCCCTCTCAGGGAGATCAACCGCCTGGGGAAAGCTTCTCTAACAAATGCATGGAATTCCTGGCGGTATGATCAAGTCGATTTTAGAATTCTAAATTCGCGCATGGATTCTCAGCAGTTCTGAATCGCGTTCCGAAATCATGTGGCTTTCTGTTGGAACAAACCTTACATTACATCCCCAAAATATCAAATTGCTATCTAGCGTACAGCCCGATTAATAAAAAACGGGCGTACTATTGCTGCACCCTGTATAGTACGAGGGTGTATCAAATATAAACGTGGCTGATTTTCTTAACAATTCCGGAGGGCTTCTAGACCTGAAAGGGATTGATGCGCATGTAGCCTATACCGTTAGGGAGAACCGACCGCAACTCTCTCGGGTCCCTTTAGTATCAAAACAAACCATGAGCGAGGAAGAAGTGCATGTTTCCGTGGAGCAGCGGATTATTATCAAGTTTTTGGCCATGGAGGGGGTGAACCCAACCGAAATTTTGCGGCGATTAAAGACACAGTTCGGGAACAACACCCTGTCAAGAACCCGTATGTTTACATGGGTGAAAAGATCGAGAACGAGAGCCATGATCGCCGCCCAAGGACAAGTGCGACCGAGGCCAACATCGAGGTGCTTTTCACGTTGATTTTCTCTACGATCGACGCACAATTAATGCGCAATATTATTGTGAAGTACTGCATGCCGCGAAATTGTCATTTCGAATGAAAAAGAAGAAGCAATCGGCCAGAAGTGTCATTCTTCTGCATGACAACGCCAGACCTCATGTGGCTAACGCCACGATGCAAAAAGTGGATGGGAAACGCTGGAACATCCACCCTATAGTCCAGACTTGTCACCTTGTGACTTCCATCTTTTTGGATCCGTCAAAGAAGCGCTTGGAGGCCAACGTTTCGACGACAACGAAGCGGTGGAAGCGTTTGTGCTCCAAATTCGATGCAAAAATGTATTTCTAGGGAAGAAGAGTATGTAGAAAAATAATATATATTTGTAAGCTTAGTTAAATAAAGTTAGAATTTTTAAAAAACGATTTCCTTTTATATTTGATACGCCCTCGTAATATACGCATCCTAAAATTTTAGTAATGCTGTCGACAACTCGGTGTATTTTGAACAATAACATTACGCAGTAATGTAATACAAGTACCAATGGAGAATAAAAGGATAAGTCGCTCATCATCGATTCGTATTTTTCCAAATTGTACTGATAACATCCGAGATTATGTAACGCGTACAAGTTAGTCTTCATAATTAGACGATTGCTGGACATTACCGGTTTGTTTAACAATACAGTAATGAACTCGTAGTATATGTATGAATATTTATTAAATACTTGCGATGTTTGATGACCTGTTTGAATGTTTGTGCAATATATACCGACAATTTGCGTATCTAGAACATATTTTGCGCATAAAAAAATTCTATATATATATATGTAATTGTAGTATTCGTTAAAGTTGTTAGCGTAATTGTATCCATAAAATTAAATTCACAAAACATTTGTTTATTAAAATTAAGAGCTAGTCTGTTGCTCCATTTTCAGTTCTTATGGCCAACTCTATTCTCCTTGGCATTGTATGAATATCGCTATTGACACGCTCCTAAAATTCCTTTAATTTCCTGGATCTATACACATATGCTTTCAATGGACGAAAGGTTGGGTGTTTAGATTTAATGTGAGTCGTGCAACAACGGGTTCATTACGGGCTGCATCCTAAGACCTGGCTTAATTAAAGGCTCCTTACCAATAAAAAAATAAAAATCCAAATTAAAAAACGATCATTTCACACAGAGTATCCTAGTATTCGTCAACCACCGGAGCCAATTCTAACACGTTGGGGAACATGGTTGCAGGCAGCTTTTTATTATGCTGAACATTTCAAAATAGTAAAAGCTGTTGTTGCACAATTCAATCCTGCCGAAGCTGCAGCTATTAAGGAGAGCCAGTCGAAATTTCAAGATATTTCCGTTGAAACGGATTTAAAAAATATTCGTAGCTACTATAAAGGATTAGCTGACGCAATAGACCAATTACAAAATAGATCGTTATCATTATTGGAGTCTCTGCAAATTATGGACGGAGTGCATACACAGCTATTGACTATATATGACGCAAAATATAATCGCGTTTTAGAAAAGTTCGAGAGTGCTACAGAAAGATCCCGATTTTAGGGAAAACAAATTTGTAATGGTCTATCGAATAATCCATTGACTCAGTACAAAGAGTATTTTAATTATGCATGTATAACATCGGTGGATGTTGAACGCTCTTTTTCAAAATATAAACTCATTTTCTCACCACGGCGAACATCGCTCACCGAGACAACTGTGGAAACACATCTAATGGTGTCAACTTTTTGCCACTCTTATCCATATGATGTTAATACTGATAATTAGAGCGGGCCAAATTGCGCCATCCAACAGAATCGGAATCAGGCGCAACGGCCGCTTATTGTAAATAGCGTATATGTGAGTCACAGCAGATATGTGATATTTCGAAATTAATACACAAGAGTAAAAAAATAAAAGCTGACGCAATAATAATGTTTAGTAATTAGAGCGGATATATATATATATATATATATATATATATATATATATATATATATATATATATATATATGTACACGCTGAGGTGTTTTTATTTTCATTATGATTTTTTATTTGATTGAAAACGGTATGCGTTGTAAATGGGATGTAATAAGGAAATAACTGAGAAACTGAGCGCTTTTTTTATTCTGTTGTACTTAATAATGTAACTGTAAATAAAGATATAATAAATAAATTCTATCCTTCTTAATAATGCGGATAGGCTTGTTTAAAAAGTTGCACCATCAGGTAAGTTTCCACATTTGCCTCGGTGAAGGATGTTCGCCGAGACGAAAAAATGTTCTTATATTTCGAAAACGACCGTTCCACGTCTACCGAAGTAAGACAGGCGTAATTAAAATAATCTTTAGACTTAGTCAAGGAATCTGCAGATGCCCCATCGCACATTTGTCTTAATCTCGTGTAGTCCGGATTCTTTTTTAAAACACTATCGAACTTAGCTAAAACTCGTCCACTTGTTGCATCGTTTATACTATGTAACAATGTACTAACTTCGTCCACGACTTGCACTGATTCTACCAACGACAATCCAGAATTTTGCAAATTTTCTATCGCGTCTACTAACCCTTTGTAATTGTTGCTAATATTCTTTAGATGTGTTTCAACAGAAATATCGAGAAATCCCTTCTGGCTCATCCTAATAGCTCTAGCTTCGGCAGGGACGAATTGCAAAATAACGGATTTGACTTCTTGAAAATGTTCATTATAATAAAAAGCGGCTTTTAACCACGTTCCCCAACGCGTAAGAATGGGCTGTGGTGGTTCTCGAATACCAGGGCATAACCTGTGGAATGCCCTAGTCCTCTTAGGACTTTTGAGAAACACTTTTTTTGTGTTTGCTATTAATGCATCCACCTCCGGGTAACACTCTCGAATAGTTTGTGCCACAAGATGTAAAGCATGGACTTTACACGTAACATGTAAAAGTCCTTCACACTTTTCTTTAAGGGAACGGCCTACACTACACATTGTTGCTGCACCATCGCTCATGAACAACAACAGTTGACTGGTTGACACTTGAAATTTTTGTAACGTTTCGAGAACTACGGCCGTAATTGCTTTACTAGCACACTGTTTTAATCTTCTGCTGGCTAATAGAATTGCAAAATTTGGTTTAATAGGATCTAATACGCGCACTATTATATTCAAAATAGAATTTTTTTTGCAATCTGTCGTCTCATCAAGACATAGCCACAGCTGTTTATCTTTTAATTCGGCTTTAATTCGATTTTCAATGTCCTCGCGTATTCGTGGAATATCTCTCCGTAACGCTGTCCGAGATGGTAGTATCCACTCGGTATTGTATGTACCCCAGAATTTTCGAAATGCTTTTTTATCAAGTATACGAAGTGGTAGACCACATACCATAAACGTTAGAAGCAATTCTAATTGAAATTGACGTTGTTGTGACACACCATTTCTTTTATTTCTGTGGTGTGCGCTATTTATATGTCTTTCACAATCACGTTTGCTCCAGCACAGTAGTTTCTTTTTACAAACTTTACAGAAAATTGTACTCCCATTGTAGTGTAAATCCACAAATTCACTAAGAAATTTATTAACTTTCGTAGGTAATGGCCGTTTATTTTTAATAGTTACGTTAGACATAATCACTAAAGCGAGCACACCGACGCTTGTTTCTAGTATGCCACGAAGTGGTGCAAACGTAACATCTGCAGACTCGTCATTTGTTGATGAATAGAGCGCGTCATCCGTAAATGAATAAGCGCGCTGTTAGTTCGTAGCCGTCGATGAATGAACTTTTTTTTGTAGTGGCCCACTGTGAACAACGCGCTATTTATCAACGAACACCCAAATTGCAGGTGTATATTTGCGCGTCTTCACGACGTAATAGACAGTGGTTTTGGTCCTCGTCCTAATAATTACATATTTAAATTACCTATGTTTACATACATATATGCGCCCGGCAGCCTGATTGCGAACCTGGCGCGTGGCGCTCTTGGCCCGCTCTACTCATCTCAAATTCAGAAGGTTTGATAAATCTAACGTTGCCCTACATATGCTTGAAAATAACCGTAATGTTAATATAAAGTTAAAAAACGTAAAGAGTACTGCTCAATTAAATTGTTATGAAGGCATGGAAATTTACAAAAGCAAAACTCACTTAATGAATTCAGATTTAGGACCACTAAATTCCAGGCTTTATCCTTTGTTACATCACGTTTAATTATTTGTAGTTGTAATTTTAACCATGTGCAATGAACCGCTTCATTGTAATACTAGGATTTAATAACTCACGTCATTCTGACCATTTACTGAATTCAGGCTTTTATTTAGATTTGCACTTTAGGCTAATTATAGTCCTGTGCAATGAAGCGTCTCATTAAGATTTAATTTTACGATTTACTTTAAGATTTTAAATTTACATATTGCAGCCTGATTGCGAACCTGGCGCGTGGCGCTCTTGGCCCGCTCTACTGATAATGGTGCTTCTAGTTTTATTGTTCCGTAACCAAAGCTGCTTAAAAGGGTGAGTGTTTCACTACTTTTCACATATTATAATTATGTATTAGTTCTGTTATTTTCTTTTCTATTTTCTTACTATTGTTTTTGTATACTAGACAGGTACGGCTATAGCACGGCTCCTTCTTACCGGGCTTTAGTTATGAATTAATGAAACGTGGTGGTTGCAGGTTTAATCAGGTCGGATTTCCACGTGTAATGTAAGGGGTGGTCATCTTCGAGATTTAAATTGTTGGGACAGTTTTTCAATGGTTTTGGGTTTTATTTTGTAAGAAATCGTCCTGTTTCACTCCCTCTCCCCACTTCCTCGAAACTAATATGGGTTGCCCCCCTCTAGTTTAGATCCTGGGTACGTCCTTGTGTCCTGATATAGTTTTGATAAATGATAATACGTTGCATCCCAGGAAAGTGACTCATCATGATCATTCATTTCATGTAGAGACATTGCATGAAGGTCTTCTAGATATATCCTAAAGAATGGTTGAGGAAATTTGGAGATTCCACCCGAAATTCTTCTATATGTGACTAAAAATTCTAAGAGAATATGACTATTCTCAATTTTCTAGCTTTGCACCATTTCGAAACGTCAATAAACTAAAATTTTATTTTTTAAAACTTACCTGACATATACAATGACACACAATGACATAATATAGTTTTCATTCTGCCAATTATTTTTGAAAAACTTAAATTTCATAGCTTTCTCAAAAGAACGTAAAAGTATTCGATGAATTAATTTTTGACAGTAAATTTCGTACGTGACTTATTTACGAGCGATCAACATCATCTTTTGGAATAAACTAAATAAACAGATTTCACAGTTTCCACCATGAGACTAAGAGAGATGATCATGGGGATAGTACTACTGGTAACGCTTATAATCGGAATTATAATGGCTTTATGCATTAGTCTTGTCATAAAACGGACTAAACCGAAACGAACGCAGACAGTTACTTATATACCAGCTCACGGCCTCTCCCTGATGCAAATGAACCAACGATGCAATTGCGGCATTAAAGGCTTGCATTGGAAATACAAAGGAAAATCAAGTAAGTGATTTTCTTAAGGTTAAAACTCTAGGTGATCTGCAGGGTGACAAAGGGTCGTGGTAGATTCTGCACGGAGAAGGGCGACGTTTGAGAGTGTTTTAGATATATTCATGGTGTGAACAAAGACTTGGTAACATGCGTATATTTACTGCAATATTAAAAATAGGGCATTTGCATGCACGACGAATACCTTTTAGCCACGAGTGTTCCGGCAATATCTGCCAGAGTGACGTTTTTCCAACGTCCCCGTGGTTTCTGTAGGTAATTATATCTCCAGTCAACGATGATCCTAGGGAAACGACTAAATAACTCACCTTCGCTCTACAGGGTGCAACAATAGTATGTTCATCTTTTATTACTCGGGCTGTATGCTAGATAACAATTTGATATTTTGGAGATGTAGTATAATGTTAATTGTGCATCTTTAGCAGATATATTCCGATACACAGAGTGTTTTATAAAAAACAAAAGAACAAGGTCAAAATTAAAAAAAAAGAAAGTAGCAGGTTTAGCGGCAATTTTAGGAATTTTCAGCAGAGATAACGAGACAATTTTGCAAGTGAAAACCTCAGCCCATGTTCAAGCAATTCACTACAAGCAAACATGTAATTCAAAATGGCTGTTATTTATTTAAACAAAGAAATACAGCTTGGCTCTTCTCTAGCCCAGCACACATGCGGTAGCGAGGAACCATAAAGTATGTTATCTACCCCAAGAAAATAATACTGCAAGCGATTGATTACCTATAAAACGATAAAAAAAAATAAAAGTTATTCAAAACATCGCATCAATATTTCGATTTTATATTTTTAAAATTTCTGTATTTCTGTGGTCATCTTCACGCATATTCGACCTGACCTTCACGTTGGAGAGCAGGGCGAATACTTGTTTCAGAAATGTTAAACATCACTGTTAATTCTTTCACTTTCAAACGGCGATCTGCTACTACCATTTCTTCAATAATTGAAATATTTTGAGGCGTTATCAGTTCAATTGGCCGAATTGGGGCGCTCATCATTTTCGAGGGATTCTTGCACCAAACGAACACACTTTGCCCACTTTTTTACAGTGGAATAAGAAGGAGATAAATCACCATAAACGCCGTCTAAACGTTGTTTCATGTGATTAGGTGTATGCCCTTCTTTCATTAAAAATTTCTAACCGCGCGGTACTCAATTTTCGTTACCTGAGATATTTTCATGCATTAGTCATGTTGTCTGGCTGGCTACTAAAAACTACTACTCTTCGAGCCGTAATATATATACTGTAGGTCTCGCACATGTGCAACAAAGTTTGAACACGCTCGAACCTGTATAAGCCTGTCAGGCCGACAATTTATGACGCTTACCTGGTAAAATCGTAACTCTATCCATGTAATAAATGTTACCTTTGAGATGATTTATTGCATGTACTGTATCCCATTTAAATTTTATACACACGTTATAAATTTCTGAAAATTACCTGCGCCAAGAGATCTTAATTATTTTTCAATATATTTGAATTAAATAAAATATATTGAATTCTGAATCTTTCCAATTACATCAAAAATTAAAATCGATAGCTTTTTCTCTTACATTCAAAAGGACTTGTTTTGTAAAAATAACCGGTGCAATCGCAGATAAAGGTTCAAAGATTATATTTTGGAAAAAAACAATGAAAATAGTTCGGTCCATTTTTTACCTAAGGTGGCGCAGATTTAAATGTAGTTCCTTATACCACAACTTAGTAGAGAATGCCCTTAATTCTTCCTACAAACACGTGAAATAATTCTATTTGATCTTTATAATAATTCTTAAGTTTGTAATAGACGTATGTGCTTGAAAAACAGAATACCCTCAACAACAACAAAGATATGAATTTTATGCCTTACTTTATCGATACACTGAATATGCTTTTGTATAAGTTCAATCTTAGACGTTATATACTACCATCGGAAAATGTCCTATTAATATATCATATAGCAAATCCGGGTATTTTTATTCCGTTTCATATACGGTTACAGCATCCGCAAGCTCTAACCGTAGATGAAATGAAAAAATCTCACCCGTTATAAGCCAGTAATATTCAATAATTCCTCTTACCAAAATTCTTTGTTCTTCTAGGCACTTTGTCAACTATTGCGCCGGGTGACGACGACGATGACGGTCGTCAAAGGGCGTTCGTGCCGAGGTCGGAAAATAAAAAGCAAGAATTCAAGAACGAAGTCGGACCTGACGTGTTTTACGACGAAATACAGCATATGAAAAGTCTCGGCCTTACGGATCAGGAGATTTTCTCACGCGCCTTTGATAGTATGGCGAATAGGGCCAGCTTTCCCTCGTCTATCACCATGGCATCCACGCCCGACGTGACTACCGCCCAGACGAATTTCGTGATCAACGACCAAGTTATCCAAGCGATCTGGAACGCGATCAAGAACAAGAAGCTCAATATTACGTTCGAATCCGAAGGGAAGATCATCAAGAGGAGCATCCCCAAAGAAGGTAAGATTTTCTGTTGGTGTAGAGGTACTGTGGTTGGTCTTAAATACGGAAGCAGAATGATTCACATGCATAGAATTTAATAACATACGATAATCTCGAATAAAAGCCATAGAAGATGGCGGCTAATTTTAATACACAGCCCATTTACTTACTATAACCTCCATATGAATTTGTTCAAGTTTTACAAGAATCATCTTGTTTTGCAAATATGAAGCGAATTTATTTTTTAGTGAAACATGTGAAGGCGTACAATGGAACATAAAATATAATTCTATAAAAATTTTGCAAACTTATTTGAATTATGTAATTTAAATCTTTTCACTTTCGTTTAACTCAGTCCCATGTTATGTTTGTCAAAATTAACGAGAAAAGAGAATCTTTCTTTGGTGCGTTTACTACCACAGCAATGATTTGGCATTGGCAATATTTTTACGATCTTTTTTATCAAATGTATAGTTTTCCTCCGTTTTATAGATTCAAAGTATGGTTTAAGTCTTTTAAAATAGTTCACTACATTTCGTCCTACACTGTATGCAGTCAAAGATCGTTTATTTTCGACAAGAAGAACAAATTGATCGAGTTTAACATCATCCTGTGGAGGAAAATCATCTTCATCAAAATCCTCTGGACCTATACTATCTTCTGACTCTTCATTTTGTATTATCTAGTCTTCATCTTCTGATGAATCACTAATTTTTTGCATAACCTTGCGATATATTTTTGGCCTTACGTTTTTTTTTCTCATAACTCTCTTCTAACCTTCTAACAAATATTGGAATATCGGTCAGAACTTCACACCTTTTACGTCGATTTGTGCGTGTTGCTTTCCTTGCTTCTGCCTTTGGTAGAGATTTCACTTCTAATGGAGGAGTATAATTTGTTGATGATTTTGAAGTATAAGGCTTCGGTGATATAGAAGTCCTATTTCCACCAGCTGGCGACGGAGTTCGATCGACCCTGGAAGTCGTAGGTGGTAGTGAATTTTGTTGCTCTTCTGGTATTGTTTGTGCCATTGGTCTACCCGTTACATAGGAAATTAGATAATCATCATTGAATATATTTTTATTTAAAGGCCAAATTCCAGTACTCTTAAAGCCGTTTATCATATTTTCGTGGCTAATAGCTTTAGGATAGGCTATTCCAAAGAGTGATGCCACGTTGTATATCGTCCGGATTCGTCAACATCCAGTCGTTGCAAGCTACATTATAATTGCTTTCCAACGACTTATACACACTCTTATCTAAGGGTTGTAATTTGCCAGTAGTGTGTGGGGGAAATGTAATGGCATGAATGCCATTGGATCTGCAGAAGTCAATTGCTTCGATTGACATGTGACATTCGTGACTATCTGAAAACAGAATGACTGGATTTTCTTTAGTACATCTGGTGTATTTTTGAAAACGTTGCAATATTTAGATAAATATTTCACTATTTATCCCATCAGATTTTGAGGCACCACCTCTTGTTCTACGTGGCGCACCATAAAGCATCATACACTTGAAATTAACACGTGGAAATATCATGAAAGGTGGAATTGTGGTACCATCGCCGCTAATGGAGCAGCACACAGTAATTAAAACTCCTCGTTCTCCAGAAGTGACTTGTCCTATTTGTTTCGTACCCTTCTCTGCTAGAACTTTGAGGGGGTTATGCATAGTGATTAAAGCTCTTTCATCTAGATTATATATCATACTTCCGTTTAGGTTCTTATCTTCAAGTTTCTTGTACAATGCTGCTACATTATTAAAAAATTCTTCGACGGTGGTTCGATTAAAGCCAGAGCATCTTCCCAAACTCGTAGCTTCGGGTTTTCGCAAGGTTAGTTTCAGCTACCGTTTTCTAAAAGCTTTTAGCCAGACATCACCAGCTACCTTATTGGTTATCCAAGAAGCTGGCATTTTAAAATTATTCTTGTGTGTAAATTCAAAGGCTAATCGTCGTGTTGCTTGTCTAGTCAATCCGTGGTGAATTTTGCTACATAAAATTACGTAATCCTGCAAATCTTTCTCTTGGTCTTTGTTGAATACACGATCTACACAATAGTTCGACTCGAACAAAAAATTATTCGTTTCTTCTTCCGTTTTCCCTTGGACTTTACTCCAGTATCGCCATAAAGTTGTCGTTGGAATATCAAATTCTCTATATATAGCCCTTAATTTTTTACCTTCTTTTAATCTGGCGATTGCTTGCTGCATAAGTTCTGATGTTATAGTTCCTACCATTCTCTCAGGATCTTTTCTTGTGTACTAATTTAACTATAGTTTTTTTAATATACAATAAATAATAATAAAAAAAGGGATAAATAAACATAAATATTAACTCATTAAAGAAATAATTTCAAAAAATTTCAAGAAAATTCTGACGTTCTTCATATAGTCCTGTATGTGACAACATTGCAAAAGAATTAGGCGAAAGCTGCAACTTCAATGAAATCTTCTAAGAAGTTGGCGTATTTAAGGCTATTTTCTTTTAACCATTGTTGATTGATTGAAAAATTAGCTCATTCTTAACGTTCAAGATCTTCCATCTTCCCCTACTATAAACAATAAAAAGATTCATTAATATATTAATTAAAACGTTATTATCTGTTTCTAGCACCACATTGCTTCCTACCGGTCGTAAAAATTGAAAATTCGTCGGAGAACAAACCCCACAAAAAATGGAAATACCATCCGTTCTTGATTTCAATATCTCGGCAAAGATATCAGGACGATTTGGACGATTTACGTTATTTATGCTCTGGTGTCATCGTCGATAAACAACATGCAGTTACTGGTGAATATTTTAAGTAACATCGATTTGATTAAGGCGTTATTTTTATATTTTTTTATCAATCAGCACATGCATACAAGTAACAAAACAATCTCTGTCGTATCGACTTAAAAAAAATTAATTCAGATAAAGTAGATCGAATATAGAAAAAAAAACTAGATTCGGTTCGAAAATAAGATGAAAAAAAGGCAACACGAGCCATACACGTGGTTTATTTGAGATATAAATACATGGGTATATCGAAAATTGAAGTTTATATGAAGTCGGAAAATTTTATCATTTACAGTACTACCAGGGACAGCAAATCTTGTGAAACAACGACTTTATTACAGGCCGCGTATTTGTGCAATTCAGCATGTTAACCGCCATCCTCATCGACTTTTCTTATCCACAACTGCAGCTTTTTCGTAAACGTCGCAACCTTCTCCAAAAGTTTCAAATTGTGCATGTTATTGCCTTGCAGAGATAGATTGAAGACATTCAGCTTGTCAAATGTATCGCACAAATACGCTAATTTCAGCAAAAAGTCGGGTTCGGCAAAGCACCTGGAGTTTTCATGACCTTCCTCTTGTAGAAAAGTGTGAATTTCTTGACGTAGCTCGAATGCACGGGATAAGACGTTGCCACGTGAGAGCCATCGTGAACTGCAGTAGTATAGCAGGGCCGTGTATTCAGCTCCCATGTCCACGCATAGCTTTTTGGAAAATTTTACTTTCAGTGGCCTAGTTTTTATATAATTTACATACTACGTCTACAACACGTTCGCATACGAAATTCAATTGAGAGCTCATCGACTTTGATGCAAGTGCTTCCCTATGGATGATGCAATGGGTCCACATAGCATGCGGTGTTTTGCTGGGAATAAGCGCCTGCAATCCTCCATAGCGACCAGACATTGATCGAACTCCATCAGTACTCATGCTGATGCATTTTTTCCAATCCAAATCATTTTCGGTAATAAACTTGTCAAGCATCTCAAATAAGCCTTGAGCCTTTGCGCTCCCAATGATGCTTTTGCAGAACAGAAGGTCTTCAACGATAATATTATCATCCAGGAAGCATACATAATAGTAGTTGCGGACCAAATTCCCTGCCTTTCATTTTCTTTATTAATTGACCACTGAGATCCAGAGCTATATAATGGATTCTTCGACTAACAGTGTTGATGGACAAAGGTACCCTTGAAATTAATTTTCCCACCGATTCTCTCAGCATAATATTAACCATGTCAAGAGTAGCCGGTAGAATAAGCTCTTCTGCAATGGTGTGAGGTTTTTTGCACTTCGCTACTCTGTATACGACCTTAAAAGATCTTTAGTAAACACACTTTTTTGCTTTTGTAAATCTTGCAACTTGCTATTAAAGAATTCGGGAGATTTTCCAACCATGTTAAAGTGATTGGTCTCGAGATGTCGCTTTAGCTTATTTGGGAGCATACACTCGGTCGCTAGAACTTTTAAACGGAGCACACACTGCGGTCTCTCTTCATTGTTTACTTCTACCGGAGTAAAACCAAAATTTAAATAGTTATCATCGTATTTATGATATTTCCGTTTCTTTGGTACCCCACCTTTTGTCGATGCTTGATCACTCACTTGAACTGTCGACTTTTCCCTACGACTTTACGAAAACACAAAGCGACATTCTGAAATAAAGCGGGCGCCCCTTTGGTAGCGGACATCCTAAAACCGTTTATTTTTTTTCTCAGATGTTTACTCTTCGATTGTTATTTAGGAACTGAACTGGTTCGTCGAAGTGGTACCGTATCTATACCACCCGCCCCACCTACTTAGAACGTTCGCGAAACTGCGATAATGTATGACTTATAAGTCTACTAGAAAGTTCTAAAAACTTCACAAAAGTTCCATACTTTTCTGGAATATTCTATGTACTTCAAGAATGTTCCATATCTTTCTAGAAAGTTCTATAAGCTACGGGAACGATCTAGTCTAGATGTTCTAAAAAGTTCCATTAGCTTCGAAAGCGGTTTCGAAATGTTCATTCTGGAATACTACAAACCGCTATGTCTGCCCGCGTTCGCAGAAGATTCGCACACTTAGGGAACCCATGCTATAGACCATTCCGCTTTCAGTAAGAAGTATTGTTCTTATGGACAATCGTTTTTAATTGATACATATTTGTATACTGCTATCTTCTTCTGTTACGGGGATTGATGCCAGATGTTTTCTCCCAGTTTTTATTTTGTCGTATTACATATTTTACATCTAATCAATTTATTTTTGAACTATTATACCATCGATAGCGTTGTCTTTTGTAAGTATAACGAGACAAATTAATTACATATACTATAAAAATGATTAATTTGTAGAGTTGGAACATGAAAGCTTGCAATTGAAGATGAAAGGGCGAAACCCATTCGTCAAGAGAAAAGCAAATGATTTGGAACTGCTTTACATATTTGAAAAATTTAGAAACAAATTTAGAGACAAATCTAAAACTATTTCTTTTTCTAAAAACAATCATAGCTAACTAGATATTTCTAAAGAATCGATTTTCTACGATTTAGTTAAATGCATATGTCTCCATTATTATTTGACAGAAAAAATCAAGGAGAAAGTTCTAGACAATTGTAATCTTTATAGGATAGGTTAATCAAAGATTTCGTTACACCTGCCATATTGAAAATACTATATAAACTTGTATTTTGTCTAAAGGCATTTGTAGTTGCCCATGGTCTAATAAAAATGTATTTTTATAACTTTTCCAACGATATAACACTTGGATATGGTTATTTTAAAAATTAAAAGAATTAAGGGAATCTTTCTGTTTTAACTTGTAACATGGCAATTAACCTTCTATGAACAAACGATTTTCAAATACATTTCAAACAGCTGCGCAAGCGCATGCATGTTGCCATTTTGTTGTTTACAACGGTTTTTCACAACAATGTGCTTGATGTCTAAATTATGGCAACATTATACTTACCAACCGATGAGTACTTTCTTTACTTATTATGCACTGACAGCACATAAGATTTCAATGCATCTTGTAATGTATTTAGTAACTGTGACAACTGAACTGTGTGATATAGGTATTAAATACGAACCATGTACGATTGTAGTAATGAACAATAAAGACAATTTGTTTAGAATTTAGAATACGAGTTTAAATACAAAAACACTACACATCCTAACAAAGCAACAGTTGCACAACTTTATTATATTCTTTGTTTCCATTGTTTTCAAAAATTTTCAGGTAAAAGCTGTTTATTGGACAACCTCAATGGTAAATTCTTAAAAATCAGAACTGGTAGTGTATTTTGGTCGAAGCAAGGTGACGTCCATGACGTCCTACACATATCCACCGAAGCTTCTTTAGCATTGCTCAAGGTCCATCCTACTTTTAAGGTGGACGATAGCAGCCTTGAAAATTTAAAGATGAATAAAGTCGTCTCTGCAGTAGATACTGTGAGTAGCGCTGGATGGCTTAAGAATGATAGAAGGAGGTTTTCCAGATATACGGTGGTTAGATGGGGTAATAACTGCAAACATTGTAAAACGCTTGCTTACAGTAATAAGACAGATTGCGAAAATTTCATTGGAGATCCGCTGATTAAACGTTCTTCGATTCTAGTGGGTAAGTTTTACGTGTTGATTTTTATTTCTTAGAGAATATTGTTTCAACAAAAAACGTTTTCATCTTCATCTAAATATGTACAGAAATTTAGACGGCCATGTTTTTTTATGTTGGTTACAAGTACATATGACTAGAGCGGGCCAAGAGCGCCACGCGCCAGGTTCGCAATCAGGCTGCCGGGCGCATATATGTATGTAAACATAGGTAATTTAAATATGTAATTATTAGGACGAGGACCAAAACCACTGTCTATTACGTCGTGAAGACGCGCAAATATACACCTGCAGTTTGGGTGTTCGTTGATAAATAGGGCGTTGTTCACAGTGGGCCACTACAAAAAAAAAGTTCATTCATCGACGGCTACGAACAGCGCGCTTATTCATTTACGGATGACGCGCTCTATTCAACAAATAACGTACCTATTAAAAATAAACGGCCATTACCTACGAAAGTTAATAAATTTCTTAGTGAATTTGTGGATTTACACTACAATGGGAGTACAATTTTCTGTAAAGTTTGTAAAAAGAAACTACTGTGCTGGAGCAAACGTGATTGTGAAAGACATATAAATAGCGCACACCACAGAAATAAAAGAAATGGTGTGTCACAACAACGTCAATTTCAATTAGAATTGCTTTTAACGTTTATGGTATGTGGTCTACCACTTCGTATACTTGATAAAAAAGCATTTCGAAAATTCTGGGGTACATACAATACCGAGTGGATACTACCATCTCGGACAGCGTTACGGAGAGATATTCCACGAATACGTGAGGACATTGAAAATCGAATTAAAGCCGAATTAAAAGATAAACAGCTGTGGCTATGTCTTGATGAGACGACAGATTGCAAAAAAAATTCTATTTTGAATATAATAGTGCGCGTATTAGATCCTATTAAACCAAATTTTGCAATTCTATTAGCCAGCAGAAGATTAAAACAGTGTACTAGTAAAGCAATTACGGCCGTAGTTCTCGAAACGTTACAAAAATTTCAAGTGTCAACCAGTCAACTGTTGTTGTTCATGAGCGATGGTGCAGCAACAATGTGTAGTGTAGGCCGTTCCCTTAAAGAAAAGTGTGAAGGACTTTTACATGTTACGTGTAAAGTCCATGCTTTACATCTTGTGGCACAAACTATTCGAGAGTGTTACCCGGAGGTGGATGCATTAATAGCAAACACAAAAAAAGTGTTTCTCAAAAGTCCTAAGAGGACTAGGGCATTCCACAGGTTATGCCCTGGTATTCGAGAACCACCACAGCCCATTCTTACGCGTTGGGGAACGTGGTTAAAAGCCGCTTTTTATTATAATGAACATTTTCAAGAAGTCAAATCCGTTATTTTGCAATTCGTCCCTGCCGAAGCTAGAGCTATTAGGATGAGCCAGAAGGGATTTCTCGATATTTCTGTTGAAACACATCTAGAAGAATATTAGCAACAATTACAAAGGGTTAGTAGACGCGATAGAAAATTTGCAAAATTCTGGATTGTCGTTGGTAGAATCAGTGCAAGTCGTGGACGAAGTTAGTACATTGTTACACAGTATAAACGATGCAACAAGTGGACGAGTTTTAGCTAAGTTCGATAGTGTTTTAAAAAAGAATCCGGACTACACGAGATTAAGACAAATGTGCGATGGGGCATCTGCAGATTCCTTGACTAAGTCTAAAGATTATTTTAATTACGCCTGTCTTACTTCGGTAGACGTGGAACGGTCGTTTTCGAAATATAAGAACATTTTTTCGTCTCGGCGAACATCCTTCACCGAGGCAAATGTGGAAACTTATCTGATGGTGCAACTTTTTAAACAAGCCTATCCGCATTATTAAGAAGGATAGAATTTATTTATTATATCTTTATTTACAGTTACATTATTAAGTACAACAGAATAAAAAACCCGTTTAATATTATATATACATCTTTAACAAAATCTTCTTGCAAGAGGGATTGGCAATACCGACCGTAAGTAGTGTAGTCCAACAATTAAATAATTTTTTATATTTTTTCGACAGGTATTCGTTCTTGTGGAAATGCTTTCATCGGAGTAAATGAAATAGAACACCTGTTATTTAAGCGTAACATAATAATAACGCCCTATGTAAATAAATGATGCCTGAAGATGATCTCGATACAGTTTCGTTCCTCCATACAAATTGTGATATGTTTAAAAAAAAAAAACAAAGTGTTGGTGTGCAACTTAAATTAATCTTTTCAAATTATTATTGTTCGTTGAAAACTTAGGTTACCACCCAGAATTTTCCAACGTAATTAATTACAGCTATAAATCCACGACGGGTATTCTTCGATGTATTAACTTTTCATTTGTCCAGTATATTAATTCTCATGTAAAAGAAGTACCTTTCGCATTTTTTGGAAATTAGATTTAAATTAAACTATTTTTGCAGTATTGTCTTTTTACTCTATGGGGAAGTGGGTCACCATGGACGTGTGTATCTTGTGATAAATGCAATTATTTTGAAGTATGTGGGCGTTTGATATTTTATATGAACTGAATTGGCGATGGATTTCTTGCATTTGCAATTTGTTGCCTCACATTTCTACAAGTGTTCCATACAATCTCGAGTTTGTCTCCTAATATAAAGAATGGGTTAACCCATCACAAACCAAGATACTCCCACAAATAATGCACGAGTGGTGTAGCATTCATTCAGTAATCTTTACTTGAAAGGTCGCGCTGTTTGATGACTTTTGTTATTGATGCTAGATACACACTATTGTATGCAGTTTAATATCTTGAAAACTATTAAAAATGAGTATATCAAACCCTGTTTCCGTTCCAATCCACTAGTATAGTTAAAGATACCCCGGTCCATTTGAAAAAAAGGTGTTTTTTTCAGTTTGAAAATATCTATATTTGGAAACAGTTTAAAACCCTATAGGTATAAAATTTAATAACGATAACGGTAAAGTATGGTACGACCTTCCATTTCGTTCCTACAAAAGTAAATACCTTAGCCTTCATGACATCCTCAAATATTTAATTTCAACAAGAGCGGTGCACTCTTGTTCTAAATTTTCAACACGATCGTAAATATATCGAAAACAGTCGACTAATAATTTATATTAGAGCACCTTACTCCTAATTTTACACGCGATGTGTACAATCGACTAAGCAGTTTCGTAGGTGAAAATATTTTAAATGAATGGGTAGATGCTATAACTACCTACTCCAAAATTTCAGAGTTCCATTCACAATAACATGAAAACGTCGATCATTTCTTGAGGCAAATCTTCCCATATTTCAATTATACCAGCTCTCACGTCCTCGGTGTTCCGGACTGCAGCAATTCCTGACCTAAGTCGTGTGCCTAGCATGTTCCAAACATGTTCAATTTGATTCAAATCCGGGGAACATGCAGGCCAGATCATTGTTGGTATTTGTACACAAAACTTATAAACACCTCTAACTGTCGTTCATTCTCTACTACCAACTATATATATTTAATTACGGAGTACTCTCTTTAGCAACGCTCTAATATTCGAACTTAAATGGAGTTATTTACGATATTTCTCAACGTCAAAGAGTGCGAGCAGAGTAACTAGAGTTACTCTGAACGAACAGCCGAACTCACCTACAAGGCGGGTTCGAACCATGCGAAGGAAGATCCGTGGTTAAGGCCATAAGAGCCAATAGCAAAGCACTCAGGCGGTAAAATAAGGTATTAGAATAAATAAATATTGAAACAATTAAAGGAATGTTTTTGAAGAAGGAAGAAAGAAAGAAAATGTAAGAGACTATTATTAAAAATACGTTTTATTTACACGTTTAATAAATAAATAATTATAAAATTATCAAGGGAAAGTTATTAAATAAAATAGCTTTAACAATATGGGTAGCGCAGACGACAGACAGTCGGTATAACACAATTTTGTCACTCACAGTGTACACTGGGCTTTAGAATGCGTGTGAACATAGGATCGACAAGATTAATCGAGCCTGTACTATCTTTTCGTCGACCCGACCGTCGACCAGAAAAATAGTCTGTTGTCTGCAGTACGGCTAACGCGTCACACATATACAGGTGTCCCAACGTTCTGGAATTGTAAAATTGTGAGTGTAGAGGACTAGAACTTTCTGATGACATAATAGACATCAAAGAGCATCCTCTAAAAATATTTTCGTATATTCTGAGTGATCGCGAAATAGCGAACCAGGCACCTATTTCGTTGTTTTAAATGAAACGGCCTATATATTATTACGTTTCTGGATTCTCTATCTAGAAATAAATAATCAACATAATATACAATATAACATCTATTTCTGACAGATTTTGAGATATTTAAAATGTTCTCAATCATTTAAATTTAGATATATATATTTCCTTCAAAAATCTGAAAGGCGTAATTTTTACGGGATTAAATTGTGTACTTGGCTTCATCTAGATGATATTAGAACGCTTTTGAAACTTTGCCAAATTCAAACACCAGAAACGTCACTTTTTTAAATAGCAGCGTGTTTGTTCTGTATCCGCTGAATAGGAAATTTATTTCTCTAATGTTTTTGTACGATGATGCATATGTCTAATATTGAAGGTAAAGGAGATATTTTACAGTTAGGCGCATTTGTATATTGCATTTAATTTAATATTACTTGGCTACCATGACAACAGTAAACAAAACATGTTGACATTGCTGTTCTTAACTATTGATCCAAAATTTGAAACAATCCTTTCGGCCAGCAGAATATATACAGTGTTCAAACTTTTAACACAAGCTACATTTTTATTACAGACCACTAGATGTCACATAATGTATTCTCAAAACAAATTACAGTTAATTTTCGCATTACTTCTTGTATTCGAATATTTTTTGACAGTTGTTAATACAATGACTTTCTCACTGTATTATAACGCACTTTTATCCGTTCAAGAAGATGGATTTTGAGAATTATTTTTCATTATTTCAACTTGGCTGTTTGCAACGATTGGCTGGAATATCAGCGGGAGTTATAGGGAATGCCAGAATGGATTTATTACAATTTACAATGTCAGTAGCATTTTCTGGTTTCTCAAAACATACACTAAAACAAGAACATATCTTTACAAATCTTCATGTGAAATTATTTTAAATATATAATAAATAAAAGTTAGATTAATTTGGATATTTTTATTTTCGAGTCTTCGAGATTCGGTGGCAGCATTTTCCACAAATTCCTAGTTTCTATATTTATTTGATCTAATGCGGCTTTGTGTGAGGAATACATAATGGAGTTGGAAGAAAAGAAAAGTCCACTTTCTCACAATAACTTCATTTAATAGGAAAGAGCGACCGGTTTCGGGACTAATGTCCTATCTTCAGGCTCGCTGAAAGAATCCGAAAAAATATTATGTAGTAGATTTATATTATTAATAGATAGTATTTTGACAACAAAAAATACATCACAATTTATGTTAACAATTGTAAAAAATGAAATTTAATTTTATAATTTTTTTTCCTATTTTAAAAATGTATATACAACATATTCCAACACACAGGATTCGTTCACGATACAGACAAGAAAACCAAGAAGAAGGACTCCGTACTAAATACCAAAATAAAGGTTCCAAAACAGCTATTCTTTTTAAAGATAGTAAATGTAAAAATTCTTCCTAGTAGTAGTAGGAAATTGTCAAATTAATAAATAAATAAATCTATTAATGATATAAATCTACTACATATTTTTCCGGATTCTTTCAGCGAGCCTGAAGATGGGACATTAGTCCCGAACCCGGTCGTTCTTTCCTATTAAATTCAGTTATTGTGAGAAAGTGGACTTTTCTTTTCTTCCAACTCCATTCTATATTTATGTTCGAAAGTAACCAAACTTGTCAGTGGAGTTCTCTTATGGTCTTTAATATTTTAAATAAATATATTTTTATTCTACAAATTAAAAATTCGGGGCTGAAAGGGTTAAGTAGCTCTTTGCAATCAAAAGCGAACCTAGGAAATTTTGGAAATTACATCCAAGTGTTTCTTGGTGTTAATATAAAGGAGTATGGCGGTTGTTAGGAATTAACACGTAGTTTCAAATTGCCGGGGTGATGACCAAGGTTTCAGAAAAATGTAATTCATTCAAATTTCACCAATATTTAGACTGATGAATGTCATTCGTAGCTACTCAAATGAACATCGTTAAATTTTTAGTTCACAAGTTCGGTTTGTCTACTTTAACCCATTTATGACCCGGATGAAGTTTTAAATAAAAGCGAAATATTGGTGAAATTTAAGTGTTACATTTTTCTGAAGCCTTGGTCGTCACCCCACACAGTTTGAAACCAGGTGTTAATACAGTTTGGTTACTATGACAATGCTAAACAAAACATAAGACTTTAACGATCTTAGGCTGTGCATTCAATGTGTCAAGGCTAAGTAAAGAAGAGTTAGATAGTATAATTTATGCATTTGAAAAAAGTGAAAGAAATGTTGTATCTTAGCTAATAGGATGTATAAGTTGCGCTATCCTAACCGGCGATGTCCACATTCGAAAATATCTATCAAATCGAAGCTTTAATACTATTGGAAATATTAATTCTATTGATGCGGAAATAACAAAAAAAGAATTACAAAATTAATGCATCTTTTTAGAGATAAATAACCAGGGAAACAATATTTTAATATAAATTTATACAGGATAATAATAAGTGATGTAAATATAAACATCTTGGCATAAATTTAAAACGAAAAAAATTAAAAAATAAAAGGATAACATGTAATACAATTGTAATACACTATGGAAAAACTTTATAATTACCTTTATTGTAATTTTTATCGCAATAATTGAGAACTATGTACTTATTTATCTCTTTCGACCTTCATAACATTTGCGCAATGATTTGTGAAAGCACTTCTACACTTTTCTTAGCGCACTAAACGTTGCACACCAGAATGCTTGCTTTATCATTAATTTCATACATAAATGTATTAACAATTTCCTATGTAGTTAATTTCGTAAGTAGTTATTAGTACTTAAAATTTTGAATCAGTAAAGAATAGCAATGCAAGTATATCTTGTTTACTAATGTCATGGTAACCAAACAATACGAATACCAGAAACTACTTTTTTTTAATTTATTTTATATATGATGGTAACAACTACGCGGTAACTAAACAAGATCGATTTTTGAAACGAAAAATATGGCAGCCACAAAACATGATATTGATAATTACCCAAATATAAGAAAAGACAGAATAATTGGGTGTGTTGGTGCCGTCCCCAATTCTAAAATGAACCCACTTATTACGTTATTTAAAGAACACTGCCCTTTACATTTCAGAGTAAAAGATATCATCATTCCTTTCTCCGAATTTAGTGATTCTGCAAATAAATGCAACCGGAACGTCCCTCATTAATCCATAAATGAACAAACGGAAACTTCAATAAAAAATGTAGTGGAACAAATAGACATTTTAAAGCCGAATGGTGGTAAGTCTAGATGGGATAAGAATAAATTACTTACTATAGTATATGAGGTATATTTTTGTGATTGTATCTAGTTTTAATATAAATATATTTTTTTGTGTATACTTGGATACAACACCCAAGCGCATGATCCGTGCCTAACCGTAAATATCTCTGTTATTTTCAATGCTAGACATATGCATCATTATACAAAAACTATAGTGGTTACATAAAAAATATACACTGCTTTAAAAAAAATATACGTTTATGGTGTTTCAATTTTGCAAAGTTTGGTGTTCAATACCGAACATACTGTATATTTCAAAGGCGTTTTAAAACCATGTCAAGAGTCTAGAATGTATCTGCATTTCGGATTTTTGAAGGAAATAAGTATGTCTTAATTTAGCCGATTTAGGGCGAAATTATAAATATCTCAAAATCTGCTAGAAATAGATATATGAAATCCATATTATATTGATTTATTTCCAGATAGAGAATTCGGAAACGTAATAATACGCAGGACGTTCCATTTAAAATAATAAAGTAGGTGTCTGGTTTGTTACTTGGCATCCTGTACATGAAAATATTTTTACAGGATACTCTATGAGGTCTATTACGTCATCAGAAAGTTTTAACTTTTCACTGTTATACAATTCCAAAAAGTTGGGACACCTGTTTATATATATGAAGAAAAAAACAATGTACAAACAAAAATGCTCAATTATTATTACGCTTATTTGTATATACAATTAGAAGGTGCAACAATAGCTTCAATTTGAAACACTAATAAGTGAAAAAATACCAAAAATAAATTGAATATAACACTTAAATTGCAACGAATACCAAATCCTCACATTCTATAGATCTATTTTCTTTGTATATATAAGAATTGAATAAATAATAACTTAAAAGGAATATATATAATTCAATTATAATAAACCCGCTCGATATGAATTAGATACATTAATTATAGACATGGATAAAGGCTGTTTTGTTTTTGTTATTTAATTCAAACATTTTCCTTTAATAGTACCATATTTTTTCTGCGCCGAAATAAAATTTAATGTCTTAACGTGCACTAAAAACAAAACAAACAGATCATCATTGAAACGGGCGAAATCCGCATGTTTCATTTTCAGTGAACTACCCGGTATACAATTTTTTTATTTCCTAATTAGTAGGAATTACGAGAATTTGTTTAACAAATCAAACTCATAGATAATGTACTAAGCCTTGTTATGTAATCCTTAAATTATTATCATATATACAGTGCAGTGCATGGGAAACGTAACACGTGTCCAAATTCTACTTCAAACTGTTAAAATACCCAAAAATCATTAAAGAATATAAACGAGGAGTGATTTTGGTGAATACAAAATCTAATTTTTATAAATCTAATTAATACAATCCGAAAATGACCACGAATACGGCTGAATTGTCAAAATTTATTGGGATAGTAATAAAATTATACCCAATATTAGATTTCAAAATATATTTAAGCGTAAGTAAATTAAGAAAATAGAAAAGGAAACCCAATACCATTGTGTAAATAAAACACAGGCAATAAATACAAAAAAAAAAGTGCTAAATATATTAATTTCAACAAAGAATTACAATAAAATCACCTTTTTAGTGAGGTTATAGTGTATCCAAGATATGAGAATATTAGATTACATCATTAATTGTAAAATGGTGATAAATTTAAAAGAAATGGAAAATTCTCCAGTGGCGCATAACTTTAATCAATAAATAACCATTAACATTTTCGTAAATGAAACAACAAAAGATTCGTGAAATATAAAATTTATTGCAAGTGAAAATGAGAATAAATAAATAATCATTTGACTGAAAAGTTTTGCATGTGATGCAGTAAAATCACGTCCTAACTTCGGACATTCTGTAGAAAATAGGGAGGTCTTTTCCTAAGATTATCACAATGATTTTTTTTTTACAAATTTGCTTCAGAGTTAAACGGTGTTAAATGATTTCGCTTGAATTGCTTTATTGCCAATAAATATTTGTCAACAGCAAATAATTCAAAAATAAAATGAGCAGAACAGATTTTTACAAGGTTTTTCAGTACATGTAAATATAACATTAAATCAATTTTTAATTTTTTGTTAAACTTTTTTTCTGAAAAACATGGTGTTTGACGCGGGGTCGGGTTGTCCATCTAGATTCTATATACTCAAGAAACTAAAAATACCTACACTGAAGTTTTTCTGGTTTTAGCTTACATTATTTTGAATAATACATTTTATTTCGCACTATATTTATGTAGAATACAGGGTGATCCAAATTAACGCATCACTTTTGTTATATTCGTTATTTTTTGGTATTTTTGCTGTTGCTGATTAATATGCAGTTAATAGAAAAACGGTTGAATAACGCCTTTTTATGAAGAAATCACAATATACTATTTTTTTTTTAATGGAACATCCTGTATATTTTTAAAAATTTCGAAAGATAGTTCAATATCTGACTCAAAAGTTTTATAGACTATTGTTCTCAAATGAATACTAAGATGATATTTTAGTGGTTTTTAGTTTCTACTAGAGATACGAGTTTGTAGTATAATATTTACGTCATTAAATTGTCAAAAACCTATATAATATTCTATGATATATTTTTTTATATTTATTGTTAATTGTTACTTTTTAACAATTTTGGCATAGTCTACTATAAATGAGGCTGCGAAAATATCACGATATTTTCATTTTGAGACATTTATTATTTAATATTTCAGGCAAAAACTTTTACAAATCAAATATTTTGCAGGATAAACTTAATAAAGGACGCCTAGTAATATTGAATAAAAATTAAATTAAAAAGATAAATTCCTTGTGCGAAATTTATTTTTAGAATAAAATTGTTGAGTATATCGTAATATATTTCGCCTAGTATACAGTGACCGGCATAAATGTTGCAACATGGGAAATTTTTTAATTATTAAAATACGGTAAAAAATTTTTTTGAGGAATAGGTTCAACATGTCTCAGAACCCAAACATTTATTTTGGTACACATCACGACATTATTAGTATGGCGACAAATTGTTAAAAATATGCTAGGAATCGACAAAAAGTAAGGTTAATGTCATTTACCTTATATCCAAAAGAAATTGAAAAAGTTGCCCCCCCACCACTGCCTCATACACGGGACTGCTTCATGGATGCTACCGCACCCGTCCGGAGCGGAGGGAAGGAGAGAGGAGCGAGGAAAGGGGCTAGGGAGAGAGATTCAACGATAGACAAATGCTCCAGGAGGGGGGGGGGGTTTGACACAAGAAACAATTTTTTATATTAAGCTCAACTGAAATTAATATCAAAAAAAAGTAATGTTTACCACGTAGTTTAGAATGAAAGTGTTTGGAAAATTTATTTACAATTCATTGCAACTGAAAACGTACTTTAAAAAATTAAAAAATGGAAATATGTGATTTATTTTTAAAAAATTATAAAAAAAATTGTGATTTTTTTTTTATGTTTACAAATTTTAAAAATATGCTAGCAATCGACAAAAAGTAAGGTTAATGTCATTTAACCTTATATCCCAAAAAAATTGAAAAAGTTGCTTAGAGTGTAATTTTGACACAAACAAAAAAAAACAATTTTTTATATTTTTTAAATAAATTACGTATTCTCGTTTTTTTTTTTTTTTAATAGCTCAACTGAAATTAATACCAAAAAAGTAATGTTTACCACGTAGTTTAGAATGAAAGTGTTTGGAAAATTTATTTACAATCTCTAGAATTGACAAAAGTGGTTATAAACATCAACCAAATTCAGAAATTTTACTGCTTGAGCTACTAAAAAATTAAAAAATGGAAATATGTAATTTATTTTTAAAAATTTATAAAAAAAATTGTGATTTTTATTTTTTTTAATGTTTATAAATTTTAAAAATATGCTAGGAATCGACAAAAAGTAAGGTTAATGTTGCTTAGAGTGTAATTTCGATACAAAAAAAAACAATTTTTTATATTAAATTAATTACATATTTCCTTTTTTTTTTTTTTTTTTTAGTAGCTCAACTGAAATTAATGTCAAAAAAATAATGTTTACCACGTAGTTTAGAATGAAAGTGTTTGGAAAATTTATTTATAATCCATTGCAACAGTAACTGCCCAACTGGAAACGTACTTTTCAGTTTTAGCTCTATTAATTATGTAAGAATTGACAAAAGTGGTTAAACATCAACCAAATTCAGAAATTTTACTACTTGAGCTACTAAAAAATTAAAAAATGGAAATATGTAATTTATTTTTTAAAAATTACAAAAAAAATTGTAATTTTTTTTTTATGTTTACAAATTTTAAAAATATGCTAGCAATCGACAAAAAGTAAGGTTAATGTCATTTAACCTTATATCCCAAAAAAATTGAAAAAGTTGCTTAGAGTGTAATTTTGACACAAACAAAAAAAACATTTTTTTATATTTTTTAAATAAATTACGTATTCTCGTTTTTTTTTTTTTAATAGCTCAACTGAAATTAATACCAAAAAAAAAGTAATGTTTACCACGTAGTTTAGAATGAAAGTGTTTGGAAAATTTATTTACAATCCATAGAATTGACAAGTGGTTGTAAACATCAACCAAATTCAGAAATTTTACTGCTTGAGCTACTAAAAAATTAAAAAATGGAAATATGTAATTTATTTTTTAAAAATTACAAAAAAAATTGTAATTTTTTTTTTATGTTTACAAATTTTAAAAATATGCTAGCAATCGACAAAAAGTAAGGTTAATGTCATTTAACCTTATATCCCAAAAAAACTGAAAAAGTTGCTTAGAGTGTAATTTTGACACAAACAAAAAAAACAATTTTTTATATTTTTTAAGTAAATTACGTATTCTCGTTTTTTTTTTTTAATAGCTCAACTGAAATTAATACCAAAAAAAGTAATGTTTACCACGTAGTTTAGAATGAAAGTCTTTGGAAAATTTATTTACAATCCATAGAATTGACAAAAGTGGTTATAAACATCAACCAAATTCAGAAATTTTACTGCTTGAGCTACTAAAAAATTAAAAAATTGAAATATATAATTTATTTTTAAAAAATTATAAAAAAAATTGTGATTTTTTTTTATGTTTACAAAAATTTGCATATAGACTTAAAATTAAATTCTAAGCAACTTTTTCAAATAACTTTTTTGGATATCATGTTATCTAACCTTACTTTTTGTCGATTCATATCATGTTTTTATAATTTGCCGTAATACTAGTGATCACGTGTGCCAAAATAAATTTAGCATATTTTGATAATTAAAAAAATTCCCATACATCCTACGAACAATACTATAAATAAGAATTAAGAACCACTGCAATTTTCTAATTATTCAGAAAAAAAATGTTTATAGTTCTTATATCAGAATTTCATTTGAAAGTTACAGAATGTTCTAAAAAAAATAATAAATTTTTATATTTTATAAAAACGTGTTATTCAATCGTTTTTCTATTAATTACAAATTAAATCAGCAGCAAAAACATTATTAATTTGTGAACTTATCCGATATCAAAAGATCAATAATAACGGAAGAAGCAATAATAGCTCATTAATTTAGATCACCCTGTATATAGTACCACATTGATTAAAATCTCAGTTACTTTAAACATGACGTGAAAATTTTGAATATATTAAAGTTATTAAAGAA